>CM021102.1:194737966-195372241 GCA_007115665.2 Sequoiadendron giganteum
AAGCCTGGCTTTTTTTTTTTTTTTTAAACCGAATTTAAATAAAAACCAGGGATTTTTATTCTTTCAAACAAATACTATGCAATATAAAAAAATATATAACTATATTTTTTTTGCAAGGAATATATACAACCAATTGAGGAATAATAATTTAAAGACCATTTTTAAAACCCAGAGCACTTTCCTTTTTCTTTTCTTTCTTTGAACAAACAAAAAAACAAGAACATAGGTTTAAGATTTGATAAAATTTCCAACATGGAGGTTCCAACAATATCAGGTTTTGAATTCCAATCATGCATTCCAAATCTAAAACCATTTGTAAATGAATTTACAAACCATCAAAACTAAGGAAATGAACCTAGTAAACTTGTTTTGAGATGATCCAAACAATGCTCAACTCCTTCCTCCGATTCCCTCCTCAGATCAACAAATTTCACAACTCCAACACAAAACCCACAAAATTGAAAGATTCTCTTTCACCAAATTCAATATTTTCCAAAAACTCCAGGATCCCAAAAATTGAAAACCAAATTCAACCATAAGGATGAAAAACCCTAAAAAATCCAACAACCCCTCATAAATTCTAGAAAACAGAAATTGCCAAAATATCTCATTTTTCAACTCTTTGAATTCAAACTTTTCTAAAATTTAAATTTAAATCATTTTTCTAATTTTTTAATTCCAAATTACTCAAATTGACTTTCATGCATTTTCCTTATTTTTCAATTTCAACAAATAATCAAATAATCTCCAAAATGAATTTGCTTAATTTCAAATTAATTAATTTAATTAATTGAATAAAATAAATCTAATCCAAAATTAAATTATTTTATTAATTAAATTAAATTAATTTAATAACTTAAATAACATTTTCCACATAATAACCAAATTAATTCAATAAACAACTTAAATACATTAAGCTATTTAAATCACCCCAATTTAATTTGCAATTAAATAATGAAGAGAGGGCACAAGAATCAAAACAACACAACCTAACAAACCACTGATGACATACAAGGACTAGGGTGACAACTTAGCACAGAAACCTAGCTACTATCTCCCAATCGAATACCGTTGGGTATTGAACACGCTCCAACCTGTGAAGCCAGGTGGAGTCGATGTCCAGTACCTGTCAACCTGCAAAACAAGTAACCACAACATATAATATGAACAGCATAAAATACACACCGTGAAGAGGAAATCACGGGATCATAGGGCACTCACAAGTGAGTGATACGATACTGTCCTCTTCACCAATACACTGTAGCTAACTGAAAATTCTCACATATTGATATAATTCAAACCATAAACATCTTTAATTCAAATAACCGCTATGCTAATCCAAAGCATGGAATAAAGATAACATCTGAATAACCAGAAACACATCACAGCAACATACCCACACAAAGACACAAAGTCCAACCAGAAGGCAAAATGGAGGGGTATTACATTTAGAATGCAATTAAATGGCATCCTATTCCCAAAAATACCTTTCATATAGGAAAGCTTCCTCTTTCTCCTCAATCTCATGGTAGGAATAACATAAATCAGAAGAAATAAAAATTATCTTTATAGTATGGTTAAACTAATTCCATTTAGCATGGTTTCCTCACAAAATGAAAAGATTGAATGTGTAAATTTGATTCTTGGTGCTATGATATAACGAAAATCTACCATCTTGCTTCAAAAACAAAAAGTATCTTGTAGCCAAAAAATATGTAAGAAGATTCAACATAAATTTCAAGGACTTAGACTTAATGAACAAGGAATCATTGAACCTATTCCCATATGTGGTAATGTAGCAACTTGAGGTTCAAGATATCTAGGTCTTTTATGGTCAATCTAACAATGCCAGCGATACTTCGAAGATCATTGGAATTGCTTATGTTGTCATTGAAAAAATTGAGGTAGCACCCATTCGTGACTATGTATATCTATTTACAACCAAACTTTTCCATGAAGCCATCATAGTCACTATTGGCCTTGACCTTAAATATTTTGAGCTTATTAATTGGGACAAACAAGATCATATGCCACTAGAGATATTTCAAAATGATGAAGCACTCATAGAATTTATGGTACTTTTAAATTAAATTATTTGAGTAGATCATAAGATTTTTTTTTAAGTTTGTCTTAATGCATTTGCATACTATAAGGAACAATAAGAGTTCCTTAGTAAAAATAAATTAAAAAATAGAAAATCAAGGCTGCCTAGTTAAAACCTATTTGAGGAGCTACTAGATGAAGAAAAAAAGTCAAGAAATAAGGACACATATATTGTTGAAAACCCTGTGGGGGAACCATTGGATGAGGAGCTTAATATTCCCCTCTAGAATCAATTCAACTACAATATAGGTCCACATCATTATTGAAGAAGCCTTGTTATATTATCTTGGAATAAAATAGAATCATAAGATCACTCAAATTGCAAAATATTTGGATCCTAAAGAGAAGGAAAATCATACTACCATACTCAAATAATTTTTAAATACATTCATATATCAAAATATAGGTAGTAGAATACTATTTGGACAAAGTACCATTGGTGCACATCAAACCACTAACCATTGACCTTAAAAATGAATCCATATCAACTCTTGAATAATCATTTAAATGTAAACTCTATTTCAATGGATCTTTCACCACTCATGACTCAAGGATATGCATATCATTCCTTACATCATAGGGTGATTTTATATCTTAAGCATTTAGGAACAAGTTTTCTTGTATGACTAACAGGGAAAACTTTAGTGGCGAATCTTCACTTATTGGCGAATATTTGAAATCAGGACCTCGCGAATAATACAAGCTAGAAAGGATGCCGAATCACCAGGTTTTACAAAAAGTAAATTTGTCTCGATTAATTCACCAATGCATTATTTTTTAAACGACACGTCATCAGAACTGATTCGCCAGTAGTTTATACTGTAAATACAAATATTACTTATATTCACCAGTAATTTTATATACTTACAAATACTTTTTGGGAAATATCGCCACTAATAATAATTTACCATTTCATTTTAGAGATATTTTAGCCTTGAATAGGCTTATTATTTATTGCCATCGATTAGATTTTTAATCAAATGGTTGCAAGTGAATTCCGTGACTTTATTTGCATGTGCCTTTTAAAAAGGTTGTTGAGGCCTGAAATTTGTTTTGGGCCACATGATTAGATTTGATCATGAGGCCCAAAACAAATTTTGGGATTCAACAACCTTTTTAAAAGGTACGTGCATATAAAGTCACAAAATTCACTAACTGCATATAAAATCATTGTATCGGTAGGACATCCCTAAGTGTCCCACCGATGATGTTCACTCACGCCGATATTCACTTACGGAATGAACTTGCAGCCGTCTGATTTAAAAGAAAATCGATGGTAAAATTTTTAGTTTCATTTAGTCTTACTTTTCAAGTGAGATTTTTTAAAAACACTTCATTCGTGTGTGCTCCAATGCATTTTCAATAGTGAATTTATGCTTGGTGGCAAGGGGCTCTGCCCCTCGACCCCACCTATATTGCAACAGGAGCATGCTAGGGCTGTTGTCCTCGGACCTCGCAAGGGGGCGTTGCCCCCTCAACTCCCACAAGGGGGCTCTGCCTCCTTGACCCCATCGGTGGCTGCCGCCCCCAGGCCCCTACTTCAATATTAAAAATATATATATATGGGGGAACTGCACCGACCAACCATGCAAATTTTTAAAGGAGAGATTCACCATTGTAATTATCATTTTAGTGATTATTCACTAGGGTTTGCCAGTGTGATTATTTTTTTTTACCAATTATTCATTAAGATTCACTAGGATTTTACAAATTTTTGAATAATGTGCATAAGATTCGTCGAGGAAAATTAATAATTTTTTTAAATAAAAGGAAAGATTCGCTAGGATTTTACACCTTTGCTGAGGGGGGGGTTTCTTAAAGTTACCCCTGATGACTAACATTTTTTAATATAAAGTCATAATTTTATGTTTGAAATGAATTCAATGAAACATACAACTTTGGTGATTATCAACTAGTTATCAAGAAAATTCCTTTGTATTAATATCATACAAAGGATGCAAATTTTATTTTATAATAAAAATATGGTTGAAAATTTAAATCAGTACTCTATGTATATCTTTTGATTTCATGGAAAATCCCTCTAATGAACAACAAATTTGTTGATGTCATGGAAAAAATTGGTTCTCTCCTCATGATACAAAATGATAGTTAGCAATATTAGTTTTGGGTTGAACAAATTTTGATTCACACATACGATGTCTACAAATAGAAATGGTATGTGAAATTGTTTGTCCTAATTCCCCATGGTATTATGATATTTATACCTACCATAATATCCAAATCCTTCCACTTGACCTTTCACCAAACCAATGCACATCATGTTTCACTCTCCTTGGTGACATGCTCTATTATAGGGGTTAAGATTTTCAGCTTTCTTACAATATTTAAATTTGAGTGAAAAAAAACTAGCAATCAAAGAGGTTCATGATGGTGTTTTTGGATTACACACCAAGGGCATTGTCTTAGTAAGAAATTGTGTATAAAAATACATGTCACATATCATGGTAGGAACTACAATTTGATTACATCAAAAGGTTAAGAAATAAAAGAACCAATGAACACCATGCACCTCAAATATTTTCATAATTGAAGCAACATCAATCTAAAATAATTCCCTCAAATTAAAACCATTCATGTGGTGCTTTGGGTAGGTATCATGATGAAACCTACTTGCAAGCATCATGTAACATTTGATATACTTATCTATAAGTAGCCACTAAACTTGGGGGTGGATTTGATCTATCCATTCCATCCATTACATATTTTTTTCCTTCCCATCACCTATCATAATCATATTCCATTCATCCACCTTTATTTCTTTTTTTACCTTGCTAAAGACTTAGATAAAGTATTGACTCGTGTTTTAGAGAATGACATTATTATTTCTTGTGTGTATTGTTGGTATCACATGACATTCACTCTTCTATAAAATAATTCCTAGAATTTTGAAAAATATTTTTACATAAGCATGAACATTTAATAATATGCAAACAAGCAAAAAATGGAAACATCATTGCATCCAAACTTCACACATAAATTCATATCAAACAATCAATCATCACAAGCACAACCAATTGAATTAAATATAAGTTTTACTCATAGCTATAGTGAGGGCCTTTTTTATATTAAATTAATCATTATATCATCCATCAAGATACATCATTCCCAATCAGAAGTCGCTATCACTATCATAACTTTTAGCACCTTGGTTTTCACTTTAGTGAGAGGTAAATATTTGTCTCTTCCTCATTTGTTTGCATATTATTTTATTATATGTTTTTAAATTATATATGCAAGTTTTTCATCCCACAATGTATTCCACCAAGCTCTTCATGGTCCATTATATGATGGCATATTTGTTATGGAATTTTACTATTTATATTTATGAGTCAATCCTTCACGCATATGACACAACATCATCATGATTCCTCATATCATGGTGCATCATGTCTTATGCTACATCAAATTTTAGTTAATCAACACATTTCGACTCCTTCAAGATTACTCTCATGTACTTGCCATCAAAAGCATACAAAGTGATGAAAGTAAGTTTCTAATTCATCTCCATGTTCACATTTGGAGAGCCCATCCATGTCCTTCATACCCACATGCTCTCTCAAGCTATCATCCCTAATCTACTCATATTCTAATCCTAACTCTTGAGTGTATACATCTAAAAATGGTCACAGTTAATCAAACTTGTTAAATTAATTAAATATGAATTATTTAATTAAAATTCTGAAAAGTCATCTACATATAAATAAATTTAATTATTTATTTATATTGTTCATTTTTCTAATTCTTCTAGTTTAATTAATTAAATAAGTTTATTTAATTATTGTTATCTTCTTCCTAATTAAGTTAAATAAATTTCATTATTTATTTATATTAATTATCATGATTCTAAATTTGAACTTTCAAATAATAGAATATTCTACTAACTCACCCTTCACTCCATATTTAAATTGAATATTGTAAATATTTAATTTAATACCTTTTTCCTCACCTTTCACATAATTAAATATTGTAAATATTTAATTACACATCTTTTTCACCTCTCACATAATTAAATATTAATTATTTAATTATGGAAGCTTCCAAAATCCAAGTCACATGTAATTAAATAGATTTATTTAATTAATTATGAATTATCCTCAACTTTCAACCAATTGTCATAAATGAAATGACAAATGGCAATTTGTCTCCATTTTTGAATGAGGATGGTTTTGTGGTTGAAAACATTCTTCCATTATTCTCTCAACCTTCCACCTTTCTCTCAACCTCCAGAATCTCTCACTGTTCATCTTGACAGGTTTGAATTTGACCGTTGATCTTTGCCAACTAGATTCTTGCCTCCAAAAATCTATAAATACAACCCTTTAGTGAGTAGATTTCATCCTAGATTTTATGAATTTAGCATAGTTACTATAGTTGCATTTGAATCAGCATTTTAGCATAAGCATCTCAAGTTTCATAACATTTTAGTTTTCAACTTCATAGCTTCAATCATTTAGCAATGGGCATGCATGTTGCATAAACTCGTTCTCTAAGTTGTCATTCTGCCAAAGCTGTTGCATACACCAACTAAGAGCCAACAACTTACAACAGATCCTTGGAGATAGAGGACAATGGAATGCATTTGAAGGAGATGCTATTAGAGTTTATTTTTATTTTTATTAGTTTCCTTTGATCTAATGTTTCATTGGTGTGTTAGTTTTTATTATTAGTTGATCCACATATTCTCACATACATTTTTGGCACCCATGGTGGGGCCTTTCCCCATATTTAATATTTTTATTGCAGATTTTTTGATAGGTGATGGACTGGAGCAGCGGTTTACTACATACGAGTTGCGGATTAGTGCATATGAGGACTATTTTAGCGCATCTGCTAAAAACATTAGCGCATTTTCTAGTTCTTTTAGAGCATTCGCTAACTATTTTAGCACATCCCTATTTGCTCCTTTAGCACATTCGTTAATTGTTTTAGCACATTTACTAGTTCTTTTAGTGCATACAGGGGGTGTAATAAAAGAAATCCTGATTTTGACGCCATTCGCGGATAGAGATTTTTCTTTTCTGTTTTGGGTAAAATGAAGCAATCCTAGGATAGACACTTAAATATGGAACTAACCAATCCTATGATAGTCACCAAACGTTATTTTTAATTGGTTAAAATGAATCCAATCTTTGTTGTGAAGCAACATCTTCACTTAGTGTAGAAAATTGTCATTTGGATTTAAAATTGAACCATTTATTTGCTATGATTGTTGGGTAATAGGTTTATGCTCTCCCCTTTACTGGGTGACCAAAACACCAGACTTACCTTTTTCATTTTATGCATTTCATGTTTTATTAAAACCTTTAGAAGGCTTGTCGTAGTGGGAAAAAGTACTCACCTTATGGGAACAACCTAAGTGGGAACAACCAAAGCCAGGTTTTCCAACCCACTCTAATCAAAAGTCAATTTTGGGGAAACCCATATTCAACAGAAGTGAGCAAGATAACCATCCCCAAAATATTTGTTCTAAAGATTGGGAGGTCTCTTGAGGGATTTTATCTATTGCCACACCGAGTGGATACCTTTACTACAAGCCATAGTGTAGAAATTCAACCGTCTCAGTATCCAAACATCATAATAATCATAGTGCAAGGGGAGGGAAGAATCTGCCCCCAAGACACTCACCATATAATTTTCATAGATTTTTTTCTCAGGGGATCAAGAAATCTAACCTTGAGTATACACCTGGAAAAGACAAAAACACGGGCGCCCTTTAGGGGGTGACACGATTGTGTGAGTCAATGCAATTTTAAGTGTGGGTTGTGGTTCCTATGATGTTCTTTTTGACAAATAAGAGTGAGTCTGTTTGAAGTGCTTATTTTGTTCAATACCCGTGAAAATCTCAAGAACATACACTCTTTGTTTAGATTTTAAGATTTGCAAACAACTATTTTCCACTATATGCCATGTTTTTCCAAATTTAAATCAAATAAAGATCATCCAAAACATCAAACTCTCAAAACATGTCTGCCTCAGTGCAGTAATTGGATAGTTTAGCGCATCCCTGGTCTGTTTCAGTGGATCTGTGCTTTGTTTTGGCACATTTGTTCTTTGTTTCGGTGCATTTGTGCTCTATTTTAGCGCATTTGTGCTCTGTTTCAACGCATCTATGCTCTATTTCGGCGCATTCATGCTCTATTTTAGTGCATATGTGCTCTATTCCAGCGCATCCATGCTTTATTTTAGCGCATACGTGAAATAGTCCAGCGCATAGGTTGGGTATTTTAGCACATTTGCTGAAAATTTTAGCACATCTGTATTTCGAACCTGGGTGCTTTTCTAACACCCAAAAATCTACCATTCAGTCTAGTCTTTTTCTATGCTTAGGGTCTGGAAGTCTGCAACTTTTGCCAAGAAGTCCCTAGAGAAGAAATTAAGAAGCTAAAGAAGTCTCTCAATTATAAGAAGCTATTAAAAAGGAGGAAATTTTTATACCAAATTTGAAAATTTTTGCTTGAACACAAAACTTTTATTCATCGATACCATGACTTTGTTAGAGGTTTCACTGATGATTTTGCCTTAGAACCATTATATTCATGAGCTTTCTTCCAAAGAAGAGCTCTTTCTCAAAGGTATAATCATAGTCAGCCTATTCATTCCTCTTTCATCCCCCAACCAACAATTTTATATTCTACTCGTCCCGATCAAGTTCTGCAATAGAGAGCTTAAGAACATTAGGCATTTATCAAAAATCCTTATTTTTACAAAATTGTGATCAAACCTCACAAAGTGCAACATCATCTTTATTTTTTATTTTTAGTTTAACTCCCGCAAATAGGATTATCATCCTTTCAATCATGGAATCATGAGATAAATATTAGAAATTTTATAAGTCATATCAATAGAATCTTCATTCTATTCCAACTTAGATATCCATCAAAATTGCACTATTTCATTTTTTTGATCAAAGTTAGTGGAAATTTGGCAAAAGCTTATGCTTGTTGTCACAAGATCTCGAAAGCACATAGAAGGAGATGAGAGGGAAAGTACATTAAGCAAAATGGGTGATAAAATAAATAATGGTGATAAGGAGGAAAATCCTTTTCACAGACTTCGCACTGGGAATAATCCTAATAATGATGAGATAATAGAAGAAATGCTTCAAGAAGCATAAAAGGATCCTCAATTCCATACTCTCATGGATAGAGTTTTAGAACGAAACAAGGAAATATATTTCCTTTCATTAGCTAATCAAGGAGCTAAGCTACCTAGTGATTTTGACACGGAAGGGATTAGAGAGGATCCTGAAGCCCCCCTTAATGATTTTAGTGATCTTACTCAACAGATAAAAGAATTACAAGGGAAAATAAAAGAAATTCAAGAGGGTACAATAAAGAAGTATTTTTTGGAAGATATATGCCCATATCCATTTGATAGGAGTCTTAGCATGATTCATTTTCCAAAACATTGTGAAATCCCAAAGTTTGATAGGTATAATGGGAAAACAGATCCCATTGATTGTGTGAGGGATTTTTGAAACATGAGATTAGAATTCGCTCATGAAGATACCTACTTAATGTGATTGTTTCCATGAAGTCTGGGTGGACAATCCATGGAGTGGCTTTCCAAGATCACTCCCCCCATTAGAACATTTGAGGAGTTAATAAATAAGTTCATATCTCAATACTCCTATAATATACAACACTAGATAACCATGCTTGATTTATGTAAGGTAAAACAAAAGATTGGGGAACCTTTCACCACATTCTTAAAAAGGTGGAGAAGGTTGTTTTCCAGATATTCCTTTCATGTTCCTGAGAAGGAAAAATGGAAATATTTATCGATAGCCTGAATCAAGAGATGAGTTATAAGCTAAATCTTCATTGTCCTCAATCATTTGAAAAATTGATTGAGAATGCGATCACCATTGAAGGAGCCTTGGTCAAGCAGGGAGTTTTAAAGCTTGATAAAGAAAGTTCAAATCCGTATAACAACAACAATAGCAACAACAATGACAAGTCACGATTTTGGACTCAAAATAAAAATGTTGTGAATGATGGGGTGGTAGATGCTAACAATGTAAATGTAAAGCCCACCGTTCTCAATGTATCAGGTGTTCAACGTAGCAATAATGTTGGTAATTCTAGTAACCAAGGCAATAATTCCAACCAAGGAAATGTGACCAACAATCATGGTAATAATCTTGGCAATAATCAAAATTCAAATGCGCCCAGATCTTAATTTTTCTCGAATCGAGGGAGTTTTACTCCCTTGGGCCAGTCTTTAGAATCCATTCTTAAAGAACTGTTGAGTCAAAATTCTATTACATTTCCACCACAAAGAGATTATGAGCCTCAAGTTAAACTACCATCGTGGAATGACTCACACTTTTGTGATTATCATAGGTGCAAAGGTCATAAGACAAATAATTTCCAAGGGTTAAAGAATCTCATTCAGGATTTGATTGATAACCATACCATAACAGTTGAGGGACATAATGCCAATGATTATCATTAGGCATTCAAGGATCCTCTCCACAATTATCAAAAAGGGGAATCTTCGGGCGACAAAGGCAAGAATGTGAATCATGTTTACGACACCATCATCAATCATATTTATACTGACGATCAGCAAGTCAATGCTATCAAAATCAAAGGAAAGAAAGAGTATCAAGAGGTCAATTCTACCACAAGGGGACAGTCCAAAATCATCGTAAAGGTAAGTTGATCTAAGGCAGCAATTCCCCCTCCAAGTCAATATAATTTGGTCGATCAACTACGAAAAACATCGGCCCAAATTTCTATCTTGGAGCTCCTTAAAATATCACCAGCACATAAGGACATTCTGGAAAAGGCACTCGTTGACACAACTATGTCTCCTAATCTAGATATCAGTAAGTTTCAAGCCATGGTGGGACACTTTTCCTCACCCACATTTTTATCCTTTACTAAAAAGGATGACTCATCCCCAAAATTCATCACTTTATCTATAGGTCATGATCCATAAAGCTTGAATTAGACGTGTTCTAATAGATGGGGGAGCCGGATTAAACATTTGTACTTTAAAATTGGTCCTTGCTTTGGGTTATTCAGGAGAATCTATAGCTCCATGAAGGAAAATTACAATCAAAGCATACGATGATGAGGAAAGAGCTTCCAAAGGCCTCATCATTTTACCAATCAGAGTGGGACCTGTTGTGAAGAATACCTTTTGTCAGGTTCTAGATCGGGATCTATCCTATAACATACTCTTGGATCGCCCATGGATCCATGAGATGCACGCAATTTTGTCCACTTATCATCAATGCTTGAAGTTTCCATATGATAAACAAGAAGTAACAATACCGGCAGACCACATTAGCATTCAAACTTGTTCTAGCCTTAGAGAAACTCAGGACACATTTGTCCCACATAATAGAGAGGCTTTGGCCATTTCTACTTCTAAACACAGTGAAGAAGCAAGAGAAATGATAAGTAATTTTGGCACCAAGCTAAAATTGAAAGATAATGGGGTCGGGGAATATTTCTTATGTCTCTCCAATCTACCCATGTCTCCAAGATCCCATGGTTAGTCGTCAACATCCACACAATAGGCTACAACAATTTCAACATCAGGCACACAAGCCTTAGTTCCCATCACCATGTTTGATGGAAGATTTATCAAGGCAGATACTCAAGAAAATGAAACAGAAGATAGATCTATCCTTGATTGGCTCTATAAAGATGAAGATGAATCAATACAACATGTCAAATTACCCACAGAGCAATATGGAAAGGGTTATACAATAATGCAATAAATAGGTTATGAAGGGAATGGCCCTATAGGAAAAATAAATGAGGGTATTGTTGAACCTATCTGACTAAAAACAATGCAACCAAAAGATAAAACTGGGTTAGGATATGGTGAGGATGCAAAGGAAGAAGTATTACAAAGAAAATCCAATGAGGAATTAGCTGAAAAATTCTTAGAATACAAGAAAATAATTCTGACACTAACTCCAATGAGTATGAATGGGACACCATTTTTTATGATAAATTCTAGAAAGATAAATAGCTGTATGTGGTACAAAAATATACACCCACATTCACACAAGGGGAAATCTCAAGGCCTTCGCTTGACTATGTTATACTAAGTGATCATGACTCTAGTGAGGAAGATTTAATTCAAAGCGAGACAAATCATCAACATGAGGATACCATCGTAGATCTTCCCCATAATGAAGATGATGATAGCATCATGACCTTAACGGCCAATGACCTTACCCAACCTGATGATCCATTTCCCTTGGTCCATCCCAAACTCATTGATTGGGAACAAATTGCACAGATTGATATCCCAACTTTTCTCGATGATGAAACCATAGTAAAAATTCTTTGTTCATCCAAACTAGAAACAAGTTCCACCAATGAATTGTACGATCAAACTCTCAGATAGGAAAGTGCCAAGTTTCTCAACTATAAAATTAACAACATAAAAGAAATATCTAATGGTGAAAACCTAACAAAGGCAATATTAGATCATGAAAAGAGAAAAATAAAAGCATATATGATGGTGAAAACCTTTCAAAGGCACTAGAAGATGGGAAACTTGACACTCTCCCTAAGCACTATCAGGAAAGGTCTTCTATTTTAATAGAACCAACAGCGGCGATCAATTTAGGTATTGTGGAGCAGCCCAAAATCTTGCAACTTGTTGCATCACTAACAGAAGAGGAAATCCCGGGATTCACAGAATTTCTCAAGAATAATCAAATCAATTTTACATGGTCATGCACAGATATGATTGGATTAGATCTAGATCTCATCATGCATCATTTATCCATCATGTCGGGGGAAAAACCTGTGAAGCAGAAACTCAGAAAAATGCATCCACATGTTGCATTATTAGTCAAGGAGGAGTTAAAGAGGTTGTTAGATCTCGGATTCATTCGGTCTATAGACTATGCAGAATGGATCTCCAATATCGTGCCTGTATCAAAGCCAGATGGATGAATCAAAATTTGTACAGATTTTAGGGATTTAAATAAGGCATGCCCTAAAGACGATTTCCCTCTGCCAAACATAGATATGATTGTAGATTTGACTGTTGGACATGCTATGTATTCACTAATGGATGGATTTTTGGGATATAACCAGATAAATATTGTGCCTGAAGATCAAGATAAAACAACATTCACATGTCCTTGGGGTACATATTGTTGGAATGTAATTTTGTTTGGACTCAAGAATGCAAGAGCTACATATCAACAAGCAATGACTACCATTTTTCATGATATGACGTACACATTCATGGAGGATTATGTTGATGATCTTTTAGCCAAATCAAACACAAGAGAAGGACATTTAGATATCTTATCTAAAAAAATTGATAGAATGGAAAAATTCAAAGTTAGACTTAATCCCAAGAAATGTGTCTTTGGGGTAAAATCTGGAAAGCTTCTAGGTTATATTATGTCAGAAAAGGGAATTGAATTCGATCCAGGAAAGGTACAAGCAATCCTCGATATGCCACCACCAAGGAATATCAATCAACTACGCTCATTGCAAGGATGGTTGCAATCCATCAGAAGATTCATTGCGCAACTGGCAAATAAGAGTCTACCATTCACTCATCTCTTACATAAGAATGTTCCATTTAAATGGGAAGATAGATGTGAAGCAGAATTTGATCAAATAAATCATTATCTAATGATTCCACCAGTGCAAGGTCAACCACTCATATTGTATATTTCTACCACGGAAGTGTCCTTGGGAGCATTATTGGCATAGGAAGACAAAACAGGAAAGGAGTGAGCAATATTACATCAGTAGAACATTGACAAGCCATGAACTAAGTTACACCTTCATTGAAAAAGCTTGCTTGGAAGTAGTTTTTACTTCTCAAAAGTTACGACACTATATGCTAGCTCATACAATAAAACTTGTGGCTAAGATTGATACTTTAAAATATCTTCTAAGTAAGGCAACCTTAACTAGTAGATTGGCTAAATGGGTCATGATCCTAAGTGAGTTTGACATTAATTATGTGGATCAGAAGGCTATCAAAGGAAAGGTAATAGCAAATAAGTTGGCAGAGGTACCAATGCAAGCGAAACATCCAATACACATTGATTTTCCTGACACTAATTTATTCATTGCAGCCATTAAGCAGACATGGGCACTTTATTTTGATGGCTCCTATAGTCAACATGGTTCAAGGGCAAGAATTCTTTTCATCATGCCTCAAGGGCATACAATTCCAAAATCTTATCAGCTAATGTTCCCTTGCACAAATAACATAGCTAAGTATGAGGCATTATTAATTGGAATGAGAATTGCATTAGACTGGAGAATCACATAACTGCAAGTTTTTGGTGATTCACAACTTGTCATAAATAAAATCAATGATGAATATCAAACTAAATATGACAAGTTAATGCCTTACAAAAACGTGGTGGATGATTTCAATAAATACTTCATTGATATCAGGTTCACACAAATTCCATGTACTAGTATCAAGATTGCAAGAGTTGGAACTACTTGATGAATGGCGACAAAGTGCAGCTAATCATTTAAAAGGGTATCAACAAGTTATGTCCCGTAGTTATAATCACAGAGTAAAACCATGAGCTTTTCAAGTGGGTGATTTAGTTCTCAAAGAAAACCCTCATAATCAGCAAGATCGGGAAAAAAAAGGAAAGTTTGAGCCTAATTGGTTGGGCCCATTTGTTATCATTGCAGCATATGGATCGAGGGCATATCAGTTGTCAACATCAGAAGGGGACCTACTTGAAGATCCAACTAACAACATCCACCTGAAGAAGTTTTATGTTTGAAAATATCAAAAACAGTATAAAAAGTCATGAAAAAATTCATAAAAACTAGAAAATGTCCTAAAGGAAAATTGTCATGAGGGTGAAAACATGGTAAACAAGCATCCTTTTGACATAAATATGAAAAAATCAAAAAGAGAAAAATACAAAAAAATCAAAAAGAAAAAAAAATTGTTGCCTTGATGAAAACCTGCCAAACAGGTGTCTTGGTAACAACAAAAAAATCGAAAAGAAAAAAAAGCATTGCCTTGATGAAAACCTAACAAACAGGCATCTTGGTAACAAAAAAAAAAATCAAAAAATCAGACAAAGTGCAATAAAAATAAATGGTGAAAACTTGGCAAACAGGCACTATTTGTGATTTGGTTGGCTCTCTCATCTATTAGGATGCATTATGCCTTATTCATATCCATCTTTCATTAGCATCACATACAGGCCTAGCCATCACATCCACATCATGCGTCCAAACATTTCCTTGAAATGACAAGGATTTCATCATGGCTTGATGATTAGTGTTATCCTTAGTAGTAGTTTGTGTCTAATCAAGAGTCAGAGTGCAAGGTTATTGGGGGAAGTTCACTTTTTGGACCCTTTTGGCAGACAAGCGACAACATGTGTCAAGTATTGGAATATCAGAACAATAAATTATCCACTCAAACTAGGTTTAAATGGTTGTTTGACAGGAAATTGAACAAATTGGATGATCTTAATTTGAATAAATGAATGAAAAACTTAAAGCATAAGTCGAATTGTTGTTTTGACATTTGATGACATCATATCTTTGGAGTGGTTCAATGATGTACTGAACTAGGATCACAAGGAAGGAATATTATTTTTCTTTGGTTGTTGTCTATAAGCTAATCACTAGTATTGTGCAAATTTGTCATGGTATATGCTCTACAACGTATCATTGATGACATTTCGAGATTTGCATAGGAAAATGGTTAACTTTTGTCTGTTTATGCAAGCAATACTCAGGTCATCTTGGTTCATTATACTTCGATACTTGTATTAAATTGCTACATCAAACATCATGGAAGCAGTGCTCAAGTCATCATTGGTTCTAATGTCCCTTTTGATGATTGTACTAACTTTCAACATATCAAAAGGCTCAATGATGAAAATTACACGCAGAATTGGCTCATGGAATGACAAACAGTGAAATGGTTTATTTTGGCATTTTAGGTTTGCATGATTCATTTAGATTTGTATTTAGGGTTGTATGATAGATTTTTGGAGGTTTGAAATGCTACATGTCTCTTTTAAGACGTTGACTGATTACACTTGGACATTTATTGCATCTCATTTCATTACCATTTTAATATTTCATCATTTTAAATCTCATTTTGTTATCATCATTTAGGTTATCATGATCATTTCAATTACATTTGTGCATTTTCATTATCATTATCGTCATTATCATCATTTGCATATCATTTATTATTTCATTTCATGAATCATTCATCTCATCATTTATTCTGAATTTTTCACCTCATTTTCATATCATTTTCATTATTATTTTCATAATCACCATTTGCATAATCATACATTGACAAAAATAAAGATGCATCCATTGCATTTATTGCATACATGCTCCATACATCATGTAGTAAAATCATTTATATTATGTCATCATGTTAAATTCATAGAAATCATTTCATTTTGTAGGATCATCCAATCATAAAGCATGTTCATCAAATCACAATTTACATCATAAAAATTGCATCATCATCATATAAGCATACATTGCATTAAAACAAAAGAATCATCACTATAGTTCATATCAATATGCATATATCATCATAAAACTGCATGCATAATCATAGACCACATAGCATATAGAAACAAAAATGTGTACATAACCATTCATCATAGCATAATCAAAGACATATGCATATCAAATCACCGCTGCATATCAAAATCTCATCAAAATAAATGTCCATGGGTACAAGGATATCAAAGGTATGAACAAGATATATAAAATACAATGAAAGGGTGTATCCATAATCGTCACTGAGGGGCATCTAGATATGGAGCGTGACTATTGTTGCCTCTGGAGGTGGTGGGTCTCGCTGAATCTCTTCTACCATAAGCCCCTATCTCTCATCTGGCTGGTTGTCCCACACTCCTAGTAGCACTCTTGGTGTGACTGCGTGAGTGGGTACATGATCGGGTGCCTGACTGCGTGTAGCTATCCTCTGCTTAGGGGATACCACCTCATAATATCTCATCCTGTAATACTCTGCCTAGTGGGTAGTCTCCAGTCCCTCTGCCACAACCTCTCCAATGGAGGTGCTCTCAACTGACCTTATAAGTCTCTCTGCTACTCCCTCTACCTGAATACACCACTCTCTGAAGTTGTCCCGCTTTGCAGTAAGTTGGGATATATGTGGGTCAAGAGGTGGTGGTTGTGAAATCTGTGCTTGTAGCTGGCTAATAGTAGTTTGTTCTTGTGCTAGATGGCTCTGAAGAGTCTAAACCTCTACCTGCATAATGTCAATATGTCCTGGTGATGGAGCCCTGATGGCAATATGTGGAGCCGAAGTATTGGGCCACTCCACCACTCTAGTTGTATGAGGCCTCAATCTAAAGGGTGCATCAAATAAGTATCTATGGCTGCCATTCCCACCACCTCTGTCATCCCCATCATCATCGTCGTCATCAAAGTTGTCCTCATCCTCCTCCTCGTCGACATTCATGGCCACCCCACCTATATCCTCCTCCGCTCCATGTGGTTGGTCTGCTTATCCCTCTCCCTGTGCCTGTGCCTATGCCCTGGCCTTTACCTATTCATGCGGTTGTCATCGTGCCCACTATAAAACTGGTCCACCTAATAGTGGGGTAGGCTCATCTGGACTGGTCAATCTGGGAAATGGATGCGTGTAGAAATATGCAGCATAATCATCTGTCATGTGTGCATCTATGACCTCTAGATTGATGGCCCAAAACTTTGGCTGAAGATCAGTGTACTCTACTCTCATTTCCTCAAGAGTAATGAAGGGACCCCACTCTGCTACATCCTCTCGGTGTCTGGCATAATGAGCCACACCCTGCAACATCATTTGAACTCGCCCATACTGCCTAAGTATTCGCATAACCAGAAAATGCTCAATGATGAAGGGGGTGCAACCAATCAAGTATCTTGATATACCACAATAGGGTAGCTCTATGTCATCATTGTCTCATGCATCACAGTCAAGATATGGTCTCCAAATGACTATATCCATATCATCTAGCATACGCTACCAATACTCTAACTTGCCCAGCATAGGTTGAACAAGGGGACCTGTATACACATATACATATGGGTGGCTAAGCGAGTGATCTCTCTGTACAATAGGGTGGGTGATGGCGATGTGCTCCCATGCCTAGATCTGAAGCAGTGTAACCCTAGAAGATATACTCTTCCCATCTGTATATACCACCTGATGAAGATCATGGTATAGATGGGAAAGCATGTAGGATCCCCATGCATATTAGTCTGATGAAGAATCATGTCCTCCAAAATCCGACCCCAGCCTACTGATAGTCCCTTTGACCTGCGATCAGGACAAAGGAAGCCACCAATGAAACCTGCCAAAACTGATGAAAGTGGGGCATAACCCTCTACCATATCTCACCATGCAATCTCATATCCACTAGCATGAGGATCCCGGAAGACTCATCGCAAAGCATTTTTACCTCCAATCTCCTTGTGATCATAAATCACAAGTGCACCAACTACAGGGATGCCTAAAATCTTGTACACTTCCTCGGGTGTAATAGTGATCTCTCCAGTTGACAAGTCAAAAGTAGTATGCTCACTATCTCTCGGCTAATGTAGTCAACAGTGCCCTGTTGACCCTATACTGAGGGATCCTAAGAAGGGAACCTAGCCCACATCTAACAATGACCCCTATCTCTGGCTGGGATAATTTGGGAATCATCTCCCATGTGCGGGGAAATCTCTCTCTGATCTAGAGGATATTAAAATCCTCCTATAACATCAATACATCAGGATTAAATCATCAGTAGGGAATATCAAAACCATCAAGTAAATCATGTCAATCAAGCAAGTGAATCATATCAACATCAACAACATATCATTACTATTTGTTCTTCAAGAAGGAAGGAAAATTTATCAAACTCTACTATTTTTTTTTTATCAAGCATGGAAACAAATTTGACAGCCAATCGGCTTAACATCAACATCATTACTATTTGTTTTTCAATCATGAAAGCGAATTTATCATAATTATTTTACTATTTGTTTTTCAAGCATGAAGACAAATTTATCAGATCATTACCAAATCAAGTTAATCTATCCTTGGTGTTATTCAAAATCATCACATCAGTTGTCTAATACAGCAACAATCATCAAGCAAGCATCAAATCAATCTCAAAATTGCAAAATCAGCAAAAAATCATGGATGCGCTAAAACAGTCAATGCGCTACTTTATCCATGGATTCGCTAAAACAGAGATTGTATGTGCTATTGTATCAGGGGTATGCACGAATCTACCTATTGTATGCGCTATTCTAGCCTATGCGCTAATTGAGCATCATATGTGTGTGGTCTTCCTCTATACGCTATTTTATCTATCCTATGCGCTAAACTATTCATCTATGCGCGAGACTATTTTATCAATGCTCCAATTTGTATGCGCTATTCTAGCTATTTTATGCGCTAATCTACAGCTCGCATGTGCTAAATCAAAATCCTATGTGCTAAAACAGAAATTTGAAAATTCAAAAAAATGAAAAATTCATAAAAAAATTCACTAAAAATTCACAAAGGAGGATCATGCAATCTTATCGGAGGTTCGTACGTTGCTAGTCTCTGATGACGGCAGGCTCGCTCGAATCGGTGGCGCTCGTAGTGGATCAGCATCTCGAAATTCTCTCTCAAAGCTTTGAAAATCACAAAAGGCTATTGTTCAAATGACAATGACTTTTTACCTTTTCCACCTTTTAAGGGGGTAAAAAAGGGAGGATATTTTTATTTTTACTGTGCAATGCGCTATTTCGAGAGATAAATCGACAAATTCTCTTCAAAATCATTTCAATTCTTTCAATCATCATTGGTATCATTCAAATCATGTGATTTATCTCCCGAGGGGGCATATAGCATCATCAGTCAATTTTCAAAGTCAAGGACAAATTTTCAGAATCTGAATTTTTCTTTGAAGCAATGCGTAAAACACATCAATTCAAAGAGGGGCAAAATATATACATCTAAAAATGGCCATAGTTAATCAAACCTATTAAATTAATTAAATATGAATTATTTAATTAAAATTCTGAAAAGTCATCTACATATAAATAAATTTAATTATTTATTTATATTGTTCATTTTTCTAATTCTTCTAGTTTAATTAAATAAATAAGTTTATTTAATTATTGCTATCTTCTTCTTAATTAAGTTAAATAAATTTCATTATTTATTTATTTTAATTATCATGATTCTAAATTTGAATTTTCAAATAATAGAATATTCTACTAACTCACCCTTCACTCCATACTTAAATTGAATATTGTAAATATTTAATTTAATACTTTTTTCCTCACCTTTCACATAATTAAATATTGTAAATATTTAATTACACATCTTTTTCACCTCTCACATAATTAAATATTAATTATTTAATTATGGAAGCTTCCAAAATCCAAGTCACATGTAATTAAATAGATTTATTTATTTAATTAGGAATTATCTTCAACTTTCAACCAATTTTCATAAATGAAATGACAAATGGCAATTTGTCTCCATTTTTGAATGAGGATGGTTTTGTGGGTTGAAAATATTCTTCCATTATTCTCTCAACCTTCCACCTTTCTCTCAACCTCCAGAATCTCTCACCGTTCATCTTGATAGGTTTGAATTTGACCGTTGATCTTTGCCAACTAGATTCTTGCCTCCAAAAATCTATAAATACAACCCTTTGGTGAGTAGATTTCATCCTAGATTTTGTGAATTTAGCGCAGTTACTATAGTTGCATTTGAATCAGCATTTTAGCATAAGCATCTCAAGTTTCATAACATTTTAGTTTTCAACTTCATAGCTTCAATCATTTAGCAATGGGCATGCATGTTGCATAAACTCATTCTCTAAGTTGTCATTCTGCCAAAGTTGTTGCATACACCAACTAGAGCCAGCAACTTACAACAGATCCTTGGAGATAGAGGACAATGGAATGCATTTGAAGGAGATGCTATTAGAGTTTATTTTTATTTTAATTACTTTCCTTTGATCTAATGTTTCATTGGTGTGTTAGTTTTTATTATTAGTTGATCCACATATTCTCACACACACTGAGTATTTTATTATATTTCCTTTAAAATGGTGTTGCTTCTTTTGGTCACAAGACCATTTCAAAGAGAGGTAAATGTAGACACCTAAAATTTACCACATCTAAATAATTGTTAACCATCACCCTAATACTTAATTAATTTTATTTACAAAATTCATTTATTCACCCCAGTAATTAAAACCATTCTAATAATGATTTAAAATAAACAATAAATCCATTTCCATCTCATTATTTAAAAAATAAATTAAATTCATTTCCATATTTTCATTAAAATAAATAAATTAAATCCATTTTCATCTCATTAAATTCAATTAAATTACTATTACTTTTTTAGTTAAATTAGACATAAAATTTAAATAAATTTATCCCTCCAAAATCTAAATTATAAGACTGCTAACACATTATCAAATGCCTTAATAGCATCTCAATTAATCTCCACCATCCATTTTTTATTAGATCCCAACCATTCACATCCTCACTCAATCACCTTTAAACTAAGCCCCCATTCCTCCATCACATGGCGTAAGAAGAGAGCATATGATAACATAACAAGAACACAATATATATAGGGATGCTAACATGAGATAGTAAGCACGCATGAGAGATCAAACATAAGGTTAACACATAGATCATCAAGCATCAAGCACACATAAAGCATATGCATACAAGGGAATCATCTTGCAAACTTGAAAAATGCATTTTATTGAAATCTTGAAGAATCCAAAAATAACTATATTACTCATATCCATGAATGAATCCACTCAACAAAGGTCTCTTGTTTAATAAGTGAAGGTAAAAATCATTTGATTTGATCTTCGTTATTCCCAATCGAAAGGTATTTTGTTTGATTTATTGCATATTTTGTTCTAGACTTAGCATCATATAAGGGATCCTATATATTAAAACTTTAAGTTTAGAAAATTTGAGAAGTTGGTTATCCTATGAATTTTTTGGCAACAAATAATGTTTAAAAAATTATCTAAACATTTTTATGCCAAGAAGCGTTTATCAATGGAAAAATGGGGCTTGAAAGTTTGTGTACATAAAATCAAAAAGCAAGGATAAGATAAGATAATAAGATAATAATATTATAAAAATGTAATAATATATTAACAATAATAATAATAATATAAAAATACAAATATAATTATCTATATAATTAATATAATATAATAAATATGTATATAATATAATAATATTTTTAAACATACACCTAAAAATGATCTCTCGACATCTTCTTCATTATTTTTTTAAATATAGGTATGCTAGTTATGTCGAGAGGCATTTATGGATGGCAGAATGGGGCTTCAAAGTTTATGTGGAAATAATGAGGAAGGAACTAATCACCTTTTCTTCTAGTGTCCATACTCTAGAGATTTGTGGAGTTGTTGGTGGAAACTCTAGAACAAACCCATTACTCATGCCTCTTCCTTATCCAGTTTATCGGCTAGCTTGGTTCATCCATTGGCTTCAACTTCCTTTCTACTTGTTACTTGGGGTGTTGGTTCCTCATTTTCTTATGGAAAATCTGGTTAGAAAGAAATTACCCAATCTTTCAAAATGTGATTAAGGAGGTTTCTCAAGTTTGTAAGAAAATAAAGTGTATGCTCAAAGAGACTTTTGAGGCCAAATTTGAAGAGGAAATCCCTCTCTCTTCTTCTAATCTTTGCATTGCTAATATTTTGGGTATTTCTTTTTCTCCTTCTTCACAAGTCTAATCGAGCTCTAGTGTCAAGCTTTTCAAGAAGGTGAATTGTTCTATCAAATGGATTCCTCTCCATGGTAATTTTTGCAAGAGAAATATTGATGGGTCCTCTAGGGATAACCTAGACCCAACTAGAATTGGTGGTGTCAGTCGTGATAAGAATGGATCTATTTAGTTTTTATTTTATTCTTTTTTTGGTACTCATTCCAATAATCAGATGGAAGCCTGGGCTCTCCTCTTTGGTCTTGAAATATCCTATGCAAAGGGATAGAAAAGGTTATTTGCAAAACTAGCTCTATCATTCTTATCAATCTTCTGAATAATGGAAAGTCTCAAGAATGCTCATGGAGGTTAACTTTGGTGGCTAAGAAAATTCTTTGGTTATCTACAAATTTTAAAACAATTTATTTTGTTCATATCCCCAAGGAATGGAATAGAGTTATTGATTGGTTAGCCAAATGAGATTCAATAAGTGGGAGTGATTGGCATGTTGAAAATTGTAGTCTTGACAAGGAAAAATCACAATTGCTTCTTCAAATAGTTAATGAGGAGAAAATGGTTTGAATTAGGGAGGTTAAGATGGATAGTGGTGATTTTTTCTTAGATATATGTTTTTTGTTTGTATATTTCTAGATGGGCTAGTAGGATTCCCTTGTGGACCCTCATTTTTCTTTGTATTATGGTTGTTATGGCCACCTATAAATATATATTACTATTGTAACTAAGTTTTCATTAATATAATTCCCCAACAAAAAAAAAAAATGGGTTATGTTTTTGGGTTCAATAATGGTTAGAGGTAGGGTTCTATAAGGGTTAGGTATTAAGTAGGGTTATGGTTATAATTCAATAAGGGTTAGTGTTCATTTGATATTATTATTATTAATAATATTAACAATACCTATTTGAACCCTTTTTTAATCCAAGCCCTAATTGTAATCCTAACCGTGAACCTAACCCTATTTAATTCCCAATTAGGGTTCAACTCATATTATGGTTAGGGTTACAATTCTATGATAAAGGTTGGGGTTAGGGTGGGTTATAGTTCTATAATAAAGCTTTGGATTAGGGTTATGATTGGTGTTCAAATATAGTTAGTGTTAGGGTTAGGGTTAGGGTTAGATTTCATAAAATCTTACAATTAGAGTTTAATTATGGTTAAGATTCAATTAGGGTCAAGGTTAGGATTGTAGTACAATTAGGGTAACTATAAGGGTTACAATTAGGGCTCAATTAGAGTTAATATTTAATTAGGGTTGATTTGGTTTTTAATACCACACAACACAAATATAATTCTTAGAACATAACCTATCTCTCTTGAAATATTTTAAATTCAAATAGAGTTTAAAGTCCTAAGGCTCTGATTATCAATTCTTGACTCACTAGGCCCACTCAAGGTGTTTTGTATTTTTTGTTACTTACAAAGGTACTTGGCTAGAATATTTACTCACGTGAACTTGACATACTATGGTTTATAAAGTATCTTGATTAATTTGATTGGTTTTACTACTTACTTAACAAGATCACAAGTTATTCCAACAAGTATTGCAAAGTAAGATCTAACTTTGATTAGTTCTTCTGCAACTATCTAAATATCTTCACAAAATTCATATTCAAAAGCATCTATCATTCATGTGACATTTCACAAGTTTCTCATTAAACCTCACTTTCTAAGGATTTTGATAAAAATGGAAAAAGATAAGGGTAGGAAGAAAAAAAATCTAAGAGACTTAAGTTTTAATATATTCAAACATGAAAAATTCTCAAGAAATGAAAATTAAGACCTAACCATATGTATTTTACTAGATTAATTCACAACTACATACACACAGTGTGAATTTTCAAAGGAAAATTGTTACACCAAGAAATGATTCAAATGAATCTAAATCCAATGCAACAACTTGATATTTGAAAGGAAAATATAACCAAGTTCTAGTTGTTGATAATTTATGATCAGCAAATGATAAAGAATTGGTCTCAGATTTGCATCTATTTGTATTGCATCCCGATGATGGATCATGTAGTATGATCTAAAATGTTCATGTGAAAAAATCATGCATAGTTTCAATCCAAAAATTCAATACACTATTACTATGGACTGTGGAAACTTCATGATACTAATTTACAAATCTTTACAAAAATATACAAGCTTTCTCATTGAGAGTGAAAAGAAATGATGAAGAAACTTAAGATTGTGAATTCTCCAACTTAAGCTCAGAGATTATCAACAATTTCTAATCTCTCTTTCAAACCTCAGTTCTTCATCCATATCTTTATTTATGTTATGGTTTCAATTGCTACTATCATTTCCTTGATTAATAAGTTATCCTCTAGATTTTTTATGGTTTGCATTATGGATAGTTCTATATCATTACGTTCCAACCTTTCTTTACACTCATCCCTAAATTTAACGACCTTTTCTTTCCAATTCAACATGTTCTCCCAATTTTTATTTACTAATTTTTTGTATCTTCTCCTTCAGATAAGAATTTATTAATTGAATTATTCATTGCACATTAGCCTCATGCTTTTTATTATCCAACTTACCTATTTTTTCCTAAGAGACTAAGGAAAGATTGAGTGGAATATCTTCAATCACTTGCCCCAAAACTACAAGGCCTTAATTACCTATTTTAACCCCCAAACCTTGATTTTTTACCTACCAAACCCTCCTAGGTTGAAAATAGGAGCTCCTAGGAACATCTGAACTACCAATGAGGGTCCTATAAGCTTAATTTTCCATCCTCTACGCATTTGAGCTAAACTGAAACAGTGTCACGAGTTCGACCAAAAAAATGAATTTTTTGACCAACCTCTCAAGGGGGTAGCCCAACATCCTACCATCTTTCCACTGACTGTCGGGGCACAGTGTGGCATATAAATTTTCAAATCTTGATCTTAACATCGAATTCTTTGAAACAAAGCAACCAATACTTTGTCTCAAAAAGGAGCAAAATGTAGACATCTAAAAATGACCTAACACATATTGCACACCCTAAATGATATTTTCTCATCATCGACATCATTATCACCTAATATCATTGCATTTCACATCAATTACATCAAAACCCTAATTTCCTCTCTTAACTAAATAATATTACATTATTTAATTAATCCACATTTTCATCACTTTTAACTAATTAAATAAATTTCATTTATTTAATAAATTCCTAATCTGACTTTATTCCTCTTGATTAATTAAATAAAATCAATTATTTAATTATGTCACTAATTTACCCGATTCCCCTAAATCAATTAAATTATTATAAACATAATAGTTTAATTAAACCACTTTCCCCTAAAATTGAATAATTAAATAAATTATTCAAACATCATTCAAAAAGGTCAAAACAAACAAATACAACTTTGTTTGTAAAGGTCAAACATGATTTGCACATTCAACTCAAAAAGATTAATTAATTAAATTGATTAATTAATTATCCTCACCCACTTTCACGATTGAGAAAATTACGATCCCCAATTGCTCACTTTGATTAGCTGACTGATTCATCTATTTTCTGACTAACCTATCTATTCTTCAATCCCACTGAAGGCTCAATCTATTTCCTCTAATTCCTCTCAACGGTTTTGAATCGTTAATCAAGATATTCTACTATGTGATCTCGATCGTTCATTTCAAAACAAAAAATCTACATAACAACTTCATTTCTTCTCAAAAATGAGGGGAGAATTGACATCTTTTACACGATGAAGTAATGCCAAATTAATCATTGAAGCTTTTGCATACATCTTCGATCAACATTGCACAACTTTGAAGCTTTTTCTATGCACAAATGGAGGTTTCACATTGATACAACAATGATCCAACATCATTGTGAATACACTTAGACACGTGAGATGGGTAACTTTATGTTTTATTGAATTCATTGTTCTTGTTCTTCAATTGCTTTCTTGAATTCAATATTTTGCATTGTTCATTCCATGAGTAATGGGTATGAATCAACATCTTTTTGTTTGAATTAGATTAGTTTAATGCACATTCACTTTGATCTTATTGTACACTCGATTTCCCCCTTACACAAATATATAACATAAGAGGTCATAAATCTAACTATTTAGTTTTCTTCCAATTAACCATTTTCTCATGAATGGAATTACTAATAGCTTGTGCTCAATGAATCATACCAGTTCCATCCTTCATAGTTTTAATGAACTTGTACATCTATGGTTCAAAGGTCCCTGAAGTGGGTAGTCTATCCACTCTACTTAGAAGAGTGATTATATGACTTATCTCATTCTTAAAGCTTGTAATAAACTTTCTTACAAAATTAATCTTACTGAAGTAAGAATTCAATTCCTTCTTACTTCTTGGTAACTGTAGCTTCATGATTGTGCTTACTCAATATGGATCAATGGATATATCATTCTCTAAGATAACATGACCTAATAACTTTCCTTTTGTAACCCCAAAGATGCATTTCTTAGGTTTTAGCAATATGTCATACTTCTCACATCTTTGTAACACTTTTCTCATATCAACTACATGATCCCCTTTATTTTTCAAAAATATGGTGAAGTCGTCCATGTGTAGATGATAATGCATTTCTTGACGGGTATGTGCAGGATCATCATGGAAAAAAAAGGCCCTTAAGTGGTGATGAAAAATCAGAAAATCGAAGTTAGGCAACTTGACGTAAAAATTTGAATAAGTTATCTATATTATTTCAAAAATATGTAAGAATAGAATCTGAAGAAAATTGAATGTAGTTTCTAAACTACTAGTTTTTTTTTTTTTTAAATCTATTTGGTGAAAATTTGAAATTTCAATGCAGTAGTACTTAAATTTCAAGGAAAAAATAAAAAGTAGGTGTTTGTCTGACCACCCTAACCACAATAAAATGATAATATTTTTTTATAAGTTTTTATATATAAGTAGAGGACTCATGTCTTGATGTGATGCATATCTTTTTGTAATTTTTTTCCAAGTAAATAATTGATTATGATTTTTTTATTGCAACTTTTGGAAAATATAAAAACTCATATGTATGACCACCTTAACTTGGTCAAAACTTCATGAAATTCAATTTTTTTTAATCCTATAGTATGTGAAGCATACAATGTGATGCATGTTTCGGATTCCAAAAATGTGATACCATTTGAAAGCTATAGATGTTTTTCAATTAGCCTATCAATTAGGACTTTAGTTGCAATTCAAATAGAAAATGAATAATAATTAATTATTAAATTCAAAGTAAAGCATAATTTATATTGGTGGAAAGTTGAGAATCTCCTTTAAAAACCCTTTTCATTTCATCAATTTTGGCTTAGAAAAAGTCGTTAGCCACATGGGCCATCATATCACTTACATATCGCCACTTTTTGTCCCATCATGATCCTGCACATACCCTGATCAAGTATTTGAAGGTGATGTCCATGGTGTTTTAAAATGTAGCACTAACATTGATCAAGCCAAATGGAATTCTCTTATAGGTGAAAGTTCCCCTTTGTTGTGAACACGGTCTTTAACATGTCTTCTTTATCAACCATGACCTGGTTATAACCTAAAAAACTATCCAGGAAGGACACCATTTGCGATCCATTGACCACTTGCAATACTTCGTCTAGTAAGGGAAAAGGATAATTATATTTTTTTGATACCCTGTTCATATTTCAGAAATCAATGCACAATCGTATATCTCCATTCTTTTTTTTACTAGCACTAAGTTTGCCAACCATGTATTGAGTGTCTGATTGGAAAAATTATTTTTGTTGACAAAAGTTTTTTAACTTCTTGGAAAATTAAAGGTTCTAGGAGTGCATTAACGGGTTGTTTCTTTTGTCTGAAGGGCTTGACTCTAGGCTTCAAAGGAATAGTAAGTGCAATTATAGAAGTATCATACATCTTAAAATATTCATGTCCATGTTATGACGTGATGGTAATCTTTAAGTGTTTTAGCAATACCTCTTCTTTCTTTTGACGTTCAGACTTTACCAATTAGCACATTTTTAGGTTCCTTTTCATTTGCCAAATTGAACAACTCATATACACCTCCATCAGTTTTAAGGAGATCATTTTTCTTTATCATTTTGTCTAAATCAAACAATATTTCTAATTCCATCATTCCCTTTGGAAGAGTGTTGTTCTTCAAGTTTACTACACCATCTTCGTCTAATTCTGCTTCCTTTTTATCTTCTTCATCAATCACCTACACTTCAAAGACCCTAGTATTAGTGATGAAGTGGAAGATATGGTGATCATCTTCAAATACCTACAAACTAGTCACACTATCCAATATGGATGGTGTCGATACTAACTCCACTATGAATTTGTTCAACCCTAAAAGAGTGAGGGGTTCCAATGTGATGGCTACAATAGCCAATGTATTAACTCGGTGGTCAAACTTTCTTGGGATATGCATAATATTAAAGTCTTTGAAGCTCTTTATGAGATCCCACACTCTATGTTTGTAACTTGATAATATCTTATAGTGGCAAACATACTATTTTCTTACTTGTCTTATGACAAGTTTTGAGTCTCCCAATAAGATAATGATAAAATAATAAGATAATGATAAGATAATAATAAAATAATAATAAAATAATAAAAATAAAATCAAAAAGCAAGGATAAGATAAGATAAATTAAGATTATAAAATAATAATATTATAATAAAAATATAGTAATACATTAAAAAAAATAATAATATGATAATAAAAACAATAAAAATATAATAATAAAACTATAATAATATAATAATAATAATAAATACTAATATATTAATACAAATATAATTATCTATATAATTAATATAATATAATAAATATTTATATAATGTAATAATATTTTTAAGCATACAACTCAAAAATGATACATTTGACATTTTTTACATAATTAATAGCATTTTGTTTCCACAGTCCATAATAGTTGGCTTCAAGATTTCCGGATCAACTGTGTGCATATTTTTCATCAGAATGAATAGCAGAAAGAGAGAGAAATGAAAGATGATACAACAAACTTGGATAGAAATATGAGAGGGGTGAAAGGGTTGGGAAGCAAAAACCCCCCCAAAAAAAAGTATTGTAATATATAAAAGACAAAAAATAGTTATAAAACACAAAATAAAAATTAACTAAAGAGAAAAGGATGAAAAATATTATAAAGACCACAAAGAAATGCAACAAGTTGAAAATGTACAAGTTATTATAAAAGAGAAAATAAATATATAAGACAAGATTAGTTTTGAGATATAATATAAAAATATTTATATTATAAATATGTTAGATATTTTTTTGTTAGAACATTAATTAATGGTAAAAATTGCAGATGCATAATATGTGGCAAAAAAAACTCCTAAACTAGTAGAAAAAAAAAAGTAAAAACCTTCCATTTTATGGTTCTATCCCAAAAAAAACTAAGTTTAATCTGAAATGATCTTATTGTAAGAAGCCAAGTTTTATTATAAATATAAATATAAATAATGATAATTTTAAAGAAAAAGTTCCTTTGAAAACTTTGTCCGTTGGCTGTGTGAACGGAATGAGTTTTGAAAATATTTTGTATAATCTGAATGCTAAAATATGGAGAAGACCAAATACAATATATTAATACGTTATAATTCCGTGTCTTTTACTTTGAAACGTCGCACACATGTTTTCTTTTTCTTCTTTATATTAAAAAAACATATTAACGGTTAAAGGGAGGGCGATTCGTGGAAACCCGCGAAAATCTATTTTTAGTACTGTTTTATTTTTGTTGGTCAAATGTTGTGTTTAATAATTCAATTGGGTTGACGTTTAATAATAATTTGTTCAATGTGATATTGGTGAATAGAATTACGTTGTTTTTAGTTTATTAATAAATTTGAATAATTTATAAAGTTATAATGAATGTGTAAGATGTATTTTAAAAATGGATGAGACTACAAAATCAAGTTTAGGTGATTTTGGTGGAATAGTTATCATTTAGTCTTTGGTACTATATCAAAGAAGGTTGATTATTCAAATGAATAATCTTTCCATCAATCTAAAGGAGATTGATACACTTCAATGTTTAACAGATAATTGAAATAGAGAAATTTGAATAATTTACAAAGAGTTTATCAATGATAAGTTATCATGAATGTGTAGGACTTGTGTTTTAAAAATGGATGAGGTCACACATTCGAGTTTAGATGATTTTGGTGGAATGGTTCTTTTAGTGTTTGACACTATACATGGTTGATTATTCAAATGGATAATCCTCAAACCAACCGAAAGGAGATTAATTTGGGGAATGGGTGCCCTTCAATATTTGATATATAATTGAAAGATATATTATTTATCAACCTAAAACACAATATCAATAGATTATGAAAAAAAATATACTCAAAACACATAAACTATATTCTTTTTTGTTAAATAAGTAAATAAAAGACACATATAACCCCCTTTGGTGGTTTAAACAGCTTGTTAATTTCAATGCTAAGGGAATTAAATAGGTTGATCAAACTATTTCCTACATAATCCCATTTAAAAAAAGCATACATACAAGCTTATCAATAACCATAATGAAAATATCAAATACATACCACAAGAGAACAAAAGATATACCCTAGGAAAACACTCAAGTGGGGAAACCTAGGCTCTAAAAATATCCACACTCAATTTTATTATCCAGCAATGAAAATATTATAATACATTTACAAAGGTTCCATAAATACTTCTAAGACATCAAGCTCCTTCCAATGCATCCTCCATTTGTTCAAGCATGTTATGTACATCTGATGTCATGCTTCACATATGCACTCAACAAAAGAGTTCAATGCAATGACAACCAAGTAAAACAAGCCAAACAACATACTAGCCAACCACAACCACTAAACATATGTTTGTTTTTATAGAATCAAGCTCACACAAAACAACCAAGTGGTAAGGTAAAACCATGTGCTTTGAAACCATGAGTACACAAAACCATTTACCTCATATATATATATATATATATATATATAGGTACTAAGTTTTTCTAATATTAAATATGTTTTTATGTGCAACCTACACATTAAATATCCAAACAGTGTTACAACTTTATAAGTAAATCCAAATAAATATTTATACATCACTAAAAATGTACCACAAATAAATATTTATTTTACATATTTTAAAAAATTATTTTTAGTGCAATGTGTACACCACCCTTTTCTTAATATTCAATACTTCATCAATAAAGAGATATCACAATTAGCATTGGTGACCTAAACAACTTTTTCATTTCAATTGATTTTAAGAACTACCACACACACACACACACACATACACACACATATATATAATTTATTAATAATATTTATGAAAAAGCTGAGAGATATCCATCTTGAGGAACTATGCACTTTTATGTGAAATTGATTACAAAATAGGCATCTCGAGAAGGATATCTCTCAACTTTTTTATAAATATTATTAATAAATAATATATGTATATAAATATATATGCTAGTAGCATTTGCAACATGACATGGAAGACAAAATTATAGTTAAGGTTGGGATTAGCTTTAGGAATAGGGTTATGGTTACAATTAGAGATATTTGGTTCACTAGTAGGGTCAGGGTTAGGTTTATGTTTTGAAATTATAGTTAGGGTTAAGATTTAGTATACAATTAGGGTTACAATTTTTTGATAGAATCAATGTAAGGGTTATAATCGATCCCCAACCCTAACCATAATTGAACATGAATCCTAATTGAACTTAAACCCATATTTGAATTGTAACCATAATGTCAACCCTTAAATTTTAACCTTAACCCTAAAATTTATCATGCAACCCTAACCCTAAGCTTAATCCTAACACTAATGCTAACCCTAACCTTAACCCTAACACTAACACTAACCCTAAACCTAAACCTAATTTGATTTCTAAGCCTAATCCTAACCATAATTATAACCTAGGCCCTAACACTAATGTTAGCCCTAACCTTAACCATAAGCCTATTGTTAACCCTATTTATTTCACTAACCCTAACCCTAACCCTAATTATACCTTAACCCTAATTATACCCTAACTCTAACTATAACCCTAATTCTAATTATACCTTATCCCTAAACTTAACCATAATTGAACCTTGATCCTAATTAAACCATAACCCTAACCCTACTACAATTCAACCCTAACCCTAAGTGAACCTTAAACATAATCCTAACACTAAACCTAATTCTAACCTAATGCTAATTTAACCCTAACCCTACAACTAACCTAAAATATTTATCTTGTAACCCTAATTGAACCCAAACTCTAATTATAATTACACTCAAACCCTAACCCTTATCCTAGTTGAACCAAGAGTTCAATGCAATGACAACCAAGACAAACAAGCCAAACAACCTACTAGCCAACCACAACCACTAAACATATGTTTGTTTTTATAGAATCAAGCTCATGCAAAACAACCAATTGGTAAGGTAAAACCATGAGTACACAAAACCATTGACCTCATATATATATATATATATTTGGTACTAAGTTTTCCTAATATTAAATATGTTTTTATGTGCAACCTACACATTAAATATCCAAACAATTGATGTTACAACTTTATAAGTAAATCCAAATAAATATGTATACATCACTAAAAATGCACCACAAATAAATATTTATTTTATATATTTAAAAAAATTATTTCTAGTGCAATGTGCACACCACTCTTTTCTTAACATTCAATACTTCATCAATAAAGAGAGATCACAATTAGCATTGGTGACCTAAATTACTTGTTCATTTCAATTGATTTTAAGAATAAAAAGGTGTTAGAATAAGCTTTGGTGGCCTAAACAACTTATTCATTTCAATTAGTTCTTGTAATAGATACGTGATTAGCTTTGATAGCCTTAAAAACTTGCTCGTTTCATTCTGTTGTAGTGATATGTACACGATTTTCATTTTATTTCATTTAAATTGATTTTAATAATAGACAATTAGCTTCCTTTTGAAAAATAATAGATATACATATTGTTGTCTTTGGTAGCCTAAACAATTTGTTCATTTTAATTGGTAGAGGTCATAAGTTCTTTTTTTATTCACCAAAAAAAATGGGTAGTAAAAAAGCACACCCTCAATGTCTTGATTGGACTTAGTCCAAACAAGAGACAAAAAGTCACATGGTCAAACCCAGACATAATATAAACTAAGCAGCTAAAAGAAATTCATTCAATTCAATTAATTTTCACAATAAATAAAAAACCTAAAACTAAAAGACTATATATTTAATCATTAATGGCATAGTGTGATGGTTAAATCATGGCATTGTTGTTGTAGCTACCAAGATTTGAACCCTCATTGGGCCGAAAATATATTTTTAATATTGTTTTATTTTTATTAGTCAGATGTGTTTAATTATTTAATTGGTTTGATGTTTAATAATAATTTGTCCAATGTGATATTGGTGAATATATAATTAAAAATAAAAATAGACATTGTTTCATTCTTAGTTTATTAATAAACTCAATAATTTACAAAAAAAAAAATCAAGGATAAGTTATCATGAATGTATAGGACATATTTAAAAATGGAAGAGGCCACAGAATCAAGTTTACGTGATTTTGGTGGAATAGTTATCTTTCAGTCTCTGGAATTATATCAAAGAAGGTTGATTATTCAAATGATAATCCTCACATCAACTTAAAAGAGATTGATACACCTTAATCTTTAACATATAACTGAAAGAGAGAAATTTGAACAATTTACAAAGAGTTTATTGAGCATAAGTTATCATGAATGTGTATGACTCATGTTTTAAAAATGGATGAGGTCACACATTCGAGTTCAGGTGATTTTGGTGGAATGGTTATCTTTCAATCTTTGGCACTATACATTATTGATTATTCAAATGGATAATCCTCACACCAACCCAAAGGAGATTAATTTGGGGAATGAGTACCCCTCAATATTTGATATATAATTGAAAGAAATGTTTTTTGTCAACCTAAAGCACAATATCAATAGATTATGAAAAAAAAATTACTCAAAATGCATAAACTATATTATTTTTGTTAAATAAGTAAATAAAATACAAGTAGAACTCCCTTTGGTGGCTTAAACAACTTGTTGATTTCAATGTAAAGAAAATTATACAAGTTGATCAAGCATTTCCAACATAATCTCATGAGAGAAAAGCATATATACAAGCTTACAAAATAACCATAATACAAAGATCAAAGACATACCACAAGATATGACACGATATACCTTAAAAAAACCCTTAAGAGGGAAAAACCTAGGCTCCAAAAACATCCACACTCAATGTATTATTCAACAATGAAAATATTATAATACACTTATAGAGGCTTCATAAATCCTTTTGAAACATCAAGCTCCTCCAATGCATTCTCCACGTGTTCAAGCATGTTTTTGCATATTCTCATGCCATGCTTCACATATGCACTCAACAAGAGAACTCAATGCAATGACAACCAAGACAAACAAGCCAAATAACCAACCAACCAACCACAACCACTAAACATGTGCCTACTTTTATAGAATCAAGCTCACACAAATTAACTAAGTGGTAAGGTAAAACTATGTGCCTCAAAACCATGAGTACACAAAATCATTGACCCCATATTTACTTTTTTTTGGTACAAAGTTTTTTCAATATTAAATATTAATTCCATGTGCAACCCACACATTAAATATCTAATCAATGTTACAACTTTATAAGAAGATCCAAATAAATATATAATGTGACTAAATACATCACTAAAGATGCACCACAAATAAACATTTATTTTATATATTTAAAATAATTATTTATAGTGCAACACGTACAACACCTTTTTCCTAACATTCAATGTTTCATCAATTAAAAAATTCAAAACTAGCTTTGGTGACCTAAAGAGCTTGTTCATTTCAATGGGTAGAGGCCATAACCCCTTTTTTTTTAATTCACCAAAAAAATTGGATAGTAAAAAAGCACACCCTCAAAGTCTAGATTGGACTAAGCCAAACGAGAGATAACAAGTCACATGGCCAAACCCAAACATAATATAAACTAAGCAGGTAAAACAAATTCATTCAACTCAATTAATTTTCCTAATAAATAAAAACTCTAAAACTAAAAACTTATACATCTAATCGTTCATAACATAGTGTGATGGTTAAATAGTCACATTGTTTTTGTAGCCACCAAGATTCACACCCTCCGCCTATTGTGATTGCAAGTATTGTGCCCTCGCTAATCCATTGTCTTGTAGGTATGAATTTTCAAGTCAAGAGTTGTTGGCATTCATGTTGAATGCCAACTACTATATGCTCCAAATCCTTGTTGAATCAATGTGATCATAGGCTTTGTGATCTTGTTGAGCTACTAAACACTTGATTTATACTATTCACATTGATATCTAGAAATGTAACCCCCCATTTATGACCTCAATAAAAATTATTGTATTACCAATAAACAAACACTTAAAATAATTTAATAAATAAATTATCAATACATTTATTTTTTATTTCACAATTAAAAGTGCTTTATGATTCCTCTTACAATTTAAAATCAGTTTATCCAAAAATAAAAATAAAACAAAAATCATTTTTTAATAGAAACAAATACGTAAACATTGCGTCTGAGAAAAATGTCCAAACCAGTTCATATTGCAGAACAGAAAACCAATGGTCATTGTATGTTGAACCTCTTATAACAATTTTGAGGGAATGACCGAAACCCTCCCCTAAAAATTTCTCTGCGCTAAAACAAATAAACTCAAACTTATCAGTCTGAACTGACCAAAACAAGAGGAGGAAGCCATTTGGCATGACACCACACAGAAACAGGAGCCGCCCTTACAGTCTTCAATACAACTGCCCTAATCATCAGTTCAAAGGGCGAAAGAATTGTGTCAGAAGAATAAAATGGAAACCATTTTACAGCGACAGAGGAGTGGCTCTGGAGATAAAAGAGTGGGACAACAACTGTGCCGCCGTCCAGCGTTGGGCGGCGTCCTTCCGAAGACAGCACCGAATAAAGCTCTGAAAGTCGGGCGAAGCCGAGGGAGGTAGCAGGGGCGGCTCCCCGTAACAAATCGCCGCCATGAGAGTCGGCCAGTCGAGCTGCGTGCCAGAGGAAGCAAAGGGAAAGCGGCCAATATAGCACTCGAGAAGCGTCAGGCCGAGGCTCCAGATATCCCCTGCGTATCCGTCATAATGTCCGTCGTTTTCGTCAGGGTCGATTCTCTCGGGACTCATGTAGGCATAAGTCCCTACATACGAATTGCAGGGATCCAGCGTCCTGGACAAAATCCGGCTCACGCCAAAATCCGCGATCTTGACTTGCTGCTCCGAATTGAGCAAGAGGTTGGACGGCTTGATGTCGCGGTGCACAATCTTTTGGCCGTGAAGATACTTGAGGCCGTGGAGGACCTGCCGTGCAACCTCGGCCAGAAAGGGCTCAGGCAGGCGCGGCGTAGAGCGCTTATCCAGCGAGTCCCTGTCCATGTACTCCAGCACGAACTGGATCTCCCCGCCGCGGTCAAAGACGCCATGGCATTTCACAACATAAAGGGAATCCGTTCGCCGGAGAATGTCCATTTCCCGCAGGATCTGGCCCCGGGTGGACAGATCGTGGTTGCCGTGAACGACCTTTAGGGCGTACAGGCACTGCGTTCGCCGGTGCCGGACCTTGTACACTTTGCCGCCTGCGCCATACCCTAGGATTTCAACTTTCTCCAGGTCCGCCGCGTCGCTCACTTCTCTGGTGTTGCTGTTGGCCTCCTGTGAGTTGGAATTGGAAGCCTGTCTTGAAGCAGGCGGAGGCGGCAGTGGCAACGGCCTTGGCCCGCCCCCGAAGAGCTCCTCTCGCGCAACGGTCGGGAGCCTTAACCCCAACGCTCGGCCTCTGCTTCTTTGGTTCTCCATTGCGATTCGATCCTTGAACCTCTCACTGATCCCCTGCTTTGCATACCATGTACTTTATAACTCCACCCACACCCCAGTTAAGCAATGGACGTGGAAAGGAATGGAAATAGTTTATAAAATAAAATGATTTCGCGTCAAACCAGATGACTGTATGAGGGAAGCTTCCTTGACCTTTCTCCGGTGTGATGTTTGCCCATTAAATGATGTTTGATCACGTGCTTGCTACTCTGTGACGTATTTATTACTTCGGTCAGCCAAAATGTTTGAAATTTCCGATAGATTTAATTCGTAGATTGGAAAGTAAACTCAGCTTGTTAAATTAGGAAGTTTCTACAATGAGAAAACTGTGGGCGGAATTTTATTGAGAGGTGCTCATAAAAGATACCACCATTCCCTAATCAACTTTAATTACTTTCATAACATTAAAATGAGTTTGATTTTTAACTTCATTTTTTAGGTTGAAATTTGTATATTTGGTCAATGGGTCTTTGGTTGGTAACGAGTCTATTAGAGATAAAGTCTTGGTGAATACAAGGTCTTGAAATTATAAGGGATGAGGTCAAAATTGTGCTTTGAGCGACTTTGATGAAATTGATACCCCTTAGTCTTTAGCTCTTACCCAAAGAAGTTTCAACTTGAGACTTGTGCTCACATAGTTAAAATGATTTTGTAGGTTTGATATAAAACCCTCCAACAACCAAAAAAGAAGTAGTACATTTATGTAAACTTTTATTTAATTTTAAATGTACTATGAAAGAATAATTTAACACAATTATATTAATAAACGATATGTTTTTATGTAAAATTAGATTTATTGTTCAATATGACAACCTTTTCTATTTATATTCATTTTTATGCATTTAACTCTTATCTTATAGTATATATACTCTCATACTTCAATTATTTATTATGTATATTATTACTTACCTTTTTTTATGTTCATTTCTTAGAGTAAATTTGGCAAACTATATTGATTTCAAGGGGAAGTATAGATAAATAGGATTCATTTTTTAAATTTTGTGATAAAGGATTTTATTTCATTTATGACTTTGCTTTAGCTTCATAATAAGGGAGCACAAGTCTATGTTGATACCTCTGATACCTCTTTGGCTAAGAGTCAAGGACTAGGGGGTATCCATTCCGCTGAAGTCATTTGAGGTATGATCTTGGCCTCATCTCTTATATCATATCTTGGGAGGGTTTGAATCTTGGTGGATGACCTAATCAAGAAACATATCATCACCCTTACTAATTGTGCTCAACCAATTGAACTACAAAATAAAAATCTTCATCATCATTTTAAAACTAAGTGTATTTTCTCTTTACATTTAATTTCTTAAATTAACATTCAATTTACACGTTTTATCATTCTCAATTATCATTAAAATTAATCTAGACTATATGTATATTTTTATTTAAATAGCTTAAATTAAGTATAGGAAAGTGTTATTTTCCTTTACAATTTAAGTAAACTTAATTCAATATAAATATTTATTACTTTCATATTATCTTATAATTTTTTTAAAAATTTAATAAAATAATTTTATTTCTAACTTTTATTAAATAAATAAATAAAAAATATTCTAAATTTTAATTATTTTCTTGAGAATATTAAATTAATTAAATGTTTTCTATTTCATTAAAGAAATGAAGATTTCATTGAGAATTTCATTTATCAACTTAAATGCAAGCTTAGAAAATCTTGAGATTCCTTATAATATATACTATTTCTTGCAATTTTTTAATCTAGCATCTTTTAATTTCCCCTCCATGTTATGTTTGGTCTCTTTTCTTTATAACCACAAAATCAAAAAAGGTAACTAGTTGGTGCAAGTGGACATTGTTATAAAACTTTGCACCCTTTTATAATGTATTTTTTTTAAAGATTGGTTATAGCTTTCTAAATATTAATTTTTTGGCTTTTTTTCCAAACAACCTTCTTTCAGATATATCACTTAATCTAAGATTAAACGAGAAATGGAGATGTAAGATTCCAGAAAGGATGTGGAAGAAATTGAGTGTTCAAATATGGAGATCTAAAGCTAAGGCTAATGCCCAAGTTTTAGCTTGAAAAATCTTATGTTACACATTATTGGTTGGAGATAGATTGAAATATATGATGGTCCAACCAATCAAATGTCTTCTTGCCAGTATATTGAAAGCTTAAAACACATTTTTTGGGATTGTTCATTGGTAAAATAAAATAGAATATTGTTTTCAATCATTTTTTTGCTATTTTTTATCATGCTTTGTGCTAGAAAAAGGCTATTTTGGATGCTTTTCTTCATAATAATGTTGTGGTTGATTTTGTGAGACAACTTGTTTTACTTAATAAATGGAAAAGAAAGTGTTTGATAGTATTTTCAAATCAGTATGTTCACTAGTAGATAGAAATGCTAAATTTTTAGTAAGTTATATCTTTTCAAATTGTTTCTTTGTTTTTAGCTATAGGGGGTCATCAAGGAGCGTACTGAGAACAAGAATTGTTTGGATAATATTAAATTTCAAATTTTATAGCTCCACAAAGAAGATATTATATGTTCCAAGCAGCTTCAAAAGCTTGTTTAAATTCATAATATAATTGTAATATTCAACTATACAATGTTCTCTGTACTTATTTGTCACTCTAGTGGACTTATGACTAGTTGTGTGCATGTTTTAATCTTGTAAAGAACCAACTCCTTGGGGACCTGTTGAGCTATTATGAAAATTGGTTATTGATCTCTCCATGATAGTCTATTGACTACCCTCCTTCGTATTTTTTGCATTATTTCAATTAAAATAAAAATGTGAGTAGCATTACAATTCATTTGTTTCAATGCCAATAATAATCACCAAAATATGCTTTTCTTCAATGTATAATAAATTTAAGAACATATTTGTATATCAAGATTACAACATTTTTTCTCTTTCTAATTATTTCATGAATGACTTTGATCATATCTAGGATAAATGATGTGGCTTATATTTATTAAATTTTATTCATCTTAGTCCAATTTAGCAATGGGTGTGGTTTAAAGAACAAATATATGTTGTGAGAGTTTGTAAGTAAGATTCAAACCTTTAGATTTGTAGTGTAGGAAATTGTCACCCTTAACAATTTCACATTACGTTTTGTCCCCTTAATTTATTAGACCTAATTAAGCACCTAATTTTTAAAACTATGCATTCCAAGGTGTAATTTTTACCATTTTTTAAGGATTGCAAGCATTGGATAAATGCAACCAATTGTTATTTTTCTCTCGACTAAGTCTATCCTGGAAATTTGGGCCAAGACCCATTCACCCATGGGTGAATGGGTCCCCCTTCTTAGCTAGGACCCAATTTTTAATATGTTGGCAGCATTTTAACACCCAAAATTCAAACTTCAAGTGTTGTCTTTTGGAATCTAAATTTCAGGAAATTAGCATAATCATATAAATACCTAGTCATTTCATCATTTGACATCTAAGTGAAATTAAGGAGAAAATATTATTGTCAAGAGTAGGTCAAGAGAAACATTTTTAGAGTTTATTGCAGCAACTCAAGATCCAAGTTGTTGGGAGTTTGAGGGAGTTTGTCATTGATGATGTTGTTTGTTTGGCAACATGACTATGGAAGGTACATAACGATATGATGTGGTGTTTTCATTGATGTCAACATTGTTGTAGATCATTTTGATCAGTTCTATCAGGTTTTTGTAGTGTCATAACTACATGGATTGTGGAAAACTCATACCAACTATAAGTGTCAAATCTACCAGTTCAGTATAATAGGGCATTAGTTTTTGGGTCCACGCCACTCCATAAATGAGGATTTCACTCTATGCTTCTAAAATAATTTTGGTGGATGTTAGATGTATCTAATTCCAAGTTTTTATCATGTTTTGACAAGAGGTTCAAGAGTTATGAGCAATAGAGTTTAGCCTAGAAAATTACAGTGATTTTCTGTACAATGTTTGTGTGGGAGAATATGTACTTCTCTGTGAATGGGTTTTTGGCATTGCACTTTTGAGGACAAGTTGTCAGATGCAATGAAGTATGAATTCTAGTTGGCATCAAATTTTGAGGTCCACATGTCGAGATGTGGATACACAGTTGAATGATTTTGGTTTAGGTCTTATGTGGTGTCGACCTAACACGTTTGATGTTGTGTGAAGGTTAAATAAGTGTTTCTATCTCATGTGGGATCTATTATAGGTCCATGCCAACCTATTTCAAGATGTTTTGAGTTTTGAATTATGGCATGTTGTGTGGATGAAATGTTTTGGAGTCAACATGTTACATTTTGAGTGTTACATCTAATTAGGCTGACCTAATTGATGTTATACTTGATGTGGATATATGCTAGATTATTTTTTAGTTTTTTGATACAATGTGATATGTGAATTTATGCAAGCATTGTATATATGGGAAGTAGTCTAGATAGAAGTTTAAAGTGGGTAGTCATACAAGTAATGGTATTCTAGATTATATTCATTCAAATGTTTGGGGACCATCCCCTATAATTTATTTTGGAGGATCATCACGTTTTGTGACATTTATAGATGATTACTCTAGAAAGGTGTGGATCTATATTCTTAAAATTAAAGATGATTTATTTAGTGTATTTAAGAAGTTTAGAGTTTTGGTTGAAAAAATAACTGGTAGATCAATCAAGTGTTTAAGAACATATATAATGGAGGTGAGTTCACATCTTTGAAATTTAAAAATTATTGTAAGGAAGCTGAGATCGAAAGGCATAAAACCATAGTTTAAATTGTTTAGCAAAATTATGTTGTTAAATGCATAAACATGACTCCCCTAGAGAGCAAGAAGCATGCTCAATAGTACCAAGTTGCAGCAAGAGTTGTGGGAAAAAGCAATCTCTACATCTTGCTATATGGTAAATCGGTCACCATTAATTACAATAGATTGTAAGATTCCTAAAGAGGTATGGACGGGTCATTCTTGTGATTACTCAAATCTGAAATTTGTTGGTGTGATGCATATGCTCTTATTTCTAAATATCATCATTCTAATTTAGATCCCAAATCTAAGACATATATTTTTGTTGGATATGGTGATGAAATAAAGGGATATAAATTGTGGGATCCTACTACCCACAAAATCATAATTAGCAGAGGTAGTATTTGATGAATCTCCTCTCATAAAATCGAAAATATTAGAAGATTAAATGAAGCAAAAACAAGTACCACAACATCAACAAATTAAGTTGGAAACTCATCCATCTACATAAAATAGGGAGCGGGAAGAATCTTTTAAAGAAGAAGACGAGGATGCAAAAAATCTACATGAAAATGTGGAAATGTCACAACTAGATCTAAGGAGATCTACACAGGTCAAAAATCCACCTAAAAGGTATGATAATTATGCTTCATCTATTTATTTGATTTCTAAGGATGGGGAACCTAGTTGCTTCCAAGAAGCAATGGATGGTACTAAAATTCTAAATGGGAAATAGTAATGAAAGAAGAAATAGATGCCTTGGAGAAGAATAAAATATGGGGCCTGGTAGATCTCTCAAAGGGTAAGACATTTTTTGGTTGCAAATGGGTCTACAAATTGAAGAAGGGTGTTTATGATAAATTTGAAAGGTACAAAGAAAGACTGGTAGAAAAAGGGTATTCTCAAAAGGAAGGTATTAATTTCATGAAAAAAATTCACCAGTTGTTAAGCTTGTTTCTATTTAGTTTGTTTTAGCTTTTGTTGCTTTACTTGATCTTGAGTTAGAGAAGTTAGATGTTAAAACAACATTTTTACATGGAGATTCGGATAAGAATATATGGAACAAACAGAAGTGTTTGTTCAAGATCACAACTAAAAGTTTATTTTCACTCAAAATTTATTATATGGCCTGAAGCAGTTTCCTAAGAAATGATACAAGAAGTTTGATTTCTTCATGGTGAGCCAAAATTTTACAAGGAGTGAGTATGACCATTGTGTTTACTTTAAAAGTTTGAAAATTTGTTTATTCATTATCTTAGTGTTATATGTTGACAATATGCTTGTAGCAAGCAAAATCATAGTTGAGACTAGTGGGTTAAAGGCTCAATTGGATAGGACTTTTGGTATAAAGGATCTAGGAGCAGGAAAACAAATTTTGGGCATAAAAATACATAGAGACAAGGAACATCGTAAGATTTGGTTATCGTAGTAGAAGTATATGGAGAAGATCCTCATAAGATTCAGTAAGATGAATTTGTAATGAGTAAATATCCCTTTACCTTCTCATTTTAAGCTTTCTTCAGTTTTGTGTCTTATTAGGAAAAAATGAAAGGATTATATGTCTCGTGTATAGTATGATAATACAGTAGGAAGTTTAATGTATGTGATGGTATGTATAAGACCAGATAATTCACATGTATTTGGTGTTGTTAGTAGATACATGGAAAATCCAAATAAAGAGCATTGGCCAGTACTAAAATGGATGCTTCAGTATCTTTGAGGCACAAGTGATTTTTGTATCACCTTTGATGGTTGTAGTGGTTCAGTTTGTGGTTATGTTGATTTAGATTTTGTAGGTGATTTGGACAAAAGGAGATATACATCAAGTTATGTATTTACTCTTGTAGTAAGACCTATTTATTGGATATCAAAGCTTCAAGAAATAGTTGCTTTATCCACTACTGAGGTAGAGTATATAGTTATCTCAAATGCATGCAAAGAGGCAATTTGGTTAAAGAGTTTTTTGGGTCGGTTTGGAAAAGTGTAGGACAAGGTGATTGTATTTTGTGATAGTCAAAGTGCTATACATTTGGCTAAAAATCTAGCTTATCATAATATGACTAAGCATATTATGATTAAATACAATTTTGTATGATAGGTTATTCATGGAGGTGGAGTAGCTCTTGAGAAGGTTCATAAGCCAAACTCCACTTCAGCTTCTCTTGGCTTGCAGAAAAGGTAATGAATGGGCATGGGCAAGTATTAGGTAATTTTTTGTCAAGGTGGAGATTGTTAGATAATGAAAACAATTAAATAAATAAATCAAAAATCTTATCTTATGATAAAGACAAAGCAACAAAAAAAATATAGATTTTTCTAAGTTTGATGGTGGTTTTTATCTTGAAGATATTATATACATCTTGATTCTTTGAAGGATAATTAATTGTAATTTAATAGCAACAACTACGTGAAGATTGTAATCAATTTCTTTGAGAAATAAGAATATCAATACTTTGACTTGTGGATGTTTCCTTGACATATTGTCAAGGTTTCACCTTGTAAATATGTGTCTTGTTTGTTATTTTGTTTAATTTGTTTCTTATTATTTCTTCACAACTAAATTGAGTTGTAATATTATTTAATTTTTTGGGTATACATGTATGTTTTCATTTGAGCAACAAGAGGAAGGTGAGGAAATATGGATTCAACCCCTAACCCAAGGTCCCTAGATTAACACCATGTCCTACTACTCTCCTAAAAGCCAATGGATTGCTTTATCCTCTAACTGACATGACCCTATGTAGAAGGTGTATTTTATCATATATTTAATTCATCTAGATGGAATGTAGCTACACAAACTGTTGGGTTGCAAAAAGGAAAGGATTAACCATGTGTTCTTCAATCTTGATTCAAAAATTTGGTTTATTTCCAGTTTTAGTGGGTTATCATCCAAACATGTTTCTCTATTCAACCAATTCTAGCTTTATGGAGAGATTTTTATGTCTATATTGGATGGAATCCATCTATAGAGGTTGGAATTCAATACTTATAAAGATGAGACTCTTGTGTGGCACCAAGGTTCCATTGATAATTAATTAGATATAAATTCATTGTTTGGGTGCTAATAGAATGTCTAGAGAGAAGCTCAAGGGTGAATTTGATGAACCTCTCTAGCTTGCAAGATCATAGAGATACTTTGGTTTTATAACTTCAGGGTATGGAAAGGAGAATTCTAAAATAAATAAATTGCACCCCTTTTCATCATGATGTTGATACACTTTTTAGATTGTATTAGGGATGAAACAAGATTCATCACTCTTTCAAGCAAGCACTTTCTAGTTATTTATTTTTTTAGAACCCAAAATTTCCATCAAAAGCCTAAGTGATTTTCTACTATTTTATGCTAAAACCCTAAGGTTTTTTCCACTTGAACCCATTATTTTCACTATTTTTTTCATAAACATCATTCACCACCTTTTAAAAAGCTAAAATATCCTTTACTGTTGCCATATCAATCGATTTTCATCGGCCAACACCTTTTACCGCTATACCACGACCTTTTGCAAAGTGGCCAGCGGTATCGCGGTAGTGGTTAAGCACAGTCATGATGACTGTCACCGCTATATTGCATGTAGTCTTCCAACCAACCGCGGTGGCGCAGTAACAGTCGGTGAACAAGGGGCAAGCAGCAATAGCGATGGTGGCGGTTAGTTAAGCGGTTACTGTGATACCGCAGCTAGTCAGTAAGAAGACCGCGGTGATCGCGGTGAGCATAGACAATTGGCGAGGAGGTAGTCTGAGGAGATACCGCGCGTGGTCAAGACACAGACCGCAGTGGGCAGTAAACAATCAATGAAGCGATAGAGGGTGGTGGTCAGAGCAATGACTACCACTATACCATTGGCAGTAAGAAGGGCAACCGCAATGGAGCAATAGACGGGGGTGAACGGTTAGTAGTTAGCGGTCAGCGAAACAGTCAGTGGATGAGTAGTCTGAAGGCATACCATAGTATCACTGGCGGTTATCACGGTGACCGCAGTGAATAGTTGGTGAGCAGTGAGGCGGCTACCGCCACACCATGGCCGGTCAAAATGGTAACTGCGGTGAAATGGTAAGGAAGTAAATGAAGGGAAATGGGCCAGTCACCGCACAACTGCGAGTGGAAAAGTCAAAGACTGAGGTAAAGCGGTAAGTGAAAGAAAGCCACGAGAAAATAAAAGTAAAGGAGCAGTTAAGGCATAAAGTGAAATAAAAGGCAAGATTATAATCAAAATATTTAATTTACCGATAAGGCAACTCAATTAAATATTTTACCTTTTGTCAGAGAAATACAAATGGATATAATGAGTAAATGAAGAGTCATGACTCTTTAGATGTATTGCATAAATATTTGAAAAAATCAGGCAGCAGAGGACAGTAGTTAGAATAGTTAGATTTTTGTAGAAAATGAAGACTAGGAATGTAAACAATGACAGAATTTCTTGAAGCAGAATCAATGGATGAAATATTTTAAAATTGGTGAAATCCTTTCTATGCTCAGTTGTTGTGTGTATTAATTCACATTTTTTATCTGGTTGTCTCCAACTTGAGGTCTTTTGTCATTTAAATCAGTATATCAAGTATATTTCTGATTTGTCAAACTGTATTCCCATTTTGTGTGATTTAATTAACTGGTGTCTGCAAGTCAAAATTAAATTCTTGTAAATAAGTCACAATGATTTTAGGATTTATTTTGGATGGTTAAAGAAGAGCCTAGTAAGAAATTATTCCAACACAATTTATGCAAGTCATAAATTTAGTGAAGTTATATGCCAGTCATAGAATTTCAAAGTGCCTAGCAACTTGAATTAAGCCTGAGAGGGAAACACATACAGTTTTTTATTTTTGACTCCATTGCCCATGTGGATAGAAGGCACTGATCTATCACAACCTAGATGATAAAATTCATAATAAACAACATATTCAAATTCTTTCTTTTATGCAGTAGGAGTAGTAGTTATCATTTATCTATTAACTTCCAATTGCCATTGTGAATAGATTGTTTGAGCAGGAAATATATTTCAAATCTGCAACATACACATAGGTGCACCCACCTAGATTTAGCAGAGCCTGAAGAGAAGAAGGTACAATTGCATCAATTGGCCTTGTGTGTTGGCCAAAAGTGTTGTGAGAGCTTGGCAAACTCTTCTGGTTAAAACCTGCATTTTTGAGACCCAACAGTTTGGCGACTCCGTTGGGGACATATACTCAGAAAGTTTTTTCAGCCTCTCCATTTATAGAGTCAACAAAATTTTACATTTTTTTTGGAGATTCTGCTGGGGCAAACCAAATCAGTATCAAAATCCTTTTCATTTTCCTACTTTTGGGAAAAGTAGGTGGTGACTCTGTTTCAATTTGATAAATAATGCATAGATATTATGGAACAGTAACACTTGGTCAATTTTCTTGTCAAGATGGCAGAAGAAGAGAGAAGGCAGTAGTCAATAAAAGAGTTGAAGGAATTGAAACAAAAAAGGCTACAGTTGGACCAACAAATGCTACAAGTGAACCAACAATTGCTGCAATTGGGAGTCAAAAGTGTTCCAAATACATCACCAAATAGGCCATCATACAGTGAGAGTGAATACACAAATGCCAGTAGATCTTGGACACCACAAGTGCCCCATGATGCAACTGAGAACTTTGGTAATAAAGGTAATGTACTCTATTCACAGCAAAACACTTTTGATGAGTATATTCAAATTCAAGAGAGGTAAAAATCTTGTGGATGCCTTTTTTGACATAAGGAGATATAAGGGAGAATCTGTGAGTTCTTTATACAATAGGATGACAGACATTTGTATGCAATTACCTCCTCATTATAGGCCTACAAGGCCCACGTTTGTTGCACAATTTCTAAGAGCATCGGCGCCTGAATCAGTTTATTGGTCAGAATCATCAAAACAGTGTGCCTTTGATGTAGTGAATAAATTTATTGATTCCATACTTGGGACAAGGTCTGGGGAGTACATCAGTAATGTTTCAAAAGTTGAATTAGAAGAAGATATCATGCCATCTAGCAATGAACATATGGAGAGTTTCTCTTGCATAACAGATTGTGATTCAAATTGTGAGGATGAACTTGTGAATTTTGATCTGCAACAGGAAGATTCTTGCATTTCTTATGAGGATCAAGAAGTTGGAGACATAGTAGAAGATATGGAAGCAGAGACCTGTTCACTCAGTAGTGAGCAAGTTTCAAATTTGTTGACTCTTGAATACCAGAAGTATGCACATAAAAATGATTCTAAAATTTTGGCTCTAGCCTATATTTGCTTTGACATTGAAGATACTATGTGTAACAATTCATATGACCCCATGGGCATCTCTCACAGTGATGAGGAATTCTTTGAAGTTGATCAAGAATCCATGTCTGTCCAAGAAGAGGTATGTGACTTGAATATTTTTTTCCTACAAGAGAAAGATATTGGTTTGCATATCATTAATGATGAGTGTTCAACTTTTATTGATTCAAGTATGTATAAGGATGACTGTATGGATCAAAAATGTGTGTCAATGCCAACTGGTGATAGAAAAGAAATGGAAAGTAGTTTTGATTTGATTGTTTTAGAAGATGTTGATGAGATAGAATTTGTAGATTCCCATGTGAAGCATTCAGATTTTCAGGTCCTAGTACAACTGTTGGATCATTCAGCAACATATGATAATGAGCAAGCCTATGAATGTTTTGTTGAATGTGGATACACTTTGTATGCTGAAGATGACAAAGATTGGTCATATAATAATAAGAATGATGAAATGCAGAGTGGTGAAATGAATATGAGCCAAGTTGAATACAATGACTTCCTAAAAGTTTTTAATGACAGTGCATGTTACAGGGTAGATGGAATGGATAGCTTCAAAAGTAACCTGATGAGCTCTAATCAGAACAAAGTTTATGACAGAGGAAAGTGCAGGTTTTTCCTTTTGGGTGGCCCAAGGCCATCCTTTATGGTTTGATTTTTGAACCATAGTAGACACAAAGGATTAATGATTGCCAGTGCACGGACAATTCTCAACAAAACCTCTTTAAAAATTATTTTCCGTGCACAGTAGTTTTAGAAATTTTGAACGGTCTGGGTTTGCCAGTACATGGACATTCCAAGAGGTGCCCTTGTTGAGAACTCTATTTCCTTTCCATGTACAATAGTGTAGAATTTTCCCATCCTCCATTTTCTATCTTTCATTTTTCCATCCTTTGCTTGGTCTACTCTCCCAGTAGTTTCTAGATTCTTGCAGTGATTTTCAAAATCACTCATCCCCAACAGGAGCCACTATTAAAACCCAAAATTTCCATCAAAAGCCTAAGTGATTTTCCACTATTTTCTGCTAAAACCCTAAGGTTTTTTCCACTTGAACCCATTATTTTCACTATTTTTTTCATAAACATCATTCACCACCTTTTAAAAAGCTAAAATATCCTTTACCGTTGCCATATTAATCGATTTTCATCGGCCAACACCTTTTACCACTGTACCGCGGCCTTTTACAAATTGGCATGTGGTACCGCGGTAGCAGTTAAGCACAGTCATGATGACTATCACCGCTATACCGCACACAGTCTTCCAACCAACCGCAGTGGTGCGGTAACAGTCGGTGAACAAGTGGCAAGCGGTGACAATGATAGTGGCGGTTAGTTAAGCAGTTACCGTGACACCGCAGTTGGTCAACAAGAAAACTGTGGTGATCGCGGTGAGAAGAGACAATCAGCGAGGAGGTAGTCTGAGGAGATACCGTGGTACCGTGTGTGGTCAAGACACAGACTGCGGTATCGTGGTGGGTGGTAAACAATCAGTGAAGCGGCAAAGAGTGGCAGTCAGAGCAACGACTACCGCTATACCGTTGGTAGTGAGAAGGGAAACCGCGGTGGAGCAGTAGACGGGGGTGAACAGTTAGTAGTTAGCGATCAGCGAAACAGTCAGTAGATGAGTGGTCTGAAGGCATACCACAGTACCGTTGGCAGTTATCACGGTGACCGTGGTGAATAGTTGGCGAGCAACGAGGGGGCTACCGCCACACCGTGGCCAGTTAGAACGGTAACTTCGGTGAAGCAGTAAGGAAGTAAATGAAGGGCAATGGGCTAGTCACCGCACAACCACGGGTGGAAAATTCAAAGACCAAGGTAAAGTGGTAAGCGAAAGAAATCCACAGGGAAATAAAAGTAAAGGAGCAGTTAAGGCATAAAGTAAAATAAAAGGAAAGATTATAATCAAAATATTTAGTTTTCCAATAAGGAAACTCAATTAAATATTTTACCTTTTGTCAGAGAAATACAAATGGTTATAACGAGTAAATGAAGAGTCACGACTCTTCAGATGTATTGCATAAATATTTGAAAAAATCAGATAGCAGAGGACAGTAGTTAGAATAGTTAGATTTTTGCAGAAAATGAAGACTGGGAATGTAAACAATGACAGACTTTCTTGAAGCAGAATCAACGGATGATATATTTTTAAATTGGTGAAATCCTTTCCGTGCTCAGTTGTCGTGTGTATTAATTCACATTTTTTATCTGGTTGTCTCCAACTTGAGGTCTTTTATCATTTAAATCAGTATATCAAGTATATTTCTGATTTGTCAAACTATATTCCCATTTTGTGTGATTTAATTAACTGGTGTCTGCAAGTCAAAATTAAATTCTTTTAAATAAGTCATAGTGATTTTAGGATATCTTTTGGATGGTTAAAGAAGAGATTGGTAAGAAATTATTCCAGCACAATTTATGCAAGTCATAAATATAGTGAAGTTATATGCTAGTCATAGAATTTCAAAGTGCCTAGGAACTTGAATTAAGCCAGAGAGGGAAACACATACAGTTTTTGATCTTTGACTCCATTGCCCATTTGGATAGAAGGCATTGATCTATCACAACCCAGATGATAAAATTCATAATAAATAACATATTCAAATTCTTTCTTTAATGTAGTAGGAGTAGTAGTTATCATTTTTTCTATTCACTTCCAATTTCCATTGTGAATAGATTGTTTGAGCAAGAAATATATTTCAAATCTGCAACATACACATAGGTGCACCCGCCTAGGTTTAGTAGATCCTGAAGAGCAGAAGGTACAATTGCATCAATTGGCCTTGTACATTGGCCAAAAGTGTTGTAAGAGCTTAGCAAACTCTTCTGGTAAAAACCTACATTTTTGAGACCCAGCATATTTATTGCACACACAAGTTTGGACTATATGATATTTCAAACATGTTAATTTTTTATGTGAGTTAAAGTGCTAAATTTTCTACTTACCATGAATCTATGTGAACACATTCTACCCCTTTCCTCTATACTCATAGGAACCATTGTTCAATTTAAAATAGAATTCTTGACAATACATATTACCTTGTCAATTCTTCCCTATATCCTAACCTAATCCTAACCCTAACCCTAACTTGAGCATAATCTAACTGTTGTCACAGAGATTGCACCTGGATGCTAAGTTTAAATGCTAAGCAATCTTGTGAAACATGGAAACATTTTTGAGCCTGTGGGTATGCTCATAGTGAAGATGAATCTCTAGATTATGGGTTGGTTCCCTTTTGATTTTTCTAGTGAATTGATGAATTTGAAGGAAAAGGGGTAGAAAGCTTTGAAATAAATGGATAAAACTAATTTTGAAGGTATGGTGATGCACCTAAATGATTATGATGATAAAACCTGCAGACTGAACCTTAAACATTTGGGTTGGCCAAATGTAGGGTAAGAGAAAACACTAAACAAAATACATGCGGCCTCTTACACTTTTCTTCATTTACACTTTGCAATTTTCATGCTCTACCTAGGCGCCACCATGCTAGGTTTTCACTTGAGCTTTCCTAGAGTTTTGATGGAGATTTATGAAGCTAACTCGAGCACTCCATGTGTGGTATGTTCATCTTTCTGTATCTATCAAGAGAAAGAGAAATACTTTCCATTTTTTTTTGCGTAGAAGATGTTGAAAGAATCTTGTTGTTTCTCTATTTATTTTATAAGCTCGACGTCTGTAAAATGTTTTCCCCATTTTTTGAAAACAAAAGATTAGAAATCCCTTTGCTCTGTTTTGAAGGTAAAATCTACAATTTCTTGAAGAATCTCCCTCCCTTTTGAAGAGGCGACTACGAAATTCTTAACTATTTACTCCTTGATAAAATACCACAACTTGTGGAATTCAACTAGTGTATTCTTGTGATAAAATAAAGAAATCTTAATCCTTTATTCTTTTATGATTTGATCACAGCTTTCCATTCTGGGTATCCTCTCTACAAAGAGATACAATGATTCTTCTATGTTGTTTTTAATGGAATAGTCTCGTGATTCCACTATAATTACTATGGGTTCACTTTGTGCTTTGAAAGAGCTATGGTTTTGAAGGAAACTCATGATCTTCAGTTGATTTTCTATGCAAACTAATGAGGGTTTGAAAGAATGCAAACCCGTGGCTCCACTACGTTGTTCTTTGCATTTTGGAAACTTCACCTCTGTGATAAAAGTATATAAGAAAATTTTACTCTTCACGTGCATATAGTTACTAGGGTTTACTATGCTATACCTTGTATTTGATGTGGAAAGCTCTTTGTTTTCATTTTGCTTTGTGTTGAAAGGCATATAAACTCTTGACTGTGTGAGATGGGTTTTCTTCATTTTGTGCCATTCACAAGAAAAGGTGATATTATAATATGTTATTATTCCATTGTGAATGCTCATATTTTGCACAAGACTGCTCACTTGTCCTTACCTTGAAGCATCTATTGTGATTAGCATAGCATAATCATTTATTGCCTCCTTTGAATGGATTGCTTTTCTTGCATCTATGAGGTGACTGCCAATTATCCATTGGCCTTGTTCACTATGTTCTTTGCATTCAAACTCTGAGATGATGACTACTTATTGCAATATTCTCATGGCACACTTATGATAGTGACTACCTTCTTTTAGTTGCTATTTTGAATCTGATCATGCATTTGCATTATTTCTCATGGCTTGAAACCACCTTGAAAACTGTCCTTTGAACTCTTCCACCATAGATCTATAGATTGTCAACATAATACTCTCTCAGGCTATCTGAATACCTTGTACACTTGTAAATATTTTACTATCCTTCTTGATGGTAATCTTCTCTTTGCTCATAATTCTCTGCTTGGCATTGCATTTCACAATGAAATGGCACTATATTTGTTATGCATCATTGTCCTCTTGTAAATTTGTATAGATTGTTAGCTCATGAAATGAATGATATTCGAAGAACAACAGAGTCCTTATGAATGGATAGTGAATTCTAGCAATGATCTAGCTTTGAATGTGATTTCTTCATTGCATTACCTAGCTTGATCCTCAATCATGTTGTATGATCCTTATTTGATTGTTGATGTTATTGTCCTAGAACACAGTCACAAATGATTGTCCTCAATAAATTTTCTTTCACACTTCTTTCATTACAAACATGTCCTTGCATTCTTTTAGTGATTACTTTATAGGGTCACTGCCCTACAACTACCTCTAGGCTCATGGCATTATAATCCTCTCATTTATAAATGTCCTTTGCAAATCCACATTATGGTTGTGTTTTTCCATTCACTAGGAAAATAGGATGAGACAACAAATAAATGATATAAAATCATGATGCAAAAATAGTGACAACATAAAAACATGGTAAAAAATGATGCACTTTTTCTCTGTTTTGTAAATTAACATGCATCTAAATGATCTCATTACTCATTTATGATTATCACTTCAAGGTGAAGGGATACCAAACCTTCATTGCACTTCTTGATTTGAAAGTCATGGATGGACAATGTGCTCTATGAATTTATGAATTGTTCTTCAAACTGAAAATGCTTTTAATTGAATCAATTTGAATGTCTCTTGATTGTCTCATTCCCCCTTTAAAACTTAGGGGCAGCATGTTGGGCTCAACCCTTGTGGGAGCCCATTTTTCACCACATGTTGAAATGTCAACAGAAATGAATCCAACAATGAAAATTTCACCTATACATGCACAATGAACAAATAGGTTAGATAAAAAATACTGAAGCGCAATGCTCCTGTGGTGTTTGAGTTTTTAGGCTCTCTTGCATACATTTGTAATGGTTTATCTGATTTAATGCATCATAGATATATGCTATATTTCTATTGATAGGACATATGATGAGATCTATATCCAGAGCTCTAACCAATGTTTTCAATAATTTGTAGGTTTATCTGAAGATCAGGAGCAAGGAGGAGCTAGAAACAAAGAAGACCAACACAAGACTGCGACAGGCAATGATGGATATACTTCCTTTCATGTGTTTTTTCACTACTTTTATCTTCATTTGTATAGCCTATCTTTATGTTGCATTAGTTTAGCTACTCCCATGACTTGTGTGGGACATTTAAGCATTCTTTTGATCTCAATGTATGAAATAACAATGTTTATGCAATCTTGTATACATTTTCATTACACAATGAATAAAAGACAACAATATTATGAAATTTGTGTAATCCATTTTTGTTGTAAAACATTGCATAATAAAAATTGAAATCCATTTGAAAGCATCCATGTGTGCAATAATTTAACTTAGCAAAAATGTTTGAATACCCTTCACTTTTAAATGCAGCCAATTGTTTTAGCTCTATCAAATTGAGTTGTGAGTGAAATTTGGTAACACTAACCTTAACCATAACCTTAATAAATTATGGAAATATTTTGATTCACTTCTCTTTCATTTCTCTCAAAAAATTAGCAATTAGAGCAACGAAGATGGGTTCCATTTAAAATATTAATGTTTGTGTAGTTTGTTTTTTAGAAGTTAGTCAAAACCTATATATGATGAGGATGGTGGTATTACCATCCCCTTTGCACAAGGATTAGTTTTAGTAAGTATTGTGTGTGGGTGTGATTTGGGTTAGGTTTAGGTTTACCTTAGACTTACAGTTTAATTAGAGTTACATTTGACTTAGGGTTACAGATCAATAAGGATTAGAATTAGTGTTAAATTTTGGGTTAGATGAAGCTTAGGGATCAATAAAGGTTAGGATTAGGATTATGATTCAATTAGGGTTATGGATCAAATAGAGATAACATTAGGATTTAATAACAGGCACCTCGAGATGGATATCTCTAAGATTTTTTATATAGATTAGCTTTAAGATATGTATGCTAGTAAATATGTTTATAAAAGTAATTTATTAGTATTAGTTTTCAAGTTTAGTGTATGTTGTAAAAGTGACTAGTATTAGTTTAAAATTCTAAGTTATTTTTATAAAAATAATCAAGTATTAATTTTCAAGTTTAATTTATAGTAAAAAATTAATTAGTATCATTATTTTTGTTCATAGTTAATAAACATTAAAAATATTAAAACCAAACCATTTTGTAGTGTTTAGTATTTACAATGCCTCTAGTTCACGTTTACGGATAATGGCATCACACTTTAAACTACAACATCTATCACCTAACATATTTGTAACAATGGCATCTAATATGACATCATATCTATAAATCATCAAGGAGTAATAAGGAATCATATGGACTTAAATCCAAAGAACATGAAATATTCCTCGGATAATTACATTAATCTCATATTAATAAAGATAAATAAATTAATAGTTTGAAGTTTATATTTTATGTTTACAAAGAATGCTACCATCACTCAAGTTTTCAAGGTGGGATAGGGGGTTATTCCAAAAGTTAGATATGCCAACCCCTACTTAACACTTAAAAAACTCAAGTAACTAAAAAATAACTTAAGTAAATAATTTAAATAAATCACTAAAGAAAAAACATATTAAAAATACTTAAGTAAATCTCAAATTAAATCTAAAGATAAAATATATTCATTGTATACTCAAAAGAATTCAAGATGGATTCCCTTGGATACCCAAGACTTTAGGCCAAATTTTGAGGCTAGACTCAAGCCTTTATTTTTATGTCCCTGAATGATGGCAACCTCAATGCACTTCCATCAGGGAAGTCTAGTCATTTAGGAGAGACTTAGGGCAATGGATTGCACATGATTCTAAGTCTCTAGCCAAAGCATTATTCTTGTCATGTTTGATAGATGAATGCCTATCTTTTTCAATGGATGGGTGTATATCCTATTGGATGAATATATGATTACCTAAGTGTACAACACAATGAACCCCTAATAACTTAATAAGTGGATAAAAATTATTTTAAAAATGAATGGATGAAATGTTGAAGTAAACTAGAAGGTTGTTACATAGTTACTTCTAAGAAAATATATTGGTTGCTTCTAATGAGAAGACACAAACCATGGAGCCATAGGGAATTAATAGATTCTATACTAGTCATGTAATGGAAGCATAGGCCATAGTTTTGAGATAATCTACTAATGCTGAGTAAAATGATCATTTTAACTTGGAGAGTGGCACTATTGGATATTATAGTGCTATAGTTAGGAGTTTTGCTAAGCATAATATTATTAGAGGTGTACCTATTATTGCTATAAATATTAAGGTGATGCTAGATACCTCTTGTGTGATAGAGATTAAGTGTCAAAATGAGATAAGTTTCTTGAAAATTTTGAAAAGGAATAACAAGGAGCCTACACTTGGTGTTGGGTGTGATTTCAACATGGATCCAATGAGGAGATTAATTGAAGAGGGAGAAAGAGTACCTTGAAACACCATATAAATATGAACAATTCTCCACACTAATGGAGAATATAACTTGAAAGGTATAGCCCACCTAGTTTCTCAAATGCATTCTACTTTTTAGATTTTCTTCTATGGATCTTCAGTTGTGGAGTTAGTTATAAGGATGTGTTTAAGTATTATATGGCATGGTTAGTGGCTAAGTTTTGATTCCTTGGTTGTGGGAATGAATATTGGTGATATCTTCTCTCTAGTTGAGAAATTTGCATCTTCCCAATTTTCTAATACATTGTTGTTGTTTTAAATACTTATATATAGAGATTAAGCTTTTTTAGATGCGAATTTTGAGATCATCTATGGTACAAAGAAAGACCACCTTTTTTGGTGTTGGAAGGACATGGTCTATAATGTTATTTTACATTAGGAAAGATAGACTCAATATGATTCATTTCCTTTATGTGAGTGTAGTAGGCAATCTACTATGATTTGCACCAAACTTAACATTGCCTAAGTAATGTGAATCCTAAGGAGATATATATGTTTATGTTGGACAGTGGTTATTGGACATTTCTATGTGTTTTTTTATTTTATTTTCAAAAAAAAAAAATAGTTTTTAGACATTTTTTCACTTTAAAAAAAATAGTCAAATTTTGCATTTTTTTTGCCAAATAATAAACATGCAGCCAAACTAGATATTTTTTTGTCCTGCACTGCTAAATTTGGTGGCTCTCTACATTTGGTAGAGTTTTTGACAAATTTGGCGGCACTACTGTATTTGAGTCCAATTTCTAACGATAGTTTGTTGGAATATTGACAATCTATTATCGGAATACCGACGAATCACTGAAATAATTTTCATCACTAAATTTGTGTCACTTTCCTGACTAGCTTTAAAACATTGAAATCACAACTCAGCTTTGTCGGTTGCCTCCACAAAAAAGGGACGTGGTGTTCATCGGAATATCGACAGAAATTTCGTCGATCTAGCGATGAATAGTAGCCACAACACAAGTGGCATGCCTTTGCCAAAGCGTCAGATCAACAATAGAAGTTTGTCAAAATTGCACCGAAATAGGCAAGTCATTATGACAAAAGTTTCATCGAACGTATTGCAAATATCAGTGAAAGATCAAGATTGTTACAGCAATCAAAATTGCTTGAGAAGATATATCAAGAGGACTGACCTGTGGTCTCAGCGATAAAGTTTCATTGGCGAGATACTCATCTTGTCTCATCGATGAAGCACAAGGGAAGCATATCGTGAAGACATATACCATCGGAGTAAGTTTTGAATGTCTACCCAACCTGCTATGTCACGTTGATAAGATTACATCGGCAGGAGTCTTGGCGACATACTTGAGATCGAAAGAACAACAACAAAAGTTCGTTGAAATTGCGATGAAATAGGCAAGTCATTACAATGAAAGTTTCATTGGATGTATTGCAAATTCGTCGGACGCTTTTGGAGGTTCATCGAAAGTTTGACGAAACAATGTAATTTTTTTTTTTTAAATTATTCATTCAAATGTTAGGCATATCGATGAAAGATCAAGACTGTTACAACGATCAAAATTGCCTGAGAAGATATATCAGGAGGGCTAGCCTGTGGTCTCAGCGATGAAGTTTCATCGGCGAGATACTCATATTCTCTCATCAATGAAGCACAAGGGAAGCATACCAGTAAGACATATACCATCAGAGTAAGTTCTGAATATCTACCCAACCTGCTATGTCACGTCGATAAGATTACATCAGCAGGAGTCTTGGCGACATACTTGAGATCGAAAGAATAATCATTGGGGAGACTCACCACGTTAGGGAAACTATAGAATATCCTAGCAATACATGATCTCTTGACGATGAAGATACAAATGGATAGAAATAATTATCGAGGTGACTCTAGGCGATATTTGATGTATAAGACATATTTGAAAGGACGTGTCCTTTCAAATATTTGATGTATAAGTATTCATTTTTTGATATCAAAAGGAGAGAGGCGAATAGGAAAAAAGAATACTCTAGATAGTTTTTTTTTGGTAATGATGTTTTCATCAAAAAGACTGAGATGCATGCATGAAGTTCAATGAAGTTAATGAAGATATATGAATTTGTGGCTTAGTCTTTGGTATCAACTGTCTATGGAATTATATAATTATTTTATTGTCTCCATTTTGATGTTGTTATGTTGTTCAAATTGGTATATCAAGTATATATTAGTTTGTCGATACACATGTGTTGTATTTGTGTGATGTGATTGTTTGGTTCTTTCAAGTAAAGATTAAATCCTTATAATCAATCACAGTAACTGGAAAGTATTAATTGGATCAGTAAGAAGAATCAAATAATTAGGGTTGTCATCATGTCTCAAGTAGAGTTTTCAGCCATTTACTTGCACATTTGTACAAGTTGCAAACTACATTTGTGTGTCTAACAGTTTGAATTGTTTCCATCACAAATTACACTTTTCTAGATCTTCATTAGACTCCATATACCCAATGAGGCACTAGTCTTACATACTTCATTTTAGTTCATCCATTTTATATTTTACATTTGTTAACTGAACACATTAGGATTAGCCTTGATATTTCTTATACAATCTATACCATAATAACGATTCAATTGTCCACTCCCACTTGTCATTGTGGATAAATTGCTTAAAAAATAAACACAAATCAAGTCTACTTCATTCATATAGGTATACCCGCCTAGGTCTAGCAACACCTGAAGAGAAGAAGATCTAAACTATTTGGCCCTGTATGTTACCCTAAAACATACCAAGAGTTTGGCAACCTCTTGAGGCATTTTTCTTGTGTTTTTGAGAGCTAACAGACAGAAAGCCAATTGGGAAGTATGAAAAATTATATATAGGTAAAAGCTTCAATAATTCTATACAGTTCAAGAAAAACTTCAAGGTTATTAATTCATGTCATTCTATACATTCTATAAATCTAAGTTGAATGCAACTAATTTGCAAATACTACGAGTCATCATCAACACTAACAACTTTAAAGTCACAACTATTGGTCCAATATTGATAAAAATATTGGGCATTATATAAACCACTACTATCAAAACTATTGAAACATGCTCAGGTATGGGGTCCTCTCCCCTAGATTAAATTAAGGAAAACATTATTGTAAACACAATATGTATAGAAGAATATGAATGTAAAGGAAAATGGATATTAGCAAAACATAAATGTAAATAAAAGTAGTGTGAGCAAAAAATGAATCTAAATTGGTCTTGAACAAATAAAATCATACCCAATTAACATTAAGTTATACTGACCTTGTACTCATTGCCATTATCAATCTTGAAGGTTACTTTGATGCCTTATGTAGAAACTCTCTGGCCAAGAAGCAAGAGAAGGCGAGAAAACCAAGTGTATATTGATGACTTCCTAACAATCAAAAAGAAACAAGCAACCAGTCAACCCTATTAGAATAGAATAATCTTATGAATTGATTTTATTTTTTTTACTGGCTAATGGATAGTGGACCTAGTTCTCTCTAATTGAGATACTACTAAGATGTGTTGACTGGTGATTTTAGAAACCCGATATTCTGCTTCAATCTCTATAAGTTACTTTTGTCTTAAATATATTCAAGATAACTCTGCAAAAAAATTCCCCAATCTCTTAGAAATTATGCAGATTATTTTGTTAATACTTCTCCATTTTGATCTTTTCTTTCAAAAATTCATAGAAAGATATGTAATGCCATATTTGAAACTTACATATTTTAATTTTACTAGTTCTGTAATTATAGGATATGATTCCAACAATTGTGAAACGCATTGGCAATATGCTAGATGAATGAAGTAAACTATGCAATTGGCAAGTGTAAAACCAAATTCCTTAACCCTTGCCAACATCCTTCTTGCCTGTTCTAAAACATGTGCTTTGGAACAGGGCATGAAAATCCATCTAAGTATAATGAAAAGGAGATTTTTGTCAGATATTATATTACAATAAGTTGAATGAATGTAAGTAGAGAAATTTTTGCATACCTGTAGATGGTACAAAATTTCATGGTTAAGTGGAAGCCTCCCATCAACAAAAAGATCCAAATATTCATGTATCTATCTCAATCGAGCCTCTAAAGCCTTTAGAGCTGTCAAATTTTCCACTAACCTATTATGCACAAAAGTCAGATTTTAGAGTTATGTCACCACTAAAAACAAAAGAAACAGAGCTTTGAAACCAAATCCACACACAACACAATGTGGCATTCATACAAATCCATACAAACAAACTAAACTCAAAACATTGGAATGGAAACAACTTCAAATTATGATGTAGAGCATGGATTCACTTTAAACAACTCGAGGCACATTTCACAATAATGGGTTCTTCATCTAAAATATTTGTATGAGGTTCAAATAGTAAATAGATTGATGAAAGATAGAGGAATTAAAAATATACTTGGATGTAGTTAGATTGAAGGCCGTAAACTAGTACATGTTTTTTGTGTAGGAGACATATCACATCCACAAACATGGCAGAGCTATGAAAAGTAGGAGAAATTGGCTTGGAAACTGAAGGCATCGGGGTATAAAGAATCATTTTTCTACCACCATAGTGAAAATTTATCACTTTATTTCATCTTTACTTATTGGTTTGATGCTTCAAACGACGCATTTCTTATATTGAAAAGTGCATTACCTTATTGAGCTTCTCTTTGTTTCGAGAATAGTTTAATATTCTCTACTTAATAGGGCCAACCATGTGAAGGTGGAAGCTCATTTGGCCCCTCCCCCCCTCCCTCACATCACTCTCAATTCCCCATACCCGATCATATAACATTAATCATTCATTCATACATTAATAACATATAACATTCATTCATTCATCCATTAATAACACATAACATTAATTCATTAACATATAACATTCATTCATTAACATATTCACATTTATTCATTAACATATAACATTCATTCTTTCAGTTTTAACATATTATCAAAAATATGGTTGTCATAATATGATTATAATCACTTTTTTTTGTTTCTTTTTTGCAGCTAAAAAAAGTTGAAGTGGAGTATCATTTTCTAAATCATTTGTCCCCCCTTCATTTGTTTTGAGCTCTGCTCATTATCTTAATGTATGCCTAGTTGTGTACTCACGACATGGACACCATTGCAGGGGGGGGTCTGCTGCAATAGCAAAGAAATGTTAAATTGATATGTTTTATTATTATTGTTACAAGTATTTCATTAATTAAAAGAACATTAGAGTGGTGATCTTTACCTGATGGGGCCACATCATGTTCATGATCTTGTCTTATAGCCTCATGCTCAACATGTTGAACACCCTCTAAATCCTGATCTGGAGTTGAAACACGAAAGGTTACATTAATTAATACACCAATTGCAATTAAATATGTTTAAAATAATATTAGAGTGGTCCTCTTTACCTGATGGGGCCACATCATGTTCTTGATCTTGTCTAGCCTAATCATGCTCAACATGTTGATCATGCTCTAAAGTTTAAACATGAAAGGTTACATTAATTAATACACCAAATGTAATTAAAGATGTTTAATTGTATTGATCCATACTGCATTTTGTATAGCACATGAATACATCCAGTATCAGGATGCACACCATCACCTTCATTTGCAGATTGTGCTCCACCCTCACCAGGTTGCATTCCAATGCCATGTGCAATATTATCATTACTTATCTATTAAAACAAATAGGCACATAATTACTTTATGGTGGAAATTAATATTGAATAGATTGCACAAGTATTCAATTTTAAATAAAATTTATTGAGTTTATTTACTTGTGTGTCGAATGCAGTGGAAGATTGTGTTTGCCCAGTCAAGACTCTTAGGTGTTCAACCAGGGCTCCATAGCCTTGCTAGAAGGAAATCTTTAGGTCCTCTTCTGTGGGAACTCTGTTGAATTCAAAGCCCTACATTTTTGCATAAGATCATGAATTTTGCTTCTATGGTGTGATAAAACCAAAATTATTTGCAATTTATTATTTGGATGCAATATTTCATTTATTGATACTTATAATTCGTGCAACTAATTTCATATAACCACTAGAGCCAAGTTTGTATTGCCCGTGTTTTTCTACTCTTGCCTTTGTTGCCTTCGATGTGTCAAACAGCCTATGAAAAGTTTGAAATACGTCAAATTATGTAAAAAGAAAGAGTAATCAGTATATAATTACATTGTTGATAGTATCACATACCTTCCTTGGCCCAATGGTGTCTTTCCTTTTTTCTTTTCAGCCTTTTTCCTTTCCATCTGACACCAATTCCTTCCACTCCCTCTCTAGAATCATGGGGGGACGCTCATACTTTTTGTTCTTCTCTAAATGTGACCTATATTGGTCCCTCACATACTTTAGATAGGTACCAACTTTCTTAAGGACCTTGGTTTGGTTAAATTTTTTATCACCGAACAACACAACTAAACGGTTAATGAGCTCATCTTTTAAATCTTGATTTTGGGCATTTCATCGTGTACGTATGGTGGGCCCAAAGATCTCCAATGTAATATCATTTAGATGTTTATAAAAAACATCATTTCTTGCAAAATGATCATGGTATCATTAGTCTAAAAAGAGTGATCAATAAGTAAATTTCAATTGGATTATATATAATAATAATTAAAACATTTTAAAGTACCTGGGACCTTCTCTATCTTTATGGGAACGAAATCCTCAGTCACCACAAATGTGACCGGCAATGTTCCTGTACTAGTAATATGGGAAGATCCAAGAAATGCTGCTAAAACATCACCAGTACTAGTGGCCTCTGCATCCCTAGGTACATGTCATGACACATGTTTTGGCATGTGTTTGCTACCAGAGGGTGCACTATCGAATGCTTGCATGGTATGTGTTGCCGATATTTCAATCGACAATATAAGCACGGATGATGGGGTCAGATGATGTGATGTATGCGTAGGAAGATCAAGATGGACACTTGTTCCAACCCCTACTCCTCAAGTAGCACCTACAGTACCCTGATCATGGCCAGCAGCATCATGAGGACACAAAAAATCTTGTAAAAACAACACATATTTTAGTTCATGACATAAAAGAGTACAAAATATAAAACCATGAATGAACTTATGTTATAATTAAAGACCTCATGACAACTTGCAATTTTTGTGCTCTCTCAGTCAATATTTTAACCCTCTCTCTTATCTCATATGTTTGAGGCACTATGAATAACAACTGAAGGATTTCTTCATTGCATTTTTTTGGGTCTTCCTTATCATATCGAGAGGTTTTGTTGAATATGAGATGTCATCATCACATAATAGTGACTGCACCTCCCTATGGATGCTCTCCTCTACTGCTAGTGCCTTTTCCCCGATCAGCTGACTACAACAAGAATATTAAAAACATTATCGAAATTAACCCAATAAACTCATGAAAAAAATATAATAATAAAACATTTTGCTCATATCTAATTTGTACAATTACAATGAGGTAAACCTGTCGGGTCGAAGTGCCTGAAGATGCATGGCAATCTGAGCTCTGGGTCAGAGCCTTCCCCATATGATCAATGTCCCGTTGTGACAAAAATTAAATATAAAAAAACATTACCGAAATGAAACCAATAGACTTACGAAAAAAACATAATAATAAAATGGTATATTGGAGTCATTAATTGGAGGTTGGGTAAAATGGTATATAGTACATACCACCCCCATAGTAATTATGTTTGTATTTAAGCGATTCAAATTATAATCGATTAGAAAATCCTCCCCTGCAGTTATTGATTTTATCGCACATACGAATACACGGTTTCCCTCGCACGCCTCGAATATGCAATTGGGTTGCTTATTTGTTGACCTGGGTCATGTACTATTTATAAACCCTACAATATTCCCTGATGATTTTGGCCTTTCATCAATGTACATAGCCACTCCTTTATTTTGATCCTTATCTTTTAGTTGTATATAATTTGTTGATAGTGCATACCTATGCATACTTTGTGTATATCGAACCAACTGCATCCAATCTTTGTAACTGTAACAGGGTCCGACATACTCCAACAATTCAGTAACTTTTTCGTAATAGGCCTTTATGTCGTCCATTCAAAATAGATGTTTGTACCTCAAGGGCACCTCGATGTCACCTATGCTCTCATCATCATAAGAACATGACCCCCCTTTAGCAAGAAAAAATTCCATGCATTTACAGAATTTTCTTCTAATCTTTTGACCTCTAGTTGATCTCCCTCTTTTAGACCTACTACATGTCTCACTTTCCTCTTCTCTTGTTGAATTTCCCTCGCTTGAGGAAGACAGATCTGACAAATACCTATTTGGTGGTACCTGCACTCATAAGGATGTTGGATGAAGTTCTTTCATGGTGATGTGATCCCAAGGTGACATTATGATTAATCTATCATTTCATTGCTAGAATTTGACAGGTTATAAGGTAATCAAGTCTTGATAGATTGCAAGTTATTGTTACTACCGTCCAAATGTGTCCATCACAAATCAAATCTACTTAACGTTTTAACTCCCAAACTTTGTAACACTTGTGTTAAATGTGACTATGGTCCACTAGTTACACAACCAAGGCCTCAAATGTATTCTCTAATTGTAATCAAAGGACTTTTTCTCTTCATTCAAGTAAATAAACTTGAAGGGAAACACCACCAAGTGGTTTATTGGACACCTACATGACTAAAAATAGCAGAAAATTTATATTTAATTTCCATATGTCTAAGTGGTTAACGGGGAGGGAGTGTGTACTAGGCCTGGTTAAGTCATCATAAGTTTATGCTTTGGCAATAAAAATTGTTTAAGTCATCTTAACTTCCTATGTCTAATTGCTAGGAGACTTTTGGTATTTTTTAAGGTAGGATGAGTGGTTGCATCAATGTTCTAGTTCCCTATGACAGGGTTTCAACATCTTCAAATAGTGAAAGTTAGTGCTCATAGTCATTTGAAACAACAACATTTTGATTATGTGTGATGGTAGGATTTGATAACTTAAAAGAATTGGCTACCCAACAAACTTAAAGTTAAAAGAAACTTTTTTCAGTTTAAGGGGTTAGCACTTTCTTTCATCTTTGCATATTGGTTTGATGTTTCAAATGATGCATTTCTTATCCCACTTCTATCATATTATATTCCCATCCCATTTCAATTGTTGCAATTGTTGGAGGAGTTGATACCAAAATTTCATATCAAATACCAAAATTGCATTTAGGGGTCTGTTAAAGAAAGAAACTTGGCATTGAATTGATGTCGTAGGGCTGACAGGGGCAATTTTCTTGTGAATTTGTGGTTGTTAAGTCAGGGTTTATCAATTTGATGGATATCTTGGTAGAGTCATGGTGACACTATTTGATGGTCCAATCTCTACTTCGAAACAAAAATATCTCTAACAACTCTAAGAGCTATAATGGGATGGCATTAAAGGAACCTTCATATGAAGGACCTTTGAATTAAGGTCTTCATTTGAAGGTCCTTCATGCAAAGGTTCCTTTTATAAAGCATTTTGGACATGAAATATTTAAAATAAAAAATACCTTCATTTGAAAGTCTTGACATGGCATCATTTTTGAATGAAGGTTCTTCATTCAATTGGTATTTTGTAGCTGCATCCAATTTTGGGAATTTTTTTGCCTCATCCCACAAGTGGGACACACTATTGTGCAATCACTCATTAACAAAGAGATGAATGTGTGATAATAATTTATGGTTAAAAATAAATCCATTTGAGACTTTTATAAATGAAAGGACATTTGATGCAATCATATGCCTTGTCAAAGTTTTAACTTAATAGTAAGGGCATCATGAGTAGTTTGTTGGGCCCATTCAACAATCTCTGATGCAAGGATTGAATTGTCTAGAATGTATCTACTATCAAGAAAGCCAATTTTTTTACCTGTATGACTATATCTCAAGCAATAGGTTTAATTGTGATGACAATGATATTGACAAATATTTTGTAATCTAGGTGTTGAGAAACATAATTGGCCACCATCCTAGGAAAGATACTTCATTCTCACAATTCAAGGTTTTTTTATTATGCTTCACACATCTTTAAAGTACTTGATTCAGGACTGATGGAAATAAAAAGTGGAGCTCCTATCTTGCACTTGGATTCTTATTCGATCCTAGTGCATATGATACTTTATTATGGACAAGAATTGCAAATGTGGCCTGAAAAATTAAGGGTTGTACAATTTGATAAGGAAGGAAGGTTATTACTAGTACAACTCTGGACTGCCACCTGGGATTGCATATTTGCTAATTCTTTTTATCTACATTTTGAAGAGTATTTTTTGAAACCACTGTACAGATTTTACAATCATCGTTGTGAATACTCATTGTTTGATGAAATAAAAAGATTTTTAAGGCCTAAGGATTTCAAGACCTATCAACCAAAATTGGGGAGACTGGTACTGCCTAGAAGATGCGACCATGATAAGAGTATATGGATTTGAAGATGCACCCTTCATTCTACCCAAGATGGTGCCTGATAGGATTGCATATTTGGAGATTGTTAGGCAATTGGACTATTCAGATGTTATGAATTTGAGTTCTTTCGGAAAGCAGGCATTTATGCCTAGTACATTATGCTTCGGTGATTTCATTGTATTAGCAAGGGATGGATACGATATGGTTCTCAACAAATTTCTGCAATAAAACATAAAGAAGGGTCCACCGCCAAAAGGATTTGATCCAGAAGGGTATATTGATTTTTCCAAAAATAAAATGAACTTGGGAGGATACAATCACATACCATATTTGTATGATGACTTGATCAGAAATTTGGAAGAAGAGGAAGCAAAAAAAGTTGTTGATGAGTATAACAAGGGATTGCAAGATACAAAACTATTATCTTATGATGAAGAGGCATCTGGTGATGGTAGGCCTAGCAGTACAATTGATAAAATTTCTAGATTGAGAACTCAAGACTACAAGTATGTTCCCAGGGAACCAGATGTTGAAGAGAGTGCAGATACTGACACAAGGCATATAGCATATAAATCATTTGTGGTTGATGATGAATTCATTAAAACCTCATAATTTAAAACCTTTTTGTACAAATTAAAAGGAAAATCAATAAGGGAATCAGTGGAGAATATTAAACCAAGTAATGAGGAACAACTGTTGAATAACTTAAAATCAAGTGTGGAAGAAGAAATGAAGAGCATGACCCCTGAGAAAGGAAGGAAATTATTAGAAGATGCATGTGTCATGATCTTTCTTGGGTTGGATTTGAACTTTGCTTTGGTTTTTGATAGTTTTTTGAAGAATAGTAACACCACACATAAACTCACTCCTGAGGGGGTAACAGAGATTTATGCAGGATCTAAGTATAACCCAGATGAGGGATCACTTATGATATGGGCCTTGTATCCTCCACACAAGAAATCTGTTGTAATTGATACTAAAAAGGATTTTGGACATGTAATGACATTAAAAGTTGGTGAGGTCGATCCAATAGCTACAGTAGAAATTGGCATTAATGTGGCCAAATTAAATAAAGCCCAAATCCAGATGCTAATCAAGGAAAAAGAAATGTATAAGATGAATAACGAGAGACTACTCAGAGAAAATGATCGCTTGAAGGACATGATGGGAATCAAATTGGGATCCACAAAGCAATTGACTCATGGTGAAATCTCCCAGGCAAGAGACCAATGGGAAGAATCAAATGTGTACTCACAAGTTAAATGTGATGCACTCATTGCAATAATAAGAAAGAGGCAGACCAATTTAATGACTTGGTTGAGTAAGCTCTGGGGAACACATTCACATAATTTTATTGCACTACAAGAACATAAGAAGATAGATGGAAGGATCCAAGAGAAGTTCCAGGAAATAAACCAAAGGGATGGTCCTGATAACATAGCTATTGATACTGCCAACCATTTTATGAAAAAACATAAAGACTTCCATCAAGAATTGCAAGGTGATGAGCAGGGGATGATCAATGTCACAAAAAAGGGAGTACCAATGATGTTAGAAGATGGAGGGGAACTAAAGGGAAAAGATAGATGGACCAAGGAATGCGAGACGATGATGCAAACAATTTTGGAGACAACCATAGGAAATGATTTAACAATGGACGAGGCATGTGAACAGAATGAGAAGATGTTCGAAATGGAGATAGCCATAAGGAATGCACTGGAGGATGTTGATACACATGAGCGAAAATCTTACCTAGATTATCTATCAAACATCCATTTATGGCTTAATAGAGCATAATTTCTAGTTTGTTATTGTTGTTAAGAAAAAGACATTTCTGAATGGATGCGTCCTTTCACAATTTTGATATATTTATATATGTTTCATAATATAAAATAGATATGGGTGGATAGGAGAAAGATACAGTAGATACTTTGCAATGAAACTTTCTTTTAAAATACTCAGATGCATGTATGAATTTAAATGAAGTTAATGAAGATGTTTGAACTTGTGGCTTAATCTTGGTATCAACTATTTGTGGAATTATACAGTTATCTGGTTGTCTCCGTTTTGATGCTTTTTTGTTGTTTAAATTGATATATCAAGCATATATTCAGTTTACTGATACACATTTTTTGTATTTGTGTGATGTGATTATTTGGTTCTTTCAAGTAAATATTAAACCCTTCTAGTCAATCATAGTAACTAAAGAGTATTAATTGGATCAATAAGAAGAATCACATAACTAGGATTGTCATTCTATCTCAAGTAGAGTTTGTCAGTCATTTACTGGCATGTTTATACAAGTTATAAACTACATCTATGTGCCAAATAGTTTGAATTATTTCCATCATATATTACACTTTTCTAGATCTTCATTAGACTCCATACACCCAACAAGGCACGGGTCTCACGCATTTCATCTTTTAGTTTATCCATTTTATTTTTTACATCTGTTAACTGAACATATTCTAATATTACACATACACTTTATTAGGATTATATCTGTTCACTATAATATTTCCATTTTGAATAGATTTTTGTAAACAAAATCACATCACTTAAGTCTACTCAGTTCGCAAAGGTAGACCCACCTAGGTTTGGCAGCACCTGAAGAGAAGAAGGTTCAAATCATTTGGCCTTATTTGTTACCCTAAAATATATCAAAAGATTGGCAACCTATTGAGGTATTCTTACTTACGTTTTTGAGATCTAATAGCCTCCAAACCTCCAAATCCACAAAAATATTCCACTTGTACGGCCAAATTCTTGCCAAACCCAAAAACCCTTGTTTTAGGCCAAAATCATGAGGGTTTATTGAATCTCCTACTTCCACAACCTCCCAGACCTCAAAACCAAGTCAGACACAACCCATTAGGTCTAAACATGGATAAAAATTCATAAAATCAGATCTCCCATACATATTTTGTTGAAACCTAGGCTTGAACCTCTCATTTCACATGCTTTTCTTCACAAAACTCTTGAGGACAGCAGCTATACCTTCTTTATTTCTCATCCTACGCCCTATTCATGCATCCTAAAATTACAACAGTATCCATGGGGCCTCTTACACAAGCTATAGTAATCACAAAAGTGTAAGAGCCCCTTTATATCATGTTTGGACTGCAAAACCCTCAAAAATAGGGTAACCGGGTTGTATGCAAAGAAATGAAGCTTTCTAACTCAAATCAATGCCTTAAGCCCTCAAATTAGATTCAAATCAAATATAACACATATATTCACAATATGGAATTTATTTCACATCAAAATATGGTTGTATGTGACCGTACAGTGCTATAAAACAAGAAAAATACAAAAAAATTGAAGAAAAACACAAATTTTGGAATGTCAAGAGCTTGTATTTTAAATCCTCAACCATCAACAACCTTTACAATGATCACTTTATGCCTTTTAAATTCCTTTACACCTCAACCACCTAACAATCACCTCTACAACTGGCTTTTTAATCTTTTATGATCACATAAAACATAAAACACACTAATTTCAAGGTTGTTAACATCACTATTGAAATGTTTTAATTTTTTGACCTTTCAAATGTATTGAAACTCCTAGGACACCTCTAAGACCATGATAGTGGCTTGATAATAGCCTTATTATTGACATGACACTAACCTTGCACCCTTTTACATGTAAATTCTCCAATTTTCCTAAGGCTACAAAACTCTTTAGTGCAAGACTCAAACTCATAACTCAAAACTTCACCTAGAACATGACTAATGGTCTGAGTGACCTTATTCATAATAAAACATTCTTGAAATGCCTAAACCAACCTATTGACCTCCCTAATTATCATCACATGATTAAGCATAGAAGATGATGTGTAGGTGCTCCTGCACCACTACCCCATCCAAAATTTTCTCACATTACACAAAGCCACAATGTTCCTCCAAGATAAGCCAATCAAATCCTAACTTATGTGTCATAGTAATCAAATTGGAGATGATCCTAAAAATGACATTGTGAAGGGTGATTGGTCTAAAAAATCTAAACGACTTTGCAATTATTTCACTACTACGATCAATGTGTCATCTTTCATGAAATTTCCCAAAACACTATTCATTATGATCAATGGAAATTTCTAGGAGAGCTACAATAGCTGTAATATCATGAATTAAAATTGAACATTAAAAAGTACATCATGAATTAATTATGTAATGGAATAAAAATTAAAAACATCATGAATTAATTATGTAACCACATAAGTCAAATATAATTCTATCAAGAAATTAATATCAAATAGATAATACAATCACATAAATCATACATTTCAATGTCATTGATCTTCTTCTTCATCCAACTCTTTTTTTGTATCATCCGATCCAGATTCGACATTGTAAGGATTGGTCATATCATCATCGTCGTCATTGATATCAGTTTCGATAATGTCATCATCCACACGGATATCATCTTCATGAACATTAACTCCTACATCATCATGATCTAGTTCCTCCTCTTCGACATCTTCATCAGGCACATCATCAACTAACTATTGATCCTAATTATCATCTACATCATCTTCTAGTTCTTCGATAGCTTCTTCTTCCACCACATTATACTTTACCGACCTTCCTCTTGGATCATGTCTAACAACAAATGACCAAGCCGATTTACCTGGAACCTCTAAGTAAAATACCTGCTCATATTGGCTTGGAAGAACATAGGGCTCATTTCTAGCTCACTCGATCGACCTTGTGTTAACCATGGTAAATCCATTATCATGTTCAATAACATTTCTCTCAATATCATTTTCATTCAATCGTAGTTTGTACCATAGGATGACAAACATAACTAATTTGAAGGACTTAAAGTCACACTCAAGTATATCATCCAAAATCCCATAGTATCAATTTTCTAAGACTTCTACATGTATGTCGCTTCTAGATGAAACATTAGTCACCTAAAAGACTACAATTATCCTAGAATCACAAGTTCTCTTCGTGTCATCCAAATTTTTGATTCAAAATTTATGACCATTGCACCACATAGCCTTGTTGTGTTTCACCTGCAATATTTCAAACATGTAAAAATTATTGCAATATCGTCAGTTGATAAACATATTTATTCTTGGTCGAATGTATGCAAAGAAAAAAATCTCAACATATATTATACATCAATATAATTAAAAATAATTAAATAATATGGGTGATTAATATATTTATACTTACCTGTTTATCTCTTAAACCATATGCTAAATCAATTTCCCTTGGTGTAACATGGGAATCTCCATTACGATGAGCTTCTTTAACCAATGAAGCCACACCTTCCCATGTTAATGCACGACCAGATTGTTGACATCATTCAATCCATACCATCATCCAATCAATATTGTTTGTGATGTACAAATGTAGTGCATCCCACTTTCGACCAACTGTATCAAAAAAATTTAAAAGTCACAAATGATGTATAATTAGTTAATTACCACGGTATATGACCTTAATTTATAATTGATGTATATTGAAGATTAATAATTAAATAAGTACAATATACATAAAAACCAAATGTAAAATGTATTCTAATTAATCTCCATGACCATCTTATAATTACCTCTCACTTTCCTCAATCTACCTTTCCCCATCAGGTACTCCCCTTCGAATTTGTTAATGGAGTTGGGATCCCAAATTGGATCTACATGGATCTTTGCTGCAAACTTAGGAATATATTCAGTAATGTACACCATGGTCTGGTATACCATATATCCCTCCACCATAGAACCCTCAGGATGTGCTCTTTGTCTAACCAAAGCCTTCAGAAATTTCAAGTGCCTCTCAACCATCCACATTGACCTTATGTGTACAAGTCCACACAATTCAATATCTTCAACTTGGTGTATGAGGTAGTATTCTTGTACATTGAAAAATGTCGAAGGTAGACATTTTTTCATTTCACACATTAGACGAGGAATTTTCCTCTTCTAATAATTTATATCTTCTTTATGGATTTCTTTAGATGACAGTCATCTACAAGTGATTCAAGGCACAAATATATTAACGAGATTTAACAAAAATATACAATATATTACATAACAAGTAAAATAAATGGCAATTATAAGATATATACAACGAATTGAAAAAATATCACTACTTACCTCATGTATTTTCCAAGATCATATATAACTTGCTTGACATTGTTGTCGAAGTTGTATGGGAGAGATAGAGGTAGAACCTATTGCAACAATTATAAAATGATATTTTCATTATTTTTTCAAAAGTAGTAAACATAATACATTGAAAAGTACATGCAATATACAAATATATATATAATATACCAGAATAATTAGCTTAATGAAGGTATGTCAATCATGCGTTTTCATCCCTGACCCAAATTCACCTTTCTTTGTTATGATATTGTTTATGTTTGCAGCAAATCTTGTGGGAAATTGAATTTTTGTATGACTTCTTTTATAGCATTGTTTTGTTGCTCCGTTAATAACCAAGGAAGGGAAATTATATTAATTTGGTCTCCATCACTATTTAATTGAATGAAATTTTTCATTGCATGATTGGCTTCCTGAATGTCACTACAAATTTTGACATTTTTTTCTTTGTTATGCCTTCCATCCAATATTTCCCATAATGTTTTTATTATATTATTTTTGATATGCATTATATCAAACAAATGAAAAATTTGTAGTTGCTCATAGTAGGGCAACCTACTAAATAGTTTGGGATAAATTTTCAGTCCCTGTGGAAGCCGACCATTAATGCCTTGACGACCTTCATGAAGGATATAAGCTAAACAAATTAACAATGACAATCATTGTCAATTACAGCATGAGTAAACACAACACAATATAAAAATATAAATTCCAAACATATCATATATGATAGATAAACAATTTGATTTGATGTATAACTTTGACGATTAATTCTATTATATTCCAACTTCCATAGGCAAGGTGTCATTCTTCATGGTTTTAATGTAGTATCTTCTTTCCCATTGAAAAGATGTTTTTCAGTAGTTCGATACTTATGATTTTTGTGGAGGAAGTGCCTATACTCATCAAACACCTGCTTTCCTAAACTTGTTGAATGACGAGATTCCATCTTTGGACCACAAATTGGACGTACAAATTTTCCCTTTGTTTGAAGACCTGCAAGATCATATATAATTGGATTAATGCCAATTTTTATAATTATATATAATGAATAGATTATTTAAAAAACATGCATGATATTTACTTCATAAAATTAAATATTGTTAAAGTGCAGTTGAACGTTATAACATACCATAAAAATGTGTTAGCCCTAGGGCATCATGAATTGTCCATACAAGCATTGCATGGAATTAAAATTGTCTTTTTCCTATTGGTCTAGATACATCATACATAGTGACGCCATTCCATAACTTTAGTAACTCGTCGATAAGATGCTTGATATATACATTCATATCTTTAACTTGGTACTTACCTAGTTGAAAGAACATAAACATTACATAATTATTATAACCATTTTACTGCAATATATATAAATTAATATACATGACTATTAAATGAAAACAATATGTCATTATGCAATAAATAAGACAAATGAGATGCTACTACGTTAAAAAAAATTGATGTAAGCAAATACCTGGAACAATCATTGCCAACATTATGTGATCCCTCTTTATTGACATCCATGGAGGAATGTTATTATTGATAACAAAAACAAGCCACACCGAGTAAATAGATCTCAACTCTCCAAATGGATTGACATCGTCCGCTGCCAATGAAAGCCTGAGATTACGAAGTTCTTCTTTAAAGTGTGGCCTTTTTTCCTCCATGTCCCTAAATGAAAAACCATCCACGGGCATTTGAAGAATGTCATCTCCACTTCTATTTTGTGCATTGTAATCCATAAATTGCGCTAAGCTTTCACACCTAAATAATCGTTGCATACGTGGAATAATGGGAATTTAATGAAGAACCTTGTGAAGCACCTTTTCTGTTAGTTGATCTATTCGATATCTACTGATATGACATTTTGTTGCAAATTCATGTTGTTTATGATATATAATATGATCATTAGGACATGCATCTATTGCTTGATACTCCATTCCAATATCTTTCATAATGCCAGATAAATCTCGGTATGAGCGAGGTAAATTATTTGATGGTGGTAACAAAAATTCACCAATCAATCCACAACAAAAAATAATTTGTTAATATAAAAAATATCAATGGTACATATTTCATCTTTTATTTACTAGTGATGAACTAACAACAATTAAAATAGATGAAAAAAGATGACATATATGACATACCTTAACATCCGTGAGATTGCTATGTTGGATAAACCATTCATAACCTTCAAGTTCACCAACAACAATATAGCAGAGAGAAGAGTTGTTTGGGAGCCTTCATAAAGGGGCTTGTATGCCTTCTCAAGTATAGGTAAATCATGAACATCATCAAAGTCATCTCGATCATCATGATTAGATGTGCCACTAAATGTGTCATGGATCAATGTATTTGTACCATCATCTTCAACTGTATTTTCTGGTGCATGATCATCTTCTTCCATAGGATCATTAACTTCATCTTCGATATTCACAGCTCCATATTCCTTTGCTTGCAAAACCACATTCTTCAGGCCGTGATAATCCACATCATGTGTCCTAGGGCACCCCACCTTTATAATAATGATAGACACAAATAAACCATGATCATGATCAAGTGATTTTATATATATATATATATACAATGTTAAAACGATATAAACATTTACAAATTCAATAAATATAAACACATATAATGAACAACTCACCAATGGATGATAATCATGCCCCCTTCAACGTGACCATGTTGCCTACAATGTTTCTCAACTGTTGTGATTAAAAGTATTCTCATCTTTAAGCTCTTGCAATTATTGCAAGGACAATAACATTTCTCATCACCCTTTCTTTTCAATCTAGCCCACAATCTATCAAGTGTCTCTTCATTTTGTTCTGGACTAATATTATCTGACATGATTTTTCTTTACCAAGATTGAATATTTAGATCTTCAAAAAATATCAAACTCACACTCCAATCATTTTTAATCATAGATAGGTAACAAAATCTAATAATTTTGATATTTTACACCAAAAAAAATTGGCATGCAACCACCCCTACAAAAGAGAAGATAGTCTGAAGTTAATGACCCCAAAAAACACTTTAAAATGAGAATTCCATAACTTATTAAATTCTGATTTTACTATGATTTCCAACCATTAGACTCCTAAAATTAGAATATTGAACTTGCACAACAAAATCTGGAAATAAAATTCTAAAATGCATAAGTCTAAAAATGAAATCTAATGAGATGTTGCTTTAAAATATGATTTTCAAACCTGGAAGTAAAAATCTGACTTCACAAATGAATTTTGGAAAAAGACAATGACTACCCTCAACTTGGCGATAATAGCAAAACATTGTCGCAATAAATAGTCGAACTCACTTTATTTATTTTCATCGAACTCACTTTCATTTATTTTTGTTGAACTCACTTTTATCTATTTTCGTCAAAATTTTGACTCAAAATCTTTGTCGAAATTTTGACGAAAACTCAAGTTCATCGAAATTTCGACGAACGTCGGGGATAAAATTAAAAAAAAATGAAAATTACACATTAAATATCACAAGTACCTGACAATACATCTAATTATACATCTTTCGTCAGAATTTTTTGTCGAACTTTGCAGTCAAATGAGTTAGTGCAGAGTTCACCTTTTGCCCTTCTCAACCCCTCTTCGTTGGGCTTTTCAGTTTTGCACCTCAACTTCCAGAGGCCATATCTCGGCCATACGTATAGAAGTTGTCAAAACCAACTTCATACTCCAAGAACACTTGCATGCAAATGAATACCTGTCACAAGGAAGAGAATGGATGGAAAAAATAAACAAGGGTTTGAAGCTCTGAAAAATGGAGAAATTATCTTATCAGAACAAAAAAAGAATTATGAATATACAATGGATCAATCCTTAAGAAGGAGATCATGCAAACCCTAAAAGAAACCCTAATAGGAAAATATTTAATAATTAATATAATTATTAAATGTCACTTAATGCAAACTAAAGTGAAATCTTAAGAGAGGAATAAAGGTAACTTAATTAACATAATTAAGTTAAAACCTTTACACTAACACCCCCCCTTAAGATGAGCAACAGTGCAGCTACAAACAAGTGCAAGAAAGCAAAGGTAATTACAATGCATGAAAGTAAACATGGGTCTCAAAAACTAGGCCTGATCAGGTACCCAAATACAACCAAATCTCTGTAAAGTGGAGAAATAGAGAAAACCTCATGGGAAAAACTCTACTCCAAAAAGAGATGCTGAAAGCCATGAAGAACATCACTGAAGCAGAAGAAGCTGCAAACAACTGTCAAAAGATGACTGCTATGGTGCTGAAGAACCTCCTCTAAAGATAGGATGATCGAGATCAAGAAGACAACAATCTGTATGAGTGCCCCAAATGACACTACTCAAATCAGATGGCAAACAAAGGCAAACACCTGGAATGAAGATACAAATGGCACAAGTACCAATAGTCTGAAAAACACTAATCAACTGAGAATGGAAGATTTCTTCCAAGGTGAAACCAAGGAAGTATTAGCATGAACAGTATAATACCCCCCCATAATTTTGAACTGAGAGAGCCTAACAGATCCACTGAAATGGTGTGTAACACCCTGTAGTGCATGAAGGAGAAGATACAACATCTAAAAGTGCACAAGAAAGCACTTGTAACTGAAAAAGTGGTGTGCAAAACAAAGCACACATGCATGAGGCTAGGATCATATGGATCCACTATCTTCATGGAGGGACACTCACCGAACAAAGGTGTGATGGCAAAAACAAAGGCACTACACAATCCCCCATGGCACTTTATAATATAGTGCGAGTACAAAATATGGCACAACCTTATGTGCAAAATCCCCAAAATACATGTATAATAGTGTGGCACTTTATCTCAGTGCATTTACATAAAATATTTCTTACAAATAATGCTCAAAATGCCTTCAAAGGACAAAAAACTTGAAATGCATGAAGAACAGCCAAAAAACGAAGCAACCCACGCAAACGAGAAGTTCCCAAGAACAATATGTCCAAGTAATTCACCAGAGTGTGAAAACACAAAAAAATGAATAAAATATACCTGGAGTGAAATCTGGAAAAATTGCATGGATCGAACTGAAGAGCTCTGAAATATGGTTCCAACGCCGCTAAGATCACGAAAAACGGAAAAACTGGTCAAAAGTTATGAGCTCGGGACTGAAAACAGCTCTTTTGTCTTCAACTGGCTATAGAATACACCAACAAAAAAATGAAGTGATGAGATCTACACCATTGGGAAGTCGACAGAACCAACTTTCTGACGATATCTCGTTTGTTAAAAAATGATATCGTATGCCCAAGTTATGGCCTCTGGAAGAAAACAGCTCCAAAGGGGGGAAAAAAACCAGTGCTGGATTAAATTTGATGGTCATATAGTCATCGCAGAAAAATCCAGGCCTAAATTTGATGGCTAAATGGCCATCGCCGCACATGCACAGGTGGGCTTATTACAAAAAAAAATTGTTTTTTATATAAAAAAAACTTTGATTATTTTTTGAAAAAAAAAATCATAAAAAAAGAGGTACCCCAATGACTTGTGTACCACCATCTATGAATCTTCGTCGCCCTAACGTGAGCCATCATCGGGCGAACCTGGCGATGCAGTACCCACGAGTACGCCTCAACAAGCCTTTAAAAAGGTTTTTTTTTCAATCAAAAAACTTTTACAATTTTTTTTTTTAAATTTCTTACAAAATAAATTCAAAAATAAATTTTATTTTTTTACTAGGGTGTAGACGGACAGTCGTACGGGTAAAAAATTTTGCCTCTCAAATCAACTTTGTTCAAACTGGACGAATAAACAGTCGATTTAGGGGTTTTGGACCGCTGCGGACTCAATGGAAAGGTCCGTTTGGACTCAAAATGCTTTGAAATTGTAGGTAATTCCCTAGATCAAAAAAACACACCCCAAAACTATGAATGCCTAATCCAACCCTTATAGCTCCAAATTCTTCAAACAAGAACAGGCATGCAGCAGGAAAGCTCTGATACCATGTAGAAGTTGTCAAAACCAACTTCAGACTTCAAGAACACCTGCTGCAAATGAATACCTGTCACAAGGAAGATAATGGATGGAAAAAACAAACAAAGATTTGAAGCTCTGAAAAATGGAGAAATTATCTTATCAGAACAAAAAAGGAATTATGAATATACAATGGATCAATCCTTAAGAAGGAGATCATGCAAACCCTAAAAGAAATCCTAATAGGAAAACATTTAATAATTAATATAATTATTAAATGTCATTTAATGCAAACTAAAGTGAAATCTTAAGAGAGGAATAAAAGTTTTAACTTAATTAATGGATTAAATTTGATGGTCATACGGTCGTCGCAGAAAAATTCGGGCCTAAATTTGATGGCTAAATGGCTATCGCCGCACATGCACAAGTGGGCTTATTACAAAAAAAAATTGTTTTTTATATAAAAAAAACTTTGATTATTTTTTGAAAAAAAATAAAAATCATAAAAAAAAGGCAGTCTGGCCAATGACCTGTGTACCACCGTCGGCAGTACTGTCAGACTGCCGGTCAGTAGTAAAGCCATCGGCGGCTGGCAATACGCCACCTGGCGTACTGAGGGGCCCGCAGGCTTGCGTATGCAGGTACCTACGGCTACCCCAGTACCAGGCCTTAGGAAGCCTTTAAAAGGCATTTTTTTTTTTTTTTTTAAATCAAAAAACTTTTACAATTTTTTTTAAAAATTTCTGACAAAATAAATTCAGAAATAAATTTTATTTTTTTTACCAGGGTGTAGACGGACAGTCGTACGGGTAAAAAAATTTGCCTCTCAAATCAACTTTGTCCAAACTGGACGAATGAACAGTCGATTTAGGAGTTTTGGACCGCTGCGGACTCAATGGCGAGGTCTATTTGGACTCAAAATGCTTTGAAATTGCAAGTAATTTCCTGGATCAAAAGAACAAACCCCAAAACTGTGAATGCCTGATCCAACCCTTGTAGCTCCAAATTCTTCAAACAAGAACAGGCATGCAACAGAAAGCTCTAATACCATGTAGAAGTTGTCAAAACCATCTTTAGACTCCAAGAACACCTGCATGCAAATGAATACCTGTCACAAGAAAGAGAATGGATGAAAAAAACAAACAAGGGTTTGAAGCTCTGAAAAATGGAGAAATTATCTTATCAGAACAAAAAAAGAATTATGAATATACAATGGATCATTCCTTAAGAAGGAGATCATGCAAACCCTAAAAGAAACCCTAATAGGAAAACATTTAATAATTAATATAATTATTAAATGTCACTTAATGCAAACTAAAGTGAAATCTTAAGAGAGGAATAAAGGTTTTAACTTAATTAATGGATTAAATATGATGGTCATACGGTCATCGCAGAAAAATCCGGGCCTAAATTTGATGGCTAAATGGCTGTCACCACACATGCACAGGTGGGCTTATTACAAAAAAAAATTGTTTTTTATATAAAAAAAACTTTGATTATTTTTTGAAAAAAAAATCATAAAAAAAGGTGGTCGAGCCAGTGACTTGTGTACCACCCTCGACGGTACTGTCAGACCGCCGGTCAGCAGTAAAGCCATCGATGGCTAGCAGTACGCCACTCGGCGTACTGAGGGGCCCGCAGGCCTGCATAGGCAAGTACCTACGGCTACCCCAGTACCAGGCCTCAACAAGCCTTTAAAAGGCTTTTTTTGTTTTTTTTTTAAATCAAAAAACTTCTACAATTTTTTTTAAAAAATTTTTGACAAAATAAATTCAGAAATAAATTTTTTTTTTTTTACCAGGGTGTAGACGGACGGTCGTACGGGTTAAAAATTTTGCCTCTCAAATCAACTTTGTCCAAACTGGACGAATGAACAGTCAATTTAGGGGTTTTGGACCGCTGCAGACTCAATGGTGAGGTCCGTTTGGACTCAAAATGCTTTGAAATTGCAGGTAATTCTCTGGATCAAAAAAATAAACCCCAAAACTGTGAATGTCTGATCCAACTCTTGTAGCTCCAAATTCTTCAAACAAGAACAGGCATGCAGCAGGAAAGCTCTGATACCATGTAGAAGTTGTCAAAACCATCTTTAGACTCCAAGAACACCTGCATGCGAATAAATACCTATCACAAGGAAGAGAATGGATGGAAAAAACAAACAAGGGTTTGAAGCTTTGAAAAATGGAGAAATTATCTTATCAGAACAAAAAAGGAATTATGAATATACAATAGATCAATTCTTAAGAAGGAGATCATGCAAACCCTAAAAGAAACCCTAATAGGAAAACATTTAATAATTAATATAATTATTAAATGTCGCTTAATGCAAACTAAAGTGAAATTTGATTTTACTATGATTTCCAACCATTAGACTCTTAAAATCAGAATATTGAACTTGCACAACAAAATCTGGAAATAAAATTCTGAAATGCATAAGTCTAAAAATGAAATCTGATGAGATGTTGCTTTAAAATATGATTTTCAAACCTGGAAGTAAAAATCTAACTTCACAAATGAATTTTGGAAAAAGACAATGACTACCCTCAACCTGGCGATAATAGCAAAACATTGTCGCAATAAATAGTCGAACTCACTTTATTTATTTTCATCGAACTCACTTTCATTTATTTTCATCGAACTCACTTTTATCTATTATCATCGAAATTTAATCCACTAATTAAGTTAAAACCTTTATTCCTCTCTTAAGATTTCACTTTAGTTTGCATTAAGTGACATTTAATAATTATATTAATTATTAAATGTTTTCCTATTAGGGTTTCTTTTAGGGTTTGCATGATCTCCTTCTTAAGGATTGATCCATTGTATATTCATAATTCCTTTTTTGTTCTGATAAGATAATTTCTCCATTTTTTAGAGCTTCAAACCCTTGTTTGTTTTTTCCATCCATTATTTTCCTTGTGATAGGTATTCATTTGCATGCAGGTGTTCTTGGAGTCTGAAGTTGGTTTTGACAACTTCTACATGGTATCAGAGCTTTCCTGCTGCATGCCTATTCTTGTTTGAAGAATTTGGAGCTACAAGGGTTGGATCGGGCATTCACAATTTTGGGGTTTGTTTTTTTTTAACATGGGTCCCGACAACTAGGCCTGATCAGGTACCCACCTTTACACTAACAATACGGTGGTCTTTTTGCATGCATTTTTTTTTGAAACGAGGTGAAATTTCGTGCTCTTTGCAGTGGTATAGGTATTTTATAGTTTTGACTTCTAGTTTTTTCTAGAATTCTATTTTTTTAGTGTTGTAGTTGTTCAGTTCTCATTTTGGAGACTTTAATGGATCATATCTTCTGCATCCAGACACATTTTTGGGTGCCATTTTTTTTTTAAGTGCATATTTTTCGTGTATGTCATCATGGTGCTATCAGTTTCCTCTCTTTCTGTCAGAGAATTTTTTTTCAGCATGTCTTTTTTTTAGATATTATGGGCTCACATTGCATGTATTTATCTTATGTAAACACAATAAAATAAAGTGTCACAGTAGGTGTATCTTTTATTGGGATCTTTCACATCATGTTGTACCTTATTGTAGTTTGTACTATTCTATAAATTTTCATGGGGGGTTTGATGTTTTGCCTTTGTTTTTCATCATACCTTTTTCAAGTGAGTGTCCCTTCCACGACAGCAACCTCATGCATGTGTGACTTTTATTTTCACACCCTTTATATGTGTTGGTACTTTCATTTTTGCACATTCAGATGTTCCTTATTCTTCTTCATGCACTTCTTTCTGGCATTCGGTTTCAGTGTACCTATCACGCCTCTCACAAATTCAACATTATCGGGGGGTTTCTACTGTTGGTGCTAATGCTTCCTTGGTCTTGCATTGGAGTGAGCTATGTATTCAGTATTTTTTCCTATGTACTAGGTGGATGCAGCGGTTGGTTACCCATGCATTTCGGTGAGATGGAGCACTTACCATATGGACACTCTTGCATTCTTATTTCTGGAGGCGACCTTCCATTTTCACATGATCAGTTCTTCAGACTTTTGGTACTTATTTCATCTGTATCTTTGAGTTCTAGGTGTTTGCAATTGCTTCAGTGAAGCACATGAGAAAAAAGAAGAATGAATTGTGCAAGATGGTTATGGGGATGTTTTTCACTTTACAAGGAGTGTGTATGTGGTTGTTCCATTATTAATTCAGCCCCTATGCAATACAAGTGGGAGAATGTTGGGGAGGTGTTGTACACCTTGCATATAGAAATATTTGATTTTTATAATTTTGTGGTCCATGTCTATGTGTGGGAATCCACACAATGAATTGAGCAATATTTTCCTAGGGAATTTTGTATGTGACCTCACAAATGTGTTTAATGTGGATGGTGTATTAGGTGAGTCATGGTTTAGTGAGCACATGATTTATTGGGCTAATTGGAGGAATCAATTTTTTTATGGAGTTGGTTGTAAAATACATTCAATATTATAAAAAATATTAAATTCTTGAGGCACATATAAGACACATTGAAGATACTTGTACAGTGATTATTTCTATCATAGGGCACTAAATAATGGTGGAAAAGATGGCTAAGAAGCTTCTAGTGGGTTTTCCCTTGTTTGTTTCCCTCTTGAATATAAGTAGGAGGCTTGGACAATAAGCATTCACCACTTGTTGATCATTTGATCATCTTATACTTTCTTATTGTAAATACAACTAGGAGCTTTCCTTGGATTGCTTGTTGAGGAGATCTTGAGAAGTATAAACTGGGATATTTGACTCTCCTTTATTCTTGGATTAGTCTTATGAGGATATCAACAACACTTGTTTGTACTAGTGCAAAAAAGATTGTATCTTACATGGTTTCTTTTTGGTTGAGAGTGTTGATCTCCATATTATATTTGGATTTTAATAGATATATGATTTCTTCTTGGTTAAGAGTGTTGATCTCCATGTTAAATTTGGATTTTAATAGATATATTCCCCTCTCTCTATCTATCAACTTATGTGATATATTTCCACATTCAATATAAAATTATTTCATACTATAACTCGTGGAAAAAACTCTCTCTCATGACACGTATGTGATACATTTCCACATTCAATATAAAATTATTTCATACTATAATTCATGAAAGAAACTATATAAATAATCCATTTAATATTATTAAATTAAACACATAAATTTATTAAAATCAAAATTCAAACATAGAAATAATTATATTTCACCAATTACCAACACTAAAAATTATCTTTAATGATATAACTTAATAATAATAAAATATTAAATTTATTAATATATTGAATCTTTTACTATATCATAATTTATTCATCATTAAATTGAGTTCATTTTCAGCCACTCGTATAATTCAAAAAACCCAATCTCTTGTGACCAAACTACGTGATAATCACCGATTCATGTTTCATGAATATGATTCATCAATCAATTTTGTCCTTTCGTAAGAATTTAAATCATATATAGCTCTCAATGAAATAATGTATTGGGATTCTAGAAAACTTAAAGAAATGGGTCAAAATATTTCCTTAAGTATAGAAGAATATTAAAGAGAAACATTTAGAAGACTATCAAAGAGAAACATTTAGAAGACTATCAAAGAGAAAATTTGAGAATAAAAGGGAAATTTTTAAAAAGGAAAGTAGGGTTATAATGAAAGAAACAATTAAATATTAGGTTTGAGTGAATTTGATGTTCTAGTTTTGATATTTATTTTTGACCTTCTTGGCAATTTTATATTATTTTAATAAGATGTTTAAGATTTTTCATATCAATTATGTGATTAATTATGAATTAATATTTAATTTCTCTTTTTTAACTTCTTTTTGTTGCGAATGGTGGAAAGTGTGGTGTTCAAGAGAGTTAAGAGTTTGTACCTAAAATATATGATGAGTTAATAAACTCAAAATCCTTTTTGTTTTTATTTATCTATAGATTTTGTAGGCTATGTCTATCAACAATATGAAAGCTATGGTTTAATTTCTTGTTATGCTAATCATAGCAACTCATAGCAACACCTTTTTGCTCTAGTTTATCATTCTTGAGAACCCCACAATATCAAGCTTGTGGGTGTTTGTAACCTTAACAAATATTTTATTTTATTCACTTGTAATAAACCTAATAGATTAATATACTATTAAAGACATGATAATTGTCATATATTATCAACTGCTCGGGATTAGTCCGCATCTATTTATGTATCCTCTTGTACCTTTGTTCGTAATATCCATCTCTCTCATTTCTCTTGTATATTTACTCATGGACCAAAGTATATGATCTCCCTCACTACTCATGCCTAAACATGTGGCAAGCTAGGGATATCCTGTTATAATCCAAATTGGCATAGCACCATGTCTAGCATATACCTCTCAATGATGAAATCCTATTGTCCAATGATATAGCACATTGTGTAAACCTCGAATAGAACCTATCCTCTACTCTTAGTGGATATCCAATCTTAAATGGCCTTCTGGCGATATTTACAGTTACTAGATCACCTACTACCCGCCTATAGTAGTTGATCTACGCAAAATATTATTGTCACCCACCCTACACTATCTACCACCCATGCATCAAAGGCTCCTTTGTGGCTCACACTACACACACTCCCTCTAGCCATCCTATGCCTATATGCTCCCAAACCCACTCCTATAGCAATATTAGTTACATTTTTATACTCCTACCCTTCTAATAAATAAAATGTAAATCCCTATAAAAATTTGTCAACACACATGGGACCCATATGAACATTATGCCCATCTCAGCCATCTCAGCCATCTCCACCACCATGTATATGAAGAAAATCATAAAGTATCAACTAGTCTTGTTAGCTAGAAGCATGTCATTGATGAATACCATCAGAACCATAGGTACCTAATGTACCCTCCCAATGCATACATCTATGTCCAATCCCATCCCCTAGATAGGTAGTCGCATTCTCCCTTCCAACCACCATAGTGCTTATAGAATCTTTATATCATGCAAGAATACATCAACTAATCACAAATAGGGACTTGTAGAATACACCACACATCCTCCAATATCACCAACATCTCCCTTATCAACAAGTGGAAAATTGATGTCCCTAAGTTCCAATGCTCTACTAGGGCCATCAATATCACTTTATTTGCCCTGATCTAAAGCATTCACATAAAAGAAAACAAGCATACTACCTCCATAAATCATCAATTGTCCTTGTCAAATATTTCATTATCTTTATTGCTACAAACTGTCCCTCTTGTACTACCACCACAAGCAATCTCTACACACATGAACACACTCATCTCAGCCTCTTTTTATAAATTAATCCACCTCGTTGAATCATTTCTAACTTGTTTCATCTTCCATTTAACTATATTCCTACTTTGTTCCTATCCCATTTTCCAACATATTTTATCTCTTGTTTACCCATTTTATGAACCATATTTTATCCTATTTAACCTTTTTCCACCTATTTCCAATCCTCCTTAACCATTTTTCTTCTCATATATCATCCTATTTTCTCCTTTCCCATCCCATTTCATCATTTTTACATCCCATTACGCACTTATTTAACCATTTCCTAGCCCCTTTCCTCTCTCATTTAATAGTATTCCTACCCATTTTCTAACTCATTTCCTCTCCCATTTACCCACCCATTTCCTATCTTTTTAAACCATTTTCACATCCATTATAATCTTCTTTAACTATTTTCTCACCTATTTCTAATCAAGTTTAACTATTTTCCTCCCATAGTCCATTCTATTTTATTTTTCCCATCCTATTTTATTGTCTTCCCATGTCACTTCATCTTCCTGCTCATTTTTTATTATATTTACCTACCCACCCACCTATTTCCTATCCATTTTCTCATTTCCTAATCTATTTTTTTTCCCTCCATAATTGTTTTCCTAGTTCTTTCCCCTAACCCTTATTTGTGTGCTTACACCACCAAATAGTGTGTTTGCACATATAGTTGGCATGCTTGTGCCACCCCCATGCACAAGCACTGGCCATTGTACCTATCCCACAACTTCTTCCACTTGCACCACAATATTTTCATGCTTGTGTTGAAACCCTCTACACCCATGCTTCACCATATGATTGTTCCACCCATGTGGTCATTTGTATTGCTTGTGCATGTGCCACATTATCTGCACATACACCACATGTGCACATGTATTGTGCAAGAATCCACAAACCTACCCTTTTGACCTTAATAAATGCTCAAAAATACTCCAATAAATACAAAAACAACAAACTCATGTGAGATTGGGTAAAATCACATATTTGTGTCATACTTTTTTCCAATAAAATGGTTTCTAGCAAAACATTTTTTCCTAAATAGTTTCACCCAAAACCACATGGCATATATGAGTCACATACAATTTCGAGCGAAACCCTTTCACCTGAAACTAAAAGATATTATTGTCCTTATGAAAAATTGAATTGTGGTCATATTTACATGTAAGGTTTTAGCAAAAACTATTTCAACTGAAACTCTTTCACCCAGAATTATCTATGTGGTAGTTTAACCCCTCTTTTGGGATAAATTCAAAAAATATCAACTTCAAATCTAAATTTATCCAACTAAGGGTACTTTCATAAAAATTTGAAAATACCTTTTTGTAGATCTCAAAGTCTAGAATCCAAAAAAATGATATTTTGATTAGTTTTATTATGATTTTTTAAAATTTATTATAAGTGGGTTTTTATAATAAAAAATGAGACTGATTAGAAATTAAAAAATATTTTTAAAAAAATTGAAAAAATTGAAAAATATCTAGTGCACTAGAGGAGAGAATCTTTCCCAAAAGGGTATAATTTTTTTAATGTAAAAAAAAATAGATAAAATTTGACGTCCCATGAAAACTATCATGTTCAACTATATATATATATATATATATATATATATATATCAAATTATTGTTTTTTTAATTAGAAAAATAAAAGAATAAATTTCATCAAGATTTCTACATTTTATTAGTTTGTAATTTTGAAATTCAAAACATAAAGGCCACTTTTATGTAGAATTTAAAATTTTGTGTAAATTGTGTTGGTCATTTCCTTTATAAAAGTGTGACATGATCTGTGGAAGTGAGTAACGGTTAAGGAGTGCTCAAGAGGAATTTTGTGGGTGTGTGTAGAGTCTCAAATGATTGAGAGCTAAAATTGTAGATTGGCAGAGATGTCGCCACAAAGAGGAGGACCCAGAATAGAGGCAGTGTTAAAACGGTTCCGAGACAAGCTAATGGAAGATATCAAAAATGAAGTGAGACTGGCTATTGGTAATGCCAGAGATTCTGAGAATGAAGAAAAATCTAAAGAGGAAGAACAGGGAAGGGAAGAAGAAGCGGAAGAACGAACAGAGGATGTAGGAAAAGAGATATTTTTTAGAGCTCTTTCGAGAATAACAAAGAGTAGTAAAATAGATGTGCCAAATCTCTCTAGAAAATTAAATCTAGAAGAGTTAAGTGATTGGATTGGAGAATCGAAGGAGTACTTCAAAATGGAGGACATAAGAGACCCGCAACGAATGAAGATATCCCAAACAAAATTGAAAGGGTATTTTGTGCTATGGTGGAAAGGGTTGCAGAGAGAACAGGAAATGGATGGAGATCCCCGGATAACAAGATGGAATCAGATGGTGATGAGATTGAAGAAAATAATTATTCCTAGGGATTATGAGATGGAGTTATTCAAGAAACTACGAAATTTGAGGCAAAAGGACATGAATGTAAAGGACTACATGGGGGAGTTTTAAAAATTGACCATTTGATCTGGAAGGCATGAAATCGATAGAGAGAAGGTAGCCAAGTATATGAATGTCTTGCAATTTAATATTCAGGATGAGATGAGTATGATGAAAATTACCATAGTTGAGGAAGGATACCAATATGCATTAAAGGCAGAGGAGAAACTAGTGAGGAGGCAAATGAGCAGTTCCAAAGGTTGGGGAATATTTACAATTGACAAGGGATAAGCGAGAAGCAATAAAGGGAACCATATTGAATAATAATTCAAGCTCAATAAGGAAGTGGGCCAAAACACCAAGGGAAAGGAGGTGTCGGCCAGAGGACATGGTAGCAATAGCAGAGGGTTCCCATTCCGATGTTACCAATGTGCAGAAGTTGTTCATCGTGTTTTCAAGTGTCATCAAATATAAGGGGGAAACAAGAAGAGTGCAACAAGAAATCACTTGGCATAGGAAGATGAGGAATGTGATGCATCACCAAAAGGTGAAGATCCTGAAATAAAATGTGCAAATCACTCATGATGAGGAGAGTATTGGTGAATCCAAACGCGAATGAGGAGAAGCCATCCCAAAGAAGAAATATTTTCTTAACTATGTGCAAAGTTGAAGGTAAGTGTTGAAAGGTTATAGTAGATAGTGGTAGTAAGGATAACTTAGTTTCGGAAGAGATGGTAGAAAAATTAAATTTGAAAAAGAGTAAGCATCCTAGTTTGTACAAAGCTTTTTGGTTGCAGAAGGAGCATGACATGACTGTGAGTGAGCAATGTTTAGTTAATTTTTAGATTGGCACTTATAGATATGAGGCATTGTGTGTTGTGATGCCTATGATTTCTTGTCATGTGTTATTGGGTAGGTCATGGAAGTTTGGCAAGGAATCCATCTATGATGGTAGGAAGAACGTGTATAGCATTTGGAAGGATGGACAAAGGTTTGTGTTGAAATCTCTAAAGGAGAAGGAGAAATAGATGAAAGACTCTAAAGCTATTGTTTGTTATAGTGCAGAGAAGCAACAAAAAGAGGAAAAGGAACAAGTTGTGTGCAGTGAGTTGTAGTCATTGAAAGGAAAAATATCTAGAGCGAAGAGCAGATTGGAGTTTGATTTACCGCAGTAGCGCAATAAAGGAGTAAAAGATAATAGTTTAAAGGGTTGTGGTGGTCAAAGACATGGACCTATGGTAAGGTTTTTTCTAGAGAAACGGGATGACACCAATGGTGGTGGCTTGGGTGTTGAGGTTGAGCAAAACACCAGAAGAGGGAAGGCTTATATAGATAAGGAGCAATTGTGGATTAAAAATACACATAGGATTACCATCCCATGCATCTGTCAATGTTCTTGCTTGTTTATCAACTCAAGGAACAATTCTCTTACTCGGTGTGTCTGGTGCAGGAGCACACAGGTGCATAGGTGAGCAACACTGCCCAAAAACATTTTTTGGTTTGATTTCTAGTTTTTTTTGGTTTGTTCCGGTTGGTATTCTTTGGCATTTCTCAGGTTCACAAGACTTCAATGGCAACAAAAATGGATAGAATCAACTTTCCTCGACAATGGTAGCATTAAATTTTCTTTTAGTACCTTTACCGCACCCTCATGGGTGCTTGGTCTTCTCTTGGCGGGCTATCAGGATGTGTCATTCATGTAACCTTTAACCTTCATCCCGCAGTATGCAGTTGGAAGGCTCATGGTAGTGCAGGGCCCCATAATCCCACGGTGAGGAGTCTGAAGGTCCACAATAATGTGAGCGTATCGCTACCCTACAACAGTTTGATTGGAAGCCCATGATAATGCGAAGGCACCACCATCCCGTGGTAGGGTATTTTGGAGAATACGGTGATGTGGGAGCTCATTAACCGCTACCCCACGGTCAATATCTAAACTATCTGTGGTATTGTGGTCACTGTTTGGTGTGGTAGTTAAGGCAACCACTACCCTACAATCGTTACAAAGAGGTGTGGAGGTACTGCAATATGATATGTTAGTCATAGATATTCTCCAAGATCAAGGGTGAGAATTCAAACAGAATAATGAAATTTCAATGGTCGTATAAGTTTGAATTTGGTAGAGAGAATAGGGGGAGAGACCGGAGAACGGGAAAAATAGGTAGGGCGGAAAAACAAAAATGGAGGAAGGAATTAACAAAGGCCATATTGGAGTAGGAAGATTCTTGTGTGAAAGATAAGATTTGTAAAAGGATGAGGTCATGACAGGCCAATTGGAATGTATTTTGTAAGCAAATAAATAAATTGAATTTGAGTTGCAGTATTTGATTGTATGAGTTGACGTATTTTTGATGTTAGTTTGTTTTTGTGAGTGGTTGTTGGGCAGAGGGGAGTACCCTCTTGCTTCAAGTGGGTTCAAAGTCTGAAATTGTAGATTTAGTGGCAAGAAGAATCATTTTTCAAAGTCGGTTAATCTTATTCCAGGTATGTTTTAATTTTCTTTTTCTTTTCCTCTTGAATCTGAAAGCGTTTTTCTTCTATATTTCTGAATATGAATATGCCTGCATTATATGTTATTCTATGGTTGTTTGCAAACATTTACGAATACATGTTCCAACATGAAAAATATATATTATTTACAAGAAAGTATAAGATATAGTTAGAATCATAATTAATCAGTGGATTAGACTAAATTATCTCACCTTTTAAATTGTTAAAATTGTGTTATTTTTACGTGATATTGAGTTAAATTATTCAAGAGAGTTTAAAGAGAAAGGTTAAGACTCCCTAAGTTTTCTTTTACCAAACGACCAGCTTATTAAACTCAATTAGTGAAGAATAGTTAAATACATGACTATGATGTTTATTCCAATAAGATAGTGTCTTATATAGATTTTATCAAAATAAGTTTATATTGTATTCTCAGTGATAAGGTCTAAACATAATATAAAGACAAAAGTCTTTATTATCATTTGAAAGTTATATTACTTACTAGACCAAGATTCATTATTATTATTTGTTGATTTGAAATCAAGTAACATGTGTAGAGGACATTGTGTTCTCATTATAAATCAAGGCCATGATGCTAGGATATTTTAAGGTGCAAGAGCCTAGATATTCCACAAATAGAAAATATTCTCCAAATTTGGAAACAAACTTGTCATGCATTTACAGGTGAGTATATATTTTTCATGTGAAAGGATAAATATATGAATAAGTATATACCTACAAACATATGTATTTTATATAATTATACAAAGGATAACATCGGAGAAACCTGTGAAGAATCTAGAGATTAGTCGGATGGTTCTAAGTTGAGTTATCAAAAGTAAACATATTAATATACTAAATTATTAAAGGAAATTACTGTGAATGTAAGGTTTTATATTGAATCAAACTAAATGATATTTAATATCATGATTAACCAAATCAGTTATGGCATTCTAGAAGTATGGAGCCATACTTGGTACAACAATGAAGAGTCTAAACCATCATTTAAGAAGAAGACGGTTGTCTATTTATGTTCACTTCAAGATTAATCATATTCAATGTGGATTTCTTTAGGAATAGAACCATAAGAATAAATGTTGGACATCTGAAACTATAATACAAAGAATTAATCTTCAATTTAAGTTTAATAATAGATTATTATACATATCGACATATTGTCAATACTTTTAGATTGAGATTAGGTGTTTCTAGATGATTACATTGTATCATCGATATTAACTAAGTTTGCATAAAATAGGAGAGTAGTCACTCTCATGGTTAAAAAAAGGGACTCAAATAAGAGGCAATATCCTAGACCCATAATGTTTTGATTAAGTGTAAAAAATGGGTTTTGATGGGGCCCGAAACCTAGTACAAAGGAGAGCAAGCTGCACATATGATAAACCAGAAACCAACAACAACACTACAACAGCCTCAACAAGATAAACGTGACAACATACTACAAATAACAAAAAAGCAAGGGCTTGGGACCCTTACACAACCTAATTTTAACCAGGACCAACAACCCTTTTATCCATGCCTAGAAACCCATTAAAGTACAAATAACCTGCTTGCATCTGCCAGGCATCAGCACACAAGTCGCTCATGGAAATCACCCCAGAGCCAAAGGACGCAGTTACCATGGAATATACCATAGATCCAAGAAAGATAACTAGACTAATGGTGTATGACACCATCAAATCCCAAATCAGCTCCCCCTGTTGGGACATAGAAAGAAACTTAGAATATCACCCAACCTACCGCAAGACATGAGAAATCAAAGATCCCAAATCATCCATGAACAACAACAACACCTCCTCCAAAACACTTTGGTAATAGGAAACCAGCTCCAAACACACCTCTATAGGAAGGAGCTCCCCTCTATTGGAGAGGATGCTACAAGTAGGAAGACCACTGCAACCAGGAATCACCAACACCCTCCGCCTCCACCTCCATATGAGGATAGTCCACCTTAATAAGAACATCTGAAGGGGGTCCACCTCCATAGGACTAGAGGAGAAAGCAAACTCAGTAGCCGAGCATGCAACCTTAGCATCCTCCAGTAAACACTACACCAGAAATAAGTTGTGGACTAGGAGAAGAAACACAGATAAACACAATAGGTCCACCTTAACACCTTCATAGAAGGCCAAACCAATTGAGCCAACAGAATATAGACATGAAGCAACTCAGCCCAAGAAAAGACCACAAACCCCAGTATTAGCCACCTGGGAGGGAAGAGGAAAAACAACCTCCTCAGCAAGGAGGATCTGAAGACATTCATCCTAAGAGCACAAGGCCATATCAAATAGACAACCAGAGAGAACATGGCCTCATACAACACATCAACAAGAAGAACCATAGGCCAAAATTCCACCAAAGGCAGAGTTCCAGTCTCAAAGTGACCGAGAACACCCAACCCCCATGAGGAACAGGGGGTCCCAAACAAGAAGGAAATCATGAGAAGGGCCAACAGGAAGGCACACCAAGCAACCCCAACATGCCAGTTGGAGCTAGAGAAAATCCATAATTCCCAACAACTGACCAAAGGGAAACACCACCACACCACAAGGAGGGGATAGGAAGAACTCAAAACAAACCAAGACCAAAAAACCCCAAAATAGAGCCATCAGACAAGCGATAGGCAAAAGCAAAGTACAACCAAGAGGAAGCTAGAGATAAAACAATCCAACAATAAAGACCACCAATCTTTCCTATTACTCTGAAGAGGAACAAAAAGAGGCTTGTTCTAAACCTGAACTTACTCAAAGAAACTCAAACTTACCCACACCAGATAAGGCAGCCAGAAGGCAGAAGAAAATCTAGCACAATAGCCACCCACACCATCATTAGCAACCAAGACTATGAGGGAGAGCAAAAGAGGCCTCTCAACCCCCCAAGATCCTCCAACAGTCTCAACACCATTGCCTTCCCCAATGCTAGCACCAAAGAGGAACAGGCCCAAGGCATAGACCACTAGCCAAAGGAAAAACAACTCAGGCGAGCAGTTCACCTTCCGCCAACCACCAACAACAACAAATTTAGAATTTCCAATAGCAGATTTTCCAAGAGAGCCAACCCCAGGAAAGAACTGTAACAATGAGAATTTTCCTAGGTTTAGCAATATCACATGCAGAACATAAAAACCCAAAGCAATAATGAAGTGCAAAGAAATACAATGAAACAATCTCACCAGATATCTTCATCCTCCATAACTGACCTCCATTACACCTTCTTAACTTGCTGAAATATGTTGTTTGCCCTCAGATTTAAGAAGAGCAAGCCAATAGAAATGACAAGCCCTAAGCAAATATTGAAGGATTTGATAACTACATGCAATACTATGCCCTACTACAACTAGTAAGCATCTACAATGTCTAAGTTATATCAAATGAAATCTAGATATGCTATGACAAATGAAAGTAACAATGCTAAAATTATGAGAAATGCAAGAGATGAACAATGAAAATGTAAGATTATCTAAAATGCAAGAGACAAGATGATGCAAGATGTGACCAATTTTGCTCTTTTATAGAAGATGCAATTTTGTGTGAATGCCCAAGATTGAAAGTTAGCAAGTGTCCTAGAATCAATGGACGAGATTCCATATAGCAACCCACAATTAGGGTTAGGGCAACATTAGGTCAAATTCGAAATAAAGGGCCAAGATTGATTCTTAGAAAATCAAATCAATGGCTAACAAAACATGTGACAAAAGATTCTGGGCATGAAAAACGGAGTCGTTGGGGGAATCAAATAATAATTTAAAATTATTTAATTCAAGAGGGGATGTTGACTTTTTGAATTAAAAATTATTTTAATTCAAAAGGGGTAATTATTTTAATTCAAAAGGGGTGGGGTCATGTGATAGTAAATAATTTAATTTAAATTATTTACTAAAAGAGGGAATTTAAAGGGGGACTTATTTTAAATAAATAATATTTATTTAAAATGAGCACAATAAAAGAGGAGAAATTAAATAATAAAATTATTTAATTTAGGTGTTGGGACTTATTTCAAATAAATAAGATTTAGAAGAAATTAAATAATAAAGGTTATTTAATTTAAGTGAGAATTAAATAATAAAGATATTATTTAATTTAGCGGAATGTGACAAATAGAACCTTTTAAATTAAATATAATAATTTAATTCAAAGTTTAGGAAAGTGGACAAAATTAAATAAATAAAATTATTTAATTTAGGAGAGAAGAGGCTAATGAATAATTAGATAATTAAATATAATTATTTAATTATAGTGGAAGGTGGATTAAATAAATAAGAATTTATTTAATTTTAGAAAGAAGAGGACTTAATTAGTGACATAATTAAATAAATAAATTAAGAAATTTATTTAATTATAAGAGGACTTTAGACAATTAGTGACGCATGAGATAAATAAATAAAATTTATTTATTTAATAATCAAGAAGAATAAAAAGGGACATGAATTAATTAAATAATTAAGAATTATCTAATTAATAATTAGACGTGAGTTAGGGACCTAATTAAAATGTCCTAATTAGGGTTAGAAGAAGAGCCTGTGGATCTAGGTCATTTTTATGTGTCTACATTTGCCCCTCTTTGTCGTAATGCAGCCTATCTCATTGTGGCAAAGAAAATAAGTCAAACATATTCCCCAGTGCAAAATAGGACGGGGAAGAATGACGAGGAGGGTTGTGGTATGCCCCCTCGGGAGGACAGACGGGTTCCAAGAACATGGGTGTGCTCTCGAAATGGATGAGAAGACTAGAAGACGATAGAACAAGAAAGTGTTAGTAAAAGATATGGATGATGATATGAATGCAATGCCTATATGAGATGCATGGTAGTTCCTAGATCAAATCCTTCAACATATTACCATAGGACTTTAATACTTATTGCTCTTAATCATCATTGGGTGGTAAAAAACTGACACAAATGGACAACAAACACCATGGTATGACATAGACCAAGGTGTGCAAGGTCATCCACTTGCAAAAAATAGACTGTTGCAGACAAGGAATGTCCTAACTCATACTAGAGGCCCATTTGCCCCAATCTTTTTGTCAAGACAATCCACAAACAACAATCAAAGAAAAACATAATAGGTCATGAGACGTCATTGCACCTCTAAATCCTTCATGGGACATCTTGAGGTAGCTAGTAACATGACCGAAAGACAAGCCAATAAAAAGATAAGACAAAATAGCCAAAAATAATAGCCATTTAATTGTATTGCCAATGTTTGTTTAACGAAGATTAATTGTTTGATAGTTTGACAGTTTTGACAGTTTGACAGTTTGACGATGCTTAAGGTCAAGAAGGACACGTCTTGAAAAGGCAAATGACACTTTGATGAGGTCCAAATCCAAGGACACATCTTGAAGAGGACCAAAAAGTGACGAGATTGACATTTTGACTAATGTTTTGGCAAGTTGACTGATTTTGACTATATGATTGATTGGCTTATGTTGTTTGATTTTGACCAATTTTGACATTGACGTTTCAAATGACTGTCTTGTGTCAAGTGTGACTATGTCTATTTTATTTGACTGATGCGACCATGTTTGACTTATGATTTTATTTTGGCAAACCTAAAAGGACTGACCTAATGTCTCGGGGATTCAAAGATGAATCTTGCCTACGTAGCAAATGCGCAGAGACAACGTAGTTCGGACAGGGACAAAAGATTGATTGACGTGATTGACTGGACTAACAAGATATTACTTTGACTCTGTTTTTGGGATTTTGACATTGATTTGGATGCTTTTGTATTTTCTCAAGACATTTTTCAATTTTTAGGTCTTTTTTTAGGATTTTTTACAGAACTTTTTTAGATTTTTAGGTATTTTTGATGTTTTACGAAAATTGTGACAAATGCATGTGAATGATGTCGACGCACATGAATCCAAGGACAACCATGATTTTTCTGCTATTCAAGCTGAATACTGATTGATAGGTGACGATGACAATGACAACGTTGTTTGATGTGGGAAGGACACATCCTGAAACAACGTGAGGATGACAATGATATGACAAGAGGATAAAAGTCTGCAGCAAGGCCAAGGACAAAGTCAAGGAATGTTTTGGATGATGGGCTAGGTTTTCCATATTGTTGCATTTGGAATGACTTCGTGAGGATTAGATGGGATGACAAGGGATCTTTAGACCATTGGCAAGGGAAACCAAGATGGGTGATAGGTATAAAAGGACAATGGATGGCTTATGTAAAAGATAGGAGACATGAGGACTATTATCATATAATTGTCAAGGACAATGTCACATGAGGCTATGATGGTAATGACATGATATGGAATAGGGTATGGTCAAAGGATAGACATGTCAAAAAATTTCCCAAAGCATGATTTATGTTTTTGCCCCAGTCTTTGTCAAGATCAAAATAGGTGGGACAATGGACAAAATGACAAGGCTTGGATGGATAGATGGAAAGGTCATAAGAAATTTCATGTGAAGGGAATGGGAGATGAGATGACTTGCCCCCAAGTGTAATGGTCCACATAGATGATTTATTCTACACATGACGCTTGTTTTCCAGGTTTTCATCATGGTACTTATCCAAAGCGCCATAAGAATGGTTTTCACTATTGGACGTAATTTTTCTCTTTACTATTTTTCTTTTTTGTCTTTTTCAATTTTTTTGTATTTTCGTTTTTTTGCCAAATAGCCTTGATTCTTTAGATGACCACTGATTGTGTTCAAACCTTTGATGGTGCCAATGTAGAGACTGGTGCCATGACATGCCAATAATGACCTTTATGAAGTAGTTTCCTTGTTAGGATGATAACACTTGCACACAGCTAACTGATGTCATTTTGATCCTTGTTGATACTAGAGTTGGCCTTATCAAAATACACACATCGTGATAGAGTGTCATGAGAGTCCTTATGATAAAGCGTTGCTACCAAGATGCGATGAATTTGTGACATGGGATGTTTGGACTTTAGGCAAGATGTAGGATTATGATGGTTGATGGTAGACGTGGATGGGTTAGTTGGTCATTTGGATGCGTTGATTTTTATTTTCCAAACTTGGGGTGTTGGATGACGAAGTTGGGAATTTTTATTAGGATAGTGTTTGGAACCAACATTTTTATATGTCTTGCTTGATGGCCATTTTGACAGAGGTAGACATTGATTATATGTGGGATTCCTCTTGTATTGCGGCTCCACATTTTGATTGACTTTTGAATTTGGCATCTTTTCTTTGCTTGATTCTTGACTTGATCCATTTTGTTTTGGGATCCATTTTAGCTTCATTTGTCCACTTGACTTTTTGTCTGATTTGATGGCCTTTGACATGTGATTTTGAACTTTGGAGTTGTAATACTTTTGTTGGTTCCAAATGGAAGGTTTATTCATGATGGAATGATGGTTTGGGGTGTGGAGGGAAGGGGTATTGGCAACAATATTATGACAAGGACTACTCATGATACCCATTTTGATGTTTGTACTAGATAAAGTTGCCCCCAATATCAAGGAGGGACCACTACCATCATTAGATTTTCCGACTGATGAATAGCCAAGACCTTGATGTCTGTAATGTGCCTGAACTTGTATGGGTTCCAAGATTCCTTGCTCGTGTAGGCCTAATCCTTTTCCTTGATAATGCATGTTCTGACAAATTTTGTTTGCGATGGGGTACTTGTTATTTTGGAAGCAAGATGCCAACCCATCCATATTGTGGAAATTAATGCTTGAAATCTTCTCATCTGTGAGAAATCCTGCTCTGAAAAAGATAGATGATCCTAATTGATAGGATTTTGTAGCTTCACTGGCATGTTGGAAAGATTTTTGATTGACATCTTCAGTTTGATTTTCTGACATATCATATTCTGATGATTCTGTTGGTGCTTCAAAGTTGATGTCGAAACTATCTTCATGGTCATTGTCATAGAGCCCATTGAATTCAATAATAGCTTGATCATTTGCAAATATGTCCATGCTAGGAGACTCTTGTTAATAATCAAGAAGAATAAAAAGGGACATGAATTAATTAAATAATTAAGAATTATCTAATTAATAATTGGACGTGAGTTAGGGACCTAATTAAAATGTCCTAATTAGGGTTAGAAGAAGAGCCTATGGGTCTAGGTCATTTTTATGTGTCTACAAGAACCCGCAACCAGCGAAAAAAGCACCAGGCACCAGAGAAAGAGGACTAGGAGGCCACACATCCCTACAACCATCCAAAACATTGGCAACAGGAGCAGCAAACCCACCTCCATCTAGGTCCTCATTGTCGCCCCCACCATTGCCTTGTCATGAGCCCTCAGCCATATCCACACCACCTACAAGATTCAAATGACCTCTCCTGCCCACCGCTCATGCCCACGCTCGCTCCATCTCAAGGTCCTAGACCCAGAATTTTGCAAGAACATAACTTGGATATTCAATTCAAAAAAAATAACCAATCAAGTCGTTTATTGACTTAGAAGAAAGGCCTTGAACAAGAGGAAATTACCAAGACCCAAGATGTTACATGAACATAGCATGCATGTTCAAAGTCAAAGAGAACGTAACCAACTTAGTCAAATAGTTGACACCAATGAATTCATCGCTATTGAAAGAGAATCTATTTGATATAGTTAAACTTTGGGTCAAACCAATAGCTGAGTTAACCATAGGTTAGTAATATTTCCAAGTCGACTTAGACGTGGGTGAACTTACAACACCAATTCCTTAGAAAGTGGATGATTATATATCAAAACTTTGGCCAAAGCAAGTGTAAAAGTTGTTGCTTGCACGTGTCAGTTCACTATCCTCCAGGTTTTCATAACTTGTCAGTAGCATCATGCATAGTTGGAATGTATCCATAGTTGTATGGTCATACATGTTATATAGGACACAACATTAGATACTCAAATAGCAATACTAGAGGTTCCTATACCAAACTCTTTGTCGAAGGGAGAGGCCACTTCTAGTTGGAAGGTAAGCGAGGGACCACCAGTCCATGGTTGGAGGTAAAGCACTTGGGTGATGTTATCCCTCTTGCAGAAGACACACCGAGGCTTGTGAAATGGAAGACTAATCTAGATAAGGATATCCTTACCTTGTTCTCAATGTAAATTATGAAAATGTTTATATGACCATTAATTCTATTTGAAAATTGTAATTAAAAAGATGAGTTTCATTTACATGAAGTTTAGTTATGTTATTTTGATTATGAAATGTTATATAATTTCTTTATGCAGAATGCAAAATGTGTTATTATAAATGAAAAATTTGACTTTCCAGATTGAAGGTATTGAATTATTTACTTCATGATTTAAAACCTAGGTGAAAACTATTAGAGTATGGTGAGAGTTGTTACAAGAGCAAGCACCAATCTTTGTTGGTTCAAGATCAAACACTCTTATATTAAAAAAAACACATTTTTTCTATTTAATTGTAAGATTATATTAGCTTGGTACATTTTTTTAATGATTCAACAATATAAGCTAGGGAAATATTACAAGAAAACTAAAACTGTAAAAGCATTAGGGAACCATTTCTTGTGTGTTTGCACCTTGCCAACATGAATGCAAATATTAACAAGAACCATCTTAAGGGACTATATAACTATTGATTATTTAGAGGTGCATGTGCAATGTGTGTTATTATCTATATAGACATATTTTGTAGCCAATTGCACTTGAGCTAGTGACAAAAATTAGGGTCAAATGTATAGTTGGGTATGGTTGTTGTTTATTCTATTCATTGTTGCATTTTAATTGAAATAAAAATCATATTAAGGATACCTCTAGGAATAACCCTCTCGGTTTTAAGCTAAGCCAAAATTGTATGAGAGTTTACCCACTCTCATTAGATACCTTCAACCACCTTTGAAATCTATTTAGAAACATATGTCTCACCCTCTTGAACACACCTTTATCCTGAAGATGTGACAAGCATGTTTTATGATTGTGAACCCTACAATTTTGGGACCTAGTTCATCTTTATTACATTGAAAGTAAAAATGACCCCATTTTGGCCCATTTTTACTCTCATATGTTAGGTTTTACTTGTGTACCATATTTTTATCACCACTTTCTAAAGATCACCAAAGCAAGATGAGATAAACATACATCAAACCCTATGAGAATGGTACATCCTTATGTCCTCATTTTTTCTAAAATTTAAGCTAATAATTTCTCAAAATACACTTGAGTCAATTCATTTATTTTCTATGTTCTTCACATTAGTTGAGGTATGCAACAAAAGTAGTATTTTTCTAGCTACTGTTGATGGTTTTTGGCAAGATAGAGCCAACTTTACAATAACATACATCCATCACAAAAAATATGCAGACCAACACATCTAAGGGACATGATATACAAGAGACACACTTCTTGAGATGCTTATAATTAGATATAAGACTCAAAAATATAATATAGATATAGAGAAAGAGATAGAGATATATAGTTGTAGAGATAAAAAGACATAAGACATTTATATAATAATCGCCCATAAGATATAAATACATACAATTATGTACATATAGAAAATGTAATGGGAATGAATGATTGGATGTAAATTAATGTAATAAATTATATGACAAGGTAGAGATGTGTATCTTATGTAACAAAGTTGTACATAATCGATATAATCTTTTGCAAGTTGGTCTAGCTCATATGTATTGTGTTATGTTACATGTTGTGTATCTTGATAAATATATTTTGTTAATTTTATATATCCTTTCATGCCACAACCTTCTATAACTCACCCCATAAGTGTCACGACCCTATTTTCCCTCCCTCATTATTTTGAATGATTGTATATTAAAGAATGAAATAAGTAACTTTTTTATAATCAATTAATTAATTTTATGTAATTATTTAAATATTTCAATAACAATATCTAATTGTGAGTTATACTATTTATTAGAGATCGATTTTGTTACTTGATTGTTGAATATTATAAATCATGTATAATAATCAAAACTATACAATGTGTCTTGCATACAAATGTATAGCTATTGAACTTCATTTTAATATTAATATCATGATTATTTTGTCATGACTAATAATCATTTAGGAAAAACTATCTAGCTTTCACACAAATATAGCCCAGATTATATTCCCCCATCTTGTTTCTCTTTTATAATCACTGTAATGAAATAAAACTCCACTATGGCACAATAATGTTTTTTTGAGGTATTTTTTTAAACGGTTTGTGTGCCTTGTGTGTGCAAATCCAACATTTGTAATGCCTAGTCTAAGTTTTCCATGTTTTACATGCATATCTACCAAAGAAATCATAGTTAGCAATTCATCTATCCTATAACTTTTGTGGATATAAATACTCTATTCTAAAAACTCCTATTAATCGATCTATTTAGTGTACTTTTTATCTTGGAATTTTTCCTTTTAATCGATCTATTTAGTGTATGTTTTATCCTAATTTATTTGATGTTATGCTATGCTCAAAATGTGTTTTTCAATAGTATGCACTTAAATATTTATCTTATTATTTATTCTTAATAATTTTGTAAGTATTTTCTGCTACTATTTTGGTAACCTTTGATGGAGAAATCATCATTCTTCTTATTTTTCTAGGCTTAGCGATATTGGCTTTATCATTTTATATTGTCAATGGCCTGGTTGGAATTAATTATATGACAAGAGGCAAAAATAATTATCATTACAAACCATCTTGGTTCAATTGAAGCTTTATGTTTGGCTTTCCTCTTCCCAATTTCTTGTGGATTTGTCTTGTCACAACTACTAAATTTTTCATTTAAAATTATAGTAAAGTATCACATTTGGATAGCTAATGTGATGATGGTGATCCTTAAAACTCAAATGGCATGTGCTACATAGTTTTATGGAAAAGAAAGTATAACCTTCAAGAAAAGGTACGTACATTTCCTTAATATAATTTTTAAGATGTTATATGAATTTATTTTTTCATGACTTGGTTATCCTTCACAAAGGAGCTTGTGATTACATTGAGATGCATCTTGGAATCTATTGGTAAAAAAAAAATCACTGAAAATTTCAGTGTGACTCACTCAATGGGTAGTGACAATTATTCTAATAGTTGGATAAGTTGTTACTAGACTAACAACTTTCCTCTGTGTTTGAGAGGTGCAAAGTTATCTTGTATGAAAGGCATTTTTAGGATTTTTGTGCACTTTTAACCTAAAAGAACAAAATATAAAAAGGGAAAAGATAAAAGAAATGATTTATAGAAACCCTAGTTGTAGACACACAAGCACCAATTAGGATTTCACAAACTATGACAAATTACAAGGGGGTTTCATCACAAATCATATTTTGATGTGCAACAAAAATGAAAGAAGAATACAAATCTAAACATACGAAAAGATAGGTAGTTCAATATATTCAAACCAAGATGCCAAGATGTGGTTTTATTTTATTACATCAATTGCATGATTTATGAGTGATTCAATAAATGACCAATGGTTTCCACAATTACACAAAGGGATTACCAATCTAACATATGAGAAATTAGTAGGTAATAACAACTCAAAAATACATTTAGAACATAAAAACCAAATACACTTTTTATTATCTTTATGAAATTGTACTCTTCAAAAACCCTTTTATGTACAAAGTGTAAAATCAAAAGCCTTATAAAAATTCTCTCCAAAATTCCTTCTCAAAAGTATCCCCTCGTAAGAGTCTCCCTTCACAATACAAATAGCCTTGTATTTATAGGCTTCCCTAGACAACTACCTTGTAAATTTCTAATAACTACTTCCTAATTACCTCTTTGAAACACAATTGTTCTAAAAATAATACTTATTTGGTTAGGTTTTTCTTCACTTTTTTTTGAAAATAAGGTTTTTTTTTAACTTTAGTTACAATAAGCTGCATAGGTCACTTTTACAAATAGGCAATTAGAAACTTATAACTTTCAAGTTATTATTTTTAGCTCAAGCAAGCATTGTGTCTTCTCCCAATCAATGAATCACCTGTTCAAACTTGAGTCCTTCCAATTAGCAACCTGACCGTTAAGGATTTTCACCTCAACCAAAAGTTGAACCTTCATTTCTCTATCAATTTTGATCACCAAAATTTAACTCTTTACCACAAAGATAATAAATCCTGAGTGTTACACTAGAAATTATTTTGAGTATAATATCCATGGAATATCATTTTGAGATGCAAACCCCTATTGGTATGTGGAGCCTGATCATGCTCTAGGTTAATATTTTAGCGACTTTGGCAACTGCACTTTGCCCCCAAATCAATTAACAAAGGAGTGTAGAGGGGCGGAGCCCTTCCTACAGGGTCCGAGGTTGGAGCCCACGGTGGGGCTGCGAGGGGCAGTGCCTCTAACTAGGGGCTTGAGGTCTCGGAGGCAATGCCCACAAAGCAAAAATTGCTTAATTTTTAATAAAGGAATTTGTAAATAATTTATTTGAAAAATGTGTTTGTATCTGCCCAAAAATATTAGTAGTTTCTTACTACGAAGCTAAGAGGCACAAGCACATGAGAATTTGAATTTGCACAAAACAAACAATGTGTACTACAAGTTTGATAGTCATGATTTTGTGTTAGAGAAACATGCATCAGAGAGATCACGATTATGAGAAGTGAACACACAATAGTGTGTGGTAGAGTTTTGTGTGTTGGTTAAATGAGCATGCAAATGTACAAATAGTTATAGGTTAATGTATATTATTCTTTGTTGGATATTAATAAAATTAGATAGTTGGTTTATAGGCGTAACCCCACATTGGATGAAGCATCTGTATAATTTATTTTGTCATTTAATTTTTCTATTTGCATTAATTCATTGATTAATTTATCGCTCCATCCTACCTAAAAATCCCAACAACCCCTTATGCTAAAAATTCACAAACAATCAAATATTTGCAACTTTAAATTAGTGTCATCAATAACTATACAATCTCTTTTCCTATAAAGATGTAGAAATATTGATGTCTTCTATCAAATTTCAAGATTGCAATAATGCAAATATTGGAGGCTTATTAAGAACATGACTAAACTTATGAATAGAAAAATCTTATCATATGTCTATCTATAGACACTTAAAATTGTCATCATTGATATTGCACACTTGAATCTGATTATTAACATTGTTTCGTCTTAAAATTCATCCCCTTTTTCGATTGTTTAATTGAATAATCCTAGTTATTTAATTAAATGCATCGTTCTCATCTATTAATCTAGTAATTAATTTCATTAGGTTAATTCACCCCCTTTCACATTAACATTTCATCTTTTTTAATTGGATAACACAAATTATTTAAATTAAATCCCCTTATGTCCTCTCATTTAATTGAATAATCTAAATTATTTAATTAAATGTCATTTAGCCCCTATTTCATTAAATAAATTAATTATGTAATGATAATCCTAAATTCCTCTAATTTACACAATTAAAAATTTGTTTTAATTATCAAATTCCTAATTATCTTCACCCTCCCACTTGCAATGGAATATTCCTCCTTTGCACATTCCTCCAAAAGGGGATATTCCTTTTTGTGCACTCATTCAAAATGAAAATATCTTTTAACCACTTCCTAATTCTTAGGAAGTGTGTTTGTTGAGAGAAAATTGGACCATTGATTAAATTTTTTGATCCTTGTCAACTTTCAACCTTGACCATGGATTGGAATCCTTAATCCATGCCTAATCTTCTCATTAATTTTCATCCCTTGATTAAGCTAATCAATCTTGACCATTGGTTTAAAAATTTTACCTATAAATAGACCTCACTTCTATGAAATAGGGATCCACTTTTTAGAGTAAAGTTACTATAGTGAAATTTAGGGCAATCATCTTGAGCATTTTAAGCATTTTTAGGTTCATCTTAATTAGTTTATGCATCCATTTTAGCTTAGTTTCCATTAATGGCTACCATCTTTGAACATTGTTTCCACCTAGCTTAGTTTGCATCCATCTCCATTAGCATATAACATTACCATTTTAGCATTGAGGCATCAAATATCCATGTTAATCTAGCTTTGCATTCATGTTTAGCTTAGGTTTTCATCAATTTCATCAACTTTTGCCAATAAAAATCCATTTGAAAGCTTGTTTATCCAAGGGATTGGGAAAGGTTTGCATTCCACATCATATGTAGCAAAAATCCTCCAATGGAATGAAGTTTGGGTCTTAATTAGGTTTCCTTTATACATTAATGGTTTTCTTCATGTTTTGTTTAGTGGTTGTTTGGTTTGAAGCTTTCAATAATTTCATTGGGATTATAACTTAATGGACTTAATCTAGCTTAATTTTGTATGGATCTGGTAGATTTAGGTCATTTTATGATTATAGTCACATTTTGGCGCTAGAAGAAGGGCAGAACTAACCAAATATGATGAATTTCTCTTGAGTTTCCCATCATTTCTAGTTTTCAGACGAAGCAACGCTTTTGTTTTTTACCAGAGTGACGCCTTTCTGGAACAACGACACTTTTACCATACAGGGGCACTTTTGAAATACAGCGATGCTTTTTTTTACCAGAGCGATGCTTTTAAATATAGCAACACTTTTGACGTCTATGGTTTTTGACAGGTGCAACAGAGAGTCACTTTTTTTTTCACCAGAGCGACGCTTTTGCAATCTACCAAAGTGACGCTTTTGTGGTCCAGTGACCCTTTTGCAAGGTAAAACAAAGAGCTAGATTTTAATTTTTGTGGACCCTTTTGCAAGGTAAAACAAAGAGCTAGATTTTAATTTTTGCTTTAATTTTTCAATTTAATCCACTCTCTGGTCATTCACTGACTTCTGGTTTTTTTCTAAGGCTAATTGATTTTGCAAATTCTACCCCAACTTGGTGGGATCATAACTTTCTACTTGGTACTCAGAATTGAAATCTATTTGCATTGTTGGAAAGGTCTCCAAAAGTACTTGTTCCCTAAAATCCAGTGCCTACAACAATAAAATTTTAGGGATTGATGCAAGTTTCAAACCCAAATTCTTCTCCAAAGACCTCTGAAAATGCGATTTACTAGAACCTAGAAAATACTGAAAAAAATTTGAAATTTTGGATTTTCCATTTTTCTTAGTTCTTTTTATTGTAAAATTGTTTTTAACACTTAAGGCATGATATAACCCCTCATATTCTACTTCATTTCATGTTTTAGGACAAATAGATATCAATTGGGTTTAAAACTTACAATGCAATAATCTTTCAAAGTTGGTTAAAATTGAACCCATACATCCTCACCATTGTGATTGGTTAAAATTGGACAAATACAAACATACACTTTAGTTTGGTGCTTAAAATGAAGTCATCATTTCCTTGAGGGATTAAAAATAATGAGTGTATTACGTGAGTGCATTTCTTGTGTAAACTTATAGTGTGTATCCACTCCCCTTGCTCTTTGTGCAATCTTGGGTGAAGAGAAACACTCTAAGTTTATGAAACTTGTTGAGTCATCCTTCTATTTTAGTAGATAAGGGATTGCTAATGAGACACATCCCGCAATGGAGAACTCATACAAGCGACTCTTAAACAAGCATGTTTACCAGTGGTCTATATAAAGGTTGTGAAATCTAAAGTAGCTTCAATTTGTAGTGGGAATAACATATCGTGCATCATCCTCATCCGAATGTATGAGTTGGGAAGGAATGGCTAAAGCCTTAAGTGGCTTGCATTTGATCTATACATCTTGGTGTTCACGGTTGTCATTAAACACTTTGTCTTATCAACCTATCCTTTTTTTTCTAAAACGTACTTTGAGGTAGTGTATTGGAATAGCATCATTCCAAGAAGTTACTTACCACGTCCGATTTTTGGTTGAGGCAATAAAGCAAATAGGTAAGGGACTCTTTTTCTTGGCATGTCAAGATGGTACATTTCCTTGACATATCCTATTTGTCCACTCCATCTTCATGGATTTATCATCTCTTTGGGGATGATGGTAAGCCTACCAAGAAGTACGTACCTATTCCATTAGGTTTTTATTTCTTGTTCTTGTTGAGTTAGTTTAACAAATTGCTTGGTTCCAAAACAATTTAAACAAACATGAACATGTTTTTCAAATTTCAAACCCTTTGGACTTAGTTTGAATACGTTTGAAAAGCCCTATATTGTTGCTTGTCCCTAAGGATTTTTTCCTTAGAGGCTTCTAAATATTTGGGCTTATATCTCGATTCACACATTCCAAAGTCAACATAGGAAACTATTGCTTTAGCCTCTTGATTTTCACATATTGGACATTGTGGAATGAAAGTTGCTTAGACATAGACTTTTTTGTTTGAACTTAATTAAGACATCTTGATACATGGTAATAAAGCAATTTCACTAAATCAATGTTTAAAACCAAATGAACACTCCACACATTGGGCTTATTTTCAAAACACATTGACTCCCAATCAACAAAGTAAAACAAGGAAAAGTATTTCCAAACATTGAATCTAAGTTCTATTATTTAAGCATTGAGTTCTTAGGTTTATCACTTTAGGGGTAAAGCATGTTTTTCACTGCCTTGGTCTTGTAAAACAAAGGTTCCTTTTAGGTTAACACATTTTGGATCAAACATCTCATCCATCTTAACACCTTTGGAATCTCACTCCACCAACAACTTTAGAAACTTCTAACACATAAACATTCTAGAATTAGGTTATCAATCAAAGAAATCCCCTAACTTAGCTATTTGTGTGTAAATAAATCATTTTCCATACACTTAGTTGAGTTAGTCATCATCCTTTTGAACTATTCTATCTTAAAGGTTGCAAGTCTACCTTTAGATTCACAAGTTCATTAGCACCTTTTATCCAAACATCAAAACTTCAAATCCTTTAAGTCTAAAGTGTTGTCCAAATTTTAGAAATTTCAACCTCCATATCACTCCCCCCTTTCATCATCCACTCACACCATTAGTCCAAAACAACTTAGAGTGTCCCTTTTATCAAAATTTGAGTCAACTATAGAGTTCCAACAATACAAATCTCAACACACCTCTCCCATAGTTGACCCACAATTTATGGTGACAATGAGATCACAACACAAGAAAAACATGGAGCAAAACAAACCTACATTCCCCACAAGTGATCCTAACCCACAAAATTTGACCCTAGGAACCACTTTACCCTATCACAACAACCACCAAATCTATTAGACATGGGATATGAGGTAGAAGATGTTATTAAAAAACCCCTTGAGCTCACTGTAGAGGAATTGCTTGAATATCAACAAGATCCTAAAACAAGCCACATAATCAACTCCTTAATGAAAATGAACCCTACATAATACATGCTAACTTTAGCAAAGGAAGGGGCTAAACTCCCTTCAACATTTGATGTAAACATACTTAGGGAACAACCCTTAGGAAATGTGGCTTCAATTCCTCAAGCTTCCACCTCACAACCCTTGACACAAGGTGTGGCTCAACCCATTATTCAACCAAACCTATCACAGGCACCAAGTCAACCATTAACAACTATTCTTGTAACATGACTTGCAACCAATCTTGGTCACACTCCCAATATAGGAGACACCACCCTTCCACAAAACATAAATTGGACACCCGCGTTGAGTTCCCAACCACATTCTTCCACCACCATCCCCGAAAACCCTCTACATCCACATGTACCACTTACATTTCATAACACCACAATGAACTTGACATTTTGACCTCAACCATCTTCATCCACCACAACAAGTACCACAAGTTCTCCTAACATCACATAAAGCAATGTGAGCCAAGTACCTCAAGTAGAACAACAAGGTCAAGTAAACACCCACACACAAGATCAACCCTTAACAAGTGGTTCCAACCACCCCATTGTCACATCGAAATAAGTGGTTCCACAAGCCACTCAAACCAACCCACCAAACACAACAAACTCATTTAACATGAATCCAAATCAAGGAAACCCATTTGTCACGAATCCTATCAACCAAGGCAACACCTTGGCCCCAAATAAAACACAACAAGGGAACCCTTCCAATCAATTGGTTCAAACCCAAAACGTGCCACTAATATCACAACACCGAGTGGCACCATCATCAATGCAACCATTGGTCCCTCAGGCCACGCAAAATCAAATGGGACCCCAAACCTACTTTCCTCCACCCCAATCAAAAAAATTATAAGGATGATAGCACAGCAACCATCTCAAATCAACCCGCAAATCACTCCCACCATGGTCACTCAAAATCAACCTCATGTGCCCCAAAATCAAAATGCTTCTACGTTGCAAGTACAACAAGCCTATCAACAACTATTGCAAAAATAACAAACCCAACAATGTAAGCTTTGCAACAAGAACAACAAGCCTATCAATGAGCATTGTAACAAGAACAATCTCAAGCTCAATCCCTACAAGCATTGATTAAACAACAACAACAAAAAAACCCAACAACAACAAGTTCTCATGTAACAACAACAAGGAGGCTTGTACTGCAACCCCCAACAATATACCAACACACCACAAAATGTCTTGAACCCAACTTTGCACACCTCCACCACTATCACCATCACCTACACAATATCAAAATCAACCCTACACCCCATATAACACCCCTCCATATCAAAATCCCACCTACAACTCATCTACCATCTCACAATATAACATGTATGAACCTCCACCAAATCCTCAAGACAATTTAGCATCACAAATTAAGGCACTCACATAAAAAATCAAAGACATACAAATGCAGAAAGCAAAGAAACCACATGCACAACAAAACTTGTGTCCATACCCCTTTGATAGGAACATCGTGATGGTACCTTTCCCACCCAATTTTGAAGTCCCAAAATTTGACAAATACACAAGGTGGGGAATCCAACGGATCATATCAAATAATTTCATGTAATGTGTATGGAGGTTGCTTACAATGATTCCTACTTGATGCATTTTTTTCCCACGTAGTTTGGAAGGCCCATTGATTGATGGGTTCTCACAATGTCTCCAAGAATTCAAACCTTCCAAGAGATAATCGATAGGTTCATAGATCATTTCTCCTATAACCTATACATTGACGTGAGCTTGGAAGAGCTATACACCCTCAAACAAAAAAAGGGTGATACTTTGCAAACTTCCTACAACGGTGGAGGCAAAGAGCTAGCAAGAGCAAATGGCCTATTCCTGAGGATAAATGGATAGGAATCATCATTGCCAATGTGGAAACAGACCTATCTTTTCAATTAAAAATGTAATGTGTCACAACATATGAAGAGCTTATCCCTAGGGCCCTTGACATCCAGAGAGCCCTTTTTGCACAAGGGAACACACAAGCTTACAAGGAAAACTGACCATCTACTAGTTCTTATGAAAAACATCATGTATGGGCTAAGAACAAGTGTGTAACTAGTGATGGTGTCGTTGATGCAATGGTAGTCCTTGGGGCTCCTAGATAAGGAACCACCCAACCCATGAACAAGCAGAAAATAAACGTGCAACTTCCAAACCATCAACCAATGATCAATGTTGCAAACACTCAACATGGACCACAAAGAACGAATAGTGCTCCTAAATTACAATTCACTCCATTAGGCGAACCTATGGAGGACATGTTGAAGAAGTTGATACAATCTAACCTTATCACACTCCTAGATTTCTAAAACTATCAAGAGCCACAAGTCAAACCTCCTAGTTATAAAGAAGATCATTTTTGTGAATTTCACTAATACAAAGGTCATAATACACAAAAAAAAATTAGACTCGAGAATATAATCCAATATCTTATGGAACAAGGAGACATTAATGTTGATCAAAAATCTGGGAATGACAATTTGAAAATTTACACAAACCCTATGCCTGATCATACAAAAGAAAAAGATTCAGGAAAGGAATCAACCTCAAATAACATAAACCATACCCATAATACCATAGTAGGACACATTCATGTTATTCATTCATCAAAACATGAGGAATCAAACACGTATCAAGATACTATTTTAAAACAGGGTCCAAACTAATCAATGGTGTCTAGAAATATTTCATACCATAATGGCATCAAATATGTATCAGATTGTGATATATATCCCACATATGACTCAATGATTGGACATATTGAAGAAGTCCCAAACGAGCAAGAAATATCCCTTATTACACCCATACCTATAAAATGTTGTGAAGATTCTTTTACCGATGATGTGTCATCCACCCAAGGATCATGTCAAGAGGAGGCTCTTGAGGATAACAAAAGTTGCTCTGAATCAAGTCGAGATCAAGAACCCCTATCCCCATAGTTTCATCAAGAAGTGAGGAACATCTTCCAAACCATTCTAAACTCCAAAGATATCCTTGATATCACCCCTAAGATGTTTCTTTCTAATGGACATATAGACATTCTTCATCCAAAACAAGAGTCTCCCACTCTTGATATTCCCACACAAGAGCGAGTAGTAGTCAAGATTCTTGATCCTTATAGTGATTCTGCATCATCAACATCTTTTGAATCAGCACCAACATCTTTTGAAGTAGTATCAACAAATAACGATGTCATAGAATCAAAGCAAATAGTTACTATTCCTAAATAGGAGGAACCCATATCAATATCATGTGTTCACGACAAGTCATATTCAATGGCTATGGATCAAAGGATACATTATCAAGACAAAGGATTAGGTATTTACAATACCTTTACAACGCCAGGGGAAATCTTGTCTAATGCAAACATCAACATAGGGGGCATGAAGGATCCTTATGGGGAAAATACTGTCAACACTACAACTAGTTATATCATGAATCATCATCAACCCATCATCTCATACACAAATTGGGACCAACCTAAAAAGAAAGATTCCTATCAAAGCAAGGATAATATCATTAAATAAAATGAAGCAATAAAGAAAAAAGGAAAAAGCAAATACAAATGGATACCCAAGAATACAAAATCAAATTATCTCAATCATACTCCATCAGTCAAAGAAAATATGGGGCAAAGTCAAAAATGGAAATGTATCCATCAAAGACGTCCTCAAATACAAAAGTAGGCTTCTCCAGTGATGAATAAAGTATATCAAGCAGTTGGTCCTAATTCCACTCAAAGCTCTGCTTCCACTCATCATTGCTCATATTCCCAAGTTTGGAGAGTCAAAGGTTCCAAACCATCAACCAATCGACCTCATATTCCTTCAAGCATAACAACGTACACTCCATTCATGATATCCAATTCTCATGTTAATCATGTGTTGGAAACTACTCTTCATCATAAGGATTTCAAAGGAACTCTATCATGATGTGCACAGATAGACAAGGTTAATTTCGGTACCAACAAGGCAGATCAAAGTTCTCAAAAGTTGCATTCAAGTGTGTGCATCTTAGGATTCTTCAAGCAGGATATCATTGGCATGTTATGACAGTGGCCTCTACATCAGTACCACCAAGTGGTTCAACATGAGGATAAAATTTTCCAAAAAATTAAAACATCAAGAAAATAGTAAAAATAAAAATCGCCCTCTAATGAAAACCACTACGGTGGTGCTTTAGGCATGTTTTATGAGGAAAACCTAGCAAACATATGTCATAAACAGAATCGAGCATCTATATGATCCTTCTTAGATAAAAGTATCTCATCCTTGTCATGATAAATCCAATGTTCCCTCCATCCATCCAATCCATCTTTATCCAGATATTCTCATTTATCTTGATATTAACAAAGATTTGGCATATACTTCAACTCTAGCGTATACTTCAACTCTACTCATGGAAAAATATTGGCAAACTCTTTACCATTTTATCTCATAAAGTCTCATAGCCCATATCTAGCATGATAAAACCCTGTTAAACTCTTTGCATCTATGTTACCTATCTTGGTTTGTCCATTGCACTATGAAACCTTACTAGACACTGGGGGCAAGTTCTTGCACTCTTTCTTTCAAATAACTCTTGATCCATGTCTTATATCTCACAACGTGACATCGACATCGTGATCTAGGTATCGTTTATCTCAAAATAATCAAAAATCCAAAAACACTTGCAAATTTTCAAAATCCAAAACATCTCAAAATTATCCAAAAACATTTGAAAAGTTGTAAAGTCAAAATCCAAAACACATCAAAATCCCTAAACAAGTCAAAACATCAAAAAATCCCAAAAACATTACCTTGTTGAACTACAAGTCTTTGAGCTTGATGTAGGAAAGGCCATCACTGATGTGCCCCTAAGACACTTTAGGTCGTTCCTTTAGAAGTTTGTCACAATAAACTAACAATCCATCAATGTTCATATGTCTCATTAATAAATGGTTACTAGTCAAAGTCAGTTGAACTATGTGGTTTATGCATGTATAACATAGGCAAGGCTAATCTTTGATAAGCCCTTGAGGCCCTAGGTCGGTCCCTCTGAGGTCTTGGTCAAAACTCAAAAAACACAAAAACATTTGAAAATTGGAAAACCCAAAACATTGGAAAACATTAAAAACTCCTAAACAACCTCACATAACCTGAAAACCTAAACATTCACATATACCCAAAAGGATCAAAACCAGCCTCAAAACATTAAAAAACACTAAAAAGATTGAAATATTCCAAGTCCAAAAATCACCCATCCCATTTCGCTTGCACCTGCAATAAACTTTCATCCATAATAAATCGTCACACTCACCCTTTGGTAACACAAATGGAAAACAAGTACATCAGCAAAAGAAAAACTTAAATGTAAAAAATCAAACTCTTGATCATTATCAAACATGTCAATCGAACCTTATATCAATGGCCTTTCAAACCACCTATCAACTCATCAACATTTGATATCACGTCCTAGGATGCATCCTTCCTACAATGGGCATTATTGTTGGCAATTATTTTGGATACTTATCCTCAAAACACATTACACCTTTTGGCAAGAGATATAAATAATATTGACTGTTTATTTTGACCTTGTCTTATATTTATCTTGTTGACCCATTCTGAGGACCTCTCGATGATGTCTATCTAAAATTATTTAGAGAGAAAGGAATGGGGCATCCATCATTATCTTTCATTTGTTGTGCTTGTGGGATGTTCTTGTAAAATAACTTTGGCGAATACTTGCTTTGTTGTGTGTAGGGAGGTCATTTTTAATAGATTGTTGACTATTGTGTATGCTTTGGTCTGAAATGTTCTAAACTTCTAAACTACATTCCAATGAGGTTTTTGTATGTCAAGGTGTGAGTGCGGATTATCGTATCTATTTACAAAGTCAAAGTCCATCGCATTAAATACATCATCCTAGTTATTAATACCCTAATGCACTGTGTCTATGTGTTATATCAAACATAAGGAATGAAGTGTTGAAGTATCCCAATCCCTGAAACAATCAAATCATCAATCTCATCACCATATCTAATAAAGTCTCAAAATATCATAGGCTTGTTGGACTTCTGAATCAATCTCAAAACAATGGTTAATCAATGTCCATCTCATTCTTCTACTTCTATCCATCTTATTCTTCTTACTCTTTTATCTTTACTAATAGTTCTATCCAGGTATCAAATCTGTGTGATATATATCAAAATGTACATGAGGCTACCCATGGTCGATGATTGTCTATACGTCATAAAATATATCTACATCAAACATCTGAGCTTTTTGAGAAACTTATCTTGCATCCTCTCCAAGTTGAATTGATCCTAAATCTTTGTCGTGATCTCAACCCAAAAATTAAATTTTTTGCCTGATCTCTCAAGGGGGCAGGGTACCAGCTTAATTCCTTCCACTAGGGTAACAGTGGGGCATTCAAAAAATAAAATAAAAAATAAAAAATCTGATCTAAGCAGTAGTGTTAATCCGAAAAGCGTCAATCTTTTAACCAATGTAATAGATACCTCGCTTCAAAGAGGGGAAAAATGTAGACACTTAAAATTGTCTTGACTGATGTTACACACTTGAATTTGATTATTAACACCATTTTGGCTTGAAATTCATCACCTTTTTCAACTATTTAATTGAATAATCCTAGTTATTTAAGTGAATGCATCATTCTCGTCTATTAATTTGATAATTAATTTCATTAGGTTAATTCACCCACTTTCACATTAACATTTCATCTTGTTTAATTGGATAATGAAAATTATCTAAATTAAACCCCCTTATGTCCTCTCATTTAATTTAATAATCTAAATTATTTAATTAAATGTCACTTAACCCCCTTTTCATTAAATTAATTAATTATTTAATGATAATCCTAAATTCCTCTAATTTGTACAATTAAAACTTTGTTTTAATTATCAGATTCCTAGTTATCCTCACCCTCCCACTTACAAAGAAATGTTCCCTTGGAATAGTCCTCCAAAAGGGAATATTCCTTTTTATGCACTCATTCAAAATGAAAAATGTCTTTTAACCACTTCCTAATTCTTAGGAAGTGTGTTTGTTGATAGAAAATTGGGACCATTGATTAATTTATTTGTGTGTCACCAAAAAGTGTACTCTTTGGCACTTTTTCACTCATTTTGGCCTTTTCCCTTAGATTTTGGCCTTGTTTTGCCTTGATTCAGTCTTGAATGCTTGCAAATCAACAATATTCTAACAGTGTTTTACTAAGGTGTTGTGAAGTGTTGTAATACATCTTCCCACTTTTCTAAGACCCTTTCAACACAATTCACCTAAATAACCTTCTTTTACCCCCTTTTAAGCCTTGTGTCAAGGTGTTGTAAAGTGTTGTAAGGTATTTTCACAATTTCCTAGGCTTATCATCAACCAATTAACCCTATTCTTATGTTAAATTTCCCTTTTAATGTAATTTTAGGCCCGACTTAAGTGTGTTTCGAGAGGCAAGACTAATAAACATCATTAATCATCATTTTATTCCCGACCACCACTTGAAATTCTCCAAGTGGACTAGGTCACCACCTTGGGCAACCTAGTCCCTTTTGGCATAAATTTCAAATTCAAGACAAAAACCTAACGAGAATTTTCCTCCAAAACCCTAGTGTCGGCTTATCATGTTGCATTTTCGGGAAATTAGGGCATATGTCTTATAAATAAGGGTTTTCACCTTCATTTCTCTCTCCCAGGCTCATTTTTACATCTCTCCACAAGCACTCAAGCTTCCCAAGGAAGAAATCAAGCACAAGGCAGCACAAGAAACCTCCATTGGAGTTGATTCTTGCATGTTGCAAACTTCAAAAACAAAGGATTTGGTGAGAATTTAGATTGTTTATCATTCAAGCATCTCTCCTTTGATTTCTATTTCATTTGGGTTTAAGTTACCATCAAAGGGGTTTGACTTAGGCAAACCCCTATTCCCTAACCCAAACATTCTCTTTGTCTTTGCATGTTTTTTGCAGGTTGTACTTAGGTTTAGCAAGATTCAAAGTGTTGGAGAAAGTACAAACATTCCATTCAAGTCACATCAAGACATCAAACCCTAAGAGGAGCAAAAAGACAAGTTACAAGTCATTTTTGGGAGATTCGGACACGGACTGTTGCAGAGAAGGAAAGTACCAACTGGGACCCACTGAATCATACCTTCAGGCTTCAGAAAGTACCATAAGGACTAGGTCGCCACTATACCGGACTTGAAACAGGTTTTTTGCATTTTTGGGTACCCCTTTTTCCCGAAACACAGTCCAGCAAAGTTTCCCGATAGGAGGACCAGGTTTCCCAACTTGGCGTAAGTGTCCCTCTACTGATTTCAGGCTGATTCCAAAACATTTCAAGGCCTCTCATCTGCAACTCTCCATTTCCAGGTGCACAAGTTCTAAAATTCCCAATTTACTTTTAGAATTGCATACATTTAGGGCATATAGTTTATGTGCATTTAGTTTATATTTGCTTTCATTTACAATTCATAGATTAGATTAGCATCATTTCATTTCAGTTTTCAGCCACACCTCTCACACAAGACAACCCTACTCAACCCCTATTTTTGAATGCAATCACCAAAATAGATTATCAACAAGGTGAAAGAGTGACATTCCTAAACCAAGTGCTACTAGGTGAAAAACCCTAGGGGCCTAGTAAAGGGGAATCATCTTTCCCTTCTTAACATATTAGCTTTTTGGTGGTTCAATTTGATCCTTGTCAAATTTCAACCTTGACCATGGATTGGAATCCTTAATCCATGCCTAATCTTCTCGTTAATTTTCATCCCTTGATTAAGCTAATCAATTTTGACCATTGGTTTAATAATTTTACCTATAAATAGACCTCACTTCTATGAAATAGGGATCCACTTTTTAGAGTAAATTTATTATAGTGAAATTTAAAGTAATCATCTTGAGCATTTTAAGCATTTTTAGCATCATCTTAATTAGTTTATGCATCCATTTTAGCTCAGTTTCCATTAATGGCTATCATCTTTGAGCATTGTTTCCACCTAGCTTATTTTTGCATCCATCTCCATTAGCATATAAAATTACCGTTTTAGCATTGAAGCATTCGATATCCATGTTAATCTCGCTTTGCATTCATGTTTAGCTTAGGTTTTCATCAATTTCATCAACTTTTGTCAATAAAAGTCCATTTGAAGGCTTGTTTATCCAGGGGATTGGGAAAGGGTTGCATTCCACATTATTGCAACACCACTCCTCCAATGGAATGAAGTTTGGGTCTTAAATTAGGTTTCCTTTATGCATTAATGGCTTTCTTCATGTTTTGTTTAATGGTTGCTTGGTTTGAAGCTTTCAATAAATTCATTGGGATTATAACTTAATGGACTTGATCTAGCTTAATTTTGTATGGATATGGTAGATTTAGGTAATGTTATGATTATAGTCACACTATCATCTTTTGTCTTTCTTGATTTGGGTAGAGTTCACTTAAACACTTGGCACCTTTTACCTTATTGGTGCACATTACTAAGACTACATTTTTATTCTTGGTGGAGAATTTACTAAAACTTTTCATCATTGTTATCATTGCCAATACTTTTCCTTCCATAAATATTTAGCAAAATTATTTGAGGTGACATTAACAATGTTCATACCAAGCTTATTTGAATGAAAGACTTGGCATTGACTTCACTTAGGCAAAGATCTAAACATAATCAAAATTCCCAATAGTATTTAGGTTCCCAATCCTGTCACAAACCCAAATAACAACAATGGCCCTTTATTTATCAATTTGAAAATCCATTACATTGTCTAAATTTGAAAAAAAAAAATCAAGGAGATTCATTCTATTTCTTTCATAGACACCAATAGTACTTTATCTAATCTTGAAAATACAATCTCCTCATCCTCTCTAGTTTAAGTAGTTTGAACCCCTTTATGCATCCCAATAAATAATGAATTCATTTGGCATCTAAAGTGGACTACTTGTTTCACTTGTTCAAGTCAAACAAATAACTTAGAAACCCAAAACCTGACCATAATACTGCATGATAAAGGAAACAAACTAGAGGCCTTGTGTTAAATCATATGAGTTTATGTAACTCATACCTTTGTAAAATAAAACTGCATTGTTCTTTGTAATGACATAATCAGCAATATTACGATCAACCACCAATGGTAAAATACTTTTCAATATTGTCTTTTTTTTTAATAAGAACTCAAATTTAATTTGTAGCATCACAACACATTGGCAATGCCCTGACAACATTTATAAACCAATAGAGAAGGTGGCTTTAAATCCACAATTTTAATCCATTTTAGAAGAGATGATATTTATCACTTATTTGAAGGAGTGTAAGATTTGGTTTTGTATTTTTCTGAAGCCATTTTTAATAGATCCCTTAATGTAATATATTCTACAATCATGAGGTTCCATGAAACCACATTTCTTTTAGATGTTATGTCAAATTGTTCTAGTGCCTTGGCTATACCTCCACACTTTGCATTAACATCTACAAATTTGTTGTAACTACAACATCTGATAACATTCCTTATTCTTCATGCTTTTATTGATGTCCATACCCTTTTCCAAAGGTCTCATTTTGGTATAGGCTTGAAATATGTCGCCAAATGTTGTGGAGTTTTTCTTTACAATTGTGAAATGCATTTGCTTGAGATTTTCCAAAGAATTTTCAACAAATCCATTTTGTGCATATCCTTGTTCTATAGCTTCCATGAGATGACATCTCTTCGAGCCATTATTTTAATGTTTCATGCGCCTATTTCGTGGCTTTGATTGCATGCAAGTACGATTTAACTTTAATTTCCCCTACTTTCCTTGATAGTTATAATAGATTGACTTTACCTTGCATCTGTTTATTTTCTTTATTGGCAAACCTATCTTGTTAGTACTTGACATCAGCATAGTACTATTGCAATGAGTTTTGCTTTGTATAGTTAATTAGTTATTAATAATTTAGTTTTCAACCAATCAAAAACAATATTTAAAATAAATTTCAATTTTGTAAAGTCAACTTGTAAAATATTTAACTTTACAAATTATAAGAATTATTTCTTGTGCATATGGTTGGTTAAAAAGTTATGTGTGTTATTGACGATATTGTAGGGAAAGGAAGGTAAACATTTTTTTAAAGAATGATTTTTCATTTTTTGCTTTATAAAGTCATTTCATTAAATATTTCTAAACTAAATAAATGTTACTTATTTTGACATTTTTTTAGGAATGATTTTTTTATGTATGTAATTGTTATTTTTTTATTAAAGAAAATCTTACAAAAATCAATTGACTATTTTATAGAGATTTGGATTCACACTATTAAAATAATAAAATAAAATTGTTTTATATTATTCTTTCCATTAGACTAATATCTTTGTTATCTATGTTTTTAATATTTTATGGTATAATTTGATTATTAAATGTTCCCCTTCTTTTCATTAATAAGTTTTTTTCGTCATGTATATTTTATATTAATATATATAGGTTCTCCTAAAAAAATTATAACCTATAATATATATAAGATAACCTATATTATTTTAGATCTTTATTATATATAATATATAACATATTTTAATGTAGGTAATATATATATAGCCTATATTAATGTAGAATTTATATATATTATTTCTATTTATATCGTATATTATTGTAGGTAATATTTTGTAGATAAATAAGTTAATCTATTGTGTAGCTAATATATTAATTTATATTATATATTTATATTAATATATATTAGAGGTTATCTTGTTTTGAAGGTTCTCCTTTAGTATATATTTATATATATTAATAAATATTATATAAATTACTATGATTTTATCTATTTATATTAATATATATTATTATCTTTTGTATTTTAACCATCTATTTTTATTTTAATTGAATCATTTATTTATTTTTTTAATTTATATTTTATATATAATCTCATCTTTTTTCTTTTTAATTTGGTTAAATTATTATTGTTTTAAGTTGTAGTATATTTGTCTTTATATCTTCGTTCATTTCTTTTAATAATTTTGGTAATTGTTCCTCAATCATTTTGTTATATAATTCATCTTTATAATCCTCTCATAGTTATTTATTCGTTGTTTAAAACATTTAACATTTAACCTTTTTTTATCCATTTATTTGTGTTATATCATATTACTATAGTATTCATTCTTTTGTTATGTTTTCATTTTTTTTAGCCTATTTTCACTTTTACTTCATTTTTTGATCTCCTCCCTCCCTACCCTCTCTCACCACTTAACTCTTCTTAAGGCCATTTCTGCAATCATATTCTTCATTATCTTTTCTTATGATGAATCACTAAGTGTGGTTCCAAATGTCAATTCAAAATAGCATACACAGTTTAATCCAGAAGTGTTTATCATTCGTGGACCGTGGAAAAATCATACCATCTATAATCATTAGTTCGTTAATATTTAATAATTATTTAATTGAATGAAGAGATTTAGATGCACTTGTGTCTACTATGAATTAAACTGATAATTTAATATAACATATTTTATTTTTAAATATTTATATATATTAAATTAAAAATAAACAAATTGTAATAAATAATCATTTTAATATATAACAATTTTATATTAATAATAAAAGAAGAAACATTGTCAACATGTGATATCTAGCTTTTAATTATTTTTAGTATATATTATATTTATTTTATTTATTAAATTTATTTAATATATAATAATTAGTAATATAACATTTATTAAATATATTATTTATTTAAAAGTTAGTGATTAAAATTAGGTTTATAGTTATGGATAGTGTTATAATCATAGTTAGGGTTAGAGTTAGAGATAAAATTAGAGTTAGGGTGTGAGTTAGGGTTAGGGTTATGTCATGCAAATAACTAATTAACAATACTAAAACACTGTAATTAACAAAACTTACATTTATGTGGGTGGTAGGGTGGGCGCCACTCCATCCCCCATAAGCTTGTATGGAGTGGTCGGGTGGCAGGAAATATGGGTTATCAACTGAGTTGGTGTCATGGTTTGCATGTGGTTTTGGGGGACTTTCCAGATGGGTATTTATCATGATTGTCTATCAGCATAAAGAAGTGTGCATCATCCTTCTTTGGACATCTATCGACCCACACACATTTATAGGAAAGGAAAGGAAAGGTCCTTTTATAGTCCACGATACCAGGTGATCTGTTTTTGGGTCTACAGATGGCTTATAGTATATGGGACTCCTCGTACTCCCAATATGAAAGAGGCACCTATAATCAAGCACATTACGTTATCTTTTGACTTTCATTGCAATTGATGGTGGTTGCATTTCCTAAGCGGAGCGGTGGTTGCATCTGCATTCTACCTGCTTTGTTTCCCGTTAGGCCATGAGCAGGTTCATTCTGTTGGTATCGGCGAAGGAGTTGGAGATGGGAGGCATGGTTTCACCAATGCAGTTGAAGAGCTCGAAGAGGGAAATGGCCTTCAAAGGCCCAGTTTCATCCCTTCGACTACAATGAATCATTCGACATCTTGATTATCTTACCTTTTTTGCGATAAAATGCATTGCTAGGAAAGGTTTTATAGCGGATGCAAAGGGCTATCGGTTGGATTTTGACATATCCTCCCCCATCTTGGTTGGCTTACTTGACATTGGGGTTTCCAAAGCGGATTCAAGGGTGATAATGAGGAGATTGTTTCATAAGGACATGTCGGTGGGCTTGGATAGAGCTCTGGTTGCAACTATGTTGGGCAAAGGCATTCTCCACCCTCGCAATTTGGCTCTTTTGAACAACCCAGAGGAGTTGGTAAAATTCTTCCCTTTCCTCTTGGATGTCAATGGTCTGGAATTAGTGGAGAAGAGGCGCTTGGTGGTTGCAGGGGCATAATTCTTGAGGAATAAATTTTGTTTGGCTCCACTTACAGACTTGGCCTGGAAATGAGAGTTTTGAGTGTTTGCGCAGCAAAATCTATGATGACTTGGTGTTGGTCTCTGGTTTTGGTTGTTTGTTCAAAACTTTTCTCTCTTAGTGGAAAGGGTTTCTATAATTTTTGTAGTTTTGTCTCTAGTAATATGTCCAATGAAAGGTAGCATGATATGGTAGCGTTCATGGGTGGTTTTTTTGGTTATTCTAGGTCAAAATGTATTGGATTGTAGTAAGTCTTTGTTCATTTCTCAGGTCGGGTTCGAACATTGTATCACTGGTTTTTTTGAAATCAATATAATCCATCTATTACTTGTCAAAAAAAAATTACATTTATTTTCATTCACATTAATAAAACTTACATTTATTTTTTATCAAATCTAAAAAACAATAATTACAATACTATAAAAACAAGTACTAGCCACTACGTGACACTTGTTTTAAAAGCGTCCATCAATAATTTGCTTTAAGTTATTAATTTATGTCTTTGATTTGACGTGGATCTTCAAATTGCAAAATATTATAATTTTTGCTTTGTGAATGCCTTTGATCCTATTCACAACTTGCAAATCTAACCATTTTCATTTTATTTATATTGGTATCTTAGGTAGAGTTTCTAATCTCTTTATAATCATCTATGAGTTTGAATTTAAAATCAAAGTTTAAGTTCTCTTTAACGTTGATGTCTTAAAAACTTTATCAACCCCTTTACACTTCACAATATCAATTCATAACGTGAAAACTTTAACAAACAATTTAATTTTCTAAGCTAATGCTTTTTGGGGTTTGAAATGAATTTCAAAACCTCATAATCTTTAGCAAAATCAAAGCTTGGCTTATCTATTGATTCGAAAAATAGAGTTTAGTACATTTTTTTTTCTTGGGTTAGTATTTTACCATGATATATTTTTATATTGTTCATAATGAAATCATAAACCTCCTTGTCAAGGCATTTTTCTTGAAAATTTATAAAGCTCTTGATTTAATTGTTTCCACAAACTGGGTGGTGAAAACTTGAACTTTTAATATCTTGCAACTCAAAAAGCATTTTAGTCTAAAAATTAGCCACATTGTATCAAATGACCTCAATAATTCCTTTGTAAAATGGTTTAACTCCATCCATTATGGATTTCTATATTTAATGTAAGCTTGAATACTTGCAATGATTTTTTATATGACAAAATATTATTTGTAGAAGTAAAATTTGTTTACATTAAGTGTAATTGAAACTTGCAATACATGATTTAGTGCAATGAAAAATAAAGATAAGAACATAGTGCACACAATTGGTGGTCATTATCTCTTCCCTACATATAACTCTCCCCATTGTTTCTTTCAGGTGTGGAAATTTGTGTTTTTGAAGTAGGTAAGGGTTTTACTTAGCTAATGAATGTAAGAAACCATCTACCTGCCAACTAGTTTTATGGAAATCTAATTCAATATTCTTCCTAGTCATGTGATCCTTAGTAACTAAAAATGTGTTTAAAAATACCAATGGATTAAAGTATAAAATACTATCATGGGGATGAATAGCTTGTATCTCAACCTCTTAATATGCTAGTTCATAAATGAGTTGGAAGGTGAAAGAAAATAATATTAGGTCCAATGGCTTGCATGATGGTATAAGGACCATATGTGTTAGGTCTCAACTTGTAAAGATGGTATCTTGAGCCTCTATATGTCCAAATGATGTCATATTGTTCATCCAAATAAGAATTGTGTGCTTCTTGTTTATCTTTATAGATGATAGATGACATTTATATTCCTAATCTTCATATTGTAAACAATAAATAATCTATTTAATATAACTATAAAATTAGATAGTAAACTAATTGAAATGTTATATTGAACGATACTGATTTGATAGTTATTGGTATTGCATTGATAGTCATTAGCATTTCATGCAATAGTGATTGAATAGATGACTACTAGCATTACATAGTTATCATCTTTGTAACAAATCATGTGGTTAACATTTTTATAGTTTGGGAGATTGTGTCATTATTTTATTTGTTATTATTTTGTAACATAACCAAGAGGTTTTCATTTTAATATTCCTTGGTTATTGAATTGATTAGCATTGTTGCAAAAGTTAATAAGTTGGTGTTCCTTAGTATTGATTAGGTTTTGATTTGATATTCATTTAAAATGTTTAGTTGTTGACTCAACACCCATTAGTTTTTTTAATTATCAAAGATATATATTAGTAATTAGATTTTATAGTTAACATTTGAGTTGTTTTTTTATTGATGATTTGGGACCTAGTTTTGTTACAAGTGTTTTGATAATTTGGTTATCGTGTTGTAATATAATTAAGTTATATCAATCATGATAGTTTTGGATTATCATATTTTCTAATTTGATATCCTATTTGTTGAGTTTAGATAATGGTGGTTATTAAGTTATCATTTTGGATAGTTTTTGGGTGTCAATTAATTAGTTATTGTATTTTGATAGTTTGGTTTACCATATGTGTTAATAACTCTATTTTAATTTTTTTGGTATAATTATTCTCTAGTAGAATTATATGTTAAAGATAGTGATTTGGTATTCATAGATAATGATTAGATATTTATAACTATTGATTTCAAATTCTTAGTTAACAATTATTTGTATATGTAGTTATGAGATTTATAGTTCAATTTTAAATTTAAACGAAGTTATGTATTTTTTGTATGCTCTCACCTTGCATAATCAAGAACTTAGTGATCATAAAATAGTGTCTAATTTTTCATCTAATACTTGACAAGATTTCTTGAAAGAATATTGGTTTGAAATGATTATAATATTTTAGATATTAAATTATTAAAGTTATAACATTCAATTGTTTTTTATTATATTAGCATGGAAAAAGGCCCTGATACCACCAGTTACAAAAGAGTTAAAATAGAAACAAATAAATAGGTTGGAAAACAACACTAGTTGAACCAGCAGGAAAATCAAAACCAAAATAATTATTGTTTAGCATCCACATGAGGTCACACAAGCCAAAATAACAATAACCCAAGTCTAGCAGGCCATATAACCATACATAGTATAATCAAAAACATAAGAGGAAAACTTAAAACTATCCTATCTAGGGGCACTCAAGCCATAATTAAAATTAACCATAGGCTCATGGGCCACATAATCATTCATATCGATCAAAAAATAGTAGTCTAAGATGAACATAAAAAAACACTAGAGTTTAAAGACAAAAATAAAACCGAAGTACCCAAAATCCATAACAACAAAAAACTAGAACCACAAGATAGGGAGCCATTATTTTGCATTGATAATTAGCTCCCAATTATCCCCAATTTGAGAGACAAAATCTCTTCAATTAGGAACACCTTCAGTAGACAGGTCCTTTGTCCCTTCTTGCTTGCCATCCTTCTCAAGTTGTTTGCTAATTTGGTTTGGCCAAAAACAACACCAACCATTGCTCTGCACATAAGCCCATCAGTAACCTTCATAAGAGTGATAATGGATTTCTCCATATCCTCCACCTATACTTGCAAAAAATTAATTTTTCTTTTCAAAACATCAATGTTAGTATCTTTTGTAGAAGTTATAGCGAGTGTGTTATCTTCATCCTCTCAAGTGTCCATCCCAACAACCTTGATAGCCTCCTCCCCTCCCATGTCCTCCTCCTTGTTATCCTCCTCTTCCTCCACCTCATCTTCAGAGTCATCATTTTCCATTCCCTCACTGTTCTCTTCCAACTCGAGTTCAAATTCCTCAATTGTTAGCAGCTCATCTTCCTCTTCCACTATAGATTTCCCTTTTCCTTTTTCTTTTTTATCAGTGGAGACCACCTTTGCCAATCTAGTTGATCTTTTTCCACCTCTTAAAGGTCTTCCAAGCCCCTCTTCATTCTCCTCCTTCTAAAGACCTTCAAAATCTTAAAAAATAGTAATGATGTTTCCATGCTTCTGATTCTTGTTCAAATTTTTAGTTTTAGGGGATTCCAATAAAAGAGAGTTTTTTTTTTGGTGTGTCTTTTAGTAGCTCCATCTCAAGAGATTTCTCTTTAAGAATAATCTTAGGCTTAGAGGAAGATTTTTTGATACAAGAAGTAGATTTTTTAGCAACGACCAAGGGGTTTCCTTCTGCTGGCTCAATCCCATGAGCAGGGAACCTAGGGTTAATCTTAGGGATAGGCTGAAAATTTTCCATAGTAATAGCATTATTCTCATCATCATTTCTAGGAGGGTCTTCCTACCTAATGATTAAGGAGTTTCCATGTAGGTTATTAGCCAGGACAAACTTGTAAAGGGCTATTATAAGCCCTTGGTGTAGGGAGGGTGAAACACCCTTCTCAATATTTTGTTGCAATGAAGAAAGAAAATCAAAGAAAAAACTATTTTGTCATTGTGGTTCAATATTCATCGAAGTGGTAGGCATGCACAGTCATATACCTTCCTTCTAAAGTAAAATATTGATGGAGATCAGGTTGATCATAACCATTCGGGAATATTGTTAACACCTCCCTTTCATGTAAGAATTTCTCAACAAAGCCTTGATATTCCCCACTACTATTTTTCATCACCTTCTTGCCTTCATTTTCCAAGTCAATGGCCTCTACAATAAGCTAAGTTGTCACTTCAAACTTCACATCTCCTATGGACACATGGCCACCCTTCCATGAATTGGTAAATTTGGAGGTCAGCTTCTCATTGTAGTCATGCATGGCTTCAAAGAAGGAAGCCATGCCAGTATTTTTGAAAACCTCCATAGATCGTTGTTCTTCTTAAGGCCATCACAATTGGGTGGTTCTGTGTACTTCCTCAGACCTCCCATTTTAGTAGAATGTAGATTTTGTAGACCCTTCTTTGATTTATCACCCTTCTTCATACCACACCCTAACTCATTGGTGCTCATGTAGAAAGAAATGCTACCCCTTAACTTAAAAACAAAGCAATTATTGATTATAAGAACTAAAAGGTTGCTTATGATACTTTGATAAATCTACCAATTAATAGTTGCAAAACATACAAGCCCAAGGATAATCAAGAAATGATTATCCATCACCTTATAAAATATTGCCTAAATAGAGATAGCAAGCCTAGCCTCAGAGATGAGGTATGAAGAGACATATGACACACCAATTAAATTTGAAAATACCAAGGCATTACCATTACAAATAATCTTTTGATATATGAGGTATCGAAAAATGATGATATCATTAATAACTGCCTCATTTATGTCATCCTTATAACTATCCATCATTTTAAAAATACCACCCAGCTATAATTGACATTTGAGTCTATCCTATCACCTTTCATTCTAATGAGATCTTTCAAACTAGCAAGTCCCCCTATCTGAAAATGAGATATTAGAAGCATTTACATATTTTAATTTAATATAAAGTGTCTTTTATCCACCCTAGAAACATCCCATACTCCCAACGTGTCTAGTTTTGACACCTTAGAGCTTCATTAGTAGCAGCATCCTCGGAACAATTACCTTCTTTGTAAACATGTTGAACCTTACAAAATGTAAAGTTTTTCATGATAAGTTTACAATTATCAATAATATCCCTTATTTCCCAAGGGACAACACAATAATCTTTCAAAATGTTAACAATGAGTTTGGAGTCTCCTTCCAAGATAACGTTTTGATAGCCTAGTTCTTTCAATTGATCGATACCTCCCCAAGTAGTCATTTCCTTAGCCATATTATTTGAGTAGATCCCTAGGTTTTTCCCATAACCTGCTATGTAGTTCCCTTTGTGGTTTCTTAATAGACCTCTAGCCCCTGCTAAACTAGGATTGTCTTTAGAGCAACCATCGAAGTTACACTTAACCCAATCAATTTTAGGAGGAGACCAAATAGTGTTTCTTCTAGTGATGTAATTGGACCAATTGACTTTTGTGAGGTCCTTTTTGAGGCCCCAAATTTGCTTAATTTTGATCTCCTTGTAAGAAGGCATTACCTTTGAGAGGATGTACCCCCCTGCTTCCACATTTTCTTGAATTTGGTTCTTGATAGCCATTCATAATTATTTGTTGTTTATTGTTGTCTCCTGATAAATCATGTTGTTTCTCTCCTTCCATATCCCCCAAGTTATGAAGGGGGGAATTGACTCCAAAGGTCCTTAATAATTTTGTGAGAGTAAGGATAGATGGACCAACTATAAATAAACATCTTCATTGAGGGAGGAGAGACCCATTCAGTCATCAACAAAGATAGAAAGAAAGACCATATTTCTCTAGAATATGAGCACTGAAAGAATAGATGCATTATTGTCTCCTCTTTGTAAAGAAAACATTTGTTAACAAATTGGAACCCTCTTCTGATTAGATTATCAATTGTGAGGATTTTTCCATGGTTAGCCACCCACCAAAAGCAATTAACTTTAGGTATTAGGTTTTTTATCTAGACTTGAAACCATTCAAAACCATTATTGGAAAATAAATATTTTTCTAACTCAGCATAGGTTGTCTATAAAAAAAATGGCTTGAAGGACTCTTGGTCCATATCCATTCATCCTTCCTATCTTTTGAGAAGACAACCTCACTAATTCTTAGGCATAATATTTGCACTACTACATCCTAGTTTTTTTGTCTTCCTCCCCTTAGTATAACTCCCATTAGCAGGTTGTTAAATTTGAGCCAATGAGGCTCCAGTCCATCCCAAATAATATAACTTGCGGTCTGTTTACCACAAATCCTAATCAATCTTTGTTTTATAGGATGGAGGTGATCAATGGATGAAAGAGGGGGACCATTGTTCCAACCATCCTCCCAAAAATCAGTGTCATTACCATTACCAATTCATTTCATAACTCCCTTTTTAAGCACACTTCTAATTTTGAGAAGGTTGTTCCAAAAAATAGAACCATAAGGTAGGTCAGAGGTACTTAAAAAACACCCCTGATCTTTGTTTCTTAGATACTTAACTTTAAGAATCATAACCCAGTCTTTGACTCCTTCTACAAAACACCACCCCATTTTGGCTACAAGATCTTTGTTAAATAGTTTGATTCTTCTTATACCAAGGCCTCCTACACTTTTAGGAACACAAAAATTTTCCCAACCCACCAGCACCATTATTTTTCTCTCCTTTGTTCCTGACCACAAGAATCTTTTTTGGATTTGTTCAATCTTATCAGCAATAAAAGTAGGGATATTGAACATGAATAAGTAGTAAACCAAAATTTTTTGTAGCAAGGATTTTAGTACTTGTAGCTTCCCATCTTGACTTAAGAGTTTACACTTCCAACCTACCAACTTCTTTTGGATTCTCTCAATAATGTAGTTCTAGTAATTACTATCAGGTCTTTTAGAAATATAATATTCAATTTGTTAATGTTCTAACATAAACTATATTAGTAGGATCATAGAATACTTTATGAAGGAGTTATTGATCTGAAATTTATTTGAATTACTAATGAGTATGGATTCTTGTATATCACTCTCAAGAAATGGTATTTTTGTTTATTTATTGTTTTCATGATATAATCATTTCAATAGAATAGTTAATTTATTTGAATATATATGTGATCTAGTTATTATAATAGCTAGACATGATAGTAAAATGATTATGGAATTGACTAGTTTTAAGATATATTGAGTTAAATTCCTTGGGTATTGGGCACTAGACACCTAATATGTAAAACAAATAACCTTTTGAAATAAAAAAAATTTGAACATGCATTCTAGGTAAACAAGAAAATCTTCGCAACTGAAACTTTGCATCAAACACCCTTTAGGTGTTTGCATGTACATACTTCTTTAGGTTTCCATCCAAGTTTCAATTGAGTGGGTGGTAGCCAACGAAGAATTATTTGAGGAAATTGGACTCTAGAAATGGTTGCATACCCACTCATACAACTACATAAATATAGTTTTAAACAAAACTACATATTTTGTACACCTAGTTCTCTAGTATATTAATTATACAGGGTATGTAGGTAGTCTAAGAAATGACGGGTATTTCCATTACTCTGATACAAAGGACATTATGAGGTTTTTTTGACCTATTTCATAAAGATAAAACTCTAAACCTAATTGGTATAAGAATAAAATATGATAATTGTTGATACCTAGAATAATCCCCAAAGAGGATTGTTCTTGTACTTGGTCAATTGCCCAAAACTTAAGGAAGGGTGCAAGGTATTTTTAGGACTTGCAAAAATATCAAGACACTATCTTGGGAAAGTAGTGAATTTTATGTAAGTTACACAAGACTCAGTTGGTCCTGATGAGTCAAAGTTGCTAGCTAGAGATTTATTTTTAATGTTGGATGTCCTTGCCTATCTCATATTTGATAGAGGATTGGTTTAAAATGACTATGAATTATAATCATCATGTATGGATGAGTGAGCCCAATGGACACAAGAGCTTATATTGGCTATTAATTTTTTATCCCATGTTAGACAAGTTAGCCCAAATTGGCTATGGGTAATTATTGATTATAGTCGAGACTATTGAATATTAAAGAAGCCACAAATAATTAATCATTATAAAATTAAATGTTTAACCAAGTTTTTATGAATCTATTTCATTAAGATAGATTCCATCTTGTCTAGGTGAATGTTAATTTTGTGTGGTTTGAAGATAAATATTGGTTATGTATAAAACAAATATGAGGAAATATGAGGCACAACTAGTGAGTTTGTTACAATAAGCTTCAATCATCTTCCTATCCTTAACACCGGGTATAAATCTATCATTCAAATAACTTAAGCTTAGATACATGATCTACGCCTACTCCTTCCAACATATTAGCTCTATTGTTGGGACCCTAGTAGGAAGATAAAATTAATATCTAAATCATAGATATATCACCCATAGTAGAGAGGTATTGGACCAAGAAGGATTTAAATTAAGGAAAAATAATATTTTATAATTTGTGAAAATTATCTACATTATATCTTGGTGAGAGGGATGTTGCATGTGTTGGCATTGATGTCAATAGAGTGGGAGTATGAAAGGTTGCATGTGATACAATCAATGTGTTGATCAAAAGTGTTGTGAAGTGTTGGACATAATGATGAATGTCATGAGCATGTTGTACATAGTTGTACCACATCTCTTGTTGCTCATGAATAGGTGAAAGATGATATGAAGAAGTTTTGGTTTCTTGTTGTTGATCAAAATATTTGTAATTGTTGTTCAAGGTATTGTGAATTTTGTATTATTTGTCTCTTGATGTAAAGTATTACATAAGATATGAAAGAAATTATGAAAGTTTTTTCAAGTAGTCAAGGCATAGGAAGTTGTATTGAAGTGACTCGGGAGAATGCTCTGCATTCCTCTACATTTGAAGATATGGCCTTGTATTTTGGAATTCAAACATAGATAAGTGTGAAGCATGTGTGTTCTTGATTTTAGAATATAGAAGTTACCACAGAAGTTTTCGGAGCTAGCAAAGTGAAGATTGTGTTGTTGCAGTCAGGAAGGATCAGAGGAATGCTCCATATTTCTTTGCATTTGAATATTTGGTCTTGTGGTTTTAAGGATGAGTTCAAATTTTCTATTTGTTTTCTCATTTCAATTTTTAGGTGTTGAGGAGTACCACAAGTCTGGTTTTCAATGTTCTATCTCAAAACTATGTTTTTTGGGTTTGCAAGAGATGCTAGATTCAGTGTTTGTTTTCTTGTGCCAGCATAAAGTAGTGTGAAGTGAAAAAAGTGTATGAGAATGTTTTTGAATATCATATAAATTTTTTAAGATGATCCACATAATTTTGTTTGGTCTCTCTGGTATTGCCATTGGTCTGGAGCTAATGCATGGAAGGTTAAGTGTTTGTTGGGCCGACTTGATATGTTGAGATATTTGTGCCAAGTTTTTGAAGTGTGTGTCAACATGGAAATGTATGCTAAGGTAAAATAGGTCCTAATTATCTCCTGGTTTGGATTGTATTTGACTCTCTCTTACCATGGATGTTTCAGAGCCTATTGGTTGTATCCATTACATGTTTCATATCATACATTTCCTTTTGGTCGAATAAGGAGAAACATTTTGAAGCTTGAAGAGGATATAAATGGAAGATCAAGTTTTTTGCAAGATGTATGAATGTGTGTGTGTGTAATACAAAGAAATATATGAAGTGTGATGAAGGAAGTGAGCCAAAGGCAATAGTATTTGTGTGAGTAAGGAAGTGTGTTGAAGGCATTGAGCCGAAGGCAATAGTATTTGTGTAAGGAAGTGTGTTGAAGGCAGTAACCTGAAGGCAATAGAATTTGTTGAGCAGAGGTGTTACTATGGAAATTGATCAATATTTCTTATCAAGTATGTTGTTTTGAGGTTGTAGCCTCCTTTCTGTAAGTGTTGTAATTTGTAGGGAGTCGTAGACTTACTTTCTTTGTAGCCATAAAACAATGTTTCAGGGAATTGTAGATTTTTTTGGGCTATAGCCCATAAAACCTATTGTAAATCTCCTTTTATTTGTGAGGCTAAATTTGGATAGTAGCTCCAAGAAGCTTTCTCATATGGTTTTTCCATTGTATAGTTTTCCACATAAATACTAGTGTTATGGTTGTGTACTTGTTCCTTTGAATTGCATTTGGTGCTTTATATGTTTAAGGTGGTAAGAAGTTTTGTTTAATAAATTTGAATTAGATAAATTTGTGGGATATATTGATTCACCCCCCCAATATATCATTGTGTTCTGACAAGGAATTTAGGAACCTAAGGGATGGTGAATGGAAAGGGAGGAATCTTAAAGGGATCTTCAAAGAGATGCAACCCTTAAAAGAAGGAATAAGATAAGTCATTAGGGATGAATACAATGATTAATAAAATACCAAATCAATAAAAAACCATGGAAAAATGATATAGAAAAAAAAAGAGATTAAAGAAGATATTGTGTTAGCAATGGAATTGGATATGGAATAAAATAAACTAAAATAAATTTAGGAGAGTTAACAAGGATATCACAAAAGAATGGAGGAGGGTAGAAAAATTGAGTTAAAGCACACTAAGGAGGATATTGTTGATGAAGGTAAGGATTATTGAAATAAATAAAAGAAGTTAGAGAGTGTTAGAGGGGTTGTTTCTAAAATTATAGAAAAGGAAGAGAATAATGAAAACCCACTAGTAGAATAATTGAGCATCAACAAATGCATAAAGGAAGCTACAACTAAACCTAATAATTATACATGCACATATTGTAAATTGCATACCCTTTCAATTCCACACTATTTTTTATCCCTAGTGCTTTTGTAGGCTCATTTTAGCCCTTACATCACCTTTTTCCCTCTCATGATGCTCGCCTACCTTCTTTCCAACAGTCATCTTTTTATGTCACTTTTGCATTTCTCTTATTTTCTTCTTGTATCTTATTTTTTAGCCTAAATTGTATGGACACTAGTGCTTAACATGGGCATCCCCATGTAGCATGAGCATCCCACAACAATTTGTTTTTCAAAGGTCATTTTTGAGCAATTTTTTCACTTGTCACCTTTCACATCAGTAGAAACAACTCATAATGATTCATAATGGATTGACGACCTATTCCTCTTCCCTCTTTTCATTTTTTAATCTAATATTTCATTTGGAAACTCTCTTGGATCTCTCTCTCAGCTCTCTTGCACTCTTAAGCTCACACAACTCTCTACAATTTTTTGTAGCTCTCTAAAGTGCTCTCACAAAAATATTTCTAGCTCTCATGTTCTCACTTTGGCTTCCTTAGGCCTTACTTGTAATATCATTCTTTTTATCTTGCATCTTTGAGAATCTTGGTGATTTATCACATCCCTTATCAAATCATTTATTTTTATCAAATAATTTATCATTTTATCTATATATTTAACTTTTTATCTATCCATCTTGGCTAATGTGGAGGTGGAAACACTAAAGCAAGGTTTTAACAAAGCCAGACCCCAAATAGCCACAAAAAATTTTCTCATCTTGTCATTTTTGCAAGTTAGGTGGATTTTGGAGCTCAAACCAGATATTTTGGGACTTGTTGCTTATGTTTGTGTTGGACAACAATGTGATGTGAGGATTGTTGGTGTGAATTAAAGTCTTGTACCTATTAATTTATCTCACTAGGTAATTAGGGGACTTATTCACATGATTAATTTTACTTAAGATATAAGATTCTTTCTAGAAGTCTTAGTTGGCTTTTCTAAAACTTATCTTATATTTCTTGTATGCATGATTCCTAGGCAGTTAGTTTGTTAATCATCTCATGTCATAGGATTAAGACACATGTCACAATCATGTTCAATCCTATTCTTCACCTTGACTATATAAGGAAGGTCAGTGTACACATATGTAATATACTTCATACCTCATCATCATTTTGATAGGTCTTAATATCAAGTAAGCTCATATTCTTGCATACTCTCTTGTAGAAGGTTTTCATTGTTTTTGCAGGTGGTCTTTGGTATAGAGCTAATATTCAGCTCTTACAAGATATCAGAGCTAATCCTTGTGAAAACCTTCTCAAATATGAGGTTTGAGCTATTTCTAGTGAGAGATCTATGTTATTTTTAGTAAGGTTGAGTATGCTCTTCTCTTGCATCATATGATGACCTAAAGAATCAGAAAAACTTAAAAGAAATAGAAGATTTGGGTTTTTTATTTGAGTTTTTTTATTGCAAGTTAATTTTGGTGCATTTTGGAGGTAATCTGAGCTCACCATTGAGTCCAAGGCATCTGTAAAAGTCAATATTGACTTTTATTTCATCAAAATATGACATATTTTGCCAGATTTGTGAGGGTTTGAAGTTGGGAGGTGGTTACTAGATTCAGGAGGTAGCTAATTTTTTGAAAAGCACTTTGGACCAAAATCGACCCTATCATTGCGTCCGGAAGGCCCAAAACCCTATTTTCATATTTTGAAGAAAATTATTTTTTGGCGATTTTTTTTTTAAATTGGGTGATTATCTTAAATTTGACGGCCAAATGATTATCATGGTGGACTGTGTTAAATTTGATGGCTAAACGGTCTTCATACCAATGCTCAACCCTATTTTCCAGCTTTTGGTTGCATGGGGACCACCCACTAGCCCTTAGGGGGCTTAATTTTGGCCCCTCAAGCCTTAATTGGGCAATTTTCTTAAAATCACCATAACTTTGGACTCAGATATCGGATTTTTGAAAATGAGATATCATTGGAAAACTAGTTCTGAGCACTTTCTAGTGGTGCAGGTAGTATTATAATATTTTATTCTTGTAATATTTTATTGCTATTTGAAGTCATTTGGACCTTTGAGCTCATAAATTTCTACCAGTTTCTCCAATTTGGTGACTCAAGTTGTATTTGGAAGGTATTCAAGAGCTCTTTCATTTGGTTCATGTAATTTTTTTAGATTCAAATCCAAGTGTGATATATTTAGATTTTTTCATATTTGCTTCTTGGTTCATAACTTGGACATCCTATCTTTTGGAGAAGTTTTGTTTTTGGGGGGTTTCATTTTCGGTTGTATTTTCAAATTTTCCCGAGTTTCTAATTGATATTGAAGGTTAATGTCTTTGTAATTGTGAAGATCTATTATAGTTCATTATGGGATTTTCATTTCATCCTTCTCCTATTATGTTTAAAAGGGGAAACTATAAACAATGGAGAGATGACATCATAAAAAATCTCAGATGGCTTTATTTGTTGTCATGTTTGTATAATCTTGTCCCCCCTCCTAGTATTGATAATAAGAAATTTGCTTGGAATTGCAAAAGGGATCATGTCTTAGGAGTTATTGCAATGCATATTGATGATGCCACTTTGAATACTATTGGTCATTTTGAGTATCATCATACTCTTTGGACTAAAATTTGCGAGATATGTGGAGATTCTAATACTCAGCCATTCCCAAATGATCTCATTTCAGGTTGTCTTGTGCCTCTTCATTTTTCAGATGGGATACCCTATGACTATGCTACTATGTGGGAGTTTAAAGATTTTAAATACTTTGAATCTTTAGATGAGGATGATGAGGATTCTTTAGAATCTCCTTCTCCATCAAAGATAGTTGATGTACTTTCACCTTCATTGATTCATTGTGTAGAGTCATTAATTGAGGTTCCCATCATTCATGTTTTGCAGGACCATCCATCTTGTGTTGATGATTCATTAAGAAATTTCGGTGATTCATTACACCAATTATCTCATTGTCTTCTTGATTGGGATTCCTATTTATCAAATATTACATCCTTGTTTATGGAGTCTTACATTTCAAATTTAGAGGATACATTTGAGGGGTTATCTCTCCTCTTTGATGACAATCATTGCATAGTTGTTGTCAAACCATATTTTCCTTTGGATGTTGTTCAACATCAGTTTCCACATAGTCTTGATTTGTCACCTTCTTCATTGATTGGGCATGTACCTAAATTTATTGTGGCATCTTCATCTTCAGTGGACAAGGAGACACATGAGGACTTTTAGAGACATATTCATGCTTCCTTCCTTCAATTCCTATCTGGAATGGAAAGCATTCTTTCATTTTTACTTGGTTTTGTTTCTTCCAAAAGGGAGACAAGTTGTTTGTCGACATTGGATCATGTTTTGTCTTTAGGAACTTAGCATTTTTGTAGGATATTACACATTGTGGGGGGGCTACATAGTCTCTCTATTTCCCTCTTATGGGGGGCTATTGATTATAATATATCTATGTGATGGATGGTGCACTTTGGGGGTATCATGGAGTCCTCCATACTTCCTCACTTGATAGTTTATTTTCTCTCTTTTGGGGAGGAGTTTTGTCCCACTGGGTTTTCTCCTTTTCTCCATTTGTGAGAGATTTAATTTGCATTTGTACATGGGTACCTAAAATGGCCATGTAGCTGGGGCCCATCTTTGCATCTTTTTTGCATCATTTACATAATAATATTCTCCCTAAGTTGCACTTAATGGGGAGTGTTGGTGTGAATTAAAGTCTTGTACCTAGTAATTTATCTCATTAGGTAATTAGGGGACTTATTCACATGCTTAAGTTTACTTAGGATATAAGATTCTTTCTAGAAGTCTTAGTTGGCTTTTCTAGAACTTATCGTATCTAGATTGTATGCATGATTCCTAGGTAGTTAGTTTATTACTCATCTCATGTCATAGGATTAAGACACATGTCATAATCATGTTCAATCCTATTCTTCACATTTCCTATATAAGGAAGATCATTGTACTCATATGTAATATACTTCATACCTCATCATCTTATTGTTAGGTCTTAATATCAAGTAAGCTCATATTCTTGCATACACTCTTGTAGAAGGTTTTCATTTTTTTTGTAGGTGGTCTTAGGTATAGAGCTAATCTTCAGCTCTTATAAGAATGCCTACATTCAATGCACTGGCATCCTTGACCGAGACTCTCATATTTAAACCGTAAGTTCCTTATCATCTATAATTTATATTTTTGTAATTATATTTTATTTACTTTTTTGTTTTCATATATTTTCTCTATTTCATTTATTTTAAGAATTTTAGCTATTTGAATTAATTTGAGTGTGTGTAGTGAAGTTTACTCTCAAAGGAACCTAGTTTTCCTTTTTTCAAAGTCAAAATTTCTACATTAAATTTTAGTGAACCCAACTTGTTGCACCACTTCCTATTTATTGTGATTCACTACATTACATTTTGGTGAACCTGCTATTCTTACATTTAAAAAATTCTCAAATACATTCTTATTCTTGTTCCAAAAATAATATTTTTCACTATATTAATTATTGTCCTTGCTCTCCTTATAGATCCTTACTGGTCCTTTGGCTATAATAAATTTCTCTATGACAATTCCTTTTTTTCTATAATTTCTTTGAAGGAGTGAGCATATTGCATTTGTAAATGAATCCCATTTCAAGATTCAATTTTTGGACAAAAATAGTTACAAGTTATTTTTTGAGAATGGGCCATGCAAAGATACTAGCCAGATGCCTCCATATTTATAAGAAAGAGGCAAATCTTTCACCTGTATTTTTTTCTGTTACATAGGTCCATCATGGTGATTTCATGTTCAATTTTTTAGGAAATATGTGTCAAAAATTTTGTGGCCAACTTGGAAAATGTGGTGATTTCCCTATTAGGGAGATGTGTAAGCCAATCTATGGCTTGTCCACCCAAGCTTCTAGGGAATAATATGAGGTAGATTAGTTTAAGGGCATAACATTGCCACAACTAACCCTATAATCATATCAACTATAGTTTTGGGGTGGGGTGTAAGAGGTATGCATCAAGATAAGAGACCTCTTGGCATGTGATATAGAATTATTTAAGGTGTTCCCTAGGATCTTCCTTTCCTTTGTATTTATCGAATCTAGGTATCTCAATTTTTTGAGGAAATGGGATCATGGTGATGAAATTATCGAAAGGGTAAGGACATAGTTCTTGGAAGGTCTAGATTTTATTTTGATGTCCTAGTTGAAGTCCCTTAAGTGTTTCCTTGATTTTTGTAATGTCTTATGCCAAAGAATTTATGAGACTAAGGGGTGGTGGTTTATAATTGGATGTTGGGGTTGTGTGTATGATATGTTTAGGTTTTGATGGATGGATGAAATTAGATTTGAATTTTGGAGAGGGTGTGTTTTGTTTAATGGGATGGATGTTGAAATGTGAGAATGGATGGAAGCTTTGGGTTATTGGATTTGTGTTGGAATATTTTGAGTTCTTGATGATATCTTGATACATAAGTGTGTTGTGGATATAGGATTTGTGGTTTGAGAGGTAATGGGAGGATTAGAAGAAGATGGAAAATGTGTGGGATCATGATGATTATAAGTTTGGGGTGTGGAAGGATTTTTTTGGATGATTTAGGAGATATCAAAGTTATGAGGTAATTTGGAACATTTCTTATTTAGCATAAGGGTGTATTGATTGGGATGCTTCATGATGTATCAATGCATTAATTCCATGGATTGGGTGTCTTATGAAAATTCTTCCAATGTGGGTGAACCTAAGTCATCCAATGTGGGTAAACCTAAGTCATCTAAATATTGATATTTCTCAAGTATGATGTGAGATGGAAATGGGAATTTGTTCTCCAATGGGACTTGATGGACCACTTATTCAAATAATATATCATTGGATAATAAATTTGGGAATCCTTATGAGACCATGATTTTCTTATAGCTTGTGACCTTGTGATAAGAATATAAGAAATATACCTAGGAATGATTGGGTTGGATGAAATTGATTAATGATGATTGGAAAAGGGTAGACCTTAGATATGAGATTTATTGAATTTTAATGATTGGATTGAAAGGGATGATGATGTTGGATTCAACATGGAAATGCTATGGATAAACAAGAGGTGATATAGGTACAACTTGGTAATGCTATGGAATGAGTGAAAATATTGATACAACTTGGCAATGCCATGGATAACTGAGAGGTGAGATGGACACAAGATCAGTGTTGTTGCAAGAATATCTATATCCTTGCTAGATAGGGATGGTTTTCTTAGGGTTGAAAAGTTCCTAAGAAAGGCTTGGATGGGGATTTTGGTAGCTAACTTGGGGTATCTAAGTTTCCAATGCAGGGCAACCAAAATGATAAGGGCTAGCTCAATATACTACTTAAGATATGAAAGATCTCAAGCAATAAATAAGCTAGTTGATAAAAAGGGTTTAGGATCTAGATTTGACTCTTAAAAAGATTGATTTCATTTTGGATATGGATTTGGATTTGGATTGGATGATGAGAGATGATGGAGACTGGATGGAAAGATAAGATAGCTCAATGATGAAAAAATTATGGATTGGAAAGATGAGATAGGTTAATGATGAAATATTATGGATTGGAAAGATAAGATAGATCAATAATCATTGAGAATGATGATGAAATGATGACAACGATTGGATGTTTTTTGATTTTTCCAAGGTATAAGGATGATTATAGTGAGGATTGGGGTATGAAAATGGATTGAAATGATGATATGAAGGAATGATGGGTTTTTTTTGATGAATAAGATGGGAATGATTTATATTTTGACTAAAATGATGGGTTTATATGGGTCTCCTAGGTATGCTTTAGGTTTTTGAAGGTCAAACTTTCAGATTGGGGATCTAAAATAGTCAAATGAGGGAATAATTACATAGGTGCAATTTTATAGAATAGAGGCACCACTTTGTGAAACATAAGCATGATTTCACATAAAATTATGCATAAGCACCTCAAGATGAAAAATAGGTTCCTGAGGATGAAACACGGGTTTTGAATGATAGTTGGGATGATTTTATTGATTTTTTGCAAGAGATTTGACAAGCACAAAGACACAATGGTTGACTTGACTCTCAAGGAAATAAGGATAAACAACTTCACTAGTTTTGCAAATGAAAATATGCCAAGAATGATAGTAGGATCCTTGTATTATTCAAGTAGGTGTGTATACTTAATATGGGCCCACTATCCAAAAGTTAATACGTCAAGGTTAATGTGAAACACTTCTCTTTCAAGAGTCCATATCTAGGGATTCAATAACACAAGGGCTCACCTTTTCCCTTTCCTTGGAGGTCTTTAGACCTTACCAAGAGAGATTCTACCTTTACTCAAAGAGATACATGGTGAGTAGCTTTGGGAATGATATTATACCCTACACCACACTAAGCAACAACCAAATGGTCTTAAATACTTCTAAATATAAGGTTTTTAGTGGATCTATGAGCAATGAACTTCTTTGATAATGCCCAAGATTAGGAGGGTCTCTCCACTCATCACCAAATAAATCTCAACAGACTAAGGGTCTTGTGACTTGGCTCAAAAAACATTGGATATACCTTTAGCTATATTTTTCTCTCCTCCCTTTGTATACCCCATAAAAAAATATTGTTGAGGTCATCCTTGAGGTGATCAAATCCTCAAGTAGGTCTCCTAATGGGAAAGACTAAGCTAGGTGTTTTTATCACCCAAGATCGCATGAAGTGCAAGGGGAGAGCATACACATAAAGTAGTAAGCCTTAGGATATAACATAGAACATAAAATATTAAGAGGTGTGATATTGTAGTTTGGTTGTCATTGATGTCAAAAGAGAGTTGCAGTCTGGTTGTTTGGTTGCCAGAGTCTCTGATAAATGCTCTGCATTTCTCCACTGATGATGTTATGCTCCTCTAGTTTATAGGTTAGCTTCATGTTGTGTCAAGGCATGTGTGATCCAAATTTCAAGTCCTTTGGGTTACTGAAAAGGATATTTCGAGAGTGACATATTCAAGTCTATGTTGATTCTATACAGATGTTCTCAGAGGTACAAAGTTTGTCTTTGTATATCTCCGCATTTGTAGATATAGTTTTCTGGATCAAAATTTGGATTCATGAATATGTGGTGTTGTATCCAAAGTTTCATGTTATTATACCTTCTACAGAGAAAGTTTAAAGTGATAGATTTCATGATTGTGTTGTCTGGTGACTAGTTTCAATGTATGTTGGCTTGCACCAACTTGTTGCTACATGAAGTTGTGAAAGATCTATAAGAGAGTGATCTTGAATATTAGGTGATGTTTGTTGCTACTTTGCAAGGTCTTCTCTAGTTTCTTTAGAATAGGTTGTGGTCTGAAATGAATGTTTTTCTTGGTTATGCTTTTTCCTAGCTGACTAAGGTATGTTGAGGGTGTGTGCCACGAGTTCAAGTGTGTGTGGAGCTTATGGAGTATTTGAATTTTTTGTAAGGTTCATGCCGATTTATGTGGGAGAAGCGTAATTAATTCCTTATCATTCATGTGTATTACCAATGTTGTGAAGGTTGACATACTTCATGTTTCATGTTTTTATTGCTTATGGAACACCTATTTTGAATTTGTGAAGCGTGCGAAAGATAAGATTGAAGGTGTGAAGATTGTTTAGGACTATGTTAAGCATGTGTTGGAATCCAAAAGGTGTGTTCCTCTTCACAGTTTTATGTGTAGTCTTTTGGGTCTCGCCCTCTACACATTTCATGTTGATTGTTTTATCCTTGGACAACCTGGAGATGTAATATTTGTGTTGTTATGGGCTAACATGTAATGTAATAAATGTAATATCTTTTATATATTATAAACCTAGTTGATCTAGTTCATGGATGTCGAGGTATGAGGTGATGCATTATGATAATTGGGTGAGCAACTAAAAGAGAAAGAGAAGAAGTGTTGGATCTTGTCTAGCTTCAAGATGATCATATCTTTGTGACAGAAGGAAAGTGGAGAAGTGTGCTTGATTATTTTTTGGAGGCATTGAGCCAAAGGAAGAATTTATTTAATGCTAAAAGTAGTAGGCAGGAAAGAAGAAATTTGAAGAAATGATAAAGTAGAATTACAATCATCAAAAGAGAAGTGATAAATCATATTTGCAATCATCAATCAAAAGGATTGAGCCTAATTGATAGTTTTAGAAATGAAAGGACTATTATTGTGTATTCATTCTTGAGTTTTTTATTAGATCAGGGAGTAGTAGCTTCCTTGGGTTGTAGCCCTAAAATAAAATGTAATAAGGGAGTTGTAGCTTCTTTGGGATTGGCCCTAAAATTGTTATCGAGGAGTAGTAGCTTCCTTGGGTTGTAACCCTAAAACAAAGTAATTGTTCTTCATATTGTGAGGTTGGATTAGGATAGTAGCTCCTAGCAATTTTTCTCACCACGGTTTTTTCCTTGTGGGGTTTTCCACATACATTTGGTGTTGTGTTGTGATGTGCATTGTGTTCATCTTTTATGTTCATATTTATGCGGTAGTGTTTGAAGTATCTATTTGTTCTGGAGGGTTTGAGATTTAATAGAAATTTGATTCACCCACCCCCCCCCCCTTCAGTATTCTGGTGTATGTTCAACATCCTTGAGGTGATGAAATCCTCAAGTAGGCATCTTAATGGGAAAGGCTATACTAGGTGTTTTTATCACCCAAGATCTCACAAAGTGCAAGGGGAGAGAATACACATAAACTAGTAAGCCTTAGAATATAACATATAACATAAAATATAAAGAGGTGTGATATTTTAGATCTCTAATATCACACCAAGTGCAAGGAGAAAAGCATGTCTACACATGATAAGTAATGTTCATTAACCCACAGTGCTAGCTTTAGATGCCTAGATTAATGAAAAATAAAGTCTTGGAACAATAAAACCTACATAAAAACATTAGTAATATTGATGAAAATAAGACTTAACAGGTTTTACAAGCCGCAACACTAGTTAGTTGACCAAAAATGCAAGTTAAATGATAAAATAAGCTCAAAAACCCTAGAAATTGCAAACTAAAATGGAGGCACATATTTACTAGATAAAGGTGTCATTTATGATGTAGAGGCACCTTAACATTATGTATGTATGTATCTCTATGTAATAGAGGTACTTTTCTATGAAACAGAAGTGCAGTTTCATAGACATGACCCAAAAAACTTGTCTTGGGGTCTAAAAAGTGTCATTTTTGACCAAATAGCTTGGAAACCTGTGATATGAGATTAGGATACACTAGAAAACACGCATATATTGTAAAAATATTTTAGATAATGATACCAAGAGGTCTCAATGTTGATGCAAGGACAAATCTCTTAGAAAGCTTCAATGAAACCCTAGGTTAGAGAAACCCTACTTTTTACAAAAAATAAACTAAACCTACAAAAATAGAGTGGTAGAGAGATGATATCCTATGAAATAAGGCCCAAAAGGTTATTCAAACCCTAGGTAAAACCCTAAATTATCAATTCAAATTCATAGAAAAGAGGCACAATTATGGGTGGCAAAGGTGTGACTTCATGAAACATAGGCACAACTCTATGCAATAGTGGTGCAATCACAGATGGAGGGTTCAAAAAGAATAGTCCAAACTGTGCATCTTAGAGTTAACACAACAAAAATAACATAAGAAATTATTCTACAAATATGATTTTTTATTGAATTAGAAATCTTACATGCAACCTATGCCTCATGGGAAAATAACTAGGGCTCACAAGCCTGTCGCAAGGGTGTTCAACATTACAACTGGACAAAGTCCTTGTTACAGTCCCCCAAAGGGTCAATGCAAAAATATCTAAACTCTAATTATGAGAATCCTAGCTAAGTACTGATGAATGAGCTAACTACTAATGAATGGTTCTAATGAATTATAAATGCTCTTAAATATGATTCTTCAGCTCCAACAAAGATCTGTGTCAATCACAAGGGTTTACAAAACCCAATAAATGATCAATGTGAAGGTCAGTCCTAAAAATATGGAAGATAATTCTTCGCAACATGAAATAGCTTGTGAATCTCCAAGATAGATCCCATTGGACCCAAAATTCTTGTAAGGTGTTCCATTAATCTTTGCACATTCTGGAATAGGTCTGCACTAAGAAATTTGGACCAGATTGGCCCCAAATTCTCTGACTGTGAATTACAGTGAAATTCTAAGAGTGATAAATTTTGAAAAACAAATGCAAATGATTTGAAATCTGGATATGTCATAGATGGCTTCATGTAGATTCTATATCCTGCTCTATGATCTAAGAAACGATACTGTGATGAAATGTGAAATGAAATGTTGAAACTACTACTGAATGAAATGCAAGAAAAGAAATGTTTTTGGTTGATACAAGATTGCTTTACAACCAAGGATGCTCTTGCATCAGACACTCGAGGTTGGAAGAAAATTGAGTTCCTCACTTTTTAGGGCCAAGAGGAAAACCAAAACAATCCACCTCAGCCTGATAAATCCATGATGAATCTTCCATTGGTCTGCCTTTCCACTTCAACATATACTACTTGTTCCTAGTGCTCCTCCCAATTCTGGTATCCAAGATCTGCTCAATCTCCTCTAGTATTTGATGTGGTAATTTCTCCTTCAAATCTACTTCATTTCTACTACACTTGACTATCCTTCATAATACTCATAGATGTCTGCAACATTGAAAATACGTGATATTTCCAATGTCTCTAGTAACTCCACTTCATATGCATTTGTGGATTCAAACTTCCTTACAATCCTACATGTTCAAAAGTTTCTCATCTCTAGCTTATTGTATGTTCCTACTAGAAATATCTCTTTCCTTTGATATACCATCACTTTATCTCCAACAACAAACTGTTTATTTCTCATTTTCTCATCTGCCTCCCCCTTATATTTATTGTCCATATCCTTAGTGCTTTCGAACTTGATTATGCAACCTTTCCATGAATTCTGAAAACTCTTCTACCTCTGCACTTCCTTTGTTCTCCATATTGATGTCTCTTAGCTCTACAACTTCTCTAGGATGTACTTCTATCAAAATCTCAAATGGTGTCCTCCTTGTGCTCTAGTTCATTGAATTATTGTATGCAAATTCTACTTATGATAGAACTATGTCCTAATTTCCTATCTTGTCTCCAACCAAACATCTCAACAGGTTACCCAAACTTTTGTTTACCAATTCTATTTTTCCATATGTCTACATGTGATATATTGAACTGAACTTCAGGTCTCTCTTCATCTTCTTCCTTAATGTCTTCCAAAAGTATCCAATGAATTTGGTGTCTCTGTCTGAAACTATGCTCTTAGGTAATCCATGCAATCTTATAACCTCCTAGAAAAATAGATCAACAATATGTACAACATCATTAGTCTTCTTGCAAGGAATAAAATGTGTCATTTTAGAAAATCTATCTATTACTACCATTATAGAATCATGTCCTCTTTGTGTTCTTGGTAATCTCAATATGAAATCCATGCTTATATCTTCCCAAGGTCTTTTCGGTACTATCAAAGTTTTATACAATCCAGTATTCTAACTACTCCCTTTTGCAATTTGACAAATTCTACAAATTTGAACATACTTTTTGACATCCTTATATATCTATGACCAAAAATAGTGTTCACTCACCAAAGCTACTATCTTTTCCACTCCAAAATATCCTACTAATCCTCCACTATGCTTCCCCTTAATCAAATTCTCCCTCATTGAACTCCTCGGAATACACAATTGATTTCCTTTGAACAACATGCCTTCTTGAATAAAATAATCCAACCATTGGCTCTGGTATGTCACTACTGATTCCTTACATGCTATCCAAGCTTCACCAAAATCTGGATCATCCTCATACATGTGCTTCAGTTCCTCAAAACTCAATATTTCTACCCTCATTTTTGTCAGCAAATTCCTTCTCCTGCTTAATACATCTGCAAATTTGTTTGACTTTCCACTCCTATACTTCAACAAAAATTTATAACTCTACAAGAAGTCAACCCACCTCATATGTCTCGGATTTAGCTTCCCTTGATTGTTCAAATATTGCAAAGCTTGATTATCAGTATACAACACAAAATCCTTACGTAACAAGTAATGTCTCCACTTCTTTATGGCTTGAACTATGACATAGAATTCTTGATCATAAATTGAATATATTCTTCTGGAATCATTCAAATTCTCATTGAAATAAGTTATAGGTTTTCCTTCTTGACTCAACACTACTCCTATTGCATTTCCACTTACATCACAATTAACTTGAAATACTTTGTCAAAATCTAGTAATGTTAACATTGACTACTCTGCCACCTTTTGTTTCAACAATTCAAAACTTCTTTGTGCTCCAAATGTCCACTTAAATTCCTTGTTATCACCCCTCATTGTCTCTGTCATAGGTGTAAAAATGCTACTAAATCTTTTGATAAACTTCCAATAAAAACTTGCTAATCCATAGAATGATCTTACTTCTCCAATGTTCACCGATGTAGGCCACTCAACAATTTCTCCAACCTTTTTAGGGTCCATTTTTAATCCTTCAATAGAAATAAAAAAACCCAAATATACCAACTTTGTCTTCATAAAAGTACACTTCTTGACATTAATCAAAAATTTCTCCTCTCTCAACCTCTACAATACTTGTTTGATGTGCCACAAATGTTCTTCTCTAGTTCTACTGAAAATTAGAATATCATCTAGATAAACAATGACAAACTTACCGAAGAATTTCTTTAGTACCTCATTCATCAATCTCATGAAATTTCTTGGTGCATTAGTTAATCCAAAAGGCATCACTAACCACTCATACAATCCTTCATTAGTCTTAAATTTAGTCTTTCATTCATCTCCTTCTCTAATTTTAATCTGATAATATCCACTCTTTAGGTCAATCTTTTTGAAAAAATTTGCTCCACTCAAGCATTCCATAATGTCATCCATCATTGGTAATGGAAATCTATACTTGACAGTAATCCTATTGATTGCTCTAGAATCTATATGCATTCTCCATTATCCATCTTTCTTTGGTGCAAGTACATCAGGTACCACACAAGGGCTTAAACTTTCTCTGTTCAATCATTTCTTCAACAACTCTTGTATCTATCAGTTCAATTATGCATTCTCTATAGGTGTCATTCTATGTGATGCCTTGTATGGAAAACTTGCTCAATCCATCAAAAATTGCCTTCCATCTACAAATTTCATAGTCTGGCAGTGCCACACAAGCATCCATAGGCCTAATACGCACAATACTTCATCCTTATATGATCCTATATGAAATTTAACCAAATATTGTTCATTCACAAATATATTATGCTCATCTTGAATCCATGCTATCCTAGAGGGGTTTGGATGTTTCAATCTCTCCAAATTCAACTTGGTTACCATCTCCTCTAAAACTAGATTATCAATGCTACCACTATCAAAGATAACTTTGCATACCTTTACCCTGGACTTACATCCTATTCTAAATAGACTCTTCCTTTGTGGTAGTTTCTTAGTCGCTTCTTCATGCATCAAAGCTCTTCTCATCACCAATTATTCACCTTTATTAAGTTTTCCAACTAAATTTGAGGGTTTAACAGGTTCTTCATCCACATAAGTTGATCTTCTGGTATGCTCAATTTTCCTTCTGGTACTTGCTTGATGACATTAAAATTCTTTGTCCTTCATCTCCACACTTGAAACAAGTTCCTTTTAATGGTTTTCTCTTAGATCTTCCTTCATCTCTCTAGTATCCATCATTGCAGTATGAATTATGACCTCCTCTACCACTGCTGTAGAAATTTCTATCTTCTTTTCCTTTGTAGTATGAATTGTGATCCTTTTCTTCACTCTGGTAGGATTATCCATCTTTTTTTTTCTATGCATAAGATATTCTTTCTTCGGATTGTGATCCACTCCTCTAGAACCTTCCTCATACTTCTTTACCTTTGTTCAAATTTCTTGTTCAACTTCTCTTCCACCTTCAATGCAAATTGGTATGCTTCTTCAATTGATGTCATCTTTACTAGGCTCAATTCTTCTTGGATGTTTGTTCTCAGTCAATTGATACATCTTGCAACCTTTTCTTTGCTTTCTTCACTATGTCTAGTCTTAATGATCATCGTGTAGAATTCTTCAGTATATTCCTTCACAGATTTCTCCTTTTGCCTTAGGTTCTGCAATCTTTTCAACAATTTCAATTCATAATCAACATGAATGAATTGATTCTTCAACTTTGTCACCATTCTATCCCATTTTATCATTTTATCTTTTCCTCTTCTATTTTTATCCAACTAAACTTATTTCCATCATAAAGCAACATGAACTTTCAAAACAAAATTGCAAATCTAACTCTTTTCGGATCATCAATTTCTTCATATTCTAAGTATTCTTCCATTTCATTGATCCAATCAATCAATTCTTCAGGGTTCAAATTTCCCACGTAATTTTGAATTTCAACTCTAGGTCGCTTAACAATTTTAGAGATCGCTTTCAACATCTTCATTTGATCTAATTCTTCTTCTTCTAGGTTTTCCTCTATTTTATTTGCAACATGATCCAAGTCATCAATTTCATCTATATCCCTAGGGTTTAGGCCACACCTTCTATCCTCTTCAACAACATCTAATCAAACTTGCATTACGCGCATCATTTCCAACACTCATCCATTCTTCTAGTGACATTCACCATAGCAAGTGCTCTCCTCGGTGACATCTCTCCCCTTGAATCTGGTGCAACTACCTCAGTTCGACAATCTAGCTACAAGGGTTTCAACTTCCTTACAGTTGGTGATCGGTTGAAAACACATGCAGTCTACCTCAAGTTGGCAATTTTTTCACCACAATGAATGCCTTCAGGACTTACAAACCCACTCTAATACCGCTCGGTGTAGTCATGGATCAAGGGTTCAGATTGAACAATCCAAACCATGCAAATTAGAGTCAACACAACATAAATAACACTAAAATTTATTTTTCAAATATGATTATTTATTGAATTGGAAATCTTACATGCAACCTATGCCTCATGGGTAAATAACTAGGGCTCATAGGCCTGTTGCAAGGGTGTTCAACATTACAACCAACCAAAGGCCTTACTACAGTCCCCCAAAGGGTTGATGTGAAAATATCTTTAAACTCTCATTATGATAATCCTAACTAACTATTGATGAATGATTATAATAAATTACAAATTCTCTTAAATATGATTCTCTAGCTCTAATAAAGGTATGTGTCAGCTCCACAAGGGTTTACAAAACATGATCAATGATCAATGTGAAGGTCGGCCTTGGAAATATGGAAGATAATCCTTCGTGACATGAAATGACTTGTGATTCTCCAACATAGATCCCATTAGACCCAAAATTCTTGTAAGGTGTCCCATTAAGCTCTGCACATTCTAGAATAGATCTTCACTAAGAAATTTGGACTAGGTTGACCCCAAATGCTATGACTGTGAATTACAGTGAAATTTTGAGAGCAATAAATTTTGGAAAACAAATGCAAATGATCTTAAATCTGGATATGTCATAGATGGCTTCATGTAGATGCTATATCCTACTTTGGGAGCTAAGAAATGATAATGCGGTGAAATGCAAAAAAAAAATTGAAACTGCTACTGAATGAAATGCAAGAAAAGAAATGTTTTTGGTTGATACAAGATTGATTTACAACTAGGGATGATCTTGCATCAAATAGAGGCACCTTTATGTAAAACAAATCCTCATTTTCACAATATGAGTGCTAAAAATGAATTTTTCATTACAAAAATTGCACAAAAAACTCACCAAAAAGGTTAAAATAAGGATGTGGATCCCACCAGGTATGCTAAAATGAAGGTATAGGAAAATTATTGAAGATAAATAACATAATATAACATAATGAAGATCAAATGTATGCCTCAAATAATTTTCATCCTCCTAGATGATCGAAAATGGATTACAACCTTGTCCATTTGATTTGCTCTTATTTATAATGATAGTATGTGGATTGCTTAATAGACTAGCATAACCTTGATATCATTACAAATGAGAGATTAAAATGAAAACATAATGGTATGATAGCTTAATTCTTAAATGAGGATTAAGGATAAGAGCCTTTAGATATAGAGCTTTAAAGAGGCACAATCAAGGGCTAGGATAGATTGTTGATGGATGACTAAGATTGAATGAGGATTAGGTTAGGCTCAAAGATATAGTCATGTGACAAGTGTCACATGAGGGATCAGATCTAGGTTTAAGATTGGGATAAGGAAAAAATCCTTATGTGAATGGATAGGATTAAGAGGTGGGATGGAAATAAGTAGATAAGATGGAAAGTTAGTTTAACTTTTGGAAGGGTATCTAGGTTCAATGAATCTGGGTAATGAGTTAATTAGACATGCAAAGAGGACACTTTTCACATGATGAAAATTTTAGATTATGATCCATGTGAACAAGATTGATGGCTAGGATTATATGGATAAGGATAAAGGACAAAGTAAAATTAATTAAATAAATAAAATATTCATTTAATTAATGAGATCATGTGAAAGAAAAATTAATTAAATAAATATTAGGTTAGGACAAAATGAGGAAAGAAATGGGAATAGTTAAATAAATAATAAAATTTGATTTAAGTAATGGCTTAGGATAGTCTAAAATTATGTGGTTGAGTAAGTTTAGATTTTAGGTGTCTACAAGATGATACACATTCCTTTATATATAGGAATGGGTGATGGATGTATAGAATAAATATTACAGAAAGAAAGTGAAGAAAGAGATAAGAAGGAAATATATTGTTAACTTATTAGGGAATAAGAAGAAAAATAATTTTAAAGTAATTGCAATGAATGAATCATTTGATACATAAAATATCTTGATGAATTTAGAATAGTTTGATAATTGTAATGACACAGATGACTCAAGAAAATAAAATATATATTTCTTTGATAAAGATGGGATTATATACATTCCTTTATATATAGACATGAGTGACACATGTAGAGAAGAAACAACACAAGAAGAAAGTGAGGACAAATATAAAAAGGAAATAGAGTCTTTAGGTAAAATCCCCACAAAATATATTAATGTTGAACCTAATTTAGAAGGGGAGATTATCTTAGATTGTAGTAGTTATAACATAGACAATAAAGATACCACGGAGTCTTGGCTTTTGGATGAACTAAGAAAGAAGGTATAAAAAAGTAATGGAGACTAGAAGGATACATATTCTAAGAAGGATTGATAAAAACTCTAGGAATATTATCAAAAATTATGAGAACTCATTGTAAAAATTAGAAAATCAAATTAAATATGAGGAATAATAACTTATCAAAATATCACATCATTTGAGCCACATCTCATGTGGTATCTCACACATTAAACTACTATGGTATCCTAGAGTTGGAGACTTGCTAACATACATATAAATCCTAGAGAAAATATTTGGAATGATTATAAGCATTACATGACACTTTAGTATGCAATGCAACAAGATGGTGGTACATCCACAAGTTGAATATACCAACTTGGAAAACCTTTATAGTTCTAATTAAAACCAGATATCTATAAGAGGAAGTGGATTGAAAGTTTACACCCAAATATTATGATGAAGTAGAACAAGAGATGTATTTATAAAATTATATTAAGGAATGGATGAAAAATAAAGAATATGATGATAGACTATACAATCACTTATTCTCTTGAACTTTATCACTTGTTGCAAAAACCTAGTACATCAATCAAGAGAAGGGGGGAGAAACCAAATACTAAAATTAAATACAAAATGACTTTTATAAAACATTTTCATTTTATAACCCTAATAAAATTATGCATAGTTCACTATAGAGGATGAATCGGATTCTCACCAACATAAGAAGTTAGAAGTATATTTGTAAACATAAGAGATTAGACTATTCCACCAAAAGAAAGGGGTATTTAGAAACTTATAGAATGGATGGATAAAATAGAAAATACATTGAAAAAATTTATGTTACACCATAAAATATCAAGACAAGATGAAGAGGAGGAACAAAATCCACAAATTTTTGAGGTAAAATTTGAGGAAGGAGGAAGAGAGAAAGCCACTACAAGTGTAGAAGAGAATATGTACTTTAACTGGCCTTTAAAAACAAGAGAGGAAAATATAGCAACAAAGGGGAGCCCTAAGTTTGCAAAAAGTGGAGACCATTGGGATGAGAATAGGTAATGCAAGTTGTGGAAATACTAAAAGAATATGAAGATTTATTTCCTTGCACGTTCATTAATCTAAAAGGTATTAAAAAAGAGGCCAAATTAATGAGCATTCAACTGAAAGAGAATGTAAAACCACAGAGAAAGAGACATTACAGGTTCTCAATAATAATTTGAAAGAAATAGTAAAGAATGAAATTAACAAAATGTTGGTTGGAGGCATAATCAAAAAAGTGGAAGATGCTAAATTGATAAGCCTTGTGGTGGTATAACATAGGAAAATGGTAAATTAATGGTATGGATTTTAGGAAATTCAATAAGGCTTGTATTCATGATACTTTTTCCACTTTATTCAAAGAAAGTACTAGATTTAGTAGCAAGAAGGGAAATTTATTCCTCTATAGATAATTTTATTAAAATACCATAAAGTAAAGATTCAAGAAGAATATCAACCTAAAACTATGTTTGTAGCTAAATAGGGATCATTCATGTTTGTTGTAATGTCATTTGGCTTAAAGAACACGCTTGTAGTGTTGATCATAATCATGATCAATGCATTTAAGGACTTCATCCACAATTTACTTGAGGTATAATTAGATGACTAAACAATATATGGTTTAATCAAGGAACACATCCAAGTACTTTATTTAATTCTATAATGATGCAATAGTTTGTAAATTTCACTAAATTTGAAGAAATGTATATTTGTGATATCATTTGGCACATTATGGCATGTCACGTATAAGGAAAATTTAATGTTTTATCCACTAAAAGTAGTCATAACCCTAAATATCCTAGCTCCAAATAAATTAACTAAAGTAATTAAAAAAATTGGGTTATATTGGATACCATAAGGAGTTAAATAAAGGATATTTGGCAATTGTTGGGTTGATAGAAGAAATCTTGAAGAAAATTAAAAAAAATTCTAGTAGACATAATATTTCCAACGAGCCTTTGGTACACTTAAAAATAAAATAGCATAAGCACCAATCTTAGTGTTTATGGATTGGAATATCCCTTTTCATGTCCATGTAGATGATTTGAGTATCACAATAGGATTAATGTTAGCACAACCAAGAGAAAATAAGGACCATCCGTTTGTTGTTGCTAGTTGCAAACTCTCACAAGAAAACATAAATTATACTATAATAGAAAGAGATTTGGCTATGGTCTATGCATTATAAGATTTTAAACACCACCTCTTGACAACTCCATTTATATTCTTTACACACCATGAACCATTCAACTACTTATGAACATACTAGTAATCCTTTGAATTATTTCTAGATTGATACTTCTATACTGAGAGTTTGACTTTAAGATTATCGAAAAACTAGGAAAATTCAACCAAATACCATATTATCTTTCTAGGATTGATACAAGAGAAGAGCTATGGATTGCTAAGGAAAAATTATCCAATGCAAGTATGTTCAAAATAAATGTAAGACCATAATAAATCACATAAGTAGCACAAATACTCTCCACACGAAAAATTTCCAAAGAACAACTCTAAAAGTGAGAAATAATTTGTTGTAGAAGTATTTAACATATACATTGATAGGAGAAGAACTACATGTGATAGGAATGGATGAGTTTACAAGAAGAGTTGTGTTTTAACGTGAAAGATAAAACATTTTGCATGAAGCTTGTGAAGGAATATTTGGAGGACACAACTTAGGAGAAGGCACCACAAGAAAGGTGATTCTAGTAGGATTATGGTGCCCTACATTGTTCAAAGATACAAATTGATATGCAAGGAATTTTGATGTGTGTCAAAGAGTAGGGAAACCTAATACAAGAGATGAGATTCCCTTGTGAATAGTATTAGCACAAGCCCCATTTGAAAAATGGGAAATAGATTTAACTAGACCTATTAATACCCCTACAAAGAGATCAAAAGCAAGATCCATTATTATAAGTATTAATTATCTTAAAAAATAGGCTAAAGTAGAAGCAAAAATCTACTAAAAATGTAGCAAGATTTGTGTATCAAAATATCATAACAAGTTTTTGTTATTTGCTAATAAAGTACGAAAGTTTAGAAATCTATCACACTTTATAAAGGAAATCACAATAAACACAAGTTTTCACCTTGGACCACCTAAAAGTGATGTTTATGTTTTGAATTTCAAAATGATATAAACTAACAAGATGTAGAACTATTAATGTAGTCTATTTTTATAATTTTTTAAAATTATTTGAATATATTTTTAAAAAATTTGAAAGAATAATTTTAATTCTAATGTTCTTTGAAAAGTGAGGGCAATGGGATGTCACAAAAATAAATCAAAGATTTTTTCCCACATAGATGACTTGAAAATCTAGTGCATGAAAAAATCAATGAATATTTATTTTTTAAAGTCAAACTTAATGAAAATGTTATATTTTTCATGGCACGTTAACTATTGTCAAAAAATTTATCATGTACAAAAACTATACCCCCTTGGAGAAGATTATCTCCTCTAATGCACCATGTGTGTGTGTGTGTGTGAATTTGATTGCCCATTATTTTTTGAAAGAGAATTGGGTTAAACAATCCCAAAATTCCATACAACTATGTCTAGAAGAGTTTGAAATTGGACAACTCGGGAGTCTTCAAGCATAATGAAATGAATAATAATTCTTTGATTAAATATTTTTTGGCATTTCTCACCAAAGAAATATTTCTCAAGAACTCCATTGATTTCTTAGAAATTGTTTCCAGACATTAGGTGTAAGGCCAACCTCTATGTGATTATTAACATTCTAGTATCCCTTGGCATGTGCTCCATTATGGGTTAAATAAATTAGTTGCATGGTGCAATTTCATGGATGTGTTGGTGTTGGGTTTTGTATTGGAGTCATGTGGAGTAATTCTTCTCCTCAAACTTATGTAGCGAATATGGTTATTTTTGTTAAGGAAAATTTGCATAATTCTCTTATAGATTGACTATCTAGGAGATTATTAGTGCTTGTACTTTATAGCGTGTTAGAATATTGATGATGTAAATAAATGTCATGAGTAATGCTAAGGATTATGGATTATTTAAACTTGGAATAAATGATCGACATAAGATAATTAATTATTAGTTTAGAAATATGAAATTATGATTGTTTAACCAAGACTAGGATGGTGGGTGATTCTTTGTAAATAAGCTATTTTCAAGAAACAAGATATAATGGAATTAGTTGAGTAAAATATAAAGACTAATGTGGTATTAGATATTATTTTAAACAAATGTACTAATGAGTTGAATGTTTTGATGAAGATGTTTGCTATGTTAGGTTTTGGAGCTCTTAAGATTTTTTATAACAACAAAACAAAATTGCCATCAAGCATGTGTGGATGCAAATCAAGACAACGCTAGTTGAACAAGTGATCAACTTCAAGTAATTATATGCGGTAAGTATATATACTTAATATGTATATTTACATTCTTGATAATAAGATTTTTTAAAGATAAAATTAGGGAAGACTAAACTAATGGTTACATGAATTCATTTTATTTGATGAGATTAAATTGATTATATAAATTTATTTGTATCGATTAAGTTAGGACAATGATCTTAGTGTGATTAATGAAAGTTGTATAATTATGATTATGCTTAAACATATATATATATATATATGGATATATAGCTACTAATTTTGTGGTTGTTGTACATGAAATTAGTGTCAATGAGGGATAAGGGAGAGACATCAAAACCCTATTAAAACAATTCATCTGTTGAAGTTGTTTGTTTTGTTTGATGTTAATGTGATAGCTTTATATTTTTAAGTTATCTTTTAATATTGGGGATTATTTTTATTTTGTTTATTTGATATTTTCTTGGGAGAACATATGTCAGAGATAAGAGGTCATTTAATCTTTTATTCAATAGGAGGGTATATTTTCAAGGGGGGTAAAAGTGTTTTAAAATGTTAAATTTTGCTTCATATTGTGTTTTTTAAAAGCCTTAAGTATGTACCTAAGGGTTAGACACTTTTTGGAACCCATAGATTATGTAAAATATGAGTTTTGAACCATTTTTATGTCTTTTTATGAATGTTAGAAGATTTGAATTAAGGTTTATTTTGCCTTATTATTATTTTTATCTTATTCATTAAGGGAAATAAAAAGATAGCAGAGAGGGGAGACTTTCTCACTTTTGGATAGAGAAGAGGAGAGAAGAGCTGGGAAAAAGATAGGGTTTGGAGGAAGAAGAGAGGTTCAATGGAAAAGATAAAACCAATTGAAAGATATGTTGTTTTAACTTTTCCCATTTATTTGTTGTCTTGGAATGTGGTTAGTATTAGCTCTTAAATGTTGTTTGGTTTTCTGTTGTGAAAGGTTGAGAAAATTTTGAAATGTGTATGATTATTTCCTTGAGATTTTGGAGTTGAATGAGTTAAGATGTGATGATATTTGAATTGTTGGCGAATATTTTATATGAAAGTTTTATGCAATTCGTTTTGCTTTATTTCTTGTTGTTTAAATTTGGTTGTTGGTTTTGAATCATGGATTTTGGCGTCTTCTCCATGCTCAGGAAATGGCTAGAGTCTTGTGATGGATTGATGACATCATGAAGGTTGGTTGGAGAGCTTTCACTCTCTCATTGGCATGATTTCATGGGGTTTTGGAGATATGGTTATTAAATTCCAGCCCTTTGGGCAACCTGTTGTACATTATGGAATGAAAAGATAGCATGAATAAGAGAGTGTAGACACAAAAATGACCTAGGCCTGCAAGGACTATTTTACCACTTTCATCCTAGCATAATTATGGCAATTTAATTATGTTTCTAACCCACCTTCAACTATTAATTAAATAATTCATAATTATTTAATTAATTCATGACTTTCTATTCTTCATGATTATTAAATAAATAGATCTTATTTATTTATTTAATGTGTCCCTAATTATCAAAATTTGCTCATAATTAAATAAAGTTCTCAATTTATTTAATTAATCTTTGTCATTAATGTCCTCTTGATTATTAAATAAATATATTTATTTAATATGTCACTAATGCCCAAAAATCCTCTTTTAATTAAATAGATTTATTAATTTATTTAATTAGTTAACTACCTCTTCTAAATTAAATAATTATTTCTAATTATTTAATTGCCTTATTTGACATTTCCCTCTTTTTAAATAAAACAATTTATTTAAAAATGACTTCACATAGTTATCTGCTTCTTCTTTTAGTAAATAATCCTAAATCAATTATTTACTATCTCACTAAATCCACATTTTGAATTAATTTTAATTCAAAATAGAAATATTCTTCTACAAATCAAGTAATTGCTAAAATTATTGATTTTCTAAATCTCGTCTTCTTATCTTTTGATTTTTACTAATTTTCATCTCACTATCACGTTCATTCTCCATTCTTGATTTAATTTCTTAAATTAAATCTTGTGCACTCATTTGGGAATTTTACTCTAACCTTAATTGAGAGTTTCCATTTTGAATCTTGACCTTTGATTTTAGGGCATTTTTCAATCTCTCATCTCATCCGTCTATCCAAAATTGAATTTTCTATAAAATGTCAATTTTGTTCTCATTTCGACATCTCTTAATATCTTTGTTTTCTTGAATCTTTCATTTGCTTGAGATTAATCTCTTGCATTGTCATTTTAATTACTTGCATTTAGAATTAAATTTATTTTGCAATAATACTTAAGAAATCCTTCAAAACTTTGCTTAGGGCTAGCATAGTAAATTTTTCTCATCACAATTTGATGGCACACTCATCATCACAGCAAGCTAGGAGGTGCAATGGAAGTCAGCCATGGAGGAAGAAGGGTTTGGTGAGCTCATTTCATTTTAGTTCATGTTTTCCTTCTTTGTTTTTCCTATGTGTTCCATTGACATTGTGGGTTTTATTTCTATTGCATTATATTATTATGCTAATCTAATCTTGATCTATGCAGAAAATCCTCAATCACATTGGTGAACCCGACTATTTTTTTTTACACGTTTTTGCAGGTTTTTCGTACATTTTTATCGTTTGCAGGTACAGCTACAGAACGACGCATTTGATAGATCTTGCGACACAAAATCTTTGTTGCACTGCAATTGATACAAACCAAGCCGCAATCGACTTATCAAGCCGCAATTGACGGATGGAATGACACATTTTCCATATCGAGCCGCATTCGCTCTGTTACGACACAGCTGACTGGTAACAAAGTTTTTTGTTTTATCTTTTTCAGATTTCTTCTAATTTTTCTAGTTCTAGATTAAGGATTTTGGGTTATTAACTTGTTTGTTGCAGTGTGTGTCAAGCTAGAGGCTAACCAAATCTTCTTGATTGATTGTTTATTTAATTTCACAACTTGCATTTCACTCATAAATAAAATGAACAATCATGCAAGTGTGTGAAATTAAAAAGAACAGTCATTTCCTTTTTCATGAGTTTAAAATTAACTGTTAGTTAGTTCACACTACAAACGGTTAAAATGAACCCCCATGCTTGACAAACACTACAAATAGTTAAAATGAACCATTGTATTTTTTGTTTTGTGATTTAGTTAGTCATCACAACAAACATTTTGATTTGGGCTTAAAAAGAACATCATGCGAGTGTGAGTTAAGATATTCATGTGCTCTCTCTTTGTTTTTAAACAAAGATTGATTGAACTATGAATATTTTGGCTCGCTTTTGTTAGCCTTAGAAATTAGGCTTGCTTTGGTGGGAAAAAGTACTCACCCCAAAGCGACTCAAACCGGGAATGTGCTAAATCCAAGCGATGCCCAACCAGTATATAAATTTCAATGTTAAGGAAAACTTAGCATTATAGAACTTCCTGTGGACCAGAAATTGACTCCCCAGTACCCTTGTGGTGCATCAAAACCTGTAGAGTGTAACCTTTGCATACTAGGATGATAATGCCTCTCGCGTGGCCTTCTAAACGGGTGCTCAAAATAAAACCTTTATTTTAGTAAACCACAAACCTTCTATTCTTTGGTGCAGCAACAATCATTGCTAAGGCACCCACACCTGTCAATTCTTAGTAGAGATGATTAATCTGCCATCGGAGTTTCATGGAGGTTGGAAGCTTGGTTTCCCTGAGAAGTGAGTGCACTGTAAGGTGGTACTGTTGGGCCAAGCTTCTGAATTCATCCTCAATCACAAAGAGAAGCATTTTAGTTCATATATTTTTGGTGATGATAGATTATGCCTAAATTTGTATTACCTTTAATGATGTATTTATCTTGGTTCAAGTTATAGCAAAGAAAACATACCCAAATCCCATGATTCACATTTGTAAAAGGATTTTCTTAAAATTTCAAAGATATATGCCTTGCATCTTAATGATAACAAGGAGTAGCTAAAATAAAGTCTCTTACATGAAATTGTTTTAAAAGAAAAGAGAAGCAATAAATATGCATACCCAAAGAATATATATATATATATATGTCTTGGAAATATTTTATTCATATAATGTATGCATGTAAAATATGCAATACATATATTTATGTCAATAATTTCAAATAATGCTATTTTTAAGTAATGTTATGAAAAACATGGACTCATAATGGACTGGAAAACTAATCAAGGTTTTCTTTTAATATATGCATATACAAAGAGAGTTTTAAATACCCCAAAACCAGAAAAAAAAAATAAAAAAAATCCAATATTTTGCCTAATTACATATGTAATATGAATCTATTTAACCTATATAAATGAGCACATATATACATATATATAGAAAAGATCATATATATAAAGATAAGATTTTCGAACAACATCATTATATATATATATATATATATATATATATATATATATTGTGTAAGTCAATATATTGAATGTATACATATTTAAGTAATTAAATTAAATATTATTTAAATATATATACATAATATTATTAACATATGCATATATGGATGGAGGCGGAGGCTATGTTCATAAGTGTTAGATATGCCATCAGCAAAGGGTACTCCAAATTATGGGTGGAATGTGATTCTATGAACATTATAAACTATTTGTGTGGCACTCATACTCCGAGTTGGAATGTTGACCAGCTCATTAAGGATCCAATAATCATGTTGCAATCTTGTGAAGAGATTCACGTCTCTCACGTTTACCGAGAAGGAAATTCGATGGCATATTTTTTTGCCAACAAGGCTAGCAATTTAAATGAATTTAATTTGTGGGAGGAGGGCTTGATCCTTCCTGAGAAAGCTAGGAGTTTATTGAGGAATGATAGCATGGGTTGAGGTGATGCGACATTTATGGTCTAGTACCTTCCTCCATTTCACATGCTTTGCGGGTGTCTTGTTGCTCTTTGGCCTTTAGTTGTGCATTTTTTGCAAGGGTTATGTGAGTCGTGTGTTGGTAGCCATGGGTGGTGACAAGAGCAAAATTGAGACACATTCTTGTGGGGACATTCAAATACAGAAGAAACTCTAGAATATTTTGTGCCATGGTAATTTTACCCCATTTTTGGAGAGACTGCACGGGCATGACCCTAATGCCTCAAGGCAATTTTTTTCTTTCTAGCAGAATCGAAAGCTCAGGGTTAAAGGTCTAGAAGTGGAGGTAAATTAGGATTTGGCTATCACTATTACTGGGATACTGACAATTGGCTAGAAGTTCTTCAAGGATAAAAAATTAATGAGGAGGCAATGGTCCAGTTTTTTAAAGATGATGAGCGAAAGCAGTTAATCAAATTGGAGAGATCGGGCTACGGGAGAACTTCCCTCAAGAAAATATGGGCGAGCGTTGTTGAGGTGCTAATGCATTATGTGACTCTGGAAGGAAGGTTTAGGGCTATTCTTGGTCACCATTTTACTCTCCTCAATCATTTTTGACATGGTTTGTTCATTTCATTTCCTTTCTTTTTGTTATCATCTTTGGAGGTCTCGGTTTACGCACATCTAAAGAATAGCAGGGCCCCCATCCTCCATGAAGGGCTTATTTTATTAATTATGGAACATGTCAAGACTCTTCTCCCTACTCCTACCATTAAGGGCAAGGAGAATAAATTAAGTGATGTGTTTGGGCCATCTGGGTTGGAGTCCTCGTCGTCAGAGGAGGAGGAATGGAACGAAGAGGAGGATCTTTCTCATGCAGCTATGACTATGTCTTCGAAGAAGAGGAAGGTGGTTGGTGCTAAGAGTAATAGGCCAGCTAAGCATCTTTCCCTTTCTGGGAGTGAAGACACGGAGGTGGGGTCGGATGATCCTTCTCCCAAGTTTGTGGAGTTGATTGTTGGTAGTGATGTTGTTGGCAGTGGTTGTGAGGTGGGGACACAAGATAATGTTATGGGTTTGGTTGAAAAATTGAGGAGGTTATCGATGCGTATTGCTAACCTAAAGAATAAGGCCTTGGATGTTTTGACCAAGGACCCCAATGAAGTTGGTGATGACAAGAATTTTGGTGATAAGATGGTGACCATTGAGGATTCTCCTATGCAGGACTTGCCCAAGGAGGAGGAGGACAAGGAGATTAGGGATCGGGATGAGGAGGATGTGGAAAAGAAAGAAGCCAAACATGAGCCTTTGAAGGTAAATCCTCTTTCTGAGGACTTTTCTTATCTTGATGATAATGCTACCTCCATGTATGATTTATTGGATATGACTAGAGTTGGGGCCACTAGAACCTTTAAATTAGCTAAGTGGACTCTGCAGGAATTCAATAAAATTAACATCAAAATTAGAGGTTTGAAGGAAAGTCTGAAGAATGTTCTGAAAGGTTCGGTGTCGGACATTCTTATTGATAGAATGGTGGACCTTGAAGGTTCCTATCATGACTTTAAATCTTTGTGTGAGGAAAGATTGTCTGCACTGGAAGACAAGGTTTTAGGTATAAATGTGGATATCAAAAAAAAATTGCAGGTTTGTCATATCTTTGTGAAGAACAATGCAGATTCCTTGGAATTCCTTTTCAGATATATCAATGAGCTCAGGGAGAATAAAGTTTATTTCTTTGAGCTTATGGAGAAAGAGTATGCAGCCAAGGGTAAAGGTAAAATAAATGCTAAGGATGATGACAAAGGACTTGTTGTCGGAGGATCGACTGAGTGGAATAAATCATTTGATGTCGAGAAGGAGTTGTTGGATATGGTTGAAAAGCATAGAAACCAGTAGATGGAGGTGGCCAACACTCTGAGTGGCTTGAACTAGTGCTTGGACTTTTTCTTTGTTTCTTTTTGTTTCCTGTCGGGTGTAGGTTTCTTTTAGGTTGTTTTGTGGTTATTGGGTGTTAATGGTAGTTTCTTGTGAATATCCTTTCATGTTGATGGTTACATAAAGAATAAATTCATCCGCAATACCAATTGTTATGAATAAATCTCAATAATATTTCCCTATGATGCCAATTAATTTTATTTTATATATATATATATATATATATATATATATTATTTAGTGAAATTATTATTCAATTCAACTTTAATAATGAAAGTATGTCAATAAGAGTAAATAATACTTAATGGTATTAACATAAAAATAAATGAAAAAATTGGTAGCAATTTTGATAATAATAATTGTTAGAGTAAAGGTCTTAACTTAATTATGTTGATTAAGTTACCTTTATTCCTTTCTTAAGATTTCACGTTAGTTTGCATAAAGTGACATTTAATAGTTATATTAATTATTAAATGTTTTTCTATTAGGGCTTCTATTAGGGTTTTATTAGGGTTTGCATGATCTCCTTTTTATAAGGATTGATCCCATTGTATTTCATATCAATTCATTCTCTCTAATATATACATTTTCAGTTTTCAGAGAACCCTTGCTTGTTTGTCTCCATCTCTTCTTTTGTGACAGGTTATTTGCATGCAATGATCTTTGGGGTTTGTGAAGTTGTATTTTCTCAACTCCTACATGGTATCAGAGCTCCACACCTGCTGCTTCTTGTTCTTGTTTTGAAGATTCTTGGAGCTTCAAGGGTTTGGGGTTTGTTTTCTTGATCCAGGGCATACCTGCAATTTTGAAGCATTTTCAGCTCAAATGGACCTTTCCATTGCGTCCGCAGTGGTCCAAAACCCCTAAATCAACTGTTCATTCGTCCATTTTGGACAAAGTCAAAATTTGAGGCAAAAAAATTTTGCAGTACGGCCGTCGCCTGCCTGGTAATTTTTTTTTGGAAATTGTTTTTTTCGTCAAAAAAATATTTATTTTTCTGCGGAAATTTTTCATTGTAAAATTTTTTTATTTTTATTAAAAAAAATCAAAAAGAATAAAATTATTTTTTTCGTAGTTTAAGGGCTTGCTGGCCCGGTTCAAGGGTACCCGTAGGTACCTGCATCCGCAGGCCTGTGGGCCCTATGGTACGTTGGTCGGCATACTGCCGACCGGCAGTCTGACAGTACCGCCGATGGCAATACTTGCCAAGACGCGGCCCGGTACAGGTCGCAGGCAATTTTTTTTAGATTTTTTTTCAACAAAAAAATCAAATGTATATTTTTTTTATGATTTTTTTTAAAAAAAAAAAAATCAAAGTTCTTTTATTGCTTTTTTTAAATTAAAAAAACAATTTTTTCATGTATAAGCCCAATCGCGCTTTTACGGTTACGGTCGTTTGGCCGTCAAATTTAACCCAGTGTTTTTGCTACGACAGCCATATGACTGTCAAATTTAACCCAAAGCTGGCTTTTTCCCTCTTTGGACCTGATTTCTTCTAAATGCCATAACTTGGGCATACGATATCATTTTTTGGCAAACGAGATATCATCGGAAAGCTGTTTTTCTCATCTTTCCAATGGTGTGGGTCTCATCACTTCTTTTTTCCGTTGGTACATTCTACAACCAGTTGAAGACAAAGGGGCTATTTTCAGTCCCAAGCTCATAACTTTTGATCAGTTTCTCCGTTTTTCGCAATCTCAGCGGCGTTGGGACCGTATTTCAGAGCTTTTCTATTTCATCCATGCAATTTTTCCAAATATCACTCTAGATATATTTTATTCAGTTATTTTTGTTTTCACACTCTAGTGGATTACCTGGACATATTTGCTCTTGAAAACTTTTTGTTTGCATGGGATGCTTTATTTTTGGCTGTTCTTCATGTATTTCCAGCATTTTGTCCTTTGAGGACATTTTGAGCATCATTTGTAAGCAATTTTTTTTATATAAACACACTGAGATAAAGTGCCACACTATTGTATATGCATCTTTTGGAGATTTTGCACATAAGGTTGTGCCATATTTTGTACTCGCGTTGTTATTATAAAGTGTCATAAAGGGTTGTGTAGTTTGCCTTTGTTTTGCCATCACATCTTTGTCCGGTGAGTGTCCCTCCATGACGACAGTGAATCCATACCATGGGGGGTTGTGTAGTTTGCCTTTGTTTGTCATCACACCTTTGTTTGGTGAGTGTCCCTCCACGACGACCATGGATCCATATGATTCCAACCTCATACATGTGTGTTTTGTTTTGCACACCACTTTTTCAGTTGCAGGTGATTTCTTGTGCACTTTCAGATGTTGTTTCTTCTTCCTCATGCACTACAGCGTGTTACACATCATTTCAGTGGATCTATCAGGCTCTCCTAGTTCAACATTATGAGGGGGTTATTATATTGTTCATGCTAATTCTTTCTTGGTTTTGCCTTGGAAGGGATCTTCCATCTTCAGTGGAGGTTCTTCAGCACCATAGCAGTCAGCTTTCGACAGTTGTTTGCAGCTTCTTCTGCTTCAGTGATCTTCTTCTTGACTTTCTACATCTCTTTTTGGAGTAGAGCTTTTTCCCATGAGGTTTTCTCTATTTCTCCTCTTTACAGATATTTGGTTGTATTTGGGTACCTTATGTAGAGCAAGAGGATTCACAAACTCAACATTCCATTCACTTGACAAATTCCATAAAATTATTTATCTCAAATAGTGATTAAGTGCATCCTAGATCACATTGTAATCATTCTCATAACAACCCACAATTCAATGCAACAAATAGTCATTAATAACTTCCACAAAACAAATAATGAAGCCAATCCCTTCAGTGAGATTTTGAATACCATAAGTACAAAACTTCCTTCCAATTTTTATGAAGATCCAATGGTGGAAAATAAAGTTATGGCATTTTCTCCAAAACTGCAAACCCTAGGCAGTGTTCAAAACTGCCATCACCAAAATTGTCATAACTTACTCAATTTTTAATTAAATTTGATGAGACTTGAAGAAAATGAAACTAGATTCACATATCTAAAATTTCCAAAATTTTTTACATCATTATTTTATCTCCACAATACGTTCCATTCTCTGCAACATCCTGCAACTTTTAGAGAAAACAATCTCATAGGGTTGCCAGTGGTAAAATGATCATAACTTTCTCCAAAATCAATGAAAAAACACCAAACCAATTGCAAATGAAAGCTAGTTCATTATTATATCAATAAAAATCAATTTTAGGTCTGTAAAACTTCATACAAAGTTGTACCATGTAAAATAACAGGGCAGAACATTGGAAATTGCAGAAAACTTCATGCCTTCCTTTTAAATTCTTGTTCAAAACTACATTCCACCCCCTATTTCGACTTGGAGGCCCATTTTTATACTTGAACAATCAAGTTATTCTCCAAACAACCTAAAAATACCATTGAAAAACTTTTAACAAACTTTTAAAAAGTTGTTATTTAACAAGAAAAGTTGTTATGACAACATTTGACAACTTTTGACAACTTCTGACAATGTTTTCATTTTTTCAACCAAATGACACCAAACCTTCATCAATGACTCCAAATGATTTAAAAAATATATAAAATGGATCATTCAACCTTATTACATGATTAAAACACCTAATTTAATAAATTTATACAATATGACCTCATGGAGGCTTGAAGGAAAATAGGTGCTCCTGCACCAGTACCTGATCTGGCCTAGTTGTCAGGACCCATGTTTGCCTTCTTACATTGTAGTTACCTTTGCTTTCTTGCATTTATTTGTAGCTGCACTGTTGCTCATCTTAAGGGGGGGTGTTAGAGTAAAGTTCTTAACTTAATTATGTTGATTAAGTTACCTAAATATTCCCTTCTTAAGATTTCACATTAGTTTGCATAAAGTGACATTTATTAATTATTAAATGTTATCCTATTAGGGCTTCTATTAGGGTTTTTCCTATTAGGGTTTTATTAGGGTTTGCATGATCTCCTTTTTATAAGGATTGATCTCATTGTATTTCATATCAATTCATTCTCTCATTCTCTCTGATATATACATTTTTCAGTTTTCAGAGAACCCTTGCTTGTTTGTCTCCATCTCTTCTTTTGTGACAGGTTATTTGCATGCAGGTGATCTTCGGGGTTTGTGAAATTGTATTTTCTCAACTCCTACAATAATATCATGGGAAATATTAATGTTAAAATTTATATTGTAGCAATCTATCATGGCCTTTTACTCACTAAAGCAGCTAAGGTGACCAGGCTTTGGTTAGAAGGGGACTCCCTCGATATCATAAATTATCTCCTTAAGCTAAATCTGCCATCTTGGTCCATTTATCATTTAATTGAAGTTGCCCTTTTCATTATTGATTCCTTTTTTGAGGTTAAAATTACTCATATTTTTTGGGAGGCTAACTCTCTTGCTGATGGGTTGCCAATTTGGGATTAATGGCTCATAATTATTGGTACTCTTATGATTCCATTTTGTTTAATCTTTAGATTATTTCTAATAATTACCAAATGTCATGTCATGGTTGTGGATACATGGGGAGATAAGTTATTTTATTCCCTATTCCTTTGGTTTTTCAACTTTGAGTTTAGAGCTTGCTCGTTTAATTATTGCATATCTTTTGATTACGAGATCATGGTTTGGGATTTAATTATTGGTTGCACTTGGGGTGTTAGGCTTACATTGATTGTGGGTGTTATTTGGTTTTTCTTTTGGATTGTTCGTTTAACCCCTTTTGTGTAGAGGAAAAAGATGAAGGTTGTGCGTAGGCTGTTTTAGGTGGCTATGGGAGGGGATCATTGCAAAGTTGAGCCGTCTTCATGCAAATAATTTAGTGGGAATGAGATCGTTTGGGAATATCTAGAGAAGGGTGATGTTTTCCCCAATTTTCTTAGTCTCCATGGTTCTAATTTGGAGGTGATGAGGGCCTTTCTAAATGGTTGGAATACCATAGTTTTGCGCTATCAAGGCATGGAGGTCAATATCACTAAGGAGTTCATTGCTGAGAAAATTGGTTTATCTACTAAGGGTAAGAAGTTTTATAGGGATCGAGCTATGTCCAAGACTACCTTAGCTAATTTTTTCAAAGGCAAGGAGCAATAGAGGCTTAAGTGCATTGGTATTGGAGGGTATGATTAGAAATTAATCACACCGCTCTGGAGAGATGTTTCCCTCATGATTATGAAATTCTTCACGTTGCAGGGAAGGTACTCTATGATTTACGCCTATCATTTTATGTTGCTTAATCATTTTTGTCATAATAATCTGGTTTTTTTCCCCTATTACTTGTTTGTTTCTATGGAAACCAGTATTGATGCTCACAAAAAGAACCCCAATAAGGCAATTCTTCATGAAGGCCTTATGAATCTTATAATTGAGTACATTAAATTGAATTTGTTACCTAAGATTCCTAAGCTCTCTTTTGTTGGTAAAAAGAAGGGCATTAGGTATGGTTATGATACCAGTGGGTTGGCAAACAAGTGGGACAGTGACTATGAGGAGAAAAATTCTAAAGATGAGGAGTCGTTGGAGGTTGAGAGGATTTTGGAGGCCTCTATGTCCTAGTTGAAGGGCTATGAGATGGATATTAAAATGAAGGAGGTTGTTTCTCCTACTGGTAAAAAGAGTGTGAAGGGGAAGAAAGGGAGCCCTAATAAGGAGAAGTGTGCTCTTAATTTGGGGGATGTTGGGATGAAATGAGTGGAGGAGACTCCTCTTCCTTATGTCAAGGGGTTTCAGGGGAATGTTCAGGAGGGAAATGAGCAGGCTATGGCGAATAATTTTTAGGAGTGAAATGAGTAGGCTATGGCGAATAATGTTCTGAAAGGTGAGGGCTTTATGAATTTTGGAATGGCTCTTCCTATCCATGGTGGTTTGGAGACCCTTGCTTGGAAGAGTGAGGAGAAGATTAAGCAAGCTAAAGACAAGGTTGGGTGGCTTGAGTTGTTGGCGAAGTCAGATAATTTCTTTAAGAAACATAGGGTGAAAGTTAAGGTAGTTGATGTTGAAGAATCTCCTATGGAGGAGGATGTGGAGGGAAAGGGTGTGGACTGAAAGGACCTCCATGAGAATGTTGATGTTCCTACTACTGAGCCGATCAATTGGAAAAATATCAATATGGATTTTTTGCAGAATGGCAGAAGGCGACACTAGAAACCTTCTCTCTCTTATGAAATGGCTCTTTACAGAGGTTAAGGACCTTCATACTAGGCTTAAAGATTGGCAGGATGTTTGTGTGGCTTTAGTGAACTGCAATCAAAGGGAATGGTTGGTGAGAGATAAGGTCAAAAATATGAATGTGATCCTCGATAAGCTAACTGTGGATGTTGATAGACTTGGAAAAAATTATGAGGAGAGGCTAACTAATTTGTAAAATGTAGTTCACAAGGTGAATGGGGAGCGAGTAGTGGTTATGGAGGATGGAATGAACAAGATTAGTAATGACTTGCAAGTTGTGGTTGGAATAAGTAATCAGTCCATACAGTCTAGTGCACAAGTCTTGTCTTTATTGAATGAGAAAGTCATCAATTGGACTGGTAAGAGCTTGGACCTGGGTGAACATGAGGAGGCTATAGCTGATATTAATTGTATGAACTTGGCAGAGAAGTATGTGGATGTTGGCCCATGTGTGGAGAAGAATGTGGATGCTAGCCCTTGCTTGTGTACGAGGATCAAGACTAAGAAAAGGGCATCCATTTCATTCTAGGATCTTGAGAAAGTGGTAGAGATGCATGACAAGGTCATCTCTAGTAATGTGGACTCGACAAAGGTTCTTGATAATTTCTTGTAGTTTTTGGTTGATCAGCCTTCTGTGCTAATGTTTTGCTATTGGTTTACTGACAATTTATCTAGTGTTTTATTTTATCAACATTTTTTACTTTTTTGGGTTATTGGTGATTATGTGTCTTTCTCTTTAGCAACTTCCTTTCATTGTACTGGGTTTTGGGGCCCCTTCAAAACTTGCTTTTCCTTATCAAAAATATTTAAGATGACATATAGACTAATAATATTGGTAATGTTAGTAATTGGATTAGTATTAAGGATAGCATTTACGTTAATATAATTATTAATGGAACTATGATACTGGTGTTGGCATTAAAAAAAGCAATAATAATGATGGTGCTCAAGCATAATGAATGTAGGTAAATTACTAACACTAATAATAGATGGAACCCATGGGAACAACCCTAAAGAATATCACAAAAATGTTAACATCGATATAATGCAAAACATTAATATTGATGAATGTTAATAAGCTTACTTAAAGAAATCTTCACTTTTTCAAATGACAAGCATTATTAATATTATTATGAATTGGGAATACAAATATTACTATGAGATGATAACTAGGTGCTCTAGAAATTTCAATTATAGATTACAATATTCTGGGAGCAAATTACAAATCCTATATTATTAAACTAAACATTAAATATTGGAATTTAGACTGATATTAATATTATTTGCGGGAATAGTAATAATATTTTAATGAGATAGGTGATGAAAATCTAACACTAATGTTGGAAAAATGTACTATTAATGATAATATACATGTTAAAGGCTATTTCGACAAGAATTCTTGATCTTATCCTGAAATGCTCAATGTCGCTAATATATCAAAAGTAAGTGAAATTGAGGATACGAGTGATATGAGTGTTAAAATTAGTTCTACAAATCAATGGTACTTAGGTAAATGGTAGTACTGTTAATATTGATATTATTTATGGATATTAATGTTTCTAGGGAATAACTTCATTGTGTTAACATTATTCCTTATTGGAAAAGAATATTATGAAGGTCAAGTAAATAGTAGAGCAAGATATCACATTAATGTGTTATAACTTAGTAAAAAAATTGTTTTTTGTGTTGCATGTTCACATGCGAATATTGTGGGCATGAAATTTGGTATCGGATCATCCAAGTTGCAACACTGGGTACTCTGGGAATCAAATGGTTCTTGGTAGTTGCATATGTCGGTGTTATGCAAGTTAGTGTATGTTAATCATTTTAGATTGTGAAAAGGAGTTCACTGAATAATTTAATCACGCAATTTTCTTTGGGTGGAGCTTAATTTAACATAAGTTTTAATCTTACACATAAATTGTAAGGATAAGTAATGGTCAAAGTTAATATTGCTAAATATTCTCCTTGGATGTTTAAATAAAATTACTAACTTGTTGGATATGACCTTCCCTTACGAACTAAAATTGATAAAATCATACAAAGTTTGTAAACCTTAAATGGATTGATAATATTTCTTTGAAACATGTTAAATATATAAGCATTTTTTGGTTTATAGAATGATAATATATTGTAATATGGATTATGAAAGGAACATCACCTTTTTGTCTTTCACATGATTATAAATTTCAATTCATGAATCATGGCTATTTAGAAAAAAACAATATTAACTAAGGAAACATTAGTGCATATAATAAATGTTGTTGTATAAGCCCTTCTATTTAAATCCCCTTATAAACTTGATATCTAAGGGAACATGATTGTTGAATTTAAAGCATAGCTATCATCTAGAGATCTTGGTTGACTAAAGAAACCCTATTCTAACTCCATAACAAGAGTAAATTGTATAATTATCAAGTGTAAACCACTAGAATGCTCTTCCTAGTTCTATTGGAGTCTAATTAAATGTTAAGAATTCCATCTATTAAAGTGTCAATTATTTGACATCATTGTAAAGTTACAAGTAGAACTTGGTAATTTGGTGAGAATTGAACATGTATTTAATCCTTAGACACTTTAAACTGATAGTCTTGCAAGTTCCTTCTACCACTCAAATTGTGATCAAACATAAAGGTTATTTAGGTTTATTCCCCTTGAAGGAGATTAAAATACTAGGCACTAGGCATTATGGTTGGTGGCTAATTACTAAATAATGAAGTCAATTATTTGGAAAACATCCTTCCTTTTTTATTTTATTTTTATCGATAATAAGAGGACAAGGTTACATAACTTTCATAATGTAGCAGCAGTAACAACCTAAGAAAACCTCACAATTCCTAAATCAAACCCCATAGTTGTTACAATTTAAACAAAGATGCAATATCCCTACAATGGATCTGCCCAAAAAGGCAAACTACCCACATACCAAGAAACCCTTTAATAGGTCAAACAAATGGAGTATTTTTTATTCTACCTTTGGTCTGCGACCGGAGGACCATAACAAAGGCTTTCTTCTTTTCCTTCTTTTCTATTTTCCCCTGAACCGTTTGCCAACCATCCTCCACCCTTGTCACCTCCTTCTGCCAATCCAATTCGGTGTTTTCGTGGTTTTTCCAGCCCTCTTTCCCTGTACTAAGTACTTGTTGGTCCTATTCACCAACCTTCTGTTTCCATCCTCCTTCTCTCGAGACTTCACCGTTCCTTTTTTCTCTCTACACTTCAAGGTTACAGCCCCATTTTCGAGGTTTAACATCGTATTGCTTTCAGGAGGAAAAACATTGTCCCTGTTTTCTACCTAACTTTGATCTCGTGTTGAAGCAAGGTTGTTTCGAAACCGATCCTCCATACTCAACCACTTCAATCATGCTTCCCCTTCAAGAGACAGACTCCTTGACACCCATCTCACCTCTTCTCTTCCTTTAACCTGGGAACCCACTTGATTGAAAACTTATTTTTCCACTATGTAGTGTTGCGGGGTCACACCATTCTACCAGGAGGCAGATTTATTTGATTTGCATTTTCCACATTCTGCAGCCACATGCCTAGTTTGGAAACAGATCTTGCACCTGAAAGGAATACCTTCGTATACAAGGGGCTACACCTAACTTCCCTTTGAATTTTTGTGTCGAATCACCTCCGGAGGCACATTTATCACGTCCATCTCCACCAAAATACGAGCATAGGTTGAATGCATCAGATTTGAAGAGCTCTCATCCATCATTAAAAAGATTCCTAAGTTATTCCCAACAACCTCTAAACAAGACTCGAACCAAAACTACAATGGAAGATTGGGAAGCCTTACCCACAAGGGAGCCCTCTAAAAAAAATTAGTGGTTGGACTAAAGGCTAGGTGCCATGGTTTTAGCATCAAGATATGTTTTTCATCCCACTCCCAGTGATAATCACAAAGGATCATATTTCTATCCTCTTCCTTCTCAAAAACCACAATAAAAAAACCCCTAGCCATGGAATAAATTTGAACATACCCATTTAAGATAGGTTGCCATTGATCATAAATCCATTGGTGAAGTTCAGACAGGCTTGGCCAGAAGCCCCTAAACCTCTCGATCAGTCCTAATCCAACAAAGACTTTTTTGTTGGAGAACACTTCTTGTTCCAGGTCTTCAATGAGTTCCACTATGATTTATTTGGAGGAGGGAAGGAGCTTAGCATTCCCACACCCCCCACTTGTATGCTTACTGGCCGGACGATACTTTTCTTTACCATCCCCTGCTTTACAACCAACAAACAGAGATGACGACGCCCCCTTCGCATCCTCAGTCCCCCTAGGACAGTAGCAACCGCCAGACCTCCCTTCTGGCTTTCCTTGCAATCGTCAACAGTTGAAGCAAGGTCTCCCTCACGCGAACCCGGGGGCATTCCGATTTGACTCTTTTTTTTGCCCCATTCCTCCATTTTATTTATGCACCTTCCATCAAGGGCGAGACCACCAGTCTCCCCCTGTTGAAATGGACCCGACAGAATTGATCTGCCTAAAAGCTTAGCAGCACCTTCAAACAGCAGATGATCGTTGCCCTCGACTTGCAAACGACCATTGCTCTCCATATTTTGCTTTTCCACAACATCCTTCCTTTTTATTAAAATAAAATAGATAAATTTTAAGTACTATGCACTGTTTCATTATGGTAAAAATAATAGAAGCTATAGGACTTCTCGTACATAGTAAATAGATAAGGAATTAATCTCGGGGATGTGAAGGTACATTTGTATCTATCATGCTATTTTAAATTTATAAAACAAGTTTTATGAATCATAATTGTTTGGAAACTAAAATTAAGAATTGTGTAAGAGTTTGTAGAAGAAACTAAATAATTATGTAGTAATGACTCAAATAAGTAGAAGTAGATATTTTCCTTACCACTAATCAAGTATGAATAAACCACCTTTGTAGAGAAAATTTTAAGTTAAAATATGGTTAGGAAACCAAAACATCCTTAGAACACTCTATTCTTACATGTATTTCTTAGAAATTGAGTGCTCATTAGTGTATAGATGTGAAGGAGAAATTGTTAGCTATACAATTGTTAACTTGTTGCAAATACATCTTATACCCATAAGCTATGAATATCTATAGAATAGATTATTTTAATATTTTATTTGGGGAATAAGTAATGAAATATGCTCAAACTGTGTGGAATTTAGTGATTGAAGTTATAAAATGGGAACAATAAAATAGACATGTCAATTTAAATTGATGATGTGTGTTATTATCTTGTTGATTAAGGAAACCATGTATACATGAATTATGTGGGAAAACTATGTAAGCATTCTATTTTCTTGAGAATTTTCACTTTTTACATTTATGTTATTGTGTTTTTTTAGATAAAACTTTGGTATATATGTATGTGTGATTACAAAATGTGAGATAGTTCAAATTTAGAATATTGGAATGTAGAGTTATAAAAGATTATATTGGGTGAATTTTGGAGAATTATGTAAAAAAATACACCTTCCTTACATTGTAATGCTTTTTCTTTTATCAAATTAAAATGTCAATGTTTCACTTTCAAGTAAGAACTTCATTGCAATTCATTGTAAACCTCTATTGTGATTGAATATTCAACCACAAAACATGAAACTTGGTGAACCTAGTTATGTTAGGAAGATAAAATAATTATGTTGATTTTTCACAATCATTCTCTATAGATATTATTTGAAATGACATTAGAAGTGGAATGAGTATCCCTAGTGAAATCAAGATGCGGTTGGAAGTTTGACATCTCATGCATGTTAAATTTTAAATTCAGATCTAACTAATAGTTAAATCTATGATTAGATACACATTATAAAGATTTTAAAAATACAATGGATAAACTCAGAAGAACCCTATTGAGTGAATGAAATGTATGTATTTTAATTTTATGGTAAGATGTGGTGAATGTCATAGAAAGTATGTGTTGTGAATGTGGAAATACCAGTAAACTTTGTGTTGTGCCTCAAGTGTGTGATACATAGTATCCAACTTGGTATAAGGGTGATGTGGATGTCCAATATGATCTACCTATGCATACCCTTTGTGACATTCATATGTGATTAGATTCTAAAATATGAAAATTGGAGTGGTTGTATGTCTATTGATAGGAAAATTTTGGTTGTGTGTTATTTTATGTTGGTGTTTCCCCCTTAGTGTTGACCCCTTCCTTTGGAAGAGGGACAACTAATGTAACTAGGGGTTGAGGGACACAAATCCATCTATTGGAAAATTATGAGTTTTTGGATGTTGTTCCTAATCTAGATAAAGGACCTACATCAAAACATTGTGATTCTCCATGGACATTGATCCTGATCTACTCCCCCACACATGAGTGCCACACTTGTTGGTTCATAGTGCAAACCTAACCTTGAGATTTGGTACCCTAGTGGGTTGATGATGATCTATGATGTGCCTTGGTTTGGATTTACTCTACTCACAATTTTGTCAGAATTGGTACTTCGAGGCTATGACATTTGAGTCAAATTTTAGAATTTTGGATATTTGATAGCATCAAGAGCTAGTCAGTAAATACATGGTTAAAGTTGAATCAACTAAAAATCATTAGAAAAATTTGAAAATGAATTTAATTAAGTTAAACAGTGGGATAAAGAGCTTAGAATTACAAGAGCATGCTTGGGTTAACAATAACTTGTACAAAAACATATGTTAAGAGGTATAGGAGAGTACTATTATGGACAAAGATAATGGAACATGACAATAATAGTGATAGTATGGCAGCAAGTAGTAGTGAATAGTGTGATATACGAGGTACAATTTTGGACCATAAGATAATTACAGGTAACTTACATATGGGATATTTCATGGCAAAAGGTTTATGGATTGGTTATTTAGCGAGTCTTGGGTTGTGTAGGACTATGCCTGTTATTCAGGATATGGTTACTATATTGGTATTATGTGGTTTGAGACCACTATTCCCCTCCTCCCTTTGGGTGGATTTAGAAAAGCCACATAGTGCATGTGATGTGCAATTTTGTGGAAATGTGATCTATTGCTATTTTATTTATTGATTTTTTTTTTCATTATTTTAAGCCAGTAGTATTGAATTTTAACAATGGGCTACTTAGCCATTTAAGTTTTACTTGGTCCTATTTGCCTCATGGACTTACTTAACTGTTATTTCTTCATTGAAATTTTGCATCTTACTCATTTTGATTATTGGATTTTACATTTTCTTGCATTAGATTTTATCATGATTTTGATTTATGTTCTTACATTATTGTTTTGAGGCCTTTTTAGGATTTGTAATTGTTGGCTTGAGTGTTGTAATGTGATCTATGTAAACTACCATATTTAGGAGGGATCCCTGGTAAGTCATATAGGGGATCAGATGGCCTAGGGAATCTTATTATGAGGATGGGAGTTGTAAATGGGACCGGCATGGTACAGTCATAATCCATTTCTCCCTATTTTTCTATGTGAGTGATTACTACTAGTGTACCTTCCTTTTTGAGGCTAACCCCCTTACACAAACAAGGGGAAGGTACTAGGAAATGTATGGAGGGGTCCATAGAGAAGGGCCTCAAGACCAAATTTCCTAATATGACTATGGTATGATGATATGTGGTTTCATTGGATACATGGTTATATGATGATATGGTACACGATGATGGCACATTGACTTTATATTTACTCAGTATTTCAAATACAAAATCTATAGTAACATGGTAATGTGGACTATTCATGGGCACTCAACATAATTCATCCTCATAAATCTTATTGTGTGAGCCTTGTGATGTGAACCTTGTATGGTTAATTTTGATGTCTATGTAGAAGTTGTGACAGCCTATCATGGTCTAAAGTTGGCTTAGGAGAAGGGTGTGAGGAATTTTTGGTTGGAGGGGGACTCTGTGAACATTATTAATTTCCTAAGAAGGGTTACTCCTCCCTCATGGTCGATCAAACACATTATAGAAGACTCTATTGCTATATTAAATTCCTTTCAAGAGTTATATTTCCCATCTTTATCGAGAAGCTAATGGTGTTGTTGACTCCCTTGCTAATTTGGGAGTCTCCTCATCTAGCTATTGGGACTCTAATGACAATATTCCCATTGAAATCCAATCAATGGTTGATAATGATCAAATATCACATGTTTCTTATGATGGAGTTCATAACATATTTTAGAGGCATCAACGTATGTCTTCATTATTAGCTTTTTGCCTTGATAAGACTTATGGTGTGCTTCATGTATCTTGATAGTTGTGGCTTAGAGTGGTGATTTTTTCCAAGGGATGTGGCATTAATGAAGCTTCGTACCTAGAGTGTCAAATTAACACACCTTTTGAGTGTTATCTACCTCCTTTTGTTCTTGATATTCTATTTTGGATGGTTGTCTTTCCATTAAAGGATCAAGTCTGAGAGAGTGGCTACTCGGATGATAATGAGGGGAGATAGATGTAGAATAGAGCTTGTTACATGTGAAGACACAAAAGCTAATGGTCTGGTCTAGGAGATTCTCGATAAAGGTGGGGTCACACCATTCATGATGAGGATCCATGGCTATGACTCCCAAACTTCTCAAGAACTTGTGAACTACTAACACAATAAATTTCTTGGATCTTTGGGGTTGAGATTAATATTATGGAAGAAATCATAGAAGAGGTCACCAGACTTTATACTCAGGGTCAAAAATTCAATAGGGAGACGAAAGTAGCGAAATAGGTGAGGGATATCTTCCTGTGTGATAAGGAAAGAGAAAAGATAAAGAGGTTGAGGTGTGGTGGCTATGACAGAACTTCCATTAAACCTATATGAGGGGATGTGGTTGTGGTGCTTATGTGTTACTTTACTTTGGATGGGAGATTCTCTACCATCTATGGCTACCATTTTATGTTGATCAACCACTTCCATCATGGTAAGTTGGTATATTTTTTCGTTTTACCTGCTTTTATCTTTGGAAAATGGTATCCTGGAATTTCACAAGAACTTTAATAACCCTTTCTTGCACGAGGGGCTCATGCTATTAATTATTGAACATATAAAGGTGAGGTATGTAATTGAAACCCCTAAAGTGAATAAAGCTCGTAAATCTAAGGATTTTCCTTTAGATTATGATATGAGAGAAGATTCAAAGGAGTTTATGGAAGAGGAAGGTGAGGCAGGTTCGTTCAAGTAATTTTCTACCCCGCTAAAGGAAAATTTAGAGGCTTCTCCTTCCTGATCCAATGGCTCACATACTAATTTGGAAGGGTATAAGTCCCTGATGGCCAAAGCCAAGGGTAAAAGTTTTGTGAAGGCTAGGAAGTGAAATTAGGGTAATAAGAAGGTGGAACCACCCCATTGTCAAGAGTGAAGAGGAAAATTATAGTTGGGGAAGAAAAATCCTAAATTAGCCCAGGTCAAGGTGAAAGATGTTGTGTCTTCTGGTGAGCCTTAGTCTAGTGAGAAGCTTCAAGATGTTGTCGAAGGGGAAAAGGAGAGTCCTGAGTTTGGGGTGGGAAAGGAAGCAAAGTATGTGAAGGTTGATGTGGTTGATCTGGAGTCACCCCATGTTATTTTAGAGGTTATGAGCAAAGGGAAGGATAAGATTAGGCCTCCTACTAGTAATTATTTTGAGGATCATCCTGAGCATTTTTTAGTAGGGTTTGGGTATGAATTGGGAGATGCTTGATCCTAATGATGTGGCTAGTATGGCGAAGGAGGGAGTGGATGTTTTATTTAAACTCTTCATGTGGCTCCTTCATGGAGTTAAGTATCTACATGGTATGTTTGATTTGTTGGCCATATTTAATATTAGTACTTTGAAGAACGATAATAAGGAGGTGACGATGTATAATAACATCAAAACCATGATTTCCACCCTTAACCTTGAAAGTGTGGAGGATGTTGCCAAACTGAGACAAGATCATGATCCTTTGATTTTTTCTCTTGAGCATAAAATCATTGAAATCCATGAGGATCTCTCGACTAGATTCTCAATGTAAGTTGGGATTCTCTCTTGGATAGTGTGGAGGGGTTGGTTTCATTGAATGAAAAGGCTAAGAAATGGACCAGTAAGTCTCTTTTTTTCTAAAAAATATGTTCATGATTTGGAGGACGACACGTTTTTTGGGAACCAAGTCAGAGGTATTGATGCGGGCCCTTGTGTTAGATCCAAAAGAAAAACTAAAAAAGGGGTAGAAATTCTAGCTCAGGAAGTGAAGGAGGTCATGGAGGTGCATGATAAGGTGATCACTAAAGACCTGAGTGCTGCGAGGATTCTGAAGAACCTATTGTAGTTGTTGCTCTTTTTTTGTCGGGTTGTTTCTTAGCTGGTTATGGTCTTGTCCGCTTTTTATCTTTGGGGATGCTTCATATTATTATATCTCTCAAGATACCTTCTTGTTTTGTAAAGGGTTTCAGGGACCCTTCAAAACCTATTTTTCGATAATAAAAAACAAGTGGATGTAATGTTGGGTAATTGTGTATTATGTGATAGAGATGTATAAATGTGATAATGTTAATTGCTCCTTGAAAAATTATTGTGAAGTACAATACAAATTCAAAGATGTTTTAGCTGAAATTAGCATTTATGTACTAATTATTGATGATGAGACTATTGACTTATGTACATGTTTGTGACCTTACTTTAGCTGACCATAGAATCAATTTAAGAAATTGTGTGAAAGGTGAAAATATTTTGTATTTTGATTTAAAAGGGTAATATAGTCTATGGTAAGGTGTTTCTTTCTAATAAATGGTTGTTAACATTATGGGAGAAACTATTTAAATTTATACTTCATTCTTATACTTTGATTATTTTTAGGATTATGACAAATAAAACTTGACATATCAATAGTATATATACATGATCATATGAGAATTATATTTCCCAAACCTTGGAAACTTCCAAGAGGAAGTTTACTTTAAGGGGAGGGGAATGTAAGGCCAACCTCTATGTGATTATTAACATTCTGGTATCCCTTAGCATGTGCTCCATTATGGGTTAAATAAATTAGTTGCATGGTGCAATTTCATGGATTTGTTGGTGTTGGTTTATGTATTGGAGTCATATGGAGTAATTCTTCTTCTCGAACTTATGTAGAAAATATGGTTATTTTTGTTAAGAAAACTTTTTATAATTATCTTATAGATTGACTATCTAGGATATTATTAGTGCTTGTACTTTATAGCATGTTAGAATATTGATGATGCAAATAAATGACAGGAGTAATGCTAAAGATTATGGATTATTTAAACTTGGAATAAATGATTGACATAACCTAATAAATTATTAGTTTAGAAATATGAAATTACGATTGTTTAATCAAGACTAGGATGGTGGGTGGTTCTTTGCAAATGAGTTATTTTCAAGAAACAAGATATAATGGAATTGGTTGAGTAAAATATGAAGACTAACGTGGTATTAAATTTTATTTTAAATAAATATACTAATGAGTCAAATATTTTGATGAAGATGTTACCTATGCTAGGCCTTGGAGCTCTTAAGAGTTTTTATAACAATGAAAGGAAATTTTCATCAAGCATGTATGGATGCAAGTCAAGGTGACGCTAGTTGAACAAGTGATCAACTTCAAGTAAGTATAGGTGATAAGTATATATACTTAATATGTATATTTGCATTATTGATAATAATAAATTTGTTAAGGATAAAATTAGGGAAGATTAAACTAATGGTTATGAATTCATTTTATTTGATGAGATTAAATTGATTATATAAATTTATTTTTAACAATTAAGTTAGGAAAGTGATCTTAGTGTGATTAATGAAAGTTGTATAATTATGATTATGTTTAACCATATGTATATTTTGGATATATAGCTATTAATTTTATAGTTGTCATACATGATATTAGTGTCAATGAGGGAGAAGGGAGAGACATAAAAAACCCTATTAAAACACTTCATTTGTTGAAGTTGTTTGTTTTGTTTGATGTTAATGTGACAAATTTATATTTTAAAGTTATCTTTTAATGTTGGGGATTATTGTTATGTTGTATATTTGATATTTTCTTGGGAAAACATATGTCAGAGATAAGAGATCATTTAATATTTTGTTCAGTAGGATTCCTTGGTATATTTTTAAGGGGGCTAAAAAGTGTTTTAAAATGTTAAATTTTGCTTTATATTGTGTTTTTTAAAAGCCTTGAGTATGTACCTAAGGGTTAGACACTTCTTGGAACCCATATATTATGTGAAATATGAGTTTTGAAACATTTTTATGTCCTTTTTTTATGAATGTGATGGGATTTGAGTTAAGGTTTGTTTTGCCTTATTTTATTTTTTTATCTTATTCATTAAGGGGAATAAAAAGATAGAAGAGAGGGGAGACTTTCTCACTTTTGGCTGGAGAAGAGGAGAGAAAAGCTGGGAAAAAGAAAGGGTTTGGAGGAAGAAGAGAGTTTCAATGGAAAAGATAAAACTAGTTAAAAGATAAGTTTTTTAACTTTTTCCTTTTATTTCTTGCCTTGGAATGTGGCTAGTATTAGCTCTTAAATGTTGTTTGGTTTTCTGTTGAGAATGGTTGAGAAAATTTTGAAATGTGTATGAGTATTTCCTTGGGATTTTGGAGATGAATGAGTTAATATGTGATGAGATTTGGGTTGTTGGAAAATATTTTATATGAAGGTTTTATGGAACTTGTTTTGGTTTATTTCTTGTTGTTTGAATTTGGTTGTTGGTTTTGAATCATGGGTTTTGGTGCCTTCTCCCTGCTTGGGGGATGGCTAGAGTCTTGTAATAGCTTGATGATGTCATTAAGGTTGGGTGGAGAGCTTTCACTCTCTCATTGCCATGATTTCATGGGGTTTTGGAGATATGGTTATTAAATTCCAGCCCTTTGGGCAACCTGTTGTACATTATGGAATGAAAAGATAGTATGAATAAGAGAGAAGTATTTTAGTTCATTTTTTTTTGTGATGATAGATTATGCCTAAATTTGTATTACCTTTAATGATGTAAATGTTGGTTCAAGTTGTAGAAAACAAAACATACCCAAATCCCATGATTCACATTTATAAAAGGATTTTCTTAAACTTTAAAAGATTTATGCCTTGCATCTTAATGATAACAAGGAGTAGCTAAAATAAAGTCTCTTACATAAAATTGTTTTAAAAGAAAAGAGAAGCAATAAATATGCATACCCAAAGAATATATGTGTCTTGGAAATATTTTATTCATGTAATGTATGCATGTAAAATATGCAATACATATATTTATGTCAATGATTTCAAATAATTCTATTTTCAAGTAATACTATGAAAACATAGACTCATAATGGACTGGCAGACTAATCAGGTTTTTCTTTTAATATATGTATATACAAAGAGGGTTTTAAATACCCCATAACCAGGAAAAAAATTCCAATATTTTTCCTAATTACATATGTTTTGATTAAAGGTAAAAAATGGGTTTTGAAGGGGCCTGGAACCCTTTACAAAAGAGCACAACTGATAAAAAAGATAACATCAATAAGCAGAAATCAGCCCAACGAAAGCAAACCAGCAACCAAAAAGAAGCCAGCCAAAAGCACTACATATTCTTCAGGATCTCAACATCTTCCAAGTGAGTAGCAACCATCTTCTACACATTGTCCACAGTATCAGACACCTCCCTACCAGAGGCCCCTGCCTGAGCTTTCATTCTATTTTTGGTTCTGACCCCCAGCCCACCAGTCTTTTACCTCATCAATCAAAACATTACCTTTGGTAGTAACCTTCCCACTAGCACAACCCACCTCCAACAACCTATCCCCAACATTAGTAACATCAGCAGAACCAGACTCAATTCTCTTATTAGCCTAAATTAAGGGAGAGATCTTCATAGAAGAATTTGGAGTGCCCACAAGCTTAGGAACCTCACCGCTCTTCATCACCACTTTCCTCATGACAGAATCCGGAGTGCCCACAAGCTTAGTCGTCTCACCACTCTTCATCATCATTTTCCAAATTTTATCAATTTTATCCTCAAGGGATAAAATTCTACCTTCCAAATTTTGTTTAAGGTTGACGGTTTCCTTCGCCACAGTACTAGCAACAATATTCAGAGACTCCATCACATTGGAAATTTGGCTTTGGACAGCAGAGCCCTTAGCCTTGCTAGCCACTCCTCTAATCCTAACATTTATCCTATTAATTTCATGAAAAAACCATTTAAATATTTTAAACTCCAGATTAGCAGTCTCATGGGCCGAGCCCAACACATCAGACAGGTCTTCCCTATCAAAATTTTCAACCCTACCCTCTGCAACAACATCCTCGTCAAAAGAGCTAACCTGGATTTTATCATCCACAATAGCCTTACCTTTACCAGCAGGAACAAGAGACTTTAACTTGCGAATAGGATAGGCGATATCCTCAGAAATAATCTTTCTTTTCAACTCCCTATCTCCCTTCGCTTTGTTAGAACCCCCAAAAAGACCACCATCCACAAAACCCTCCTTCCCTTGCATTAACCCAGTGTCTGCATTTAGGGAGGCGTCACCATATAAACCACCGACAAGAGAGAGAGGGAAACCCTTCTCCAAGATTTGACTCTCAGATCTCTACTTCCTATTCTTCTGGCTCCCCGCCATAGTTTCCTTAGCATGTTTTTTAGGGGGACGAGAGGAAGCTTCCCCATACAAGTCATTCTTGTCCTTGGCACCTTTAGGAAGATTCATCGCGACCACATCATCATTACACGTAGTGTAGCCCTCTTTATCGATCGATTTTTTGTTCATAATTTTACCCAGAACATGGGAAGAGGGGCCCTCCTCCAAAGAAGAATAAGAGTCTAGGATGTATTCAACATCATCATCCTTATCAGACTCTAACTCTTTGTTCAAAATAAGCCTCCTCCTCTTGGCTCTTTTTCTAACCCTTTCATCACCCGAATCCGTCTCATAACCCTCCCTGGTTTTGCCAACATTATCCTTCGAGGACACAAGAGATTTGTGCACCGCATGCCCTTTAACATGTTCATAAATTAGCATAATTAACCCCACATGTAAAACCAGGTTCCTAGGGTTATTCCTATGCTCCTTAATCCCTGTATCCAACTACATCAATAAATAATAGGGAAGAGAAACCCATTTCTTATGCCTGAAATGGTTGAGTAATAGGAAATTATAGTTATTAATAGTCATGTACCTTCCTTCCAAGGTAACATACCTCATGATTTATTCTACCACATCACATCAGAGTGCTTTCAAAGAGTTCCTATACCAGCCACCACTTTTCACCTTCTTGAGATCAACAACTTCATTACCTTTGAAGAAAATCAACATCACATCCTATGAGTCTTTCTTGTCCCTAAAAACCTTCATACCCTACATAATGAGACCAATAATAAGGGCTATGAATTCCTCATCCACCATGACATCTCTACTACCCAACTTCAGGTTTTTTCATTCCAACCTTTCACGACCATCTCAATAACTTGCAAATTGAAGCCATACAGGTTCTCCATATAAACGATTAAGCCACCCTTCTCTAGAATTTCCCAAACCTCCTTCTTTTGCTTCACAGTGTCACAATACTTAGGCTCGACATGATTATGATCACCACCCATCACGAGCTTCAGCACAGCACACAACCAAAACCACCTGAAATTGAAACTCACACCACCTAGAGAAAAAATACACAACAAAAACCTCCAAAAGATAAAGCTAAACACAGCTAGAATCTATACGAAACCCTCTAAAGGACAGAAAGGCAATAATGAAATATTGCTCTGAATAATGTGAAATCCATCTTTTGAACTCATAACATTAACATCCTCCTTCAAAACTTTCACCCATGTGACTAAAGAAATGCATCCCACCATGCCAGCAAGGATCAACCAGATATCAACTCTCATTAATGATAATCACTATCACTTCAAAAGGAATGGAATCATTAAAATTTCATTCCTTTTGCCCTTTAACACCTAAGTTAGCGAAAAAGTCAGCTAACTTGTTTCCCTCTCTCAAAATATGGGAGATGTAGACATTATTAAAGGAATTAATAATGTCAATAGAATCCTTAATCAAGGCTTCGATAGTCCAAGATGGGGGGTGACCAATTTTGGATTATTAATAATGTTTAAAGAATCACCCTCCACCTAAACCTTCTTATACCCTTGGCGTTGAGCTAGTTTGAGACCATGATAGACTACAGCCGCCTCCACAAAGTGTTTGTCTAGGTTCCCAAAGGGAGTGCCACAATAGAGACGAGCCTACCATTAGAATTTCTAATCACTCCCCCATAACCAATAAGTCCCAAATTTCCTTTAGCCGCACCATCAAAATTCATCTTGACCCAACTGTCTGGAGGCACCTTCCAAGCAACATCTTCTTTAGAAGATTTCCCTTTACAGACTAGAAGAGATATATCACAAGGAAGCTTCCACTTTTGAGCAACAAAGATCTCAAAAGGACTAATATTAAGATTATTGCCAACATAAAAGGAGACACCAAAAAGAAAGTTCTCCTTAATTCCCGCACAGATTTTATGAGCCACAACCAAGGATGGGAGAGCAAAATTCCTAAAGATTTTGTTGTTTCGCTCCAACCACACTCCCCAAATCAGATGAGGCAAAGTGAGAGACCACAAGATCTACAAAGCTAGATTAGCAGAAGGGGCCAACCATTGGAACCATAAATCCTTAACAGAACCAGGGAACACCCAACAACTATTCCAAAGAGAGAGCACATGCTTCCATATCACATCAACATATCTGCAACCAATCAGCAAATGACAAGTATTTTTTCACTTCCTCCTCATAGAGAAAGCATCGATTGGGCATAAAAAAACCTCTTTTAATCAAATTATCAGTAGATAAAAAATTATTTTGACAGAAAATCCAAAAGAAAATATTGATCTTGGGGATCAATCTAGAGGACCAAACTAAAGCCCTGAAAGGTGGCTGACCAATAAAGGAATCATTGAGATGAAAATTCAAAGCAACATAGAAGTTACCCATAGAAGAAGGCTTCCAAACAAATCTATCAGGAGAAGGGGAGGAGGGAATATGAACCGCAGAAAGAGCCTTATAAATAACCTCCAGCCCAGGATCCACCTCATGCAAATTCCGCCAACAACCTCCATTAATATAGTCAACAAAAAATTGGCCAAACTGTCACACACAAAGGTCCATAAAAGGGAAAGCCCAAGGCTCATCCTTGAAATGCCGGTTACCAAACCAGTGATCTTCCCAAAAAAAAATACTCCTCCCATTGCCCAATTGCCAACAAAGACCCTTAGCAACCAGCCTTCGAGCCTTCAGCATGGCATTCCACAACACAGATCCATTTAGAGGATTAAATTCATTAGAAAGAACATCTCTGATCCCATCAGCACCATGTAAATATTTACTCCAAGCAATTTTTTCCCACTCAATTTTAACCAGCAAAAGATTCCACAACTGTTTACCCAAGAGGGCATTGTTAAAAGTTCTAATTTTACAGATACCTAGCCCCCCTGCATTTTTGGGATGACATACATCATCCCAAGCAACCAAATGGTTCTTTTTCTATCTTCAACACCCGTCCAAAGGAAATTCTTCTGAATTCCTTCCAAGATATCCACAAATTTCCTTGGCGTATGAAAGAGACTAAGAGCATAGACAGGGATATTCTGAAAGGTAGACTTAATCAACTGATCTTTACCAGCCTGGCTTAGCAAAGCCCCCTTCTAGCTAGCCAACTTAGAATTGAATTTGTCTATCAATCCCCTCCATAAAGAATCAGGACCCTTAGAGCATAAATGGAGACCCAGGTAAGAAGCAGGAAGCTCACCAATTTGACACTACAAGATTCTAGCAATCTTAAAATATCTTTGAATTGGAGTGTTGAAAAAGAAAATCACACTCTTTTATAGAATAACCTTCTGCCCAGATGTCGCCTCATACATTTGCAAAATCCATTTAATAGTCTTAGCTTCCTTAATCAAAGCATGCCCAAGAAAAAGAGAATCATCCACAAATTTTTGATGAGAGCACACCAAATTAGCAGAAGAGGGGGCTAAACCATTCATAAGACCAGAATTAAAAAATATTTGAATCAAGCAACCCAAAGACTCAAACATAATGATAAACAAGCAGGGAGAGATAGGATCCCCTTGCCTCATCCCCATAGAGCAATCAAAGAGGGGAGAAGGGGACCCATTGATGAGCACCAAGAATTGTAGAGTCGAAACAAATTCATGCACCAAAGCCACCAATTTCTCCCCAAATCCAAAGGAGAGAAGGATCTTAGATAAAAACCCTAATCCACTCTATCATAAGCTTTAAGCAAATCAAGCTTGAGGACAAAACTGACATGTTTATTAACAAAAAGTGAATGGATATTCTCATGAACAGAGAGAATAAAATCCAAAATTTTCCTATCGACCACAAAGCCATTCTGTTGAGGAGAGATGATAAGAGGCAAAAAAAATTGCAACCTTAGAGCCAAAACCTTAGAAAAATCTTATAAATCGAGTTGCAAAGACTAATAGGATGAAACTCCTCAAAAGAAGTAGATCTAGGATTTTTAGGAATCAAAACAATGAAGGTGGAGTTCAACTCCTTTAAAAGAGAACCAGTTATGAAGAACTCCTTCGTAGCTGCAACAACATCTTTCACCACAATTTCCCAAAAAGATTAAAAAAAGAACATGGGAAAGCCATCAGGGCCCAGAGCCTTATTACCTAAAAAGGAGAAGACAACACAACAAATTTCCTCCCCCGAAGGAATACACACTAACTTCCTATTGAGATCCTCATCCACCACCTTAGGAATATCCCTTAAAATATCCTCCTAACAAGCCAAATCCAGCTCCCCCTCCGTCAAAAGCAATTGAGAAAAATAAGAGGCAGCAACATTCTACAAATCAACATCCTTCTCAAGAGCTTGATTATTAAAGTTAATTAGATTGATCTTATTAGAAGCCCTATGCTTAAGCATAGAAATATGAAAAAAAATAGTATTTTTATCGCCACTCTTCAGCCACATGATCCTCAAACATTGTTTCCAAAATTCTTCCTCCTTCGCAACAATATTATGCAGCTTGGACAATAAAACATTCTCCTTTAGCATCACATCCCAATCGTACCCAGATGTTTGAATGGCTTGTTGAAAAGAAAGGAGCTCCTTAGAAACACCATCTTTCTCCACAAAAATATGACCAAAGGAGGTATGGTTCCATATTCTAACATTAAATTTAACATTAGCCATCTTTTTAACCACTTTGTACATGGCCGACCCATCCACATTAATATTCCACCAATCCTTGACCAGATTGCCCAAACAAGGATGACAAGTCCACTTTTTCTCAAATCTAAAAGGGAAATTATTCTTACCACCTAGCTAATCCACAAACAAAGCTAGGGGGAAATTATTGGAACCCAATCTCGTAAGAGCTAAGAGGGAGCAATCATAATGGCCAAGCTAGTTAGGATTTAACAGACCCTGATCTAGTTTAACCTGGATTAGGGCATTACCCACACGCTGATTCGACTAGGTATAGGAGGCCCCTTTCAAATCCAAATCAAGAAGAGTTGAATCATTAATGAATTGCATAAGATCAAATCTACTATCATCCACATTTTGTGAACCACCCAACTTATCAGCATCATGCAGAAGTGTATTGAAGTCACCAATAACCAACCAGTTACCTATATTATGAGAATCTTTAAAAGAGGCAAGATTCTCCCAAAGATTTTTTCTAGCACTCTTGCAATTAGGAGCATAAATATTAGACAAAGTCCAAGAAAACTTATCATGAACATGGAAAAGAGAAGTAGCAACATGGTTAATATCATTAAAAACCTCCTCGCCTCTAATCACCCGAAGATTCCAGAAATTCACAATACCACCAGAAGCACCAATCACCTTAGAGAAATGCATACCACAATCCTTGAAAAGCTTCATTTTCAACCTAGATAGTTTTTCCAAACCCATTTTAGTTTCTTGAATTAAAACTATATCAGGACGATGATCTCTAACCAAATTAGCTAGGAGATCATACTTATGAGGGTTATTCTAACACCTCATGTTCTAGGAGATAATCTTCATGGGAATTTATAAGAGGTACTCTTAGAGCACATATCCAACAAAGTTCTCTGCATACCATCAACAATGTCCATCTAACTCTCCTTCTCCCTAACCATATTAGATGGAGGCCAGCCTCTACCACGTGGCTCAGACCCACAATCAGTCCTCTACCTATTCCTTATCACAACTCCTAGTGAGGGAGAATGTTTCTTCCTATTATTCCCATGAGCCTAAATGAAAGGTGAGTTATTCACATCCTCCACATCAGAAAACTTCAACTCCACCCCATTCATTTTGAACACCAAACTTTGAAGAATCCCCCCCGTAAGAGGAGGACTAGAATGAACACATACAGAGGTAATATTTTCCTCCATCAACTCAACCCTATCCACATTACTTGTCGGAGATGAGCAATTTTCATCTTGTCCTTGATTCAAATCCTCCTGCCCAATCAGAGAATCCACATTATCAACCTCATCTAGAAGTAAATCCTCACGAACCTCCAGGGAAGGCGCACCAATAGGCTCCACCTCCATAGCTGGAATAGTAACAAATTCCACCTCCATAACTGGGGGTTTCTCAACCTCTCGCCATTGTTTGGTCATTTGCTTAGGAACTTTGAGAGGACATTTTTTTGCCCAACGACCAACTTTTTTACAATAAAAGTAGGTAAAAGGATTTGACTCAAATTCAACCATTTGCTCCCACACCCCAAGTTTAGAGTTAATCTTAACCATAGAAGGCAAATCAGTTGATTTCTCCACATTCGCACAAAACCTGGCATAAACCAATTGCTTCCTAGAGGCCATGATTTGGTCAATCGACAGTAAGCAACCAAAAGTGTTGGCAATCCCCTTAAACACCTCTACATCCCAGAATTCCAGCGGGAGACCAGACAACCTAACCCAGACCGAAGCAACCAAGAAAAAGCACAAGTTTGGATTAAAGCTAGGTTCCCACTTCTTCAACATCAAAGAAGACTTACCAAGGAACCACAAGGCCCCCACCAATGCCATCACAATATCATCTTCACAATTGAAAAAAAAAGAGAAGAAACATTTGGCCATAACTGCCACATCAACTTGTCCTTTAGGTTTCCAACGAGTAGCAATAAACTTGCGCACCAACTCTATATGAGGCCTAGGACAAACAAATTTAACCAACAACAATATGTCCATATTAGCCATTCTTTTGTCAACAATACGGTCTGGAATGGACACATAGTACTCTCTAGTCTTTTTATCAGCCACAAAGGGCACCAGAGGGGAAGAACTTTTTCCTTTGGGCTTAGAGCCAAATAGATTTGACCAGATATTCTTAGACTTGTTAAGCTCAAGTCTCTCCAAAGAAGGAGTCCCATCACAACCAACTGGGGACAGACCATTCCTTGAATTTTCAAAGCCTGGTACCTCCTTACAGAGGAATGTGTGAGACACACACTCTTTGAAGCCTCCAAACTGACAGAATAAACATTATCCAGAGAAGGGGACCCACTCAACTTACCTACAACAAGGGCTCTGTCTGACATCAACCTCACATCAACACCCCATCCGCCATTACCGCTAAAAGCTTCATCCTGATCTCCCACCTTTTTCAGAATTTGAAATATCATCACCGCCATTGCCACCACCTGAGGACCTTCCCATCACCAGCCTCTATTACTTGCAGATTAAGATGAGTTAGCATGTTAGTACCAAAATGCCTAATTACATATGTAATGTGAAGCTATTTAACATATATAAATGAGCACACACACACACACACACACACACACACACACACACACAGATATATATATATATATATATATATATATATATATGAAGATAAGATTTTTGGGCAACATCAATTTTTTATGTTATATATATATAGTGTAAGTCAATTTATTTATTTTTGGTCGGTAACACGAGATTATTTGTATTATGTTTGAAAAAAATTACATCAAGATTCAGCTTAGAAATCACTTCAAAACATTTTAGCCCCTCTAACCTCCTCTAGAAAAACCCTAACTAACCAATTAATCTAAGTTCTCAATTCATGAATTACAACAAAGAATTATAGACACCAGTTACACATTCTTCCCTAGAAGCATAAGTAAACCAAAAAACCCATAAAGGACTTGTTAACAGGTCAAGAATTGGAACTCAACCCAATCTTCTCTTCATCTGGGATCTAAGGACTATTACAAAGGTTTCCTTTCTATCTTTCCTTGCTTTCTTCCCCTTAACCATTTGTCAGCCCTCCTCTACCATTGCAGCCTCCTTTTTCCATCCCAAAGACTTCTCAGAAGGACTCTTTAAAGCTACATCCCAACAATCTTTTGATATTTGATGTTGTTCCTCGATTTTTTGATTTGTTGTCTCTTTCTATTACGTCCTCACCAAGCTTATTTTTTCCCAACATTCAAGTGTTGTTGTCCCATGCTTAGAATTCGACTCCTTTTCACTTCCATTGTGGACAACCATATCTCTATTGATTTCTAGACTCCCTTCCTATGTCAAAATTTCATCATTTTGTTGCTGGAACACCCTTCTTTTATCTTCCTCTAAATTCTTCTCTACCTAGTCTCCTTCCATTCCACCCTTTTCTTGAGAGCTACTTTGCTCTTCATCTTTTTTCTCCACCGTGTAATGTTGGGAGCCAACACCTTTCCACTAAGAGGCTGATCTATTTGTTTAGTGTTTGGCACATTGAGCAACCAGATGTCCAATTCTAAAACAAATTTTGCACCTAAAAGGAATCCCTTCATAGTCCAATGGTTGCACCCAAATGCCCTTTGACATCATCAAGCGAATTTCCTTTGGAGGCGCCTTTGAGATGTCCATCTCTACTAAAATCCGGGTAGAGGTTGAATGCAGAAGGTTTGAGGATCCTTCGTGCACCATTAAAAAGTTTCCTAAGGAGTTCCCCATGACCTCTAAAAAAGAATCAAACCAGAAATGTAAGGGAAAGTTGGGGAGTCTTACCCAAATAGGAATTTTCTCAAAAATTTCAGTAGTTGGATTGAAAGTTGGATGCCACGGCTTCAACATCAATGGGTATTTTTCATCCCATTCCCAGTGGTAGTTACAGAGGATAGTATTTCTATCCAATTCTTTTTCAAAAATAACAATGAAAAAACCTTTAGTCATGGGATATATTTGAACATACCCATCTAAAATAGGTTGCCATTTTTGGGAAATCCATTGGTGTAGGTCTGTCAAACTTGGCCAAAACCCCCTAAATCTGCCTATCAAACCCAGCCCAAAAACAAATTTCATTAAAACCTACCTCTTGTTTAAGCTCCTCATCTAGCTCCATTATAACTGATCTAGAAGGTCTTGACTGCCTTCCCTGGTTTGATTCGCTTTGGGCCCTTTTGTAACTCCATCCCCTCTTGGGTCTCTTTCCTAGCTTTGATGCTTTGTTGTGACTCCCCCGGATCCAGCACTGTCGACTCTGCTAGGGTCTCTCCCATTTTCTATAGCCTTGTTCCTTTCATAGTCGTGACCTCTGCTAGCCGCCTATTGCTCAATATTTTGCTCTCATAGTGCAAGCCCGTTTGCATCATATTGACCAAATTTTTTGTCATTGTGGTTGTGAACCTACGCAACCTCTGATACTCAATAGCCATGATTTTTTTTTGGCTATTTCTATAGATGATTAGCCTTTCATCCTTAGAAAACCCCTACACTGTTCTCAACTTCGGCTCTGAGGAAGCCCTAGCTTTCACACTCTCTCGCAGAGGATCGTTGGCATCCATCAACAAAAATTTGTCTGTGTAAGTCAATATATTGAATGTATATGTATTTAAGTAATTAAATAAAATATTATTTAAATACATATATATATATAATATTATTAACATATATATATATATATATATATGGATATGTAACTAAATAAAATTTCAATAAAAAAATAGTTTATTTTTTCCTGCATATAAAGAAGAATTAGCACAAGAATTTATATTCAAATTATAAATAAATCATTTATATATTTAAACCCCTGAGAAAATAAGTGGTTTTTTTAAGCCAGTATAATTGATATTTTAATGAGACAAATAAAAAGAAAATTTAAAATAAAATAATATTAAACAAGTTTAAATAAAAAAAAACAAAGGAAAGGGGAGGGGCTACGACCCTCCCCAAACCCCAACCATGGCAGTTGGGGATGGGGAATTTGTAGCCTCTCCTCCCCAAAAGGGGGTGCATCCCCTGTGGGAAGCCGCAACCCCTGCCATGGGGGCGGCTCACCCACAAGGTGTCTGCCAAGACTTAATTTATTAAATTTAATATAAGCAAAAAAAAAGTTGTCTTTTAATATTTGATAGAAAACCATTGATGTTACACAACAAAACCAAAATAAATAAAGCTCATAGAAAGCTGTAAAATATCGTATGTTATCACTGAAATGCAACATTTTTTGTTGTGAAAAAATAAAATAGATATAACTGTTAAATCAAACGTATATACATTATTTAGAAATAAACAAGACAACTCCATGAAAATATGTGCATGTGTGTGGAGTTTTTGCAAAATTTGCACCTGTAAAAAAACATTTTAAACAAAGTTATCACTCTCTTATAGCATGGGGATTGCAAAACCTAAACCTATTCAAACAAAGTGGAGTAAAAATATTTATGATTAAATGGATGGAAAAATAAATAAATATCAACATATACATAAACAAAGAAGTGGAAGAATAGGGAAGATGGAGGAATGAAATCTACGAGTAGCATCAATGAAGGATTTGGCAAGAATTTTCTCTTCATTCCATTCCTTCTCCAAACAAGTACCAAAAAATCAAATGAAATGAAAATGAAAAGATAATAGGTTAAATGAGCATCCTTATGTTTTAGGGTTTGCAAAAGAAGCCCTATGATCTAATGGTCAAAATTAAATCTCATCCAATGGTTGAGATTGATTGCACACTCAACTAACTCTAATTAAATAGTTACCTAAATAAAACTTGGCTTAATTTATAATTAATCCATGGTGGGGAACAATGGCATTAGGCCCCTCAACTTTAAGTTGTAACTTAATGTTATCTTCATAATATTTGAATGTGTAATAAAATATTTAATAAATTAGATTAAATCACTTATTGAAATATTACAAGAATGCTTGGCCTTATGAAATCATATTTAAATCAACCTATGAAACCTTACAAAATAATCAATTTATTTTATGAATATTTAAATGTAGACTTGGACCCTTATAAACTAAATTTTGTTATTTATAAGGCATTTTAATAAGAGTTTGTTAAACGTAAAATGGTATTAAAGTTACATAAAGAATAAATTTAGGTACAATACCAATTGTTATGAATAAATGTCAATAATGTTTCCCTGTGATGTCAATTAATTTATGTACATATATATATATAGTGAAATTAATATTCAATTCAACTTTAATAATGAAAGTGTGTCAATAAGGGTAAATATTACTCAATGGCATTAACATAAAAATAAATGAAAATATTGGTAGCAATTTTGACAATAATAAGAATATCATGGGTACTATTAATGTTAACATTTAAGATGACATATAGACCAATAATACTAGTAATGTTAGTAATTGGATTAATATTAAGGATAGCATTTACGTTAATATGATTATTAATGGAATTATGATACTAGTGTTAGCATTAACAAAAGTAATAATAATGATGACACTCAAGCATAATGAATGTAGATAAATTACTAACACTAGAATAATAGATGTAACCCACAGGAGTAACCCTAAAGAATACCACAAAAATGTAAACATCGATATAATATGAATTGTTAATATTGATGAACGTTAAAAGCTTACTTAAAGAAGTCTTCACTTTTTCAAATGACAATTCACTTTTATCCTTAATTTCACTTACTTTTGATATATTAGCGACACTGATCATTTCAGGACAAGATCAGGCATTCTTGTCGAAATAGACTTTATGTAACGCCCCGCCATGCAAACCCCAAAGGACAACGCAACTAACTAACAAATATGAAAAAAAAAAAAAATTAAAAGATAAGACTAACATGACCTATGAATCATACGAACAACAACATCAAAGAATGTAAGTTAATCCTACATCTAACCTACACTGTTCTCTGGGGTAACATGACTGCATTATGATTAAGCATTCCCAACACAAACTAATCCATCTTAACAACTTCATAAACACTTTGACCTTTTCTCTTCTATTTATTTTGAATTCACCTTTCTAAAGGAAATCATTTAATTACAAGGCAAAATAATCTTTTACCACACTATGTTATATTTATATATAGGAATTATAACCTCCATCAATAACAATACTCTAATCTATTATCCAAAGAAAATGTTCTCATATTAAAATTCACGACTTATCTAAATACGAGTAAATCAATTTCCCCTATTCATTTAACTATCATAAATAGTAAACATTTCCCAACTTTAATATAACCTATTTACCTTGTTAACTTCCAAATATTGAAAACAATCACCTAAATTTTGATATCATACAGGTATATATATATATATATATATATATATCATCTATTTAATATTTCTAAAATACTCATTTAAATTCAAAATAAATAAATAGAACTATTTTTCCTCACATATATCTAAGATTCACTTAATGAATGAATGAAGATTTATAATGACGTCCACGAGACTAAACAGTCTATGGGACCAAGACAAAACAACCTAATTTATTTTCATGTTTTTTTCCAAGTCGGATCTCCTTTTGTTAATTTTGACTAGAAGGTTGGCCATCTACCTGATCTTGTCCTCCTCAAATAACTGCTACATATTTTCCACACCCAAACCATTTGCGTACTAATTACGAATGTCTTCATAAGCTGTGCATTCCATGAGGAAGTGTCATTCCGTCTCCACCACACCTTTATTACAAAATATGCAAGTTCTTTCTTCCCAAGCTTCCTTAGGTAACTTCCACCTACCAATCTCACACCTAAGATGATGTGATCTCGTCCTCAGCTGTGCAACTAACAACCTCACTTTCCCTTTAATAGCAGCCCCTAAATAGATTTTTTCACCATGATATTTTGTTGGGTTAAATTATTTGATGTAGTAAGCTTTTTTTCGCCCGATCTGCTGTGGCCACATGACAGTCCTGAATTTTTCTCTCACATTGATATTAAATGAAGGGGAGTGAGTGATAAAGGATAAGTTTATCTTTAAACTATGTTGTCATTTCTATCGACCAACTCACATTGATATTAAATGAAGGGGAGTGAATAACTATGTGCAACAGACCCATTCTAAGGGATGAAACAATAGAATGTTCGTAGGCTATAGTTAATACGTTCAGAGACATGGAAAAAGGGCTATGCCAAGTATGAGCAACAATACCCCAGAGAAATCTCATTTAAGTATTCTAAACCTCACTAGTATTCAATAGGAGATTCTAGCCTTGAGGAGCGGCTTCTTATCATGGCCACTCGTAGCTTTTCTAAGAACAAATTTATTAGCACTGAATGTATAGTCATGCATGCAGCACCTATGAGCCATAGAATATATTTTCACATACCTCATGATAGGTATTACTTCTGTAATGCATTGTCCACAGAGAATCATGAAAAGATTTGTAATCAGATTATAAGAGAATGAGCGACTGCCTAATACATGCAAGTAATATTGGGAGAATGAAGCTAGATGCCATGACAATTAAGGAAAGACTCAAGGAAAAACCATAATGACTTCCTAGAATTTGCAGCAGGGATCATATATGAATAGTTGAAATACATGGCCTATGCGAAGATTGCTTCATTCAAAAAGATTTATGGACGGATTTGAGTACCAGGGATCTGAGAGGAAAGGCGTGACAAGCAGATGAATCAATTCGAGCATTATGCTCTCACATACATTGAGTAAGTCGACATTGAGAAATTAATTCACTTCAAAAACAATTTCAATCCAAAACTGTATTCTTTTCAAAAATATTTTTGCAAATCAATTTTAATTTTTTTCGAAATAAAGTTAATTGATTAACATTTTTCCAAAACGAGCACTATTATAAAACCCCCCGAAAAAAGTTTAGTTTCTTTTCCAAAATAAAAATCCAAGAAAGAGATAAGCTTTTGAATCCAAAAATTGACAAGTTTCCAATTCGCAATTCAGTTTGGAATCATGCATGTGCATGCACTCCCTCTTTTTCCATTTTAAACTTGCTTTTACATCATGTTAAAAAATCTATTCAAATTAATTATTCTATTTTAAAATTATATATTCTCTCCAATTTAATTTATTTTCACACCAAAATAATAATAATAATATTTATCTTTATTAATTTCTAATTATTAAAAAATTTAATCACCTCCTTTAATTTAACAATTAATTATCAAAATCCACCTAATATCCTTTCACAACATAATTTATTTACTAGCAGTTGCACTAGAGGAGGTGCAATGGCTACGCCGATTATATTTGTATAGTTTATGTCTGAGATGAAGTCTATAATTTGTAAGTATGTTAGATGTTGCAATTAAGGTGTAACATAGATTTATGTTTGAAATTACCATTCAAATTATTTTATGATAGATGTTGTTTATTATCCTTTGTGGAATACACATGGTTTCCTATCTATTGCGATATGAATTGGTGAATCATGATAATAATTGATATGAAAATTCATTTTAGAGATAAATAATTTGTTTATTTCATCTCCACACATGTATTACAAACTATCTTACATATGACATTTGTGCATCCTTAGCACATTAAATTCAAAATGCAAAAGAGATAAATTTAATAATCTTTTCAATTTAATAGGGATTAAATTAGACTTCATTTGTTCCATGTGAACGTGACTTGAGACAATTAAATGAAAATATAAATTGGATTTTAATGGAGGCATTAAATAATTATACTAATTTTCCACCCTCTCTCATGCTAGGTCACTGCAATCACAACAATGTTCATGAAGCATTTATCAAAAGTAGAGTTTGATTTTTGCACATAAAATAACATTTACTTCTTCATCATTATCTAGGCAATCTACATGGTTGCTTGTCGTGTAATAATATCTTGGATGATTGTAAAGTCAATCTTTTCTAGGTGTTGACCTAAGAAGAATGTAAAGAATAAAATAGCATGTTATAGTTGGCAAAGTAAACCTTATTGCTTTATGAACAATCATTTAAGCTGCAATGCTCTCTATTTCATTCCATTTTTTAACATGGATTGTGCACTACACCATCGCAAAGTCTTGGATTGCCTTTAAAACTGTAGCCCATAATATAGCATTTAACAATAAAAAGTCAAATCCAAGTTTGGTGGATAGCAATGGATAGGTTTTTCATACTTTATGAGAAGCAATGAAATGAAAAAAATACCTATCATATATGAATCTTGAGAATGATCCTCTTGTTGGAACAGGGCCAATGAAGTGGTTGTTAAAACATATTTGAAATTTTGAAGTTGTTAAAAACAAGAAACATAATAGTAAGCTATAAACACAACATAATATATATCATATATCTACAAAAAGTGAAGCACTAGAATATTTTAAATTGTGTACCAATGGAAGAGAATTATGAAGACTTTGAAGGGGAGTGGAGGAGAAAGTCCTGCAAGAAAAGGGAATTTTGAAGCATTTAAGAATTTTTTATGCTTGGCTACTATGTAATCCTTGTTCTTATAAAGGAATTGGACTACCTAATATGTAACTTGTTCCAACATTAAAAGTAGATATTTTAATAACTGGAAATTATAGAAAGCACAAAATGTTTTAATCAAATGGTAAGGGGTAAAGACAATATTAAAATTACATCAACAACATAATGAGCAATAGTGAAGTCAGTTCAAGAATTTCTTGGCTTGATAGAATGCTTGTTTTTCACAAATATTGAGTAAAGCTTTTGTGGAAAAGTTTTGTGTGTTGATTTTGGGAACATATTGCAAAAGCAGAAAACATTTTATAGTCAACATCCCATTAAAATGCTTGCAAGGTTAATAACTACAAAAGAAACATCAAAAAGTCACATATTGTCACCTCTACAACCAATTCAAATTAGTGTTTCTAAAAAAGATACTTATTCTTGAAGCAAAGCTCAACCCTGTTCAGCAAATACATCCAACATGAGCAGAGGTCTGGTTGATTAAGTCACATACTATCACCTCTACAACCAATTCAAATTAGTATTTCTAAAAATATACTTATTCTTGAAGCAAAGCCATGTTTAGCAAACAAATCCAGCATTAGTAGAGGTCCGATTGATTGGTTGATTCATCATTTTTATGAAGATATTCTATGAATAAAGTAATTAAATTTACAATTGATGTGTTTTTTTTTGTTGGGATATAATTGGTTGTGAAATAATAAGTAATATCTAGAGTTTGAGTAGAGAAGGAAACGTTATACATACATGTGGTTGATGTTGAGGAGGAACCAATCTTGCACCTTCCATGTATCGCCTTAACTTTTCCCATTGCAACTTGTATTGGACAGAGATGTTGGAAATATTGTTTAGAGAATATGTTTTATTTTTCTTAGTGTCCACTTGAATATCAAAAAGGTTTGAATGAGTTAGTGAAGGGGAAAATATTTTGTAAAGACATAGTAGTGTAAAGTAATTTGAAAGTTAATGTGAGAGAGATTGGATTGGCAAGTGTATACCTTATATTGTCATTGTGAGAGTAATTGTAAACGGGCCTCCTCTTTTTTCTTTGATAATTATGTATGGATTGTTTTGCACTTTGGAGTACTGCTCAAAAGAGAACATTGGTTGAATACGAAGTCCATTTAATGATTTTACTCTTGATATAGTTGTAAATGTTAGTCCTTGTCTTTCTATTTTACCAATATCAATTGTTGCTCTTTGTAGGGTGAGGCCTTGGGATTTATGTATAGTAATTGCCCATGCCATTGTTAATGGAATTTTCCTATGATTACCTAGTGATATAGATATTATGTTAGAGTAAAGGTTTTAACTTAATTATGTTGATTAAGTTACCTTTATTCCCTTCTTAAGATTTCATGTTAGTTTGCATAAAGTGACATTTAATAATTATATTAATTATTAAATGTTTTCCTATTAGGGCTTCTTTTAGGGTTTTTCCTATTAGGGTTTTATTAGGGTTTGCATGATCTCCTTTTATAAGGATTGATCCCATTGTATATTCATATCAATTCATTCTCTCATTCTCTCTGATATATACATTTTCAGTTCAGAGAACCCTTGCTTGTTTGTCTCCATCTCTTCTTTTGTGACAAGTTATTTGCATGCAGGTGATCTTCAGGGTTTGTGAAGTTGTATTTTCTCAACTCCTACATATTATAGGTATAGCCTTTGGATCATTTTGGTTCCATGGTGGCCCAGTGTAGTTATTGATTCTTACTACAATGTACATTGGAATATCTAGTGGTTTAGAGCCTAGATTGTAAACAATATCAACAACTTTGCCAAGGGATCCATTTACAAGTCCTACTTGAGTCCATAAGTTTGTTGTTAGCATGATTTGTTGGCCTTTTCATAACAGTTCTTTTTCAAGATGGTTATCTTGAGCATCAATGTTTGATTTGTTTTTTGTGTTTGTTGCAATACTTATTGCAACTAGAAGGTTTAGTTGTTTTAACATTTTTTTGTTGTGTAGTCTCACTAAGTCATTTGTTGTAAAAAGGTGAATGAAGTTGTCAAATTCTTATTTTTTAGTAGTTGTAAGTACTTTGTTTGTGCGGGTCATTAACATCTCCCAATCTTGGTGTGTTGGTTCTACAGTGTGTAAGTTTTTTAATGTTTCACGAAAGTGTGTTTGAGTTGGATCGTCACCTTGCTGACAAAACATTGTTTGTAATGTAACAACTGTAGTAAATTGTTCCCATAGTAGATTGGCATTGGAGTGTGATGCGTAGATGGGATTTTCCATGATAGGTGGTAGTTGTGCTAGGTCACCTATTAGAATTATAGATACACCACCGAAGCTGAGATTTTGTGTTCGAGGAAATGCTTCACATAGTCTACTATCTATCTTTAATAGTAGTTTTGGGCCTATGAAACCTATTTCATCTATGAGGATGTACTTTATGTGTTTCATTTCTTCTTGAAATGTTGTTAGTGTTTGTCCTTTAAATGGTTTCATTTATTTTATTAGAATCCTAAGCATTGAATGTATGGTTGATGCACGTATATTAAATGCAGCAATTCTTGTGGGAGCTAAAGCAAGCAGTTGGCTCTTTTGTTGTGGTATCTTACTTTAGAGTGCATTCTTATGCAAGAAATAAGGTATGATTTTATAGTTCCTTGAATGATCATATGCAAGGGTTTTTTTAAGGATTGATCTTTGTAGTGGTTTGTAATTATTGTGAGCGCTAATTTTTGTTTTGGTGATAATGTGTGATTTGGGACATCGAAGCTAATGGCCATGTTTTCATTTAAGGTGCAAATTTTATTCATCTTTATGAAGTCAATTGTAATGGCATGTAAATCTTGGTGTACACTATGTTGATCCCATTCATTGTTGTTATCAAAATCACGCCTACTGAGTATTTGGAGCTCATCTAGATTAACATTATTATAAGTCACATTTGTGTGTCCAACAATTCCCATTCATTCAATTGTAATGTATCTGTTGTGTTTCCCTCATTACCATTATCTTCTTCCTCTTCACTATTTGATTCCATATCAATTGTGTGATTAACATGCCATACATCATATGTGTTTGTATTCATTTGGGTCCAATTTGCTATTATTGTATCTTTAGTAAGGCCTATGTCATTTTGTATGTCATGAAAAGTCTTATATAAGAGTAATTCACTCCAACAAAATGTTTCAAAATGTTTTGAATCCTGCTTTGGAATAGTATAGAACTTTGGGAAAATATTGACAATTGATTTTTGTTTCCTCTCTTTCCATTTACATCCTTTGTGACATAAGAATAGGAGAAGGATCTTGTATATTCAAGTAATGTTATTGCTTCTAGTTGTGGTGGGTGTTGCATATAAGAATGTAAGTAGCTTAATTGGAGTTTGTTGTCATTTTTTGTTCTTGTGAAGCAGTGGAATACTTTTCAACCAACATTCAATGACATAAATGATCGGTTACATATGACAAGGGGAAATTTTTGGAGCATATGACATGTTTCTTGTGCTCCAATATCACGTTCAACCACAAGTTTTGTCATGAATTTTTGGTATGCTATTAAAGATTCATCTTCAAGTTTTTGATTTGTAGCTATTCTTGTAAGCATATTAACACAACTCTTTGATTTTGATGCATACTTGGAAATGTATTTGAGAACAAGTGTTCGTGAGATGACAGGTTGGCAATCTATATTTGCTCTCCATATTGAAATCATTTCTTGGTTATGTATGTTTAATCTATCATCATTTCTTGTTGGTTCATTTTTTTTTTACCATCGTTGTCACATGATAATGTAGAGATAATTTGTTCTTTCCATGGAGCTTTGTATCAATATTCTATTTTTTCCCCTTCTTACATAGGCATGTTCCCTTGGTGCATTTTGTGTGCCTTTGGACACAATAAATTAACTCCTCATAGTCTTTAGAGGGATTTGTACTAAAGATCTCAACAATGTTTAACAAACATGGATCATCAAGTGGAGATCGATGTGTTGTGTTGTTTCCATGAGATATAGTACGAGGGTTCCAAGCAGTGACATATGTGTCAAAGAATTTTCTTGCTCTTTGCACTTCTAAGTTATCTTTCCAATCAAGTTTGTCCATGTCTAGAGAATTTTCAAGCCAAAGGAATCCATGAACATATGCAGTCCCTCGATATTTCCATTCGTACCTATACCCATATTCTTTTGCATGGAGGAGCTTCTCAATGACCTCCTCACAAAATATTATGAATCGTTGATGTAGATATAGGGATGTGGTATGGGGGTTATTGATTATGTTATCTATGTGAATTTTATTTGATTGCATTGTAAATCTTATGTCATTTGAGAGTAGTTGTTGTAAATCTAGCCATTTTGTATCTGTTGCACTTAATGTGAAGAATAGAGTGGGTGAGCCTATCTGGTTGATCATATTTGTTAGCTCAACAAGACACTTGTTCCAATATGGTCTTGTCCCTCTCATGGTAGATTCAAAATTCATAAGTTGCTCGACTAACTATTCATGAGGAAGATTTTTCAAGTGTGTATGAAGGTTTTCAATAGTGGTTGGTATGTTTTCTTCTGCATTTTTTTTAAAGAAAATTCTTGCAAGTCCTTGGCTACAATGACACATCATAAGGTTGGAGATAAAATATTGAAACCTTGGATGCCTTCCAAATCTTTGGTCATGGAATCTCATTAGATGTAATGCATATTCATGCATGTGTACTTCTCTAATTCATGCTTGCATTTGTAGTGTTTTGCCATCTAGAAAGAGTGTGGGGAGTGCCATATCAAAAAGGCCTTCAGTATTGTATTCATTTATTAGAGAAGAGCTTATTTCAGGTCAATCAATCTACTATGGTTGATAGTAAAAGTACAAACAACATTGTCAGTCTTGTAATAAACATTAATTTTGAATGTTTTCAAAAATTAACTGTAAAATATTTTTTCTTTTCCAAATTTTATTGACAATGAAATTATTAAAAAATATCTTTATTTTTTAAAAAGCTCAAATTTAAGATTTCTACTTTTTGTATAATCTTTAAAATTATAATTACAAAGATCAAATAATTATTAATTTATAACTTGTAAGTAATTTGTAGATCAAATAATTATTGATTTATAATTTGTAAGTAATTTATAGTGTTTATTTATTTATTTTTAAGGTTAAACTCTATTTTCTAACATTTTTATTTTATTACTCTATAAAAATACAATCTTATGTGTAAATACAAATATTAAAATTTCACATAAACTAACTTCTCTTTAACTATTATCCCATTACATGTTTGAGTCAACTTAATAACCACATAAATATCCACAATAATTGATTTACTTTAAAGACCCTTAGAATGCCACCCAAAAGTTGCCTTTCAATAAACTATCAATTTTTTTCAATCGAATTTGTGTTTTTCTTAAAATAACTCGACAAAAAGCACTCCCTTTATTAGTAATAAACTTTTAATAAAGTGTTCTCATACTAAATTATTGATTTTGTCCTAGAAAGATCTTAAATCTATTTATTCTAACAATTGTGACTAATCATACCCAAATTTCAAATTAGAAGTTTATTCAAATGCTATTTTAATTCAATCAACTTAAAATTAATTTTAAACTCCTCAAATTCCCATTAACATCCCTGCATTCGGCATCTCACCTTAAATCCTTCATAGGGAAAAAATTCTTAAAAAACCATTAAGAAATCTATTTATGCAGCGTCTACAGTAAAGGGGAATTCAAACAAATCGACACTCTCTGTAAAGGGTAAATGTGCCAATAAAACAAAAATAGACACCCACACCCTTCTGAGCCAGGACATTCCACTGTCAGTTAAAGATAAGCATTTTCATTTCAAGCCAATCTTTGAGGAAAATTGATAAAAATCTTAATTCAGATAAAGCAATAAAGATTGAACCTTAATTCCCTAACCAATTCCCAACAATAGTAAGAAGGTACCATCAAATAGCATTCATGGAGAAATATGCAGCAATTCACAGTTCCATTGCACTAAAACAAAATAAATACGCCTCTAGCGGCACGATTCGAGAACGTTCCAATTAGCATTTCAAAGTTGAAAGAGAAACTAATTACAGACAAAATGATTATACATCTACATTATTGATCCCATAAATTACAGGGAAAAGTTCAACATTAACAGTAATGTACATGTAGCCAGAAGGGTAGCCATTATCCTCTACCCAAAGGGTGGTGTTAAATGACACCGTTCATTTTCTAAACTTCCTGCAAGTTTAAATAGAAAATGAGAAATTTATATCTCTCATTTAGCCACCTTCTTTGCCTTCTTATATTTTTAGGCTTCTCCACCTTTTACTGGCTTTGCCACAACAATTTTCTTAGCCAGTCGACTTCTTAATCTGGATGGCCAACATCTTCTTGTAATTCGAGGGAAGCACAGCCTTGGGCTTCTCCTCCATGAATTTCACAATCGTTTGGGGGCTCGAATCGACCTTCTCCTTGAGAGAAGAAATCGCCTCCTTGATTATTTGTAACACAAACACAAAGCAAAATCTTTAAACTTCAAAACCACATATCTAATTCATTAAATTGTAAAGCTGAGAACCACCAATCCTTATTCATTGAATTGTACAGAGTGAGAACCCATCCGCTGAAATTGTGCACCCTACCCGGAAATAAGGGGGATGAGCCGGTGTGGCCTTGAGAGGTCGGAGCTTCTTCTCCTTGCTTGGCTTAGCCTTAGCCGGCTTGTCTTCGACAGTGTTTGTCTCAGTCTGTGCAGCTACATTTGTGGTAGCTTGCTCTGCAAAAGACAATTTGTATAACCCTGAACTTGAGTTAGAACTCCTCCTCTGTGATGCGGCCCTCACAAGCTCCTCGTATTCGTCATCTTTTCTGGTGGAGGTTGCACTGAAGCTCTTTGGCAGAGTAGTTGTGGAGGAAATGCTTGCGGCCAGACCACTGTAATTAGCCTTCGCCACCCATTTGTTGAGGATTCTGGTTGATGATGTTCAATGTTTTGTGGAGTTTTTCTGACTTTTGTTGCAGATTTATTGCATCAACATAATGGAAGTCAGTTGTGGTTGTAGCATGAGTTTTCTGCAACTTTATTGCCAGTCATGGATGTGGCGATATTTTCGGTGCTTCCTTGCATAGATAAGGATTACAAACTGACGCAGTTTCTAGTAAGGCGAATTTGATTTTTCAGCCGGTCAAATTATTTTCACGATGAAACTTTTTCAGGCCTGAGACAAAATCAGTGGGTTGTGCCCACAATAAAGAGCCTATCAGCTAAAAAAAAAAAAAAAATTATATTATTTTCACATTTGAATAATTAATTTTCAATGATTAACAATTATTATTAAATTTAATTATGATAATATTTTATACAAAATAATTTAATTTAATATATCATATATTTTCTATTTCACAATATTGATTTATTTAATTATTTATTCAATTTTAAATAAATCGAGTAACCTTATAATTCAATTTTAATTTAATTAATTCGATTACCCAAGATAATTCATAACAAATTTATCAATCATTAGAAAAAGCTCAGTCATGGAAGGGAACTACACTTTAACAACATGTATATTATCATTGATAGTATGTTTTTCTAACATTAGAATTAGATTTTCAACACCAATCCCATTAAAATATTATTATTGTTCCTGTAAATAATATTAATATTAGTCTAAATTCCAATATTTAATGTTTAGTTTAATAATATAGAATTTGTAATTTACTCCCAGAATATTGTAATCTAATTGAAATTTCTAAAACACCTAGGCATCATCTCATAGTATTATTACGTTCCCAATTAGTAATAATATTAAGTAGGTAGATGGTAATACTATTAATATTAATATGATTTATGGATATTAATGTTTCTAGGTAATAACTTCATTGCATTAACATTATTCCTTATTGAAAAAGAATATTATGCACGCCAAGTAAATACTAGAGCGAGATATCACATTAATGTGTTATAACTTAGGGTTAAAAAAAATTGTTGGTTGTGTTGCATGTTCACATGTGAAGATTGTGGGCATGGAATTAGGACCTACTTCCTTTAGAAAAGAGGGAACAATTGAAAGAGATAGGTAAAGGTATGGTTTTCCTGAGGTCAACATAAGTGTAATGTACTCATCTTTTTGTAATACAAGGGATGTTTTGAAATCAATATAAAGAAATTTTCCCCCTAGGCAAAACTATCCAATTAACCTTGTGTTTGATTATAATAACCTACTTGCAATAAAAAAATTAAAAATCACAATAAAACTAATCAATTTTAATTTTTTTTGGATTCTAGAATTTGAGTTTTATAAAAAAATACTTGTAGATTTTCATGAAAGTACCCTTGGTTGGAGAAATCTAGAGTTGAATTTGATTTTTTGTTCAATTTAGCCCAAAAGAGGGGTTAAGTTGTCACATAGACCACCACATAAACAATTTTGAGTGAAAGCATTGATGAGCCTGGTTAATAGCTAGTTTTCTTCCATTTGGTTCATATCTTTTAACATTTTAAGTTGCTTATTTCATATAAGTTCTTGAAACTTATATATTTGTTATATCTTTTGTGCAACCTAAACTAGACAAATTGATATGTGGAAATATAATTATTATATGATGAGGTTTGCATGGATAAATGTGTCAATGTGTAATGAGATTCAATATGATTTTGTGTTCAATTCATGATTGTTAATGGTGTGTATACTTTAGATGAAACTAATCTCTTGCAGCCAAAAGAATTGTAACCTGTAACAATTGAAGAGCTCAGCCCACGACCAAAGGGTTTTAGGCAGATTGTAGGGGAGAGTCCAGAATGCTGAGAACATGTTAGTTATAGGAAACAATGGAAGTGATCATTAAAGTGGTCAATCGTGAGTCACTAGATCATCCAATAAGATGACAGGAGGAAGAAGAAGTCTATATTGATAAGGAAGCCAATGTGACAATTTTCACAGAGCACGTCTTTGTGAAACCATTAGGGCAGAGTTTCAATTCTATTTGTCTTCTTTTGTATTTTTCAATTATAGTTTCAATTGTGAAGACTAGTTCTCTCCCCATTTTGATGAAGAGTGGGCATCTGCATTTAGTTTTCTATTTTTAATCCTTGTGCAAATAAACTCCTCTCAATCCTATATATTTGGATCAGTGGTTGAGTAGAGCTAGTTAGAGGATATATGTTTTATAGTTCTAGTTTTGTTTCACGAACAATACTTCATTATTAGTTTTTTTTATTCAATTTTAATGGGTATGCACTCATGAATAAGATATATGTGAAGATTCTTGTCATGTTGTGAGATTTCAATTATATGCAATAAAGATATTCTAGTTTATTGTTATGATTAGTTGATTCAAGTAGCACATATTTAATTTTCCTTGTGGGCACAACAACTTAAGAAAGGGTCACTTGAGGTACTACTCACCCACCTTAATTTATGTTATTAGATTAGAAGATTACATTGTTGTATTCATTTCGAGTAGATTCTTAATTACATGTATATGAATCATATCTTGTATTATGAATTATTTTATGTGACATTTCCTTGAGTTGTTCTCTGGAGAGGTCGAGTAGTTAGAAGTAAAATCAATAGTGTTAGATTGCAAAATTAAGGTTTAGCAGTTAAACAGTTACAGTGTTAAGTCGAAGGTACACATAGCATCAATAACAGATTAAGTTATTTCCCCTATTTTTCAAGTTAACACTTTATTTACTTTTCCAAACTTTACTATTTTCTTGTACATGTGTAAACCACCTATACTCACTGATATAGGTCATGTAGATTCTGTGAATGCACATACAATACCAACATCATCAAAATCTTACAAAGCCCTGGTTGATAATTAAATGAAGTCTTTGTGAGGGTTTAGTGAATTTTTCAACTAGGAACTCCTCCTCTGAATTGTGTGTCTAACACCAAGTTGAATAATCAATAGAAAGGTCATAAGCATTTCAACCAAAAAAAAATTCCTATTTTTTTTTTTTATCAAAATAATGAATATAAATTCAACCTTTCTTAATTTAAAAATTAAGATATAGTTATTTAATAGCTTTAGGTGAAATGGTTTCACTTGGAACTCTTTGTGTCATGTAGGTGCCAAGTAGTTTCGAGCAAAAATGTTTTTCCCAAAACTATTTTTTTGGTTAAAATTTACATAGTTCTAAAATTTTACCCAATCATAACAAGTGATTAGGGAAATCACTTTATAAATAAGATAATCAAGGAGCTATTAGACACATTTATGATCATTCACAACATAAATAGCCCCTACCATCCTCAATAAAATGGAGCAAGTGAGGCTCTAAATACAATTATAGGCATTGCACTTACTAAGATGTGTAACAACAACATTAAAAATCAAGAGATCAAAATATCAATAGTATTGTGGGCTTATAAAAACAACTTACAAAAGATTAATTAAATTTTGCATATTTCAACTAGTATATGGAACTAATGTGGCATAACCTATGTAATAAATTGTACCTAACTTAAGATTGGATACTAAGATATGGTTTCAAATGAAGATAAATCTTTATAAGAAAGATTGTGAGAATTATAAAATTTAGATGATTATATTATTAGCATCATCTCACCAAAGTGTAGAGAAAAGGTGCCAAAAATCATGTCATGAAATAAATTTTCAACATAAAACATTCCAAATTGGAGACATGGTCCCATTATATGACAATAAACCTAAAGAATAAGGAAAATCACAAATGTGATGGCTAGCCCATGTAAAATTATTGAAATAGTAAAGTCAATGGTTGTCAAGTTAAAAACATTGCAATATGAATCATTAAAAGGTTATGTTTTTGAAATTAAAAGCGAAAAATAAGGGTGTCATCCCTTTAGAACAAAGCCTAGTGGGCCAAATAAAATGAGAAGAGCAACAAAACAAGGGTGCAAACCCTTAGAACAAGGCCCTACGAGCCATCAGTAGCGAACGAACACCACAGCAAAAACAAAGAAACAAACAATACTTGGTCACAAATGATCGGGAGTGATAGGAAACGAAGGACCCAAAGCAGCCCAGACCAAAGACAGACTTACAACTCATTCCTAGCACGAAACCAAGAGCAACCGAACACATAAAACCAACACCTTGCAGTAGCAGGACAGTAACAGACCTTCCACTCAAAAGGCCACAAACCATCTGCAACAGTAAACCTACAGTAGATCTTCCACTCAAAAAATCCAAGCCAGAGCCAAACTAAACTCAGCCACAAAGGGGTAAGAAAAACCATTTGCAGTAGAGGAAATTTATTCCATAAGCACCAACAACCCAGACACCAACCCCAAGACCACCTTAATAGGCTAGGGCTCCCCTCTATAAGAGAGGAAAAGGTGGGGACCAAGCCTACCGACAAGACCATCCACCCGAGCTAGCACAATCCACCTCAATAGGAATCTACTTCCCACCAAACCAACAATCACCAGCTCCACCTCAATAGGAGCAATATTCACCTCAATAGAATATTACGATTGAAGAGATAAGAAGCAAGCAGGAACATTAGTAGAACAGGCCCACAACTCCTCCCTAGGCATCCAGGAGGAAGAACCAACAAGAAGAATAATAAAATCTTTCTAACCTTTAATATAATCAATCCAAAACTCCATATGATCAACCGCTCCATCAATAGATGAAGCGCCATCTATCTCCAGGCCAACCCAACAAAGCAGGGGTCGAATCCCCCATCCAATTCCACAACCACCACCCCAAATAGGAGCTAACTCCACCTCTAAAGGAGCCAAAAATTGAGGACTAAAAGGGAGAAGAACAACCACAACCACCAACCAGGCAACCTTCATACAACACCAACCTCCCCAAAGCATAACAAAGCAGGGACACCATAACCACCAAACCTCCGAGAAACGATTTTGTAGACGAACCATCCCCAAAACAGGAACCCACCAAACCATCATCAAATGGACCACACCATTTTTAGAAACCAAACTAGGGCCACTGCCCTTCTTGAAGCAAATAGGAGCCAACACAGGCACCACCAGGCTGTCAAAGAGCCCTGCAAGAACAAGGGCCACCAACATCACCCTCTGTAGATCAAGGAAACCCCTACAACCAAGTTGCAAAGGTTCCAACGCACATTTCATGCACTCATCACCAAGCCAACAAGAAACAAACCCAGTGAAGCACCACTTCCCACCAACGCAAGCCACCATTCTACAAGGAAGATTGCCACAACACCAAAACACAACCCCCTTCCCTCCCTAGAAAAGGATAGATGAAGTCTCAAGCTGGACGTCCAGCTTAACAACAAGGCCCACCTCAGCAGTGGTGCCTACAAGAACACAGGCCCAAAGGCGGCCAAGAAGGAATGCCTTTGTCCAAGAAACAAAGTTCTTAAAAGTGGAAAAAACCCAGATGACACCACCTCGACAAGAGATCCCAACAACCACCACACTGCCATCGACCACAAACACAACAACCAAGGAAGGAAATTTGGAAGAAACATCATGTAATAGCCAACATCCCCCACAACAAACACCAACAACATGAACCAAACCCCACATAGGAGTAACCAACATAGAGGAGAAACACATAGAAAGCTCATTCCCGTCTGGATCATCCTCCCCATCATCGCCCAATTTAGATGAGTTCAAATTTCCTCATCTGTGCTCATTCCCGCCTAGACGCAACGATTGCAAAACAACTCACATCCTCAAGTAGTGTTCAATTGTCCTTTATTAAAAGGTTATGTTAATGACACAACATTAAAACATTATTATGAAGGTACTTAAGTTTTTTTTTTCTATAATAGAAAAAATACATTGTCTAATAGTGTAATCATTAAGAAATGTCTCTATTACAAAGGATGGTGTGAAGACAATGGGTAGGTAGGTGAACTAAATGCATAAACCCCATTTAAAATCTATAAAAATTCAGTTGTAAAAAATTGATGAGTTTTTTTATGAAGCATAGCTATCAAAAAGAGAGTGATGAGAATTATAATTGAAATAAGATATTTGTAGGGTGGGAAAAAATAAAAGAATTTAAAATAATGGAAAATCTAATTCGCATTGATGCTTTGTAGAACTTACACCTGAAATATAAATAATACTCATTCAAATTTGTGTAGGTAGATTTGGAAGGCACATTCTCTTCCATTCCAACTAATATCCTCTATGTATAATATGCGAGGAAGTATTGTGTACTTCACTCATTGAAATATATAACACATCTTTCAAGTCACTCCATACGAAATTACTAAAACTAGGCCATGATGATACCTTCCATAATATCAACAAATCCATAATTTAAAGTTAGATGTTTGGAAGGATTTCCCTAACTTCATGGAAAAGTGTACATGGGTACATATAATCCTCGATCATATCCATGAAAATTACATGTATCTCAATAAACCCTATTGAATTATAAATGACATAATACATATGGTAACAAAGTTATATAATATGGAGATTTATTGTCAAAGAACAATATTAACAATACAAAAGTATTTGAGATAACCCAATGCCTTGATTGACAAGTAAAATCTAGATGTGTCAAAAATTACAAACCTTGTAGAATAGTATGCAAACCTAGGCATCACACACAAGATCTACTACACAAACAAGGAGGGCTTTACAACTAATATTTCCTTATTAATTTCCTAGAAAATGGTCATACAAGGGAATGATATAGATTTTTGTGACATGTTAAGAGATCAACTAATAGCGAACATACGACACATGAAGATTACTAATAACTACTCGTTTGGGTATGTCATAACCCTAATGGTTATTTAGTGTTGAGATATTTAAGGTTTAATTGATTATCAATATTACTTAGTAAACTCATGAGTATCCTTTACAAACATAATATTTAACTTTAATGAATTTTTGTAGCATTTAATAACATTCACCAAAATGATAAAATCTTGATTTCATCACATGTAACTTACAAAATATGAAAAACCCAGATTTCATTAAGTAAAAAAAAATGTTACAAAGCTCTCAAATCAATAATGGGGTCAACAAGATGATACTCTAGTATATATCATAAATAATAAACAATGACTGTGATAACTAGTATAAAAGGTTGCTGCTATTAGAGCCAATATCAGTTGGTCAAGTGATGGCACGTGATTGAGCTGTGAAAGTCAAGCAATCGTATGCTCTACAATAGTTAGAAACTGAGAGTACGAAAGCAATAACTTAATTGATTGAATAGAAGTAGAAAAAATAATTTGATCTTCTCAATGAGGAATATTGTACATATAGTATAACCAATTTGAGTCATTATCGAAGTGCTCAACTCAAGGTGCTCAACTCCACTATATTCTCTGAATTTGTGAGCTGATATATGGAAAGATATTGTTTTCCAATTCAGGAACAAACAAGACATTAGGGATACATTGATTACATATCTAAATAATTTATTGTCCACAAACACATATGTAAGTGTTGTTAGCTACTTAGACTTTGGATGCATCAGAAGGATAGAAGGACATGTGTACACTTCTAGATAAGAAGACATGTGATGGGATGCTCCTGAGTCAAGAACCCATTTATTGATCTCAAAAACTGTAGTTTCCATAAGTACTTTTCCTTTAGATATATCCTTTGCTTTAGAAGATTTTGGACTAGATAAATATTCTTTGATGGATGTAGGAACCCCTTGTTGCACTCAAGTAGATGAACACGATGGTGAATCCTTTTATTCATACATTTGTCTTCATTATACTCAGATTTATTGTAGAAAGCATACTTCACTTTTTGTTGTGATTAACCATCCTTTATTTTTTGTCCTTTTTATTTCTCACCTTTGTGTGAAGCCTCTTTTTCAGTTGCAACAAGAGCTTGTGGCTTTGAAGGTTGTATGATACCCATTTGAATTACTTTATCTTGCTCCTTCGTGAGAGAAACAACAAGTCTAAAAGAGATGGCATAGTGTAATATGCACAAAAAGCAGTCTATGTTGCATGAAAAGTATATTTACAAACACTAAATATTGAGAACCTAACTTTGATAAGACACTTAGGACTAATTTTTCATCTTGTTTTTTTATTTTGCATTGCTTGAGTTGGAACCTTAGCAAATTTAATGTAGTGAAGAACTCCTAAATCATGTTAAAGTCTTGTAGATTAAGACTTATTAGTTCATTCTTTGGTTGATGTCCCCTCATTATATCTTGCTTTCCAAACAATTTTTCTAATGTTGTCCATACATCATTAGGTGTTGTGGCATAATCAATGTGAAAGAGAAGGTTAAAAGATATACAATGTTCCATAGGCTTCATCATTTTGATTATGTCATTTTTCATTTTTTAGTTCCTCTTGTAGGGTCGGGTTCCATACCCATAGTGACATGATATAATCCTAGTTTCTTAACCTTTATCTCCATAGATTGCTTTCATTCATAAAAGTTAAATGGAGTTAGGATTATGTCCATTTTGTAGAATAGCAATTTTGATCTCCCTTTAACTGGTACTTTATATTTTTAAGTGCATATAACAATTTCAATGGAACAAATAATGACACTTTATGATTGAGTGTGATATCATTTCCAATAAAATGGGCAAGTGATATTCACTTTCACAAAAGAAAAACTCAATTTGAGTAGCTAATCAAAAGATACAATAATCCTATTTGCCCAATTTGCACTTAGAAAATTAAGTTTTCCTTTTAAAAATATTTTAAACATAAATTTTCAATCGTCTCGATGCTAAAGTATTTGAAAGGGAAAGAGATTTTTATCACTATTCACAATTGAAAATCCGACTTATGGTTTGCAAGTTATGAAAATTTGAAAAAACTCCCCTTTTACAAACACGTGATGGTTTACATAAGTTTGATGGTTTAGTGCTTGGTTAGTAAAAAACACTTAATTGTTAGCCATATGGATAAAGCTATTAATGAGGAATATTTGTAACAAATGTCACAAAATTAAATGTTAACAAGCTAATAATAAATACTAACACTTAAGCATTAGTCACTTAACAAATAATTGTATAAAGGACATCTTAAGGAGATGTGACGCTAGATGTGACCTGAATTGTAGTTGGAGGGTGAGTTCCTTAGTCAACAATCAATATATGGATATAAATAACAAATCTACAACATGCATCTCGGGTACTTGTTATTGTGCACAGTATATGGTGCCATGTGGGATGAGATTGACAATAAATCTACCAATGGAGGAGCTATGGAGAATTATGTGTAGGTTGTGCAATGTCTCACTCTCTACACATGATCTCCAGATCCCAATTTAGATGCAATATCTGTGTACACATAATAGGGACAATGGGAGCTTCATGCCTTAAACAAGGGCTTCAACTTCACCTCACACATTCAATGGGAGTGAATATGGACTGACCTCTATGATATTGCACAAAAAATTTACATCTAGAACATGCTTGCACAAAGATCATGCATACATATTAATACATAGGCAACAAGATTCATGCCAAGCAAAAAAAACCTTGTTAGATAAAATCTCATGGTCCATAAGTAATATGCACAAAGATCAGTATAATACATGGTATTCACATGAAATAATGGTCTGAACCTAATTGAATGCTTTAGGATGACTTTAAATTTATAGATCACATGTTTATACCTCCACTTGTGTGACATCTGCTTCTTTAGATACATGCAGATTTAACTCGCAAATTTTAGCAAATTGCACTACTTGTGTTAGTTTATGGTGTCACATGCAATTTGAAGGCCCTTACAAGTAGATCCGTGGATTTTCTAGAGGTTTGTGTAGCATCTTGTGCAAGTACATGAACTTCAACAAACCCTCCAATGACCTGCAAATCGACCTAAACTCTTGCAACAAGGGATTTTTCTTATGAGGAGCAAGTTTGGTGACTTGCAACAAGTCAATAGAGCTTCAATTGCTTCTTTTCAATGCAACTCTCCATGGCATGGATCTACCTTCTAAACCAACCTAATTAGATGTCACAACCTTTACAAATACCCTGCACAAGGATAATCGCCTCCACAAGGAGGGATATTGAATGCAAACAAAAAAAAATCAATAAATAAATATGCAATACCAAGCCATAGATGAACCAATTTTGGTCTGATACCATGTTAGAACCAAGATCAACTAGTCAAGTGACGACCCTTGGTTGAGTTATGAAAATCAAGAAATCATATGCTCTACAATAACTATAAATTGGAAGTATGAAAGCAATAACTCAATTGATTTAATAGAAGTAAAAATTGGAATGATCTTCTTAATGAGGAATATTGTATATATAGGATAACTAGTTTGAGTCACTATATGAGTGCTCAAATCAAGGTGGAAAGAATGCTCCACCAAGTGGAAAATGAGAAGTGCCACACATCTAACTAACTCTTCAAATGACACATAGCCATCTAAGGTATCTTAATACATAAAGTAGAATAGAAAAATTAAATAATAATTCTACTCTAACAACCATAATTGTAAACAACACTATAACTATCTTATAATTCACTTACAATGGATTGAGAGTAGGTGGATGTGATGCAAGTTAGATCCCTAGTCATGAAGCTCTCTTAATCTTTTACGAAGTCATCCTGATAGGTCAAGGGTTTTTGTCCTCCGGCCTATAGACCAAAGTTTCTATGTCCTTTGGTTCTAATATATAATCTTAAGTGTTTCATGCTCAAGTTTGACACTTTGAACATCACATGCTCACAGTAGTATGTGTTAAGGTTTCAATGTAAACTTCAACTATTCTTTTAAGGGATGTGACTAGTCTTTGATATCACTCAAATTTACGGTCAAAATGGAGTTCCTTATAAAATATCAATCATAGTTGGGGTTGCAACCATTATAATAAATGAAACAACATTATTCACCACTTCCAGCATCCCAAGAATAATTTAATTAAATATTAACAATGTTTTCTTGGCCAAGAAAATATCATTTTGAAGAGTTATGACTTCAAAAAAAATTAATGGTGTTCGTTGATGTGTAGGGAGGTAGGTAGGAAGGTTAGGGCAAAAAGGTGGGAATGTCAAAGTTTGTGGTTAGGGATGTTGCTCGCTGCATGCTAGTGAAGAAGAGTTGGGGAGTTGGGAAAATAATGTTGATAGAATTTTTTTTAAGCTATGATAAAGGGGGAAAGGAATGAGTAGGGCTCGAAGGGTAGGTATGCTAGATGGAAGTCTAAAGCTCCAATAACTAGGATGCATGTGAGGGTTCAAACACAAAACCATTTACACTCAAAGAATTTTACAACTAGGGCTTGAGGTTAATCAAGCAAGGCTTATCAAAGGAAAAGGGAAAAAACTTATGGTTTGTAACATGATTTTATAAAAGAGGGTACATTACACATGGTATTGTTCACTTATCATCTATCTTGTATTCTATTTTATGAATAGATTGCTTGTATTTTCCAAAAAAATATAGAATCAAGACACTACTATGGCCACCCAAATCAATGACTATATAAAAATTTTCAAATATACTACTTGTCACACAAAATTATTTTGGGGGATCTTAAAATAATTACAAAAAGAGGCGCAAGAGAGATATAATATCCTACAAGATAGTTAGGATATATGCAAAGAAAATCTTTTTTTTTGTGGAAAAGGACAATGACCTAAGATTTTATGGATACCTCCTCTTATCTATGAAGTAGATGAATATATTTTAGAGGTTAATAGATGAGCAATTCTATCTCTCTCAAAATATTTAAAGACACAAAGGTTTAGAAAATACAAGGAGATCATGGAAAAATAGAGGAAATAGAAGGCTATGGAGAAATTTGAAAAGAAGTAGGAAAAATTAAATAAGAGTTGAGGTTTTCAATAATATCCTTCACTACCAAAGGTCACATTAATCTCCAATTCTCCTAATATTGAAGGAGGGCCATTGGAACTACACCACTCTAGACATTTAAAAATAGAATCACCCAGGTTTAAAATTGTGGATTTAAAAACACATAAAGCATTAGGAAATGATGAGTTGGAGAAGAAATTAACACTAGTCGCAACAAGGAGGAAATCACCACTGTCTTTGCCACAAGTGCCTAAATCACTAGTGAGAGAGGGCATTGAGGCCTTACTATAAATGTGCAATGAGAAGAGGAAAGGTAATAACTCGCATCCAAATAGAAAACAAAAAGATAAGGGGAAATATACCTTTGAACAACTAGAAGACATAGTGGAGACCAAAATAGGAGGCACATTAAAAATGGAAGAAGAGGTAGTAATAAAGCAACCACTACCTAGAAGAAAATAAGAATGATAAGGAAAAATCACATCTTAAACAAGCAGTAGTTGTAGTAGAAGAGGAACCTATAATGAATCAAACGCAATTTAAAATATCGCTTTTCACAAAAGTAATACTACTCATGGCTACAAAAATATACACACAAGTTGGTGCGACAAATAAGAAATTCATTAAGTAGGTAATGATATTTTTTTTAGAACTCTTCACACGTTGACAAAAATAATAGAGGGATTTCTAAAAATATTGGCATCAATACTAAAGAGAAAAATGGAATGAAGAAATTAAAACAAAATAAGAAATAAGGAGAGAAGCCTTAGATGAAGTTGTAGAAAACTTGTCACCAAATAAAAGAAAAAATAATTCAATTTCCAAATCAAGAGTTGCAATCAAAATATATAGTAGATACTCTTATCCTAACCACATGAAGCAATACAAAATGTGAAAAGGAAACCATATAGGCTACTAAAAAATATTACACTGCATCATTGCAAGAAGAAAAGGAAGATGCATTTCAACACAAAAACATTTACACAGGAAGAAAAATTACAACAAAAATGAATAGGAGCTAGTAGAAAATTTTCCTCAATCATCAAAATAGCCTCAATTGGCCACTACTACATCTCTATCACAAAATCCAAAGTAGGAAATAAAGAATATTTTAGCACAAAGAAATAATTGGATCTTATACCATTTTCTCCAACTCTATAATTTTCAATCACAAGCCTGTCACAAATATCCCTGTTACAAAAAAAAAATCGTGATATACTAAAAATAACTACAAAGGGAAGATTTGCTAAAGAAACAAGTGGACAACATGGATAATTCCTTGAGAACACTATGGGAAACCTCACCAAAAATTACTATGAACGCCTCAACTCCCTTGGGTAATTGTTGTCATGAGGATAACACCCTTAGCCAAGTATGAAACTCAACTATCTTGTGAAACATGGGATCATCTTCAAGTTGTGGGTTGCCTATAGTGAAGATGAACCTCCATAGTGGGTTGGTTCCCTTGATGCACCTCCTACAAAATACTACATTTTTCTTGATCAACAAGCTTTAGGAGGTCCATCAAGGGAATCAACCCGCTCTGGAGGTTCATCTTCACCATAGGCGATCCACAGTCTGAAGCTGACCCCATGTTTCACAAGATAGCTAAGTTTCACATTTAGCTTAGGGGTACTATCCTCATGACAAAAATAATAATTAAATAAATTATATATGACATTCTATAATAAGTGGAAAACTAAGAGGAGCCAATTAAATAGAAGTTGATAGCAAAAATATAAGATGAACATACAAAGACATAAGGAAGAATTGTGCCATTACACACACGAATTTAGTGGTTGAAGTAAAGAATATGTGTACTACCCATACAGATTTAAAAACATTGTATCAATTTTCTCTTGGATGACCAACAACAACAAAGGATTTAAAAATAAAACTTAGAAAATATTAGAAACCAAATAATACGATAAGCAACTACATATGATTCACGAAATAGCCAAGATGGTAGCTAAATAGTATATTGAACTTTGTAACCACTATCAAAAAGTACAAGATCAAAGGGAATGCATAAGAGAACAAACCAAATAGCTCCAAGAAGTAGCCAAACTTCACCTTGCACATATCACAACCCTGCTAAAAGGAGCCATTAAAATGATAATGACAATTTAGATACTTGATACTTTAGAAGATGGAGAGGAGATCCCACTCAATATTAATGGAAAGATAATATTGTTACAACAAGGAATCATACAATAGGATAATACATACACCTAATTGAAGGGGATTTAAAAGCATAATTTTCCTTGAAAAGTAGTTGCTCCCTAAGTTTTGAGACATAATTTTGTAACTTTTTGTAGGATAGAGCTAAGATGTCTAGAGGATAAGACATTATTTCAAAGGGAGATGATGTTAATAGGCCAAAGTTGACTTTGAAATACCAACACATCCAAGGGATATGATATGAAAGAGACACACTCCTTGATATTCTTGTACTTGGGTATACATATAGGTTCAAAAAATATAATATAGATAGAGAGAAAGACAAAGATAAAGAGCTATAGACATATAAAGGTATAAGATATTTATATAGTAGTTGTGCAAGATATAAAAGAGATGTAACTATGTACATGTATATACTATAATGAGAATGACTAAATGGATGCAATGTAATATAATAGATTGTATGAGAAAATATGGATGGATATCTATTCTAGCCTAGTTATACATAATGAATATAATCTATCACAAGTTGGTTTGACTCATATAAATTGTGTTGTGATACATGTGTATGTTAATAGATATATTTTTTAATTTTACATATTTTTTCTTATTGTAACCTTCTATAACTCACCACATAAGATTTGGTCCTCTTCTTATCCTTAATGTTGGGGTATAAATACAAAATTCAAGCAACTTAAACTCAAATCCTTGATTTATTCTTATTCTTGCCAACAATGGTAAATTCACTTATTGTCTTTTTATAATTTAATTCTTAATTGGCATATTACCTATGATTTAATCAATCCACTTGTAGGTCCAAATATGGAACAACAATAAACATGTGATATAGGTAAGTGTACCTATTCTCAAGAATGACACCCACCTTCTATATAATCTTCCATTATCGAGAGATAAAAAATTGAGCACCCAAAATTGTATAGTTGACATACACATTAAATGATGATTTGGCATTTTAGATCATAACATGCTCATTTATCCTCACCATATTTTTTTTCCTTGATGGATTCCTTCCTAATGTTTTAGTACCCTAGTCAAGTGACCTTCACCCTTGTTTTCCCTCTTCTTAGATTTCTAGCCCTCTTTGCCATCCAAAATTCCTCTTGCTCTACTTAAACTATAGTGGTGTCTAAAAGACCTTAGGGTCATGTAGGTGACCCATGTCAAGCTACAAGTTTTCCTCAGTGAATTTTCTAGGCAAGAAGGGTGGCCCATACCTTAACACAAGTGACCTTGCCATCATTTGGTGTGCTTGTGAGTCATTTGGTTTTACTTATTTGTTCCTATTTTCCTTTCTAAAACTTAGCTTTTTCATTTTTGGATGGCCAAATTTATTATATTCTTTCTTTCTAGATCTAAAGCTTACTTTCATTCCTTCTTTCTTATTTGGTCTCATTTCTCCTTTACCTATTTAAACCCCTCAAGGTCTCATTGCAAAATACAACACAACCATAAAATTAAAAGAAGATTTTGAAGGCTAGAGAAGAAATCTCAAGCTTTGTTGTCCTGTGATAGAAGGATTGTTTAGTTGGCTTTACAAGTCTTTGCCAAAATCTTTGTATCCTTTCCTCTAGGAGCTTGGATAGCCTAAGAAGATGCACACCTCTTATCCTTTTATTTAGGCTATAACCTCACTTACATACCACATAAAGCTAATTTAATTCCTCTCAAATAAATCCTAATTTATATATTCATTTTTCATCAATCATATTATGCCAAGGATGGAAGAGGAGAATAAATTACAAATGAAAGTTTCTAGGTTCTTTCATTTCAAGAAATACTTTATTTACTCAAAGTTTTATTTGTTAGTTATTAGATCACAAACTATTGCCCAAGGATTGCAACACTTCATTGTTGCATTTTAGTTTAGTTTTCATTTCCTTAGATAATTACTTATACTTTTCTTCTAAGTAGATTAAAAGTTTCATTCAAAACTCTCATTGGAATTAAAAACACCTAGACAATACTATAATTGTATTTGAAAATCAATATAGAAGTTGTTATTTGTATGTATAGTAGTTAACTCACTTCAAATTGGAAAACACACAAAAAAAAGAAAAAGAAAGATCTCTTTTCATGCATGATTATCAAATTTAGTTAGATTCATTCAACTAATATAAAAGACAAGAGAAAAAACCTCGACAATGATCATGAGACATCCAACAATAAAAGCAATTGAACAGACTGAAATCAATCTTCTTCAAATTTACTATCTCTCCATTAGCTTTTCACACCATATGCATCGATGAATTAAGGAAGATTAAATTGAGTTGATTTTGGATGAAATATAAGAGAATGTACCACCTCTTAGGCACATTTGAGAAGAGAATGGGAAACAATGGGTAAGGGAAGAGTATTGTGCAAGAGAAAATGCTTTCTAGACATAACTCATTGAACTTATCATACCAAATTTGCAACAATAACATTCCAATGAGCCTGCTTCGTTGACCCAGGGTATAGGACTGGACTTTGCTACTAACCTTTTAGCCACCACTTGTAGGGGATGTTAGAGTAATAAGTTATTACACTTAATTAATTTAATCATATTGATAAATTAATTAAGTCACTTTTTCCTTTAGGTTGCTTAAGCTAAACTTAGGCACATTAATAATTATTTATTAATTATTTAGTGTGCACACTAGGGTTTCCTAATTTTAGGTTTTCTTGATCTCCTCATAAGGATTGATCATTTTGTAATTATCAGATCATTTAATAATATTATTTTGGTTTTAGCTTGCACATATTTGCTCTGAGGGTTTACAGAACATCCTCTTGTTTGTTTTGGATATCTGTTGCATGTGACAGGTGATTGCATGTAGATGATTCTTGGGGACTGTGAGGTTGAGATTTATCAAATTCTACATGGTATCAGAGCTCCAAACCCATGGGTGCCTGTTCGTGATTTGAAGATATTCTCTAACAACATCTTTTTCTCTGCAAGGGTTTCAAGCCAAATTGATCTTTTGTGCATCTGGGGGTAGGCATTTTTTCTATGCATCTTTGGGAAAAACAGAAGTCACCATCGCATTCAAGACGCCCAAAAACCCTAGAAATGCTTTTCGTTTCATCGATTTTGGACCTATTGAAAGAAAAAGGCAAAAAAAAAATGCCAGAGAGGCCGTACGGCCTCCCCAACATGCAGTCTGAGGCTCGCAAATCGAGAAAATTAAAAAAAAAACAAACAAAAAACCTGCAAGTTTTAGTGTCACCAGTTCAAAATCAACCCGTCGCTGCCGCGCCACCCATCCACCGCTGGCGGAGCGGCGATCTGAGCGGCACCGCCAACCTCCTCCCCCGCCGTCGGCCAGCTCGCTCTAGCCCCTGAGGGCTTAGCACCAGTTCCATTGGCGACCAAGAGCTACGCCTAGCCATGCCGGACTCCCAGCCCCCACGGGTGGTCACGTGGGTGACCAGGAGCTTCGGCTCCAACCCCTAGCCGCCATCCCCTTGGTCGCCATACGACTAGGGGCCTATTTTTTTAGCCCCTGAGGATTGCAAAAGGTTTTATTGGGCAAATCGGAGTAGTTGCACGAAATCGGCTATAACTTGGGCATACGACATCTTTTTTTCGGAAACGAAATATCGTCAGAAAGCTGATTTGATGCTCTTCATAGTGGTGAAGGTTAGAATTTTTTATTTTCAATTTTTGAAGCCTATTTCACTTGTCAAAGCCAGAAGTTGCTGTTTTCACTCCGGGAGGCATATCTTTTGCGTCTGGACTCAGTTTTACGAAAACAAATAGGTGTCAGAAAGCTGGTTCAATGCTCTACATAGATCTCAGACCTGTTTTCTAGATTTTTTTACCAGGTATATATTTTACTGTTTGATCTCAGCCTTTAGTTTTTTAATTATTTTCTTGGGAAGCATGCTATCAAGCTTTTTTTTTAGATCAACGAGCATTGTCTTTGTTATTTGAGAGAATATATTTCTATTTTCTATCATGGATATACATAACATTGAACCCCTTACTCCATTCAACTATTTTGGTTGGAAAAAATAAATGGAGATTCACTTGAAACACAAAGGGTTGTACAGGGTAACCATGGGCACAAAAATTGAACCTACAAGTGCTACTGAAAAGAGAAAGTGGTTTAATAGGTGTGATGAAGCTTATGGTACATTATGTCTAACTCTTTCTTTTGACCTTATTTTTCACATTGAGTCTTGCACTACACCCCATGAGGTTTGGACTATTTTGCAGTCTTTGTTTGGGAAGTAGGATGCTATGAAAGGGTTTTAGTTAAAGAATGAGCTTATTGGCTTAAATACTAGGGATTTTGACAGCATCCAGGAGTTTTTCACCAAACTCAAGTCTCTTAGATTGCAGTTGTCACAGTGTGGTGTTCAGAAAGAAGACTCCCAATTGATATTGTCCATTCTTTCTAAGCTTGGACCAGATTATTCAGTTTTTGTTTCTACCTTTTATGCTACTAGGGATCCACTTAGTACTAGATTTACTATGCCTTCTTTTGATGATTTTGCATCTTCTCTCACTCGAGAGCAGGCCAAGTTGGCTAATATGGGAAAATTGAAGCCCTCTTCATCACAGGCACTTATTGCATCACAGGAGCCTAGAGATCAAAAGGCTTCTACAGGAAAAGGAAAGAAACAAACACAAAAGGATTCCAAATCTTATGAGCAGCAGAAGGAGTCCTCAGATTCATCATCCTCTTCTAAGGGGAAATCATTTAGGAAGGAGAAGGGCCCATGTGCATATTGCAAAAGAGAAGGACATGCAAAACATAATTGCTACAAGAAGGACATTGATGAGCTGAAGAATCTTCTTCAGAAACATCAGATTGATTTGCCTTCTAGGATGTTTGCATCATCTCCTTCCCCTCCTTTTCCTTCTTCTTCTTCTTCTTCAGTGTAGCATGACAAGGGCACAACTAGTTTACATACTTCATCAGATATGAAGGGGCATGCTCTTTGTGCTTCTTCGAGTCTTGGATCAGGGAGATGGCTTCTAGATTCAGGAGCATCTCATCATATGGCTTCTACATAGACTATGTTCACTTCCTTTGAGTATCACACTATGTCTCCTATTTTGATGGGAAACAATACATACATGAGTGTTATAGGGAAGGGGTCTATTAGTTTTGGGGACAACACTTTTCAGGATGTCTTGTGTGTTCCTCATTTGATGAACAACCTTCTTTCTATATATCATATCACACATGGAGGCAATGAGAGGTTTGCGGAGTTCACACCTGATTCAGTTATCATCAGAGACTTGGAGAGTAGAGTAGTTATTGCTACTAGGGTGGTGGATCACTCATCTCGGTTGTATTCCTTTGCAAATTTTGCTATTGATGGTGCTTATGTTCCTACATTTGTTTATCACACTTCTAGTGTGAATCATCATTCAGAGGAGACATTTGGCTACTTGAACATTGGAGTTCTCACTTCAGATCCTGCTCTTGAGCCATCCATTCCATCTCCTTCACCTACTATTGTAGTTGCTGATACTTCTATGACTCTAGATGTGGGTTCTTTTGTTTCAGTGCAGCAGGATCCAGTTGATCATCCATCTTTGGAGGTTCCTATTCAGTCTTCACCCACTTTGAATTCTTCATTTATTGAGGTCACACCTGCTTCTATGGAGACATCATGGGCTACACCTACTTCACCTTCAAAGATTGCTTTCATTCGACCTCTTCCCTCTCACTTCTTTCAGGAGATGCAGTTTCTTCAATTTTTTTGGGGCTACTTCATTCTGGGGGGGATCTGTGGTCTCTTTCTTCCTCTCTTCTGGGGGGTTATTTCATGTATCTTTGTGACAGATGGTGTTCTTGGGGGGTCTTATGGAGTTCTCCATCTTTCATCACTTAGTTTCTCTTTGCATTCTATTTTGGGGAGGAGTTTTATTCCCACTGGGTTTTCTCCTTTTCCCTAGTTAGTTTAGTTTGCATTGCATTTGTACTTGGGTACCTAATCAGACCTTTGTTGTCGAGACCCATCTTTGCTTTCATGCATCTTTTTCTAGTGTTTTAGCTACTCCATAAGTTCATCTTAAGGGGGGTTGTTAGAGTAATAAGTTATTACACTTAATTAATTTAATCATATTGATTAACTAATTAAGTCACTTATTCCTTTAGGTTGCTTAAGCTAAACTTAGGCACATTAATAATTATTTATTAATTATTAAGTGTGCACACTAGGGTTTCCTAATTTTAGGTTTTGATCTCCTCAATAGGATTGATCACATTGTAATTATTAGATCATTCAATAATACTATTCTGGTTTTAGCTTGCACATATTTGCTTTGAGGTTTACAGAACATCCTCTTGTTTGTTCTGGATATCTGTTGCATGTGATAGGTGATTACATGCAGGTGATTGCATGTAGGTGATTCTTGGGGACTGTGAGGTTGAGATTTATCAACTTCTACAGGGGAGTTGGTTGGGGGTTAGGGTTTGCTCCCTCAAGGTCATAGGTTTGACTCCGCTTCGTAGTGGGAAAGGCGAGGGTTAGTTACAAGTGTGCTAGTACCCATTTCGCTGACCCGAGATATAGGTCTGGACTTTGCCGCTAACCTTTATTAAAAAACATTCCAATGAGCTATAAGACAAAACCTAAACACACCTATCATTCTACATCCAACCCTACAAGGTAATACCATAGTGCAACACCTAACATTCTTTCCTCAAGAAGAAAGTGAATTTAATGTAGCCCTACTTCAAGCAATCATATTGCTATCACTTGTTAAGCTCCCCTTCCACGCGAACATGACAATTCATCTAACTTTCCCCTACTAGATTGATTTTTTCCATGAGAGTGGGAATAGTTTGGCTAGTGCCATTTGTTGAAGGGAAAAATCAACTCCACGGCTCCCAAGGATCACCTACTATCAACCACCTGTCACGAAAAAGAGAGAATAACAAAGTTATGGAGGCCAAGAGATATTTATCCAAAAAATCATGAATCATTGATTAATGTGCATTGTATAATGATTATACAATAGATAATCCTTATAAAAGGATAATTAACCTAAAAACCCTAGGTGAGGATAAAACAAGATCATGACATGTGTCCTCATCCTATGACATGAGACATAAAAAGAATTAAGTAATTAGAGGAAAATGAACCTAATAATTAAATAAACAATTAATTAGGAAATACCTTTTACTCTAACACCCCTTAAGTGAAACTTAGAGAGAAGATCGAACCTCTAAAGATGAATGCATGATGGGTCCCGACAAACAAGGCCTGGTGAGGTACCCATGTACAAATAAAAGATCTCTCAAAACTAGAGAAAAGGAGAAAAACCAAGTGGGAGAAAATCCTCTTCAAAGGAGAGAAATACATGAGAAGGACTGAAGAATCCTCCAAACAAGAATTATCCTAAAAGACAAGAACAAAAGATGAACGTGAGGAACACCACTGAAGCATGAAAAAGCAACAAACACTGTCTAAGAATGATTGTTATAGTGCTGAAAGAAGGAACTCCATTGAAAGAAACGATGATTAGGATCAAGAAGACAAGAATTTGCATGAGTGCCCCCAATGACACTACTCAAATTATATGGAAAACCAAGGAAAACACCTGGAACTCAAAGATACATATGGCACAAGTACCAAAATTTTAAAGAACACCAATCAAATGAAAATGAAAGGTCACCTCCAGAAATAGGAATGCAAGAGTGTCTATATGGTAAATTCTCCATCTCACCGAAATGCAGTTGCTACATACGCCTAGTACATAGGAACAAATACTGTATACATAGCTCACTTTAACGCGAACCGAAGGAAACATTAACACCAATAGTAGAAACCCCCCACATAATGTTACAAGGGAGAGCCATGATAGGTACATTGAAACTGAATACTAGAAAAAAGTGTATGAAGAACCAAGAACATCTAAACATACAAACATGAAAGTACCAACAAATATTAAGCGTGTGCAAACAAAAGGCCCACATACACGAGGTGAGAATCAATGTGAGTTGTTGCTATCATGGAAGAGACATTCGCTTGACAAAGGTGTGATAGAAAAAAAAGGCAAACATCAAACCCCCTATGACACTTTATATCATAGTGCGATTACAATAAGATAAAAAATGATGTGCAAGATCCCACTAATACATGCATAATGTTGAGACACTTTATTGTAGTGCGTTTACATAATGAGAAGTGCATACAATGAAAGCCCATAATGTCCAAAAAAGGAATACATGTTGAAAATATAAATTTCAAATAGAAAATGAAGAAATCAGTAGCACCATGATGAAGTACACAAAAAGATATGCACTTTCAAAAAAATGACATCCAAAAAGGAGTCTGGATGTAGAAGATATGGCTTGTCGAAGTCTCCAAAATGAGAATCGCACAACAAAATCATCGAGAAAACTAATTTATGGAAAAAAATGGAAGTCTAAATTGGAAACCACCTACACGATTGTGACGAGCACACAATTCTACCCTATTTCAAAAAAAATTGCACCGAAAAATACCACTGTATGATTGAGATATGGCCATGGGAAGATGAGATGCAAAGTTGAAAAAGCCAACAAAGGATCTCCGCCAAATTCAACACAATACCCCCAAACGTGGAGGTCCGCCAATTTTAGAAGTGTTGAGAAAAAAATTCCTCAATGTAGGTACAATTTGTTGCAAAAAAAAATTACATGTTTTTATTTTAAGTTAAAAAACATACACAAAAAAAAAACTATTATATAATATATATGTTTTTTTTAAATAATAAAAAAATTATATTAATTTTTTTTTGTTGGCGGAAGAGGGGGGGGTAGAGCCTACCCGTGTCGCCTTGGGTGGGGCCCCTTCGTTCCCCTGCCTTGAATGGGGCCCGAGGGGGCCGTTGCTTGCCAAAGTGGCAAGGGTGATACTCCTGCGGTGCCTCGTCATAGGGGGCGAAGCCCAAGGGCTGCCACCCTGCCACAGTGTGGCAGGGGGCGATACCCTCAGGTACCCCCCATAAAATTTTTAATATATTTTTTTGAAGACTGAAAAATCTACGACCCTTCGTAAAAGAGGGTTTTCAATTTTTTTTTGTTTCAAAAATCAATACCTTGATTTGTGTGCTAGGGAGGTCGTATGACTTCCTTGGCAATTTTTTTGCCTCAAAAGCTCCTGACTCCAAAATAGGGTGAATTTTATATCAAAATTCGTTGAATTGACCTCCTAAATTCAACTATGAGGTTCTTTTCGGCCCAACATACTCTGAAGTTGCATCTACCCTCTAGATTTGAAAAAAAAAATAGTAGCTTCAAACCCTCATAGATCTGACCTCAAGAGTCCAAATCAGGCCAAACAAAAGGCAAATATGACTTTCTCCACAACTTCAAATCTAGTGGAAAAATTCGTTTTGGTCCTGGATGCATCGAATAATAGCCCAAGGCACAAAATCTCTCAGAAAGAGGAGAGGGGATTACATGTTTGGAGCTCTGATACCATGCTGAAGTTGGAAAAATCAACTCCACAACTCCCAAGGATCACTTGCAATCAAACAATTATCACAAAAAGAGAGAATAGAAAAACTATGGAGGCCAAGAGCTATTGATTAAAAAAAAATATGAATCTCTGATTAATACTCATCTTCTAATGATTATAAATAGAGAATCCTTATAAAAGGATAAGTAACCTAGAAACCTTAGGTGAGGATAAAACAAGATCATGACATGTGTCCTCATCTTATGACATGGGACATAAAAAGAACATGACCTAAGTAAGCTTAAGTAATTAGAGGAAAATGAACCTAATAATTAAATAAATAATTAATTAGGAAATACCTTTTACTCTAACACTGTTAGTAAGGATGAAGCACATGCAATGTTTTGAGTCCATGTCATCTATTTTGTGGTGAGTTGATTTATAATATCACAAAACTATGACTCGAAATCAATCAAAGACTATTTTTTTATTGAATAGAAATTAAACACATTCAAATTTATTTTCCTTCGTCAATAAAATTTGAATCTTAACAATCACAATTTATTGTTGAAATGATGGATACTAAAACACTGATAGATAAATACTTAATTACATCTTGATAAGTTAAATAAAATTCAAACCTTAAACTACTAAACTCAAAACAATAAAATGTGATAGCTAAGTTGTGTTTATAATTATTAAATACAAATTAAAGATTAATAAAAATAACCTCTTGTGTGGGGCATTAGAGTGGTAAAGTCTCTCTCCTAAGTTATTTGGATAGGGAAGAGCATAAATGACCTTTACGTTTTAGTATAGTATTTAAGGGTCCTTTTCCTCTCGGACCTAAGGTCAGGGTTCAACTATTTAACGCTTCGCGCCAAAATTCTGGAATGAAATTTACATCCTTCCGACTGGCAAATCACTCCATCATTTCTCTCTGAACCAACTTAAATCCATTCCAGAAGGCACTGGTCACATCCCCAGCAGAAATGAAAGGCCAAAGTTCGATCAGTTCTTTCTTCTCCAAGTCCGCTGAGAAACCCCCCAAACCCAAGCAAAACCCCAATTCGAATCTCAAACAAATTTCCTACTCAGAAATGTTGCAGCGTCGCCAAGAAAAACACATCCAATTTTCTCAACTTCAGCACAAGTTTTCCTTCCCAGGGGCTCCGTCTTCTAGTGTGGAAGGGCTTCCATCCGATTTAACGGAGGCTCAGGCGATCAAAACGCCGTTAGGGAGTAGAGAACGGTCTCTCTTTGCAGAAAATGAAGTTTCTCCTCTTCATGCCTTGCAGAAAACCCCGCTTAGGACTCCTCCGAACAAGGGAGGAATTGAATTCGACGGTAATAAATGTTCCGGCGTGCAAAGGTATGCTATTTCTTAAATTTGTAGAATTCTGGGACAAATTTTAGTATTTTCAGAATGTGGAGGGTTCGAGCAGGGGGATAGGAACGATATTTAATGGTAAAGGGAAAAATGTCAAATGCTAATTTTTAGGAAGTTCGGCGTTCAATCCGTCTGAGGTATTGATATTTAATATAAATGATAAATGTGACGAACGCTATTTTCCAGTAAGTTCGGTGCTATTTTAATAATGTTCGTCATTTAACTTTAGAACCGGCTGGATAAATGCATAAACAGGAGATTGTTCTAAACCTGAATTTCACGATTAGCGGTTCTCACTATCTCTCCTCTGGGAATATCATTATTTACATTCTAGAAGATGTTTCTTTGATCAATCGAGTGATTTTTTTTTTGAGCGGTGGTCATTTGATTGACAATTTTGTGATTTATTCGGTGTCTTTTTTGAAGAAAAGTGGTATATTTTATATCTATTTGGTAGGAGAAAGTTCATTATTTAAAGCAGAACGAGGGGCTCTTTGCACTGGCAGACAAAATTACTTTTTAACTTTGTACATCCACCTGTGGGAAATATGAAGTGTTTCACAAAGAGTAATGTTTTAAGGCCTCTTTCCACTGCTCAGATTTCCCAACTAGAGTTAGTACATCATACTTTTTGCTCAATGAAATTTAGGAATAAATTTCATAAATTGGTTTCTTTCTGTTGAAAGCGTCATCGTGGCAGATCATGTTGCCTTTTAGAACTATTATGAAACAAAACTAGTGTCAATCCATCTTAACATGGATTTGACATGGGATGCTGTTTTTTTTTTTGAGCCTAAGTGATGTGGTTGCTTTGAGAGTTTGGTGTCAGCTCAGTTATATGTTAATTCTGTTGTGTTAGTGCCATCAACGTGTCATGGTTTCTCTCACCTAGGCTGTTGGATGCACCTCTTAGTTCAAAACATATTCCTTCAAGATTTACCTTAATTTATGATTTTGTGTAAGCTACACCTATCTTTTTGGTCTTTATATGAAATGTACATGATGGAATACAGAATTGTCTTTATAGATAAATTTATTAGGAGTTTTATCTTAGGAAGAAATCTCTCTAATTATCTCCCAGCAGGGGTTGGGACATCACATGATCGGCACAAATGGTTTATTTACAAAATAAGCTATCTGCTAATAATGTTCTGAATATATAGTAAATGGCTATGAGATTTATAAAATTCTTTAACCAAAATATTAATGGTTAACCTTTTTTGGTAGAATGTTTGAATCTGATATTACATCAATTTTTCTTAGAACGTTTTGGGCACAGCAGACCATAGCCTTCCCTTCTAAGCAAGGGAAGAAAGATGGCATAGCCTGTATTCCTCTAACCAAGGGAAGACAGGTAGCAGATCAAATGAGCTCTTCTATAAATACAAGTGACATATTTTTAATTAGTTACATGCTTCTCTACAAAGCAATAAAAATAATAAGATAGTAATTTTAAAAATAAGTTTCTTTGCAAATTGATTGTAGGCTCATAGAATGCTTCTTGAAACGCTTTAAGGGAGCTTATAAGAGATTTCAAAGTTTTACTTGTCACAAGTTCTTGGCACATTTTAAACGGAAGGCATTGCCATTGGAAAGCTGTTACTGTCTGCAAGCTCCAGGGGACTCGTTTACTTTGTCATCTTGATTCCTTGAAACTACTTTTTCATGGATACATCTGATCTTGTTTGCTTCTTCTGCAGGAAGCATGAAGTAAATGCTTACGAAAAAACATTTGAAGATCGGTTAATGGCTGTACAAAATGATGCAGCGGCAGATTTTGATTGGCCAGACACACCTGTTGTGCAACCTTTTGTACCCAGAGTTAAAAGGATTCTTGAAGATGATTTGGAAGTTATCTGTCAGGACCTTTTACCTACCTCAGATCCTAACAAACGAAGAAAACTGATCAAAGTTTTAGGGGAAGATGGACTGGAGCAGGGAGGAGCCTGGGAAAAAGCAAAATCAAAATTTGAATTTCTTGATCCTTCGGTCATAAGGGATGCCAAACTAAGGAGGCCAAGTGATCCTTTGTATGATAAAAGAACTCTGCATATTCCCAAAGGTGTTTTAGACAAAATGACAGCATCTCAAAAACAGTACTGGACAACAAAATGCCAGTACATGGACACTATAGTATTTTTTAAAGTGGTAAGTTGTGGATTTGTCAGGATGCCTACTGAAGTTGTTAGATTGCAGGGAATCTGTGATATCTTTGAACAGAAATGTTGTTTGTTGATTCAGTAAAACAATAGGATCCACACTTTTTTGTTTGTTTTTGAGACCTTTGCTTACACCATTTCTCTCTGATATGTTAATTGGATAAGAAGTTATGATATTGGGCATTATTATCACGGATTATTGGGTGGTTGTGATAAGCTTAATTTTCTATGTGTTTTGGACCTCTTTTCATATTGCCATATGCAAACTCAAGTATATAATGGATGATCCTCTTGTTCATTGTTCATTTAGTGGTTTTAGCTATGATATTTATATTGATGCCATTGTTAGATTTCTGTTTATTTTATCTTACATGATACATTGCTTGATCTAAATAAAGAACATGTTTTTGGAGATAACCCATCGTAGACTTCTATCTATATTTTTCATTGCTAAAATGAGAGTTTTTTGTATTGATATGCATTCTCTATTCTGCATAATTGTCAGAAATCAATTTTTTAGGGCAGGAACCAGCCAAAATGATATAAATTAATATCAAATGAAATATATAATGTTGAAGGTTTAGGTAAAAGAAATTTTCATTGAATATTTGAAAGGTCAAGACAAACATGTAGTTGTATTTATTGAATTTTGTTATTTCATGCTTCAGATCACAGAAGTAATTTGATGTTTTTATTTTCATGATTAATAGATTACAAATAATTAACTGGTATATGAGTATCCATTGTCCCTTGGATCCAATAATTACCAGGCAATTGTTTAAATGTGCTAATTGTTTTTGCTTGTTTTCTCAATGTACGCTTCTACAGGGTAAGTTTTATGAGCTTTATGAGGTGGATGCTGAGATTGGACAGAAAGAGTTTGACTGGAAAATGACTATTAGTGGTGTTGGCAAGTGTAGACAGGTAAAACTGCAGTGTTTGCAATTATAAACCTTAAAAGAAAAACTTGTGAACTGCTTTTTAAGCCGTTAAATCAATGTTGTATTGTAATTCCTTAGTATTTATTTATTTTTGGGCTAGGAGATCGATGTACAACAATGATTGTGTTAACATTAGAGCAATTATTATTCAGAAGCAATTTCTCTGCCGTATATATTTTTTGATAATTCAAAGGAGTTATCTATCTGAGGGCCCTCGTCGCATTCTAGCTGAGAAGCAAATGCGCAATTTGCAATTTGGATGGAAGCAAAAACTTTTGCTGCCTTTATGACCTTTCAGTTGTCTTGCAGAAGACCAAAATACCTATTGAAAAGGGCAAATTCTAGCTTTTAAATGCCATTCATTCATAACTTGATGCAATTATGTTGTGAATTTTTCTCAGAATATTTTTGTGTTGAGACTCATCAAGTCTCAATGAGGACTTGCAACACTGAAACTTAGCGTCTTGATTAGGACTTGTGGAATCTAGTCTAAGTCAGGTTTGGTGAGTCTATAGCCTTGACTGTAAAACAATAATAATCACTAAAAACTTGTAGTAGTAATAACAAGTATCAACTTTACAGTAATATTCAAATTAATACATAAAGTATTATAATGAGAGTAATACATCATAGCTAAAACATCATAAAAGTTAGATCTATAGTTCATAGCGTCATTAATATTTGAATTCAAATTTTTTTAACATCATTAATGAGAATTCCAAGGCATATTCCTATAGTCAATCATATTAGGAATTCACTTGAAATGTTTGCAAACCGCAATCTCAAGGATGGTTGTTCTTGTATTGTGAGAGCATGGGTGGATCCTCGTTCATCCATCTTAGGGTGGCATACTTGAGAAGACCCTCAAGCCTAGGAGCACTCATTTGCCTCTTGGCCCACGAACATGGCAAGATCTTAGGACCACTCCATCCCTCAGTCCACCTTGGAGGCACTCCATCCTCCTTGATCAAGCTCGGGAGCACTCATTTGCCTCCCAACCCATGAGCGTGGCAGGAGCTCCATTCCATCCATCTCAGGGTGGCGTGCTTGATAAGATGCATGAAGACTGCCTTCCTCAACAAGCCCAGGAGCACTCATACGCCTCCCAGCCCACGAGTATTGCATCTTGGGGTGGCATGCTTGATGAATGAAAGGTTGGTACTTCACCTCTCGTGAACTCGGAAGGTTGATCGGCCTCCCTATTTGCAAAACACTTATATAAATTCAAAATAGATTGCTAAAGGAATCTACCATATGTAATAACATATCATAATGAAATATATATATATATATATATATATTCAAAAAATTACTTCCCAATAATATTCTTGCTGAAAACACTATTTATTTCCAACATATATCTTATGTATCAAATTCTTTATTTTCTTTTTACTAATCTCCTTCACTTGATGCCCTCTCCCAAGAAAATGAACTCCCTTTTATATCTTCATATATAAATGAAATGATGCACCCCTTGGAATAGAGATCTCCTTTCCAAAGGTCATGTCTTTTTGTTTAAATTTTAAACTTGATGTTGTTTTGTTTTGTTCCCAAGTGCTGCCTTTGTTTTAATTCTTTAATTTGCTGTTTTAAGTAACGAGCTCTACCTTTAATAATGATCGCTGCTTTAAGTAATGAGTGCTGCCTTTAATAATGATCACTGTGTTGGTATGTGGCGACTGATCATTGTATACTGTACACTCTTCATGATTTTTTGTCTTGCTTTTTCTCGGAATTACCGAAAAAAGGAAAAATCACCGAAAAGGGGAAAACCCCAACTTTTTATAACCCTAATTTGGAAGCTTCTAAAAAGCTGGTTATAAGGGGTTTGTAATAGAGTTACAGTGATATAAGAAAAATGCGATTATTCGCGATATTGTAATAGGGTTTTACACTGGTTAATGAAATCATTGGATGGCTGCGGTTTGGTGGATGTAGCCCACATTGGGTGAACCACATTAAATTCTCTGTGTGTTTTATTTTTGGTTTATTTGATAAAATCTGCATTTAGCTTTTAGAATCGGTGCCTGTTTTGGAAGGTAATAGCTGCATGTTTAGGCAGGGGCCATGACATTGACTCACAGACTCAGCGGAGTCTAACAACCAAGACTCATAAGTTTCAGTAGTTTGTGTGTACTTGCTGTCAGAGTCTGAGTGAGGAAAGAAAAGAAAACCAACTCAAAATAAAAACCTTTATTTTTTATTTTTTAATCTATATCTTCTATATATTTAATTGCTCAGTTTTGCTGCTTTTTGGCTTCTTTTTTTTGCTGAGTCTTGTTGATGCGTGTTTTGTGACACACACAAATATACTAGAATAAAGTGTCCGGAGATGCTCTATCCTCTCTTGATAAAAATCACCTTTCGTGCTAAGATTGCGAGATAGATCACAAGGTAATTCCAATGTTTCTAAGTTGGGGTGCAGATAGGCTTTGTGGTAGTATGAGGTTTGCTGTTAACCCAAGGGGGCATAGTACTTAAGTAAATCATTTTTGAAAGTAAGGGATTGAATGCAGTGTTGTATTTTTTGGGATTTTCTGATTCTGGATAAAAAATGAAAAAAAAGAAAGGGGTGAGAAATCTTATGCTAATCCTAAGGAACTAGGAGACTGTGAGGATCAAATGCAACTTAAAGGAAACCATGCTTTGTTTTGTCTCGAAAAACGACAACTACATGAAAGCAGGTGCAATCTTCTGGGATTTGTGCTTGAGATATTTTACTATAAATAACACCATCAATTTGAACAATATTATTTAAAGTAAACGTTTAAAGCATTCACATTAAGAGCTCAGTCTAACTTTACACATCAAATGAAAAGCATCCATTTGAAAAAAGTATGAGCTAAGTTACTTTAGTCCTCACTATCAATCTTTCGCTCCACTAACAAATAAACTTTGATCTATAACAATCCTATGAGAAAGAGAAAATATGCAACCATGCACCCATTTGACAATAAAGATTTCAAAGCAACTCATGCAATTATGAATTTTATTATCACAATAGTTTCGCACCAATTTCATACAACTCTTCTCTTCTAAAATTTAAAACTCTAAGCTAATTCTACTCTTTAATTCTCTGACAATAATTCTGATTTCTTCCGATCGTTTTAAATGAAAAAGAAAGGGTACTTATAGAATTCCCGGATACAATGAATAGCCGAGATTGAAACAAAATCAAGGGCCCAGATTCAAACAAGAAAACCCTAATTAGGGTTGCCAAAACATCGATCAGTTAACTGACAGATGAGTCACCCACTGGCGATTGTATCCCTATCCACTCATGCAATGCTTCGTTCGACGAACCTGGACACAATGGCGCCAATCTCCTCGATGGTAATGTCTGGCAAGGTGCTAACATTGTATTCCAACAGGTCTTACCCATCCGCACAATCGGCAAAGACAGCTGCCCATTCTGATTTGTGCTGCAAGAAGGTACTACGGATGGTCAAGAGGTCAAATGCCTTAGTCAAATTCTCGCCCGAGATTGGCATGATGGAGAAAATCTTTTGCACTTCCCTTTGCATATTATCCAGCCACAAGTCATTTTCTCGAACACTATCTTTGTTCAATATATCTACAGCCATATGAAAGATGCCATTTTGAATGCTCTTTACTTGCTCATCGACCTTGATACTTTCTGCCTTAACCTTTTCAAGCACTTCCCTATGGGAGACCAATGCGCAATACGAGTTGCTGAAGTCGTAAGCCGCCCCAGCTGCAATAATCCTCTCGTCAATCAGCCTTTGCTTAGGAATTTTCCTTATATCACGGAGGCAAGGAATGATTCTGTCTTGCAAGTCCTGCAATCCGTCCCATGCCTCAGTCAAATTTGCAATCCTTGTGAGCAGGGAAGAAGTTTGCCCATGAGCATGCACTAACTTCTCCACAAATGCCATTACTTCTCCCTTTTTTCTTGCCATCCATTCTTGTGTTTCCCTGGCAGTAGTTAGTTCTTTCTTAAGACTTTCTGTCGGTTCTTGTGATGCATTTGGGAGCAGAGGGTTTGATTGGTTGCCTTGGTTGAGTGGCCTTGTCAAATGTCGGATATACTCCTTCAGGCGCTCAACCTCCATCTTATATTCCCTTTTCTTCTTAGTCTCCTTTTCTAATCTGGACTTAATGGTGGAGACGGAATTGTCCAGATCTTCTACTTCTTGCCCTTTGGTAGATGGACCAATATCAATTACAGTAATGGCATAATCGGCAGGAGTAATTTCATCCTGCGGTTTCTCAACTGTCGGGACTGCAATTTGCACTGTGCGGTTACCAGTCTCATCTCTTTGAATAGTAGAGAATTTCTTGGCAGGTTTTTTCGTATTTACTTGCTCCAACCTTGCCAAGAAATCGTCAATATCATCTGCTTCTGGTGCTACAACTGGTACCTTAACCTTAATTCTTTCCTTAAGCCAGTTTGGTATTGTAGGCTGCTCGACTCCATCGTCTTCGCAGTCCGGAATATCCTGAATCTCTTGGATTTCTTGTGCCAGCGGGTCCTCATGAATCCCCCTTAGGGCTGAAATCATCCCTTCTTGGAAGTCGCCTTCCCTGACATTCAAGTCCTCATCTGACTCAGAAATCTCTGTGCCAGTTGGAGAATGATGAAAATCATCCTCAAGCTGCATAGGCTCCATGTCTCTTTCAAGTTCCGGCGAAGGAATTCTGATATGTCCCCATGATTCCTCCTCCATGAGCAATAATTGCTTGATATTCCGAGATGCAGCTGAGTGAAGTGGCTTAGGCTTCTTCAGGATTGGCTTCTCGTTTGTTGCCACTTCTTTACCCTTTCTTTTCTTCGGGTTGATAGGCTCAATCAGTTCATCTCCCTGAGAAGCGCCAACATTTGAAGAACAAGATTCAGCTTCGCCCATTAAATCATAGGTAAACGGCACACCTTGTTGCTTCAATGTTTGTACTCGCTGATCTACCCACCACTGCGAGTACTTGACTACTGGTCTCATAAGAATTGTCAAATCACTTAACTCAGGCTCTGACCATTTGATAGGAGGAAGCGGCAATCCTTCATCATATCCTGGCTGCATGTACATTTCATCGTCATCTAGCTGGTCAGGCACACGGAAGAGTTTCGTCGTTCTGATCATGCCCAAAGGTAACCTCGACCAAAGTCTTCTCCTTATTTCATACTCGTCAGCAGCATTTGCCCAGAAGTCTTCAAGGTCAACTCTGTGCCTGTACTTCCTTCCGTTCATCGTTCCCATATGATTAAGTGGATTAAAATCACCTCTAGACTTGTATGAGGTGAATGGATATAACTGTATCTCCACCCTGGCACTTTCTGCTGCCTGTGATGATGGACAAGATTCTACCATGTCTCCGATGAACAAAGGGAATGTGACAGCTGTTTTCTGCTTAGGTCTCTGGATACTTTGGAATGTTTCCAGCTGCCTAAGTACTTCCAATAAAATCATCTTGTCCGTGGGATAGATCGGCAACTTGTAAGGAGATTCCGTGAATCCTTGTATTCGGATACACGTAAATCTTGGAAATTGGATGAACCAGGATCCGTATTTACTGATTAAGCTTTTTGCTTCATGGGAGAGCTTTTGATGGGTTCCGCCTTGAAGTATCCGGGTAATGCACATAAGAAAAGCGTTATGTGCCCGGCGCCAATGTGACTTCTCGCTTAACTACAATTGAGGGTAGCAGTTATATACTTTGAGCTCCCTTTCGCCGTTGCCGACTACACCTTTGCAGATTAGACCGGTATACTGGTAGGTACGAGCGAGTGAATACACAATGTAGGAACCCATATGAAAAGATTCGGTCTTCTCCAAGTTGACCAATTGTTCATGAATACTATCACTGATCATCCTTGACCATTTGATCATTTTTGTCCCAGAAGATACTTCGTCAATGAAGTAATACATCCAGCTTTCAAAAGGCGCTCCTTGAGGATTGCCTACCAGTCTGTTCAGCAACAAGACTATGTCTTCGTATTCTTCCTTGAAAAAAGGCTTGAGCAATTTCTTGGGCAATCTCTTGGATGAGGATCTAGGTTTTTCAAGCCAGTTCTTGTTCATGTTGGCCATGCAAAGAGTTTGTTTATCTTCGTACAATTTATGTGCATCCTCTTTCGACCGGTAGTACGTTCTGTGGTAAGCTGGAATGCCAAAAGTCTCCTGTATAGCCAGTTCGCCTAAGTACGCCAATACTCTGCCATTGGGCGCCTCAATTTGTCTTTCTTTAGCATTGTAATGCAAGGCACATTCTACCATTAATTCTGGACACTCAACGGTTGGCGGAAATCTTGTAGCATGAACTATGCCATTCCTCATCATTTTTTGCGCAATTGGAGTTGGCATGCGTGCATCACTTCCGTACATCATTTTCTGGAATTCTTCTAAGTCAATGTGGCCAAGATCAGTGTCAGCAACATTCTTCCATTTGGAGATAATTTTAGATTTTGTCTGTGAACCTTTGCTGGCAAACTTCATTTTGTCGATGATTCTCCGTCACCCAACACAAATCTGCAAAAAGAAATATTTTAAATCAGAAATTATTTATGCAAAAATAATTTCCAGCAAACTCGATAAGTTAATTCGTGAAAACAACCGTTGCTGGAAATGAAAGAATTAAATTGTTCGCAAAGAGAAAACTTCGTCAAAATAGAGGAAGTAAAGTCTGCCTGTCAATGAAAACTGTGTTGCTGCTGAAGTAAATTCGCAATTTCAGCCTTTTACTTTGCAAAAATATAAACCTTCACAAACTTCTTTGCCTTAACAAATTTTCTCAACTTCGCTTTCGAAAGAATGAATGAAAATGAAATGCAAAGCCAATTTAAGGTTGAGAAAATCTACCCATTTAGCAAAAATTAATTGTTTCCAATTAATTCAGTTTGAACTCGGCTGGCACTTGTCTTTCGAATGGCAATTTCCATCTTCAGCATAAGTCATTAAAGAAAGTTTCTAATTTCGTCGCCAGTCGAGTGAAGTTTATTTTTCTTCTTTCTTTTCTTAGCAATTTGCCTAGAGAAATTCAAATTTTCTTATTAAATGGGTTTTAAAAAATAAAATATTAAAATAATATTTTATGTGTTGGCTCCAACCCGTTTGTTAAAATAATTAAATAATAATATTTAATTATTTTTTATCCCAAGGCAATTTCGAATTTTAAATTTCTCTGTGCCTCTGCCTAAGGCAAATTTTAAACTTGTCATGATTTTTTTTACTCTAGGCGAATTTCGTCTTTGCCAGACATACAATTTGATTTTTCAATTGTCTGGACTTAGGCAAATTTTTAAATCCTTTGATTTTTCTAGGCAAACAATTAAATCTTTACTCCTCCAAGTATTTTTCATGACATACATGGCCTAGGCGTATTTGCCTTGTGCAATTTTTTCATTTTTACCATGCTTGGGCGGACTTGCACTAGCGATTGCCATTTAATTTCACCAAATGGCGAATTTTCCTTTGTAATTTTGCTACCTCCAATCATCTTGGAGCGAACCTCTTTGCATTTCACCCCTTTCCAACCTTCTTGGAGCGGACTTCATGTGTCTTTTGCCATTTTACTTTGGGCGGACTTTGACTTGTCTTCGCAATCTCTCCTTTGTGCTGGGCGGACTTTGAGTGTTCTTTGCATTTTATCTCTAGGCTGGGCGGACTTTGCTTGCACTTTGCAACTTGCACATGGCGGACTTGATAGCTTTCATGCTATCTCCCAACACCTTGGAGCGGACTTCAAGTGCTCTTTGCACCTTGCACATGGCAGACTTCACATGTCATTTGCCATCTCCCAACTCTTTGGAGCGGACTTCATCTTGTATTTGCTCCTCCCAACACCTTGGAGCGGACTTGCCAACTCTCTTGCATGTTTACCTTGGGGCGGACTTCATCTTCTTTTTGCAATTTTCTCTTGCATATGCTGGGCGGACTTCCTTGCCTACTTGCAGTTGCTTGGGCGGACTTGCTCATGGTTTTGCAAATTTTCCTTGCATATGCTGGGCGGACTTCACTTGCACTTTGCCATTTTTATCTCTTCATGCTTGGGCGAATGAGCACATGCATGTCCATGCCTTAGGCAAAATTTTCACCCATTTTTCTCTTGCAACCTTCTAAAGTTGACGTTGACGAAGCCATGACCTGCGTACTTTCCAAAAATAGAAACTTTCTAAAAATAATCCCTAAAAAATAGGGATCCCAGAATGTGCTAAAAATGCCAAAAAAAAGTCCCCAAAAAATAGGGGCCCGGGATGGAAACCCTAAAATTTAGGAAGTGTCAGAATTGACTGAACGGACAGTCGATCTTCGTCCACAAGGCCTTCTAAGCACTTTGGCAACGTTCTTTCATTGATTCTGGTTCACAATCATTTCTTGACCCGGATGACTTTCAAAAGTTCAAATTCTAAGTACCCCACCAGAAAGACCAAAACTCAGAAGCAAAACTACCAAAGGAAAAACCACTAGGGTCCCCATTTGCAATGGGGCCATGTGTGAAAAGGTCACAACAAGTCCAAGTCAAAAATAGCTTGCCTAGTTCTTTCCAAGCCCAAGTCTAAATGCTATGCAAAATATAGACTCAGATTAGTGACAACTTGTGTATCTTCTGTCCCTGAAAATCTTGTCCACCTCAAACTGAAACATAACAACATACTGACTAAAATATAATACCAGACTAAGATTGCTGAATGATTTGAAAATGGATGGGATTTATGAAGCAAGAGAAGCAGCAGAAAGTATTTTCCAGCAGGAGCTATTCTGTCTAATTCTCTTTGCTGACTGGAGCAAATGATTAAATGTCTGTTTAAACAGCGATAGACATTTAGAAATAGAAGCTACACTTGTTTTGATTAGTAGTACTATTAATCAAATGGTGAGAGTGGGGGAATCTCAATTCCACTTATAACAGGGTCAAATAAAGGTGGTCATCCAATATGTTTAAATGTGACTAACATTTCATTTATATTTTAGATAGTGGAAAAACCTTGCTACTTAATAATCCCTCAAATCCTTGAAAACATAATACAAAAAGCAAAGCGACCCTGCTGCAGCCCCAAGAACTTCTTAAACATTTGAAACTGCAATAGTTTGTGTGTTTTCCTAGGGCCTTGTATATGTTGAACATGTCAAAATTTTTATCAACCTTAACAATCTTCTTTACCTCTTTTTTGCTATGTTACTGAATTGGCTTGAAAATTGGCTGTTTCTAGGTATGAGTCATACTGGAATGGGGTATGGAGTGGAATTGACAAGGTTTGGTTTGGATTAGTTGGATTCACTTGGAAACATTGCAGCTTGAACTTGGGTTTATCAGAGGTTGGCACAGCAATTCTAGAATAAGTCCAAAGTGATTACAACAGTCGATGGTTTCAACGCATTTTTGAGTCTTCACCTAGGAAACCCTAAACAATTATTGGTCAATGCTTAACCCTATAACTGCTAAATTTTAAGGGCATATTTCATGAGTATTTTGTTTGTATGTGGGTGGAAAGGGCATTTATTAGTTGCAAATGTCTGAGCGGGGGCATCTTGGGTTTGAAAACTTCACGGGAGCTCACATCATTTACATAGTTTATTCTCTATCTCGAGTTATTAGTCATGAGGGTATACAAGAGTTTGAGTGGGAAATTTGAGTATTGCTGTGAATATAATTGCAATGAAAAAGAAAGAAAAAACACTTTGTAACATATATGATGATTGACATCCATACAACTTTCCTTTATTGTGTTTGCTTTAAAGGGAACAAGTTTTTGTATTTTTATAGGCATGACCATAATATATATTGTTATAAATATTTAATTGTTTTTTGGGGCAAAAATTAATTTTATTCAAGATATTTAAGAGCTGAGATTACAACAAGGTTTCCAGGTGACAGCTGCCATCACAACATACAAAAGGAGGATCCACTAGGGTATCCTATTGACCCAGGAGATAATATCCATGGAAGACATAGAAGGTCTAGAAAGCCCTGCCCAAACCTAGCTCAACCTGCTAATCGCCCCCCCTTTGGTCATCATGAATAAACTTGAGGAGGTGCTGCAATTTTTCATGATCCAATTCATCCCATTCAGTGACATTACAATCTCGATCTCCTTTAGAGGCCTATTTGGCGAGACAATCAACAACCCTATTCCATTCTCTAGGAATATGCAAGAAGGATATCGAGTCAAAGTTAGTTGCAAACCGAGATTTTGCTTTACCACCCTTGTCAGTGTCAATGAATCCTCTTAGACATTTCTTTTATTCAATAGTGAAACAAGAATCATGCAGCCAGTTTCACAAATAACCCTTCTTCAACCCTTGGTATAGGCACTTTCAAGGGCTTTTAGAATTGCCTAGGCTTCCATGAAATTGTTTTAGTGAACACCCATATGAATAGAGAAGATGAACTGAACTGATCCTTTGCAGTCCCTACCAACACCCTCGATACTAGCTATACTTGGGTTACCTTTGGAAGAACCATCAGAGTTAATTTTAAGATATCCAGTGGTAGGAGGCAGCCAATTCACAAATCTATTAACCCTCATAAAAACTTGAGCCCTAGATTTGGATCCGGCAAGGGAGGGAGTAGATAGAGGCAAGTCCAAGAGCTTGACCAAATGAAGATCAAAAGAGGAAAGAGAATCCTCTAAAAGGAATGTGGCCTCAACAGTCTCCTTGATCATTCTTTTGATTTTAAACCAAATTTGTGGGACTTCGCTTTGACACTCCTGAAAGATACGACGATCTTGCTCCAACCAAATCTGCCAAAGAATAAAAGAGGGACCAATGTTCCAAGTAGCCAAAAGGAAGTAGAGGTACGAGTACGACCCAAGCTATTCCAAAAATCTGTCAAAGAAGTCAGCTGAATGATAGGTCTTTTCAAGATATTCCACCACAGATTCAAAAAGGACACAAAAACAAAAGGTGGTTTGTGCTTTCCTCGTTACTTCTACAAAGAGAGCATAGGGATGGTCCATAGAAACCCCTCAAATATGAGGTAGCAACCAAGGAAAGAAGTTACATTTGGGCCATCTAGCCTCGTTCTAGATTCTTCTCCATCAAGGAAATTCCCTCAACCTTGTTTTTTGAATTTCAAGAGCTTGTTAACCATGAGCGACATAATAGACTTCTTTTGATTCAAGGCCCCAGGCAAGGACATCATAATCCCTTGAGAAAGTACAAGGTCGGTCAACCAAAATGGAAGCTAATGCATCTTGGTCTTCAATAGATCCTCCCTTTGGCCACATGCAAGGCTCTTTCCATTGGTGAATAGAGTAATTCTCGAGAGGAATTGAATACTTATAATCAGCAATTTTAGTCCAGCCGCCACCAAGAAAAATATTGCAAAGATGTTGAAGCCAAGGAAAGGAAGAAATAATGGAGGGATGGTTATCATTGTAATCATCCCAAAACAAGGCATTATTACCATTGTTAACAATCCAAAAGAGACCTTGCTTAATAAGCGAAGCCCCCTTTTTTAACGTATTCCAAATTGTGTAACCAACCCCCATCAACTCCATCCGTAGGATATCAACAACATCAATCCCCTCCCTCCCCAAGTATTTGAAATTCAGAATTTTTGCCCAAGGTTGATTTGATTTTTTGCACCATCTCCAATAGAGTTTAGCAGCTAAAGCTTGGTAGTTAAGCTTTGATTTACGAAGGCCAAGACCACCCACCTCGTTGGGACTACAAACTAAATCCCATTTAATCAAATTCCATTTCTAGTTTTCAATATTCCTAGCCCATTAAAACTCTTGAGAAAGTACATTAACTTCTTTGAGAAAACACTTAGGAGCTGTTAAGATTGAAAATTGGTAAATTGGAAGAGAATGAAGAACATATTTCAAGAGAGTCAACTGCCCAACAAAGGGTAGCCAACAAATTGTCCAATGACTAACTCTCAGATGAAAACTATCCATAATTATCTTCCAATGGTTTCTTCTCAAACTACCAGTGGAAAGAGGAATACCCAAATACTCCATTGTCAAAGCCCCAATTTGAAAGTTAAGAATGTCAGCAATTCTATGTTGAATGGCAGTAGGCGTGTTGAAGAAGAAAATGCTAGATTAATCTTCATTGGTTTGTTGATTTGAAGCAGAAAGATAAATGTCCAACACTTTCATGAAATTTAATGCCTCTTTGATCTTAGGTAATCCCAACAAAGTAGTATCATCCACAAATTGGAGATAAGTTTGAGAGCTTTTGTTGGCAGCCCAAGACCAACCTTGAATAAGATGTCTTCCTTGAAATTGCTTTAGCAAGTGGCCTAAACCTTCTACCATCAAAAGAAACAAATAAGGGGAAAGGGAATCCCCTTGTCTAAGACTCTTGGAAGTAGAAAAGATTGTTGATGGAATACCATTGATTAGCACATAAAAGGAGGTCAAAGACACACAATGCATAACCCTTTCCATCCATTTTGAACAAAATCCAAAAGCTTGTAGTGCACATTGAAGAAAATACCAACTAATCCTGTCATAAACTTTTGACATATCCAATTTAATGAACATGGCCCTTTTTTCGAAGATGACATTAAGTGGATGGCTTCAATAACAATAAAAATGCCATCCATAATTTGGTGACCTTTCACAAATCCACCTTGCTTAGAGGAAATCAACAATGTTAAGCACTTTTTCAATTGATTAGTGATGATCTTTGTGACAATCTTATAAGTCACATTGCATAGAGCAATGGGGTGAAACAAATCCAAGGAAGAAGCTCCATCTTTTTTGGGGATTAGAGCCAAAAAAGTAGAATTAATGGCCTTCAACATTTGTTTACTATTTTGGGATTTTCTAACAACTGCTGATAGATCATCTTTTAAAATTTCCCAAAACTCTTGAAAAAACTCAATTGGAAAACCATTAGGACTAGGAGTCTTATCTTTTTTCATCTTGAAAACAATGGCCTTTAATTCCTCTAAAGAGATAGGATCAACAAGTTGTTTATTCATGTCCTCAGACACCAAGGAAGGGATCCAATCGAGAATGATTCTTTCATTGATTTCATCTTGGGAACCTTGATTTGAAAATAACGAGGAAAAATGATTGCCAACTTCTTTGGAGATGCCACAAAATGAAGATAGTTGAATCTCTTGAGGAGAAGTGAGAGAGACTAAGGCATTACCACCTTTGTGATCCTTGATCGAGTTATGGAAGAAAATAGTGTTCCCATCACCTTCATATAACTAGTCAATCTTGGAATTTTGTTTCCGAAAGATTGCCTCCAATGGATTTCTTGAGTAGCATGCAAGAGCAAATTCACAGCATTTGCGTGAGTAGATGAGGAAGGCTCATCGCAATTTAGTGCTTCTTTGAAAGACATAATAGGGGGGTTCCTTAGATCCCTACTCGCTGCCATGCAAACAAGGTCTATAAGGTGCAGTGAAAAAAAAGAGACAAAATATAAGGAAAACCTCAAAACTAGCGAAAGGATCACAGGGAGCACCAAAAAACCAAGCAATCAACGGTGCATGAGGAACCCTAGGCAATGTAAGGCAAAGGCCGTGGGAAGACATGCATAACCTCCCGTAGGCGGAGAAAGCAATAGTCAGGCCGATTAGGCCCACGTGCCAGGCACAACAGCTCACATCCCTCCTTGATCTATCTAGTAAAAAAATATTAGTTTTTCTTTGTCCTTAATATTTATAATTTATTTATATTATAACATTTTAATTTTATGTATAGATATGAAACATTTTAAATACATTAGTATATTATATTTCAAAATTTAAAATATTTATTGTAGTTTTGTTTAGCATATGCATAGATAAATTGTGACTTAGGGGGTCACTCTCATATATATTAAGCTGAAAAATAATATAAAAGTCTTACATAATCTGGGCTTCACCAATATAGGCCATAAAAACCATGGAAAAAGGACCAAAATCTTGATAAAGCAACTACCAATATCTATTAGTGATATTAGCATAGAAACTTATGTGAAGACAAACTAAAAGGTAGACTAGCTTATATAACACCAAAGCAAACATCAAGCCTTAGAATCATCCTCCGAATTGTCTAAAATGAGGATATTTAACCAAGGAATTCCCTTCATTGCCACAATCCCCATCACTTGTTTCAGGAAGTTTGAACCCCTAGCTGCCATCTTCCTCCATTGAGCATCATTCTGCAGCAAGTTGGTACAAATGAAAGGACTCCACTGCACATTGGAGTCACCATTCAACACTCGTTATATATCTTCTAGGAAAGGCAGCCCTATTCCATAGTTAGATATCGCCAAAGTTAACAACCCTTCAAGAAACTGTCTTTTGATAAGAGAAGAGACCATAATCCCTATCATGTCTTTCGCCTCACCAAGATCCAACAAAACAGTCATGAACATGGATGAAATATCTGTACTGACCCTGTATCTATGCTTTGCCACCATATATTCATCACCCAAAATCCACTCAACCACAAAATGTAATAGGGAAGCTACAGGTTTTAGAAACACTTCTTTAGTTGCAGCTCCAAGATCCTGCCCAGAAAAGACATTTGTCTATGACTGCCCACAAGCTGAATTGGAGTGTCCATGGCTGCATTCCAGATACCATAAAAAAGAATAGCACACTCCATATAATTGAACTAGCTTGAATGAGCCATCATTACATTGACTCTGCGAGAGTTTGCTGTAACCCACAATCTTGACTTGGCATGGTTGAGATGTGAGGGATAATCAAAGCCAAGTGAGTTGAAAGCAATTCCCATTTGCTCTGAAATCATATCACACCAAAATGCTAATTAATGATTACCTTTCCTCATGGAATCATTGAGAAGTCTTTTCAAGGGAGGCCATGCATCAACCACCTTTCAGCAATAATCTCTTTCTTGCTGACAATAGCCAGATTGGAAAGCAAATCTGCCTCCACAATAATCCCATGATATGCATGATTTACTATGTACGATTCCAAAGAATTCAGCAGCAGAAGGGCCTTCAATAGAATGTTGTTAGTCTTCCAGCAATGGGATAATTTCATTCTAATAGCATTAACAATGATCAACGAGTCACTATCTATCTCAACTTTTGTTAGGCCATGATTTATGCATAGTTGTAATCCAAGGACGAGGGCCTGCAATTCAGCGTCATTGTTAGTTCCCAGTTTGAGTCTCTTTGAAGACGCATAAAACAAAGATCCATCCTTATCCCTGACAATGCACCTAGCCCTGGACTTCCTAGGGTTGCATTTAGAGGCACCATTTATCCACCTAGGGGGAGGAACCTGCCATTTAGCTTCTCTTCTCCTCCAAAAGGATATTAAAATAATATTTATTATTTATTTATTAATGCTCAATAATGTATTTTATTGTAAAGTATATTGATAAGATCGTCTCTGATCTTATCTGAAGTTTCTTTTTGATTTTGTAAACTATTTAGAGACTTTGTCTCTAGTGTTAATAACATAAAATAATTTACCAATTACTTGGGTAATATGGTATCAGAGCAGGAATTTGTTTTCGGAAAAAAATTTCAAATAAAAATTCGTGAGGAATTTTTTTGACTTTTGAATTTTTTTTGTATTTTTCGAAATAGTTTTCCTCCTAGTCTGAAAATCGTGGCTTTTGTGTTTGAAGATTTTTGTGTTTCTGTTAAGGTAAAAAATCGAGGGTTTTTTCTCTCATTCGGGCGCGTTTTTCTTCTAGCTACAGATTTTGTTGAGGGATCATTTCAAGGGCTGCATTTTCATTTGTTTTGGTCGTGTATTGTTTTGGTTTTTGGCGCAATTTTTTTTGGTGTATTGAGGATGTGATTCGTGCCCTAGTGTGGTCGTGATTTTTCTAACTTCTGGTCGCCGTTTCCTGTTTTTACAGATGTGATTTGATCTTCTTTGGATGCGTTTTTTTTAGGCTCTTTCTGCTCGCGTTTTGGTCTCCATTCTGGCCGTGGTTTTCTTCATTTTTGGCCAATTTTTTTTGCAATCCTTTGGGCACAATTTTGGTGTCTTTTTATTCACGATTTTATGAGCTTAAGAATCTGCCTTTGTCTTCACCCGCTACGGCTAGGGTTTCTGCAATCCTTGTGGTTTTGCCGCTACGTTTTTTTGGATTTTTTGAAAAACGACAGGCGTCTAGGGTTTTTGAGAATTTTGGCTAGGGTTTTGACCTTTTGTTTCAAGTCGGATTTTTATTCTGAGTTCAAATTATTTGTGGGCTTTTCGAGACCTTTTTTGGGTTGCCTTCAAATTTTTTCTGGGTGTCTCAAAATCCATACCGCGAAATTTGTCTTGAAATATGTACTTGTACTTGCTTTAGTGCATTGAAATTTGTGCCTCGAGGTTCATGCATTTAGCCTCTTCTTAGCACCTTGTTTTTCATGCCTCGAAAAGCATGAAGATGGCTTCTTTGACCAACATTATGTTGGAAGGTAGTCAGCGTTTCAACGACAAAAATTATAATACTTAGAAGCAGCAAATGATGACCATCATTGAATATTGCTACCTTGATCAGCTTGTTCTTGGCAATACTACTCGCCCCACAACGGTAAATAAAACCTAGGAAATGTTTGATGAGCAAAATCGTAAAGTGGTGGTTCTCATTAAGTTTTCAATTATAGATGATCAGCTACCTCAGATTCCGATTGGCAAATCAGCAACGGAGATTTGGGATCATCTTAAGGGTCTTCATGAGAGTTCCGACAAGAGCTGTGCGTTCTTCTTGAAGAACATGTTGTTTTCTATCATGATGGATGAGAAGACAACTTTGTAGGCGCACCTGAACAAAATCAAGGAGATCTGAGATCAGTCGAAGGCCATTGGTCGAAAAATGGAGGAGGAAGACATGGTTGTGATCACTTTGAAAAGTCTACCTAAGTCTTATGAACATTTCATCGAGACTCTCAACATTACGTTTGCTAATGTTGATTTGAAGTTTTCAGATTTGTGCTCCATTCTTCTGCAGCAGGATCGTTGGAAACAACAGTTTGGCAGCAGTGAATCTTAACTCTCTACTGAGCAAGCTTTTGCAGCCAAGACTTAGTTTAAGAACAAAGGGAAAGGTCAGCCTTCGTAGCAAAAAGGCTCGGGACAACCTCAGGATAACTCTAAGAAAAAGAACATTTAGTGTAATTATTGCCACAAATTTGGTCACATGAAGAAGGATTGTTGTCAGTGTTTGGCTTCTGAACAAAAGAAGCAAGGAGGTTCTCAGCAGAACGCACATGTTGCCGAGCACACTGAGTAGAAGGAATCTGCCTTTTACACTTTTATGGCTAAAAGGCCTGTAGATCATGTAAAGTCCTCTGCTTGGTACATAGATTCAGGTGCTTCGCAACACTTCACACATCAGCGTGACTAATTCATAGACTTCTCTCCTTTCTCTGACTCAGTTATTTTTGGAGGAGGTGAAGAGTACACAGTTTTTGGTAAGGGCACTGTTTAGATTCAGTCTGGTGGGAGGAATCTCATATTCCTCAATGTCTACTATGTTCTTGGCATGGAACTTAACCTTCTCTTAGTCAGTCAAATTATGCAACATTCTCCTCAGCTAGATGTGGTATAAAGTACTCACAAATGTTCCATTGTTGATCGGGAGACTCGCACCACTGTGGTTGTTGGTATCGAGGATCATGGTCTTTACAAACTTGTGGATACAGGTGATTCTCCGGAGTTAGCCATGGCAGCCAAAAACTTTGCTATAACCAATCTTTGGCATCGGCGGTATGGGCACTTAAATGTGCACTATCTCTCTCAGTTAGCTCGGGAGGGACTTGTAGTTGGTTTACCTAACATTCAAACTCAACATCATGGTGTTTGTGGAGCTTGTTAGGTTGGGAAGCAGCACAGGACACCGTTCGCAGATGGTGACTCATGGCGAGCCTCTTAGGTACTGCAGTTGGTTCACGCTGATGTGTGTGGACCAATGTCTACACCTTCTGTCACTGGTTGCAGGTATTTCTTGCTTTTTGTTGATGATTTCAGTCGTAAAATGTGGGTGTACTTTCTTAGACAAAAATCAGATGTGTTTATTGTATTTCAAAAGTTTAAGGCCTTAGTGGAAAAAGAGTCTGGTTATTGTATAATCACTCTTAGGTCAGATAATGTGGGGAATTTTGTTCTATTGCTTTCTCCAACTTATGTGATACACATGGAATCAAACACCAATTAACCGCACCCTACACTCCTCAGCAAACGGTGTTGTAGAGCGGTGCAATCGTACAATTGTTGAGATGCCTTGCTCCATGTTACAACACAGGAGTGTACCTAAAAAATTTTGGGCAGAAGCAATCTTCACTGTAGTCTATCTCCTTAATCGGTCTCCTACACACATTGTTAAGGGGAAGACTCTTGAGGAAGCTTGGATTGGTAGAAAACCTAGGATTAGTCACTTGAAAATCTTTGGCTCTTTAGCATATGTATGGATTCCAGATGCCAAGCGCTCAAAGTTGGATTTCAAGAGTCAAAAGCTTATGCTCACAAGGTACAGTGACAATCATAAGGCTTATTGGCTGATTGATGTAGACACTGATTATCTTGTCCTCAGTCGGGATGTTGTCTTTGATGAAGAACGAGGGCCCTTTCACATTTCCTTGTCTATGCAACATTTTAAGGATTAGCCTTTGAAGGCTTCTTATTTGGGTGTCCGTCTTCCGTTAGGTCTACTTGATGGGAGGGATGATGAATATTCTATCTTTGATGATGCTTAACCCGATTTTCCTCTGGATGATATTGATCTTCCACCTGATGAACCTGTTCCAGATCCACAACCAGTTCCAACTCCTCCTATTGCATTTGATGTTGGCACTTCTCCTAATAGGCCTAAATAGTGGGCTAAGACTATTGGTGATCTTCATGATGACGAGCTCATTGAGGGGAGATCATCTAGAAACAAGAGCAAACAACAACATACAGTTAATTTTGATTTCATGGCCAACATTCACATTGTTTATGAGCCTCAGACATATTCAGAGGCTAAGGAATTCCTAAGTGGGAAAAGGCTATGGAGGTTGAATACCAGAGTCTTCAAAAGAATCACACTTGGGTGCTTTCTGATCTTCCTCCAGGGAAGAAGCCCATTAGCTGCAAATGGGTGTATAAGGTGAAATACAAAGTTGATGAAACCCTTGACAAGTACAAAGCTCGTCTAGTTGCTAGGGGGTATTCACAAAAAGAAGGGATTGACTATGAGGAGACCTTTGCTCCTACAACCAAGATGAGTACCATTAGGCTCGTCCTTGCCTTAGCAGCCCAGTTTGGTTGGAAAGTCCATCAGATGGATGTTAAGAGTGCTTTCCTCAACGGTGAGTTGAAGGAAGAAGTCTACATGATGCAGCCTCCAGGGTTCAAGGTTTCCTGTAAAGAACACAAGGTGTGTAGATTGTTAAAAGCACTCTATGGCCTGAAACATGCTCCTTGGGCTTGGTACATCAAGATTGACAAGTACCTCACAAATCATGGCTTTCAGAGGAGTCCAACTGACTTTGATCTGTATGTCAAACATATTGGTAGTGATATTCTTATTTTTGTTGTCTATGTGGATGACCTGATCATTACTGGCAGCTCGACACATTTGATCGCTGAGATCAAATAGGATTTGTGCAACACATTTGACATGACAGGTTTGAGACTTTTGCATTACTGTTTAGGTGTTGAGCTTTGACAAATCGAGAGCAGTATCTTCATCTCTTAAGTCCAAATATGCTCTAAGTCTACCAGATAAGTTTCGAATGCAGGATTGCAAACTTGCCTCCACACCCATGGATTAAGGGCTCAAGTTGTCAGCCGAGTTAGACTCTCTTGTAGTAGATGAATCATTGTTCAGGCAACTAGTGGGCAGCCTTATCTATCTCACTGCCACTAGACCTGACCTCAGTTTTGCAGTGAGCTACATTTCACGCGTCATGGCAGCCCCCAAGGTTGATCATTGGGTAGTAGCGAAGCATGCGCTGCGTTGTGTGAAGGGCACTTCTGATCATGGACTTCTTTACACTAGGAGTTACAATTCTAGACTCAGGGGTTTCACAGACTTAGATTGGGTAGGTTCGGTTGATGACAAGAAATCAACATCTGGGTATGTGTTCAGTTTGGGATATGGTGCAGTCACATGGACTAGTAAGAAGCAGTAGGCAGTGGCTCTCTCCTCGATAGAAGCAGAGTATCGAGGAGAAGTTAAGGCAGCTTGTGAGGCAGTTTGGCTTCGTCGGATGCTTGTGGATATGCAAATATCTCAAGTAGGTCTGACTCCCTTGTTCTGTGATAATCAGGGAGTTCTCAAACTTGCCAAGAATCCAGTCTTCCATGAAAGAACCAAGCATGTGGCAACTCATTGTCACTTCATTCGAAATCTGGTTGAAGACAAATCAGTTCAGTTGTTGTATGTTCTGATAGAGGAGCAAACAACATATATTCTCACCAAGTCGCTCAATCTAGATAAGTTTGTAAAATTCAGGGGGCATCTTGGTGTAGTTGACAGATTGAGCATTAAGGGAGGGTATTAAAATGATATTTATTATTTATTTATTAATGCTCAATAATGTATTTTAATTGTAAAGTATTGATAAGATCGTCTTTGATCTTATCTGAAGTTTCTTTTTAGAAACTTTCTGATTTTGTACATTTTGTAAACTATTTAGAGACTTCGTCTCTTTTGTTAATAACATAAAATAATTTACCAATTACTTGTGTAATAAGGGAATCATCTCCCATTAATGTACATATATGATTTTTAAATGTTTTTTGTATGTAGGTACCCAGCCCCCCTAATTGTTTTTGTTGTAGTAGCATATTGTATCCACATACCCATACCTGTCCTGATACCGATTTGGTAACTTATCTTTTTTGCCAATTCTCATCTCCACTCAAACAATGACATTGAGCCTTTAGATTACTTTGAGACTCTGATTTGATCACTTTGGGTCTCTGATTTGATTACTTTGGGACTCTGATTTTATCAGTTTGTGTCTCTGATTTGACTGCTTTGGATTGTGGATCCTCCTAAGTTCCTGACCATTTAAAGTAGACGATTCCTTTCCATTGCAGCAGCAGATTGATCTGTCTCACTGAACTTCCTCTTCCCTTTCTCATCTCTTCTCTTCTGTAATTTCCTTTCATTTCTCTTTGTTGAAAACCTGAATAACTTTCCTTCGATTCAATTCTGTATTTTAATCTTTTCTCCTGTACATTGATCAGCAGAGCTCTGTTTATTGACAGACTTCTGTTCATTGTTAAATGCAGGAATCCAGAGATATAACCCCCATTCCTCCTTCAAACTAATGATCTCTAGCTCCACAAACTGGATGAAAATCATTGCCTTTTTGCAGGCAATCCTTTATTCTCAGGGCTTGCTTTCTGTTCAAAGGAAGAACCTGCACATACTCTGGTACTGTTAGCTGAAAAATGATTAATTTCGGTTTTTGAATTATTGTTGCCTTGTTTGTGTCATATGTTATAGTCTATTGTGCAGTTCTTAGTCATCTTATATGTGCCAAGTAGCCATGTAGATAATTAAATACAACATCCCTATCGTAAGCTAAAAATTTCAAACTATTTATCTATTGAATTTATTTGAATTAATTGTAATTGCCAACAAGTTTGAATATGGAGAAATTTCCAGTAAGCCATGTAGTTGCCAGGCTAAGTGCATATCTAATGTAAATCTATTAGTCTTCTGTGATTCTCGTATGTAAATTCTGAATCTCTTTAATCTGTAACATGTTTCTCTTTTCAATACTACAAACTAATAGATATAGCATAGGTGAACTGCATTTTCCCTCTCTCAAAAGTGTGCCCTTGAGATATTAGTTTGGGTTTGCATTTTCATCCAAGAATGATAAATATTCAGACGTTGCATGCTGTACTTCAGCTCAACAGAACATCAAAATTTGGTTGTGATTATTTTGTTGTACATTAATGATATTGAAATTGTGTTCTGATTAAAGTTTAAACTTATTTCACTGCTTGATATAATATTAATCCTAACATTAATAGCATTTGCTTTTCTGATAGTATCATTTAAAAACAAAACTTTATTTTTCTTAGCTCTATGCGTGAGTTTGACTTCAACAGGATTTGAAATGTTTTTTTGGTAAATCATTTTCTACTTGGTCAATTTTGTTTTAGCTCTAGATAGTGCTGTAATGATTGGTAACTGTAATTATACGACCGTTCAGGTTGGTGTCCCTGAAAGTGGAATTGAAGAGGCTATTCTGAAGTTGCTTGAACGCGGGTGCAATATTCTCTTCTTGCGCAAATCTTCAATTATGCATTCCTCTTTATTTGATATTTTTCAAGGTTATATGATATTAATGTGAGTATCCTTCAGGTACAAGGCTGGGAGGATGGAACAACTTGAAACTACAGAGCAGGCAAAGGCAAAAAGGGGTTCCACAGCTGTAAGTAGGATTAATAGCTCTGAATTGGAATGAATTTAATCTAGTTTTACAGTCAATATTTTCCCCTATATTTGTACAGACAGAAACTAGGCCATATAGTTGCTAAATACTACTGCTCTAGTAAACATAATCTGAAATGTGTTGCCTGTTTGTCCTGAGGAGAATATTAAGGTTGTGCCTTTCTAAGGTGTTAAAAATAAATAATCTAGATATTTCACTACAGGATAGCTACTGAAACCATTCTGTAACATTTTTTATATTTTCAAGCTACCTAATTTTTACTTCTTAAGTAATACTGCAGACAGTCCAGCGAGAGCTGGTTCAAATTTTAACACCGTCAACAGCAATACATGAAAATTTAAAGGCTGAGGCAGTTCATCTACTTGCCTTGAAAGAGGTAACTTAGATTTACTTCTGCTAGCAATAATATGTTATTTAGTTTCAGCCTTGCATTACAAGATGCTTCTCTACTGTTTGATCTTGACGTACTTCTATATTACTAAAATATATAACGTCATTTGCATCTTTTATCTATGCATGAAAATAATAATTGGTATTTTTGTCTTATTCACCTCTTCAAATTAATTGCGTTCCAATTTCTACAGACACTGAGTAATAAGCAATAATCTACACTATTCTTCCACAAGATGTTGAATATACAACAGTAGGATCTAGCCACCTTAATTTACTAAGATATGAACTTAAATGTCTGTTCTCATCTATTCTATTGTTGACATTGCTTTGAACTCTTAAAAAAATGGATTTATGGGGAGCTACAAAGCTGGAATATATCTCTTGTGGGGTTCAGGAATCACTTGGATAACTCTTGCAGCTTTTGGAAGCAACCTAAACTTGCCTGGAATAGCTAGTGGAACATTGAGAAAGAGCGAGGATGATTCTTTGAAGAATTTGTGGTTTCTACTTTCTAGGTATTTGATGCTAAGTGGCACATACACTTTGTGCGTTAAGCTCTTGATATTTTTTAAATAAGAGAATAATGAAAAATAAAAGTTTTGGGGATGCAGAATGACATTTCCTTGATGTTATATTCTTTTCACGAATGTTCATTTTAGGGTCTTCTAAATGTCACTTTTATTATTAAAAGTTGGGAACAAGTGGATTGAATATCAAGGGCAAAAGGAATTTCCCATGTAAAAATTTGACAACATAATGACGAGGCATTTGTTGTCAAGCTAGTCATAATAGTTTAATGATAAATCAGTCACAAATGTTGTCCTTGTGAGCTGTTGAAAAAATTCTAGGGATATCATGGACAAACTTCATGATTCTATGCATGCCATGTACTGCAATAAGACTGCAAAATTTGGGAGAAACTGGAAGCATGCATATTATTTATCATAGCCACATCAAAATCTAGCAATGAATGATAGATTTTGGTGTTTTCTTTGTTAGGATAAATGGTGATATCCTGAGTAAAAAGAATTTACCGAATTTCTCCTATGTTTCATCTAGAATTGTACTTTTAGACCTTGGGCAATTACATTGAAATCTTAATAATTGTTTTTTAACACAATGGCTTGAATTGTTTGTAATTATATATGATTTAATGTTTCCAAATTAAATATGCCAAAATCATTAATCTTTCTTGGAAGGGAATAGTTTTGCATCTTTTAACTTATGGCCACTGTTTTTGTGATCATACATCCAGGAAGCATTTGTCAGGGCAAATGATGGTTCAGTGGTATATGGTTTTGCGTTTGTTGATGCTGCAGCTTGCCAGTTCTTTGTTGGTTCAATATCTGATGATTCGTCTCGTTCTGCTTTAGGAGCTTTGCTTATGCAAGTGGGTATTATAATTATAATATTATTCTTTGCTTTCTTGCTTGATCATTTTTTGCAGTAAATTATTCATTAGACATGTACTTTCAATAGGCATATTGTTGAGCTTGAAATCTTGAATTATTGCTTTTACTCCAGGTATCTCCTCGGGAGCTGCTATATGAGATTGGAGGTACACTTCTTTCTGTATCTTTGGTTCCTTGTTTGTTTGCAAAACAAAGTATGGCATGTTCGTTCATTTTAATTTTTAAAATTATTGGCACAAATCATTTGAAGAAATTCTTCATTGCTCGTTGCAGGACTCTCCAAAGAGACTCAAAAGGCGCTAAAAAAATACACTAGTTTAGGTAAAAACTAAATCTTTAGAAGATCTATATATCATTATAGGAGTAAAATATTGCCTATTTTGTGGATAATAGTACTGCTGTAAATTTACCATTTTTCTCTGTGATGTAGTAAGATGACTTCATTTGCCAAAGTTTTATCATTGATCAAGTCTTCATGCATTTCAGAAAACAGAAAAAAAGTATTAATATGATAAACGAGATATTCTCGAAAACGTTAAAAGCTGACGAAAAATTAGCATGATCATTTATTAATGAGGGAAATGAAAATTTGAAGCACTAATTTTTCTGGCTTTTAGAGGGATTTTGATTAATCTAAATTTGTATTGAGTTATCTATAACTTATGGATCCAACCATTTGGGATGTTCATGCAGAGTTTGGTTGCACAAATATCTTAGGCAATAAGGATTGTAGCTATCTCAGTCTACAATCTTTAGAAGTAGTCTTTATATGATTGTGTTTTTCTTCAGTCTTTCTATTATAGCTCATTGTAGACAGACTATATTGGCTTATCTATTCTTTGTTGTACACATTTATGGTTGTTGCCATTTGAAGACTATCTTGGCTTTTGTATTCTTTGTTACACACACATATATGGCTGTTGCCATTTGTTAACGTGGGGTTATTGACTTGGCAAAACACTTTATTGTATCTGGTGCAAATATCTCTTGAATTGTGCCTCTGAAAAAAGGCTTGAATTGGTCAATCAACATCTGTTTCAAAATAAATAGTTATGCATTCTGTTCTTGGAGAAGTAGCTGATTGATTGATCGTGGCCTATTGAATTGGTCAATCGACATCTGTTTCAAAATAAATAGTTATACTGTGTACATTCTATTCTTAGAGAAGTAACTAATTGATTGATCATGACCTATTTGACATTTAATTTGAGTTTTGTATTGCTTACTCTATTGATTATGTCATAGCACTGATAAGAAACTTTATAGTAGAACTTTTCTATGTCTAAAACTTTAAATACATGTTGTATATTACCATTTGCTTTTTTGATTATTAAATTGTTCATAAGCTGTTGACTTTGGTTTATAGATGGTGTTTCTCAAGAACTTCATAATCTAGGAAAATGATAAAACATATTGGACAGATTTTATCTGAAAACTGGATGTCGTTTATGAGTGAGAGGCTGGTTTTTTCTTCATTTCAGTCAAGGGAGTTCAATTAAGGTGTTCTTTCATGTGGGAGAGTTAGTTTTTATCAATTTGGCATGTTGAGGATACACATGTAGGGTTGTTGAAGACTTATGGTTAACTAGAACATCTCGGGGAAGAAGACAAACTTGTGTATAGTTCCAAAAACTTGTGTATAGTTCAAAGAATCCAGTGATGCATTTAAAGAGCAAGCACATATCAATCAAGTATCACTTCATCAGAGAGAAGGTAGCAGATCAAGAAGTCACCATGGAACATGTGCCTACGAAAGATCAAGTGGCAGATGTATTCACAAAGCCTCTTCCCAAGGAACAATTTGAATATTTGAAGCAAAAGTTGGGAGTCATTGCTCCCACATTATATCACTAAATATTAGTGATGAGGAAAGAGTCCAAGGGGAGCTTCATAGCTATTTATTTCATCCTTGGAAATGAAGAGAGATGGAGAGGTCAAGTCAGATATGGATTGTTTTACAAATTTGAAATTTCTAATGACTCGATGGTTGCAGGTTGAAGAACACATTCTTTCTCTTTGTGTTGCTTGTGAAAGGGGGAGAATATCAAAGGGGGAGAAACATCAAGTGCAACAAGATGTTCAAGAGTGACCCTTTGCCATTGATGTCAAAGAGGTAGAAGTTGTGCAAATGCTTTAGTAGGAGATATGTCTAAGGGGGAGATGTTGTTGGAAATATTCTCATTGATGTCAAAGGTGATCAAGTTGAGATAGTTGGAGGTTATCATGAACATCATGAAGGATAAAGATCATGAAGAATAAAAGAGATTATACATACCAACATACTTGACAAGAAAGAAAAAGTCATAATATTACTCAGATTGGAGTCGTAAGATTACTCAGATTGGAGCATATTATCTTTGGCTTAATACCAATCTACAGAGTCAACATAGAAGAAATGATCATTTATATGTAACAGGGAGCCATGAAATAAGAGAGACGCATCTACCTCAAAAGAAGTTGAATTCAACATAAGAAGACGTATCTAGGAGGAACGATGACTACAGGCAAGAGACAAATCAGAAGAAGTCTAAACTCTGAGGATAACGAATTAGAGATAGATAAAGCAGCATTGAATTGATGTATTACCCGAGTCTTATGAAAGACGTGATAATAGTATCCCTGCTCAGCGGAACCTTCAAGAAGTTCGGAGCTTGCCTTCCGGGCATCAAACTAGATTATGCCAACAACTATGCGATTTTTGGAGGTAGCGGATATGAAGATATGGGTATCTCTATCGCAAAAGATATAAAGCATTAAAAGTATGTTGTGCATATTCGAAGATGTAATAACATGTGGACCGCCTAGATGTGGAGTCATGAACAAAATCGTATTATCCACCTTCCAAGCATCTTTGAAAATGTCAAAGGATTGAATGCATTTCTGAAGGCAGCGATTATATTTATTGGTAGTGATTATTTTATAAATGGTAGTCTATATAAAGAATATTCAACACGGGTCATTCAATTAAGCTTATTTAAATCTGATAAGTTTATATCTGTTCAAAATCATTCTGAAGATAAATGAAGTTACTGAGATAAAAGTCCATAGAAGTTTACTTTCAGATCATTGAAGGTAAATAAGAAGACCCAATCGAAAGTAAATAGAAGACCCGATCATTGAAGATCTTAAACATATTTGTTAAAGATAACAAAGGACAATAACTGATTTATTAAGGAATATGTTTAAGAAATAAACAAAGGACGATAACAGATATCAAATTAGTACAATAAAGGAGATTGAAGAAAATGACGTAACACCAAAGACACGTCTCTACAAGAATTGGTGTGACTAAAGATAAAGACGTATGAAGGAGTACGTCCTTTCTGCTTAACTTCAGATCAATGAAACATCAGATTTAATAAAAGGGTGCGATCTTTCTCAATGATGCAAAGTCTTGGAATGGTGCGATTCATTTCAGTTTATTAAAACAACTCAAATGTGATTAAGAGAAGAAGTGCGAATTAGAATACTGAAGAAATATGTTTGTTCCAAGGGAGAGATGCGATTAAGCCACCAAATGGTGAGATCTGCTTATGAATGAAGGGAGACATTGCTTAAATAAAAAGTCATAATCTTTTAGAATATGCATATAAAAAAGTGATGTCCAAATCAAAGCTGAAGTGTTGTTGTGAAGTTTTAGGTGGTTCAAATCAGAAACCCATCTTCTTGTGTGGGCTGAGTGTGAGATTTTTCATCACAAAGGCAGATTGGAGGATTGGGAGAATGCAGATCTGATTGAAGTCATTTACCTTCATCCATCAAGTCAAGGTTGGTGCCTTGCATTAGGGGTTGGTGTTCCTTGTAGGTTGGTTCCTACTAAAATTGTAAAGGAGTTGGTGTTCCTTGTAGGTTGTAGCCTACAAAATCATCTCATTTGTAAATCAAGTAGGTTGGTGCCTACTTCCATTTTAAAAAAGTCATTTAATCATTTTCAATAAAGAGGTGTCAACTTGTTCTCATTGAGTCATATCAAAAGTTGATTGTAATAAGTTTGAAAAGATTAAGAATTGAAAGATTGGTTTGATTTAGTTTGATTTACTGATTCATCCCCCCCTCTCTTAGTAAATCTTTTGTGCTCTTCAATTGTTATGTATGTGCATTCATGATTACTTTTATTATAATTGGTTAAGAGCATTTCAACTAATTGGTATTAGAGCCTTGGTTCCTTAGGAGAAGCTTAATCAACTCGAGTAGATCTTGGACAAGTAAACACGATGGCCAGTCAAGAGGGTTCATCTACAAACAAGGCACCTCGGTTTGATGGATCAGATTATGCTTTCTAGAGCATTATGATGGAGACATATTTGGCATCTTTAGGGTTTAATGTGTGGATGTTTGTTAAGAATGGATATACACCTTTGGCTACTGCTCCTACTGATGTTGCAGGAAAGAAAGACTATGAGAACAATGCAAAGGCTAAGCATGCCATTCTCTGTGGTTTGTCTAGCTTAGTGTTTGTCAAAGTGATGCATTGCAATACTGCACATGATGTCTGGAATAAGTTGAAAGGCAACTACGAAGGAGATGATAAAGTGAAGTTGGCAAAGCTACAACTCTCAGAGCCAAGTTTGAAAGTCTCATGATGAGTGAAGAAGAAAAGATTGTAGATTATTTTCTCAGGTTTGATGAGATTGTGAACTCAATCAAAGGGTTTGGAGAAGCAAAGGATTCAATCATTGTGCAAAAGGTGTTAAGGTCCATGCCATCCAAGTACGACTCTAAGATATCTGCAATAGAGGAATAAAGAGAATTGGATAAACTTGCTCTTGATGAATTGCATGGCATATTCACTGCATATTAAATGAGAATGGGAAGAGTAGAGTCATCTAAAAGAGAAGTTGCATTCAAGGTTGCAAACAAGGAGAAGGTTGAGGTACTAAAAAAAGATGAGGAAGTTTCTATGTCTGAGCATGAAGAGATTGATGGGGAAGAAGCAAACTTCATCCGAAGATTAAGGAGAGGCTTTGTAAAATATAAAGGTAAGTTACCCTTCAAGTGTTTTAGTTGTGGTAAAATAGGACATTTTGCTGCAAAATGCCCTTATAATATGAAGGATAACTCTGAACAAGAAGTAGATGATAGAAAGAAGAAACCCTATTTTCCTAAGAAGAAAAATTTTCAGAAGAAAAAGAAGAGTTTGTACATTCATGAGGAAATTTTTTTTCAGAAGAAGAAGAAGAATCTATACATTCAAGAGGAAAGTGATTCATCTGATGCTAGTGATAGTTCAAATGATGAACAAAATTGTGCTTTTATGATGAAAGAAAATGAATTCCTTTTCATGGCAAAAGAATTGAGGAACAAAAGGATGGAAAGGTTGAGGATCTTGGTGAAGAAGTTGACCTTGAAGGAGAACTCATCTGTGCCTTAGAAGAGATTGATAACTCGAGAGAGGAGGTTGATAATCTGAAAAAGGAGAATAAGCATCAAGAGAAGCTTGCACATAAAGAGATTGAAAAGCTTACCAAAAATCTTGAAGAATCTAATTAGATGGTGGTGAGCTTGAAGATACAAGTAGAGGAAGCCAAGAGAATTGAAGAAGTTGTCTAGTCTAAACTTCAGTCCAAAGTTGACAAATGTATGAAGCTTGAGGCAGAAGTAGTTGCCTTAAGAAAAGACTTGGAAAAGGCTAGAGAACAAATTGAAAAAGGGTTGAAGTTGAAGGGAGGTTTGGAGATTCTTAATGAGTTAATCAACGCACAAAAACCTTCTTCAAAAGAAAAATCTGTCTTGGGTTTAGAGAAAGGGAATAGTTCTTTTGCCAATGCTTCTGCAAAATTGTATGAGAGATTTAGGGCAAAAGAAAAGTCTAGTACAAATGGTGAGAAAGCCTGCAAGGAGAATACCTCTAGAGATGAGTTCACTGGTAAAGGACGAAGGATGTGAGATCCAATGGCTATCGTGTGATGTCTTCACATCACATTTTGATGTCTACTTCGGCATGGGCTATTTGTGATGTGTGACGAGCAATACATCGCAAGGGTTGTGTACATCATGTTTTGTGTATTATTGCCGCCTAGTGTTTGCACGATATGCGATGAAGGAGATAAACGGTGAAGATTGGAGCATGGAGATCAGACGACTTATCACTCATGTTCTTTGCATGGCATTTTGAAGTTTACCTCGGCATGTGCTTTGAGTGATATGCGATAGGGTAATATCAACAGCGGAGAACAAATGGAGGAGATCAAATCAATGGGAGTTATGCAATTTGTGATGTGAGATACTCGAAGATCAACGACTCACATTACATCGCAAGACTTCAACTCATCACGTTTTTGTGTTTAACCACTCAACTCATATTTGCGATACACGATGGTAAGAAGGATAGTGGAGGATGACATAAGCAGGGACAGATGGCAAAACGTGATTGCATTGCGAGGAGTGTTCACATCACATTTATACCCCTTCGAGACATGAAGCTTTCAACGATACAATAAAGGGTAGCGATGAAGACTTTGGTGGGTCTCCTCTTCAAATTACCGATGGTGCAATAAGTAGGACGCGTGTGCTCTAGGACAGATGGTAGTTTTCTATTGCATAGTGAGGTCTCTTCATATTGCGATTTACATTCTTTGGGCGCAAACGAAGTTGGGCTAGGCAAAGAGAACGTGATGGCGATCCAACAACAAAGATCAAGGGATGGCGATCGAATGGTGATTGCTCCTTGGCCTCACATTGCGAAAATGAAGGTTGATGCCCTAAGTAAAGTTGCGATACGTTAAGTGAACACAATGGTGATCAAAGGGGCATGTTTAAAAGAAGTTAATCCAACGGTTGCATTTTAAAGTTGGATTAGATGAAGGAGATCGATGGATGGTGGCATGAAGAGCTCAGATTAACAACCCAAATTTAAAGTTGAAGATCTGTAACGACTATGTTAGTATGAACGCAAGCTAGGTGTGGTAACCAACACAAAGCATGAATTTAATTGGTTTACTTGCTCCAGTGATCGGCTGATTGGTGATATGATTTTGCAAGGTGACGTAATGACGTGAGACAACCAGATAATAGATACAAATTGATCACACAAGATACAACATTTAATGCCTATTCGATCTAGGGTTTCTAGATTGCTAAAATTAGCAAATGCAGAAGAATTTGGAAGGTGGTGCATGTCTCAAGGAAGGAATGCTGGTTGATGAATATATGAGAAATATAGATTGTCAAAATTTTTCCTAAGTGTTGAAGCAACAAAATGAATGTGTGAGTGAAGGAGCGGACAAAGAATGCACATGCGGTGATAGAGTGAAACCCAAACAAAAACATAGATCATCATCATAGGTTTTCATTCAAGGTGTAGAACAGAGACTTGCAGGGCAAAGAATTGAGTTGTAGAGATTGCAACAAAGAGTTGAGTAGTTGCAAACAGAGTTGCAACATTGAATTGTGTTCAATAGAACAATTTGTAATATTGTCATTCTAAATGTGATTGGTGGGTACTATCAGATAATTGGGTAGGTGCTTAGTGTAGGGAGTTGGTGCTTCCTTGGAGTGGGTGCTCCTAAAACCAAGGGAAATTAAGATTATTAAGATAGAGAACATCACCTGTTAGTGAAATAGTGTAAAATCTCTAATTTTGGGTTTTTCCAACATTGCTCCTTGCCTCTTAAAAAATTATGAAAATGAGGTGCATCATGAAGTTCTATGTGGACCCACAAGGGGCATTGCCCCCAGACCCCTGCACCCCTTGACCTTGCTGGGGGTGTTGCCCCTAGACCCCCATCAGACTCAATTGAATTGCCAAATCCCAATATAGCCAACCACATGGCCAAAAGTATCATAGTCAGTTTGCCCAACATCATGGCCAACACATCCAAAAGAGTTAGGAGAGGAGGAGTCCAGTGATGAATCCAATAGAGTGTACATTCAACATTGCGATTAGCGAGACAAATGTCAAGGACCCTCGCGATACAATCCAAAGGTACTTGAGTGAACTGCAAGAGATGGTAAGAGTGATGTGCGAAGTTGGTGCAATTGGACAACAGTTGGACATGGGAAATGATCCCTTAGTGGTACATGACATCGAAAGGATCTTGGCATTTATCTCGCACGGGTGGCTAGGAGTAGAGATGATCGATGCTCAAGTGATGATTGTCAAGCAAATGAAATCTGCAACCCTCGAGGAGACATTGGCTAAGAGGGAGCGAGTATTGGCAAAGAAAGATGGGCAGTTGGGGGAGCAGGAGAGGCTATTGGCAGAACGATATACGCAGTTGGTTGAGGCATGACTCCTAGCCGAGAAGGATGGTCACTTAAAGGCGAAGGATAAGGAGTTGGAGGGATGGAGTTAGGAACTCGAGAGGGAAAAGGCCAAGCTTTCTGAGCCCTTGCAGATGGTGAAGGCCACACATGAGAGGCAACTAGTAGCCAACCAAAAGCTTCAACGCCTCTCCAGCAGTAGTAGTCAGCGATGATGACCCCTACATCGTCAGTACACCTAGGGGCACCCTCTCACCCTCCCTCTTCTTAATTTCCCTTTTTGTACTCTCGTTTTTGTTTCTTGTCGTTTGGAAGATGACTACTTTTGTTGGGGGGGGGGGGATGATGTAGTTAGTCGTAGTTGGTCATAGCCAGGTGTAGTTAGTTGTAGTTGGTTGTAATTAAATAAATCTATAGTTAGATTGCAAGATATTTCATATACTTTTTGTTACATGTTTCGGGAAGTTAAGTCCTCGACTAATAGGATTAGTTGTAGTCGGGAGTCGCGACAGTTGGTTTCTCAACCATCGCTAGTGCCTATATGTACTTGGTTCATTTTAGTCGAGACATATGGTTGTTATGAGATTATGCTACAATACATTGACATGTTGATGTTATGTTCTAGTACAAAAGATTGTACTTGGTTCCATTGCATTAATAAATAAAGTATTGTTATTCTGTGCAATATGTGTTCGTGAATGTTTTGTACATGTTCTATGTTCTGTGAGTTTATTTCCGTTTACTCTCATAGTATGTTGAATCTGTCCTAGTGAGTAAACATAGTTCATTCAAGGATAAGCAATGGGGTAAGAAGGAAGGATAACGATGAGAGGATTCAAATAAAGAGAAAAACAAGTGTAAGGGCAATAAATTTGCTAACACCATTGTGAAAGGCAGCATTAATGGCTAAGAAAAGCTTTTTTGCAAGCACTGTGACAAGGAGGGTCATAATGAAGATGCTTGTTGGAAGGTGCACTTGGAGTTACACCCATTCAAAAAGTTTAAGGAGAATAAAAGTATTGCTACTACACATAAATTGAAGGAACTTGAGTGTATGTAGGATATGGATATTGATTTGAGCTTGGTTTGTGATTGGATATACATGGGGTTTGTTTTGTTTCAAACCCCGAAAAAGGCCAAAAAACATTTCTAGTGATGGCAGCAAAAGCAATGTTGTTCATGTGGCCTCAAGACTATGTTCTATTCAACATGACAACATTAAGCCAATGCCCTATGCTGGAGGGCAATTTTAGAATTGTAGTCAACATGTTGGGCAACGACATTACTAGTCTTAATGATAACCGCACCCTTGGAGTTTTGGATCACAAGTCCAAGAAGTTCACTCTACCCATCATTTTCATTTCCTTCTCATTGCCCAATGACATAGAAATCTAGAGTGTTGACAAAAACAATCTAGTGGAGAAAAGGATGGGGTTGTGCACAACGTTGTAGGGCTATTTGGTTATCCTTAACTTCAACAAATATTTAGGAACAAATAGTTGGGGAGCAATACAAATGGTTTTAGATAAATTAATTAATATGTATACTCGTACTTTTGGGATCCTTAATTTATATTAAATATCAATTAATTAAATAAATAAATACATTTGTAAAATTATATACATTTTTATTATTTATTGGTAATGTAATTGTATATATATTATGAATAAAAATATTTATATATTTATTGATATAATTATTAATTATGTAATGCATTGAAGTGATGTCTTGCATTTGTATTTTTATATATTTTTAATATTATTTTATGTTTTGATTAAGGGTAAAAAACGGGTTTTGATGGGGCCCGAAACCCAGTACAAAGGAAAGCAAGCTGCACTTATGGGGCCTGAAACCCAGTACAAAGGAACGCAAGGTGCACTTATGATATACCATAAACCAACAACACTACAACAACCTCAACAAGATAAACGTGACAACACACTGCAAATAACAAACAAGCAAGGGCCAAAGACCCTTACACAACTTGATTTTAACCGGACTAGCAACCCTTTTATCTGGGCCTAGAAACCCATAAAAGTACAAATAACCTGCCTGCATTTGCCAGGCATCAACACACCATCCGCTCATGGAATTCACCCTAGAGCCAAAGGACATAGTCACCATGGAATACACCATAGAGCCAAGAAAGATAACCAGATTAATGGTGTATGACACCATCAAACCCCAAATCAGCTCACCCTGGTGGGACATAAAAAGAAATTTAGAATACCACCCAACCTGCCGAGATCCAAAATCATCCATGGACAGCTCCAGCAACAACACCTCCTTCAAAACACTCTGGTAACAGGAAACCGACTCCAAACACACCTCTAAAGGAATGAGCTCCCCTCTATTGGAGAGGATGCTACAAGCAACAAGACCACCATAGCCATAAATCACCAGCACCCTTCGCCTCCACCTCCATAGGAGAACAATCCACTTCAATAAGAACATCTGAGGGGGGTCCACCTCCATAGGATCGGAGGAGAAAATCAACTCAGTAGCCGAGCACGCAATTGTAGCATCCTCCAGTAAACATTGTACCAAAAACAAGTTGTGGACCAGGAGAAGAAACACAAATAAACACCATAGGTCCTCCTTACCAACTTTCACATAAGAATTCATTTGGGTTACCATAGAAAATAACTTAGCAGCAAGCCAATCGCTCCCCCACTTCTGAACCTTCACAAAAGGCCAAACCAACTGAGCCAACAAAAAACTCACAAGAAGCAGCTCAGCCCAAGAAAAGACCACAAACCCCAACAATGGCCACCGGGGAGGCAAGAGGAAAAACAACCTCCTCAGCAAGGAGGATCCAAAGACATTCAACAAGAGAGCACAAGGCCACAATAGATAGTTAGCCAAAGAGAAAAAAGCCTTAGTGAACACATCAAGAACCACAAGCCAAAAGTCCACCAAAGGCAAAGTTCTAGTCTCAGAGTGACCGAGAACACCCAACCCCCAGAAGGAACAAGGGGTCCCAAACAAGATGGAAATCAGGATAAGGGCTAGCAAGAAGGCACACCAACCAACCCCAACACGCCAGTTAGAGCTAGAGAAAAGCCAAAATTCCCAACAACCAACCAGAGGGAAACACCACCGCACCACAAGGAGGGGACAGGAAGAACTCAAAGCAATCCAAGACCAAAAAACCCCAAAATAGAGCCACCAAACAAGCGTCAGGCAAAAGCAAAGGACAACCAAGAGGAAGCCAGAGACAAAACAAACCAACAATAAAGATCACCGAGCTTTCCTATTACATCGAATAGGAACAAAAAGAGGCCCATTTTGCACTCAAACTTCCTCAAAGAAACCCAAACTTACCCACACTAGGACAGGCAGCTAGAAAAAAAACAAGGGGGTCACTCGCCCAAAGACAACCACGGGAAGAGCAGAAGAAAACGTGGCACAACAGCCACCCACACCATCATTCGCATCCAAGGCAAGGAGGGAGAGCAAAAGAGGACTCTCAACCACCCAAAAGCCTCCAACAATCTCAATACCACGACCTTCCTCAACGCTAGCACCGAAAAGGAACAAGCCCAAAACATAGGCCGCCAACAAAAGGAAGAACACCTCAGGCTAGCAGTTCACCTCTTGACAACCTCCATCATCGTCAACTTCAGAATCTGAGTCTTTGTCGCACAAAGGAGGAACACCATCAAGAACAACACCATGAGAGAAGAAAACCTCATGTGCCTCCACAGAAACTACAGGGGCAACATCGACAACATATATGCCAAGAAATCCAACCCCAACAAAGAACTCACAGCCAACCGATATGTCACCAGACGCTAGAGAAAGAGGACCAGGAGGCCACACAACCCGTAGCCATCCACAACAATGCCAAAATCCAAACCAGGAGCAGCTCCATTTGGGTCCTCATCGTCGCCCCCACCATCGCCTTGTCCCGAGTCCTCATGCGCGTTCGCGCTTGTTGCAGATTTCAAAAGACCTCTCCCGCCCACTGCTCGCGCTCGCTCCATGGTAGACATTAATTCACATTCGTATAGATTAACAGACTTTCTATGTTTAATATTTTTTAATGTTATTTATATATAAAATATTATTTTTGTTTATATATTAATTATTTATTTATTCATGTAAAAAATAAAAAATATTAATTTAATATATATAAGATATTCAAAATATATAAATATAATATATTTTATACAATATATTATATATATTATAAACCCTCAAATTCGTGCCATTATTGATAAAGAGTATATATGATAATGATATGAAACAAATGAATTATAAGTATTTTCTTTTTTTTGGCAAATTAGGAATATTTTCATAAATTTATTATATATGTTTTGTATTTTGCGGGATAGGGATGATAGGGATAGGAGGATGCGTTTTCAGTTAGGATGTGTTTTTTTTTAGACTGCAGGAATCGAGTAGCCCCCCTATAAATTGCAGTGTGCTTGGTAAATTTTTTTCATGTGACAGGTGACACTGGCATGACACGCCCTTCCACACCACAAGGACAGGGGGGAGATTGGACCTCGTGACCTCTTGTGTGTAGTAGGATGCTTTAGCCAATTGAGCTAGGGTTTTCGCCCCTTTAGGAGGTGACTATTAAAAACATGAGGAAAATTTAATAATATAAGGAAATTTCTAATATTCATATGATAACATTAAGGCATTCATCATAGACTTTGTAAAACCTTAATACATAATGTTGGCACTTGCCTTGGTAGATTTTTTTCTGTCTTTCTCATCTTTGTTACCTTGGATTTCTTGTTGGACCCTATCGAACCTTGACCCCAAACCCTAAACCCTAAACCCTAAAACATTTTGAATATTTTTATCTTTTTGCGTTTTTTGACGTTAAACCATTCCTGTGCTCATTACTGAGAAACGATTAGAGAATTCTTAAATGGGCATCCTTGGTCTTTAAACCCTTGACCTCAAATCTTAAACCCTAAAACATTTTGAATCTTTTTTATCTTTTTCGATTTTCTCGGATCTTTATTGGTTTTTCTAGGTTTTCAAGGATCTTTTTGGGTTTTCCTGGATCTTTTTGCCATTTTTTTGCTTTTCTAACATTAAACCCTTAGTTTGCCCATTATTGGCAATTGATTAGAGAATTCTTAAATGGGCACCGTTGGTCTTTTTGTGATTTGCCTTCATTGTTTTGTCACAAGTCTAAACTTCAAAAAATTTTAGCCATGAAGGTTTTTAGTTCAATTTCCAAGGATTGGGAGAAATTTTAGGATTTCAGAGTTTCCCTTCCTTACATTCCTTTCCTTTGAAATCCCCTTTTCCCATTTCCCTCTAAGTCTCTTTTACCCGTTTCTTTCAATTTTGTGATTTTAGACTTTCTAGTCCCAACATCTTGACATGCCTTCCTTTAAACCCACCTTTTCTCTATAATTTTGGGATGTCGGAGTTTCTCATCTTGGTATTTTGGCATGCCTTTCCTTTGACCCCCCTTTTTTCCTCACTGTTTCAGAATTTTAGTCTTTCCCATCCTGTTATCTCAACATGCTTTTTCTTCAACCCCCATTTTTCCTTACCATTTTGGGATTTGAGACTTTCTGATCTCAACATCCCTTTCCTTTGACACCCCCTTTTTCCCTACCATTTTTGGATTTCAGATTCTCATCTTGACATCTTCCCATGCCTTTCCTCCGATCGCCCTTTTCTTGATCATTTTGGGATTTTAGACTTTCTCATTTGGACATACTACTTCGGGAATTTGGGATTTTTTTACCATCTTCCCTCTTTGGCATGCAAAGTCTTGGAACTTCGCTGTTTGGACAATAAACCCTACCTACCTCCTTGCATGTTGTTGGATGCCATTAAGGGTCTTGAAATTGATTCGATTAGATAGGGGAAAACTTTCAAATGCCTCTTTGTACTAGTAGGCCCCTTAGAGACATGATTGGTTGTTGATGTAAACGGTATAGTTTCAAGTGTATGGCCATGCAGAGATGATGCAAGTAGATACAAGTAGCTTGTTTAATTTTAGATGATCCTAGTTCTTCCCCCAAGATTGCTTGATGGTGTTGGAAGACATATATGCATGTTTTCAATTAAGAAGGATAGGAGGGCAAAATGGTTGCAGTAGTTGAAACAAAAGAGAAAGGGTTATTGACCATGAGGGCTTCCTTCTAGCAACTAGTTAGGGAATTTTTAGCATTGTAATTTCCAAGTTTTCTCCCAAAAGGTTCAATACCACATTGTAATCCTAAAGTAATGTTTTAATGTGCAAATTTTGCATCTTTTGAATGCCTCCATGAACATTGTGTTTACTTTTGATGATCTTATTGATCTTCTTGGTCACATTCGCTGATTTGAGTGTTAGTTTTGATTAGTTTATCAATTGGAAGGTAGTAAAATACCATATAAAGCTGCACGCCATCTTATGAAAATAACAAAAGAAGTATATAGGTTTGTTTATTGATAACTAAGGTATGTTCAATTGGATATTTTGCAATTTCACTGTTTGCATGCATAGAGCCTAGCTTATGTGTTGAATTGAGAGGTATAGTCCTTATTGTTACCTTTATTAAGATATCATAGAGTGGTTTTTAATCAATATGACCCTTTGGTTAATAAAACTTTGAGACTTTGCTGCCCATCAAAACAACAAAATCAATCTAATTTTCTTATTGCGTTGATTTTGTTATATTTACTTCCATGTCTAGATGTGTGCAATATCATAGGGGTTACCAAAGCAACATTTTCAAACTCTTTACATGGTTCATTTTTTTTTATGAAGGTGCAAAAGTGTTGTATTGTCAAACTAACATATAAGCACTTAGTGATAGACAAAGAGGAGTTTTTTGTGCAATGGGTATGTTTGTTTCAAGGTTAATCTTCATTCCTTGTTGTTAGCTTTAATTCAATACCTATGGGAATACAAATTGGTTCATCGTGGTCCTTTCCTAATCATAAATTAAAGGTCTTTAGCCTTGGGTTTGACACCCTTGACAGTTAGAAATGACAGCTTTTGGGATTTGGGAGTGTGCAACTTTGAGCACCAACATATTAGACTTAAATTGAGATTTCACATGAAGGTTGACAAACAAATTAACAAAATTTAATTGCTTAAATTGTCAATGTGCATATTTATTATATATAAATTATAACAAAATGCCCAAAGGTTGCAAGTTTCAAGTATAAAATGATAGAAACTTAGGAAACATCATTTGCCTCTAGTAAGTTTGCATCAAAATTGGAGTTTGAGTCTAAGTCATTGCCACTATGAGGGGTTGTCTCATCCAATGGAATCCCAACCGATCCTTTTGTGCCTCCTCCTCCTCGTCAATATGTATAGTGCCTTTGGGATCAACATCCCAATGTGTGGTTGGAGTTTGACAATACCCATGAGTTTGTTGATTTTGTAATTGCAAGGCACTATGCATGGTCATCAACTTTTGTGATCACCTAGAGGTAAGGTTGTTCCTCTTAACTAACTGAACGAAACTATATGTGGATCAATTTTTCTTTGCAACAAAGGAATCACAACTTGTAAAAGGAGGTGAGTAGCAAGTATCTTCAGCACTATTGCATTTTTGCCATGCCACATCCACCATCCAATGGGATTGGTTTGAACTAATGTAACTCTATCTGTTCTCGCCTCTAGTGTTTGAAGGTTGGATGAGGAAGGTTGACAAATGCTAGCCACTATGTGCAAAGTATAGAGGAATCCTCATCAGTATATATTTTTTGAAGGGCCTTAATGAGTCCTTTCATCTCTCTTCATCATGAGATGGAAGCACTCTTCGAGGCCTAGCTGTATACCATTTGGGATTTAGAGCAGAGGCTGCCATATGATGTGGGGTGTTCATGATGTTCTACCATTGTGTCATAATGGGCTTAATATGCTCTTCATAAAATCTCAAAGTAGGATCCTTGTTATGAATAGCTTGCTTCATTTGCCCAAGCATGCTATCAAATGTTCTATAAATATCTCCAACGCTAGGAGAGTTTGTAGCAACATATCTTATGACTTGCAACATGTGTCTTGAAGGAGGAAACATACTTACAAGTGCAAGCAAGTTATAAAAGTTGCTGATAAAGTCCTTGAGCTTTAGGGAACGACTAACCTTCCTTGGGACAGTTGGGGGACATTTGGATGTTCCCAAGGATGGCCAGCCTTCCCATGATGTATTGAGGCATCCCCTAAAAAAAAATTTACTGTATTGGAAATGTTCCTTTTTTTGGCAAGATAGGGAATAGGGTGGGAACATTTCCTGCCCATCCATATGTCCCTGAAACCTCTCCTATGGGTCATCTATTGCAAGGGACGTGTTGGTGAGCATAGATATATGCACATGAACCCATACCCATACCCAAGAAAAATATGTTGTATTGGTGTACCCAAATCCCAAACACGTACTTATTCTTGTTCTAGAATTGGCAACTTAGATGCTCAAGATGAGGACGAGTCTAACAAGCTATGTCATTGAAGGTTGCAAGTGGAAGGTAGGACAAATGATGCTCTTTTTGATACTTGTTCTCAAGCAAATTTAATTTCCCAAAACTTGGTTTAAGAGATTGTGTTAGGATCAAGGAGGTATCCAAAAACTTTTGGATTGGCTAAAGCAAGGAGATGAAATTGCAGTCAAGACATAGTATGTAATCATATTTGCATATGCCATGGAGTTGAAGGATGCGTTAATTTTGGATGTCACACCATTGAATGCATGCAAGATAGTTATTGGCAGCCCATGTCTCTATGGATGGGATGCAATCTTCAAAGAGGTTGAACAAGTGTTGGTTGATAAAGATAGGGAAGAGACGACGGTTAAATCACATTAGGGTAAGTCTAAGTTATCTATAGGAAAGTTTGTTTCCTTGATGTTACAGTGAAAGAAAGAGGATGAGCAAGTGGTATAAGTACAAATAATGCATGGGCTGTATTCTAGCAAGGAAAAGAAGGATGTGGACCAGCTAATGTGACACTTTGGTGAGCTATTTGAGAAGCCTGAAAGGTTGCCCACACTTCAGATCTATTGAGCATGAGATCTGTTTGTCGCCCAATTGTTCGTTCTAAACATAGGATTATATTGGCAAAACATACCAGAGGCTAATGAGGTGAAATAGTAGCTGCAAGACTTGTTGGATCATGGAGTTATAAGGCTTATTACTTCACCATGTGGTTCTCCAATCATAATGGTGCCTATGATGAAACTTGGTGCATATGCATCAATTTTAGAGCTTTGAACAAGAGTACAGTAAAGAATTGATACCCTTCATCACACATAGATGATTTGATAGACCAACTGCAGCATGCTAGGTACTTCATGAAATTATACTTGAGATCAAGTTATCATCAAGTACACTGTACAGATAAAAGAAGAGGATATTTGGAAAATTGTGTTTAAGACTAGACAAGGTTTGTTCAAATTGCAAGGACTTTTGTTTGGGTTGTGCAATGCATTGGTAATCTTTGAATGAAGTGCTACACCCTCTCATTGATGAGTGTGTGATTATCTACTTGGACAATATCTTTGTTTTCTGCTCGCCATATGAAGAGCATGTTGAATATTTGGAAAATGTGTTGTAGATTTTGAAGGAGAACAAGATTAGGTTGAATGGTAAGAAACATGAATTTGTAAAAAAGAGTTTGGTTTATCTTGGGCAAGTGGTAGGTGATGGTGTAGTTATAATTGACTCAGCAGAAGTTGAAGTCATTGTGAATTGGCCAAAGTCCACAGGCATGATTAAAACAAGGAACTTTGTTGGGGCAGCTCAACACTTGCATAAGTTTGTGAAAGCATTTTCTTCTATTGCAGCTTTGTTACATGCAATAATTGGTCATGGAAAAAGCTTTAAGGGGGGTAATATGCAGCAGAAGGCTTTTGGTAAATTAAAAAAGCAAATTAGCAATGTACTTGTTGGCTTTACCTGATTTGCAACTTCCTTCTGAGGTAGAAACATATGTGAGCAATTATGCTATGGGGGCTGTTCTAACGCAAGGTGGAAGACCTATTTGTTATCATTTTGAGTTTTTTCTGTTGAGTATTTTGTCATTGATGTTGCTTCCTTGAGCTACTTGGTTGCTTGCTTGAGCTACTTGGTTGTTTGCTGAGCTTCTTGCCTGCCTACTTTGTCAGCTTTATTGTGCCTAGTCAGATTTACATGTCAGATGCCACTTCAGAGTTGAATTTTCAAAGGGTTGACTTTTCAGGTCAGCATCGAATATGTATGAGATGGCTTCAGTAATGAATATGTAACATCTCTGACCTTCTTTTTGAGGCGGCTAACATTCTTTTTGCATAAGGGCGGCTTCTATGGAAATGAATTGATCCTTTTATGCGTCGGTTTTCATTTACCTCTGCCTTCTATTTTTGGTGCAGCGACCATGTGTATGGGTCAGAAATATCTATTCGCTATTACTCAGAACTTCAAGACAGATATGCTGCGTTATTATTTGATTGCCTTTTTGTGGGAGGCTTAATTGTTAAAATAACGCCATCGTCATTATTTGATCTCACAGTAAATGTGTCTATTGTAAAGGCTTTAGTGCTCTCTCAAATATATTTCTGTTGCATTAAGGGAAGTGTGATCTTCCTATTGGGTTTTAATTCCTCTTCAAAATCTTAATGATCGGATATTAATATCTGCATGCCGTGTGCGGAATGGTTATTGTGTATGTATGTTGTGTGCGTTTAGAAGAGATATAGAGCCGATTGACGGTAATTCTTAATGATGTGTAGCATTGTCTGAAGTCGGGTTTTAAGAGAATCACTTTCATTCTCTATCTGCTGAATGGACTATGTGAGTGTAGAGCACTGTGTTATTGGTTAAAGTTGTGATATCTATGAGACATTCAATGAATCCTTGGGCATGCTATGTATCCTTGAAGTATCTGGCATGATTTTGTTTTGTCAAGGATGAAGTGTGGAAGTTCGGTGTATGAAAAGGATGTTTTGAGGATGCCACCGCTAAAGTTACTATGTATTGAGACGGAGTTGAGGTATGTTGAAGCTTGCTGCTGAGTCGAATATAGTTCTGTGAAAATGTATGAAGTCTTTTTTTTTGAGATAGCAGCATATGGTTTTGTTTGCATGATGCATATGGTGAGTAGAGCTTCCTTAAGGTTTGAAACTCAGTAAATAGTATGTATGTGCATGGGCAGCCTTTGTGTTTTTAGTGTCAGACCTTTGAGATTTTGCTGAGCCTGTGTGTGGAGGCTGAGGACGTGAGATATGATTTGATGACCTGAAAGAATGCTTCTGCCGTATTTTCTCATATGTGGCGTTGGTTTTACAATCTGCATCGAACATACCTGAGGATGGGAGACATAATTATGGAAAGTGCATTTGCTTTCTGTGTTTAGCAGAGGCTGCATTATAAGATAGATGTCATAAGAAATTCTCAAGGATAGTGGTAAAAACTCGTTTGTGCATTCAAGTGTTTTCAATATGCATTCTGTTTCTGAGTGGTCTTCCTGCATTGGAAATATTTTGGACTTTTCATTGGCTGTGGTCTGAAAGTTTTGGCACATAGAAGTTTGGCATTCGGTACTTTCTATAATTGCAGATAATTCAGTTATGACTGTGTGTGAAGTGAAGTCTGATATCTACTGTGTATGAAGATGATGTTAATTTGAGAAGATTAAGGTCTGGTGTTTGATCTATAGAACTCAGAATCTGATCAGTGATTTCTTGTGCAAGCATAAGTGTCTCAGTGCAGTGCAGAACAAATTTTGGAATCAGATTTGCAGTATTGAGAAGTTTCTTTGTGGGTTGGTGCTCACACTGAAGTTGGTGCTCACTTGTGTAATCTGGGTTGGTGCCTTTTGAAGATAATAAAAGTAATATTCTGCTGTGGTTTTTATCAGTGTTTATGGTGTTTTATGTTGCTCTTACTGTTTTGATTTCTGATTCATGTCGTTTCAAGTTTTTAAAGTTTTGAAATACTGATTAACGCACCGCCACCCCCACCCCCTCTTAGTATTTCCTGTGTGCTCTTCAGTTTCATGGGTCTTGTTGACGTGTTTTTTATGACGACATCAACACAGAATAAAGTTATCCAACGGTCACTCTATTCTCTCTTGATCAAAGTATTCCGCATGCTAAGATTGCGTGAAAGTTCATGCGTTCAACTCCAAGGTTCCTTTTATCGCGAATAGACTCAGTTGGTTGATGTGTATATGCTGGTTATTTCAAGGGGACTTACGTAGTAGTTCAATCATAGTGAAACAATGAATGATTTTGACGATATTGCTTTGATGTTCGAATCGATCGGGAAATACTGAATTAAAGGGAAAGGGATAGGAATCCTACAATCTATTTCTAAGGATGGAAGGCAAAACTAGCTTTAACAATCTCCAAACCAAACTTTGTATCGTCTCCTCTTCGGACAACTCTGACAAAGCTGATGCAATCTTCAAAGGATAGGTAGATATTCAGATCGAGATTCAACATGCACACCCCTTCACCACGAAGCAAGTGGACACACAAATCGCAACCGAAGTTAGGCGCTGAAATTCCAGTTGACCACGCAGGGCAGACTTACCGTCAGCAAGCTTGCTAATGGTATGGATATAGGGAGGTATGCTCAAACCAATGTTACATTCCACAATTAACGCTACTTGCATGGAAACAAAATCTATTCTACTTTACTCTATTCGAATTGGAAAGACGAACAAGCCTTGCTAGCTACTCACAATAGAAGATAGAACCACCAAACAATGATAAATCTTTATATTATGAGAGTGTTCACAACAACTTCTTACAAAGTCCTCAATGGGAAAACTTCCTTTCCTCCTCAATCTAAGCTAACTTCTAAGCTAAATGCTATATGCCTTCTATTCTCTAGCTCAACTCTATCTCTGATTCAATTCTAGTTCTAATCAATTACAAATGAGGGGGGATACCCCTTTTATAATAAACCCAGTCCAGTGGACGGTTCAGATCTGATTACAATAAAGGGCTCAGATTGAGCCACCCATGCCCTAATTAGGGTTTATGCCCTAAAAACCGCCACTGAGAGGAGTGGGGCAATGAATGTGCAGAATATTCTCCACTCCTCTGCAGGCCCACTACCTGCAATCAATGCACATTGTCCTCCTGCAGCAGATCGTCATCCAGAAGAGCATTTCCTTTCTCCTTCTCGCTGGTTGCAAATCTGGTGAATCTGGCTAATACTTCCTCAACTTCTTGATCGGAGATAGGAGAAATGTGATCCAACTGAAACTCTAACACTGCAACTGTTTGCCCATGCCGGGCACATGATTTCTTCCAGGCAACAAGGGCATCTTGGGTGTTCTGTATGATATTGGAGAACGTGGCAGTGTTCTCGAAATCATCCTGAGTGAAGGTTTTCACCTCAGAGAAGAATGGCGCCAATCTGTCCTTTAGTCCATCTGCAGTTATCTCTTCAGAAGTCAACCTCCTAGCAAAGATTGCCTCCAACGTGTTGAGGACTCCATCTAAGATGTTCGTCATGGCCTTTCTGACCCTGACAGAATCTGCTTGTGATGCATCATAGAATCCCCGGCCTGTGACTACTGAAGAATACCATCTGGCAAAGTCGTATCTATCTCCCTGCTAGATAACACCTCCCTCAACCAAAGTGTGTCGAGGTATGCTCATCAAAGCCCCTAGACGGAGAATAACTCTCGTCTGATAGATGCGAGCCTCACCCCAAGCATGGTTAATTGCCTCCACTCTAGCCATAATATCGGAAGCTTGCCCATAGGCATGTGCAAGATCTTCCATAAACTTTCTTGTCTTTGTACGCACACTGGCAACCCACGTGTCTGCCTGCTGTGCCATTCTCCTTAAATCTTCTAATCCACTGATTGACTCCCTGGAAAACTCAGCTGGGAGCTCGATTGCAGGATTTTCTTGCCCACAAGGACGGGACAAGTGCTGCACGTAGCCAATCAGTGTCCGATGCTCTACCTTCAACCTTTTGTACTTGCCCTCAACATGGGACAATCTGTCCTTGAGTGCCCGATAGGAATTATCGCACTCCTCTACCACCTGTGCCCCAGTAGGGCGGCCTAGTTCCATGGTTGTCACAATATAGTTCTCAGGAACGGCCTTGTCTCTATCACATTCCTCCCGTGGAATTGCCATATGCAAGGTTCGGGATCCATCCTCATCTGTGGATATTCTGGAAAACTTCCTAGCCTTCTTCTTCGTGGGAGGTGCATTGATCCTTTGCAGCAATTCCTCCATCTCGATTGCAGGATCAGTCTCATCCACAGGATCACGCCTCATCCTATCCCTCAGCCAGTCTGACACCTCCTGTCGTGTGTCTGCTATGATGAAAGGCTGCTCTACCTCGGCCTCTACTTCATGGCCCTCGTTCCGACGGGGCTCATCATCATCTATGGGCTCAGTGTCTCCTGAGCTCTGGGCATCTCGATCGGAAGCAGCATCATCCTCGAGAGCTACCTCAATCTCATGTTGAAACTAAGTATCCGTGGCAGTGCCTTCATCGGTCTCCTGCCGATTCTCCTCTTGATTATCCTCTTGGGGCACGTTGATGCTCTGGCCCACGGACTCCCTACGAAGTGGCTGGCTCTTTATTTGTACTGCCTGTTCTGCATGTAACCTCTCCCTCTGATCAGCAAATAGGGACACTTCCTGTATGCTTGGAGAATGTGTTCGAACCGGCATGTGCAAGGATTCCTCAACTATCACAGGCTTCGGTCGAGCTGGCTCTTTTCCCCTAGGCTCTGGAGTTGGATTACTCCGTCTCCTCGGATCAGTTGTCTACAATCTGCTGTCTCCCATCAAATTGTAGGTAAGGGGAATTGACCTTCCCTTTAGTCGGTTGACATGTCTCTCTATCCAACTCCGTGTAAATGTCAGGACTGGGATACAAAGTGTATCCAAGTCGGTGATCTCTGGCTCTGACCAATCTGGGAGTGGCAAGGGCGTGTTTCTTACTGTATCGTAATCAGCCTGTACAACGTTTATGTCCTCCTCAATCTGATTTGGTATAGGAATAATCTCGCACTCTCTGATCATTGCCAATGGTATCCGGGAAAACATCCTCTTTCTGACTTCAACCTCATCCGCTGCACTTGCCCAAAAATCTTCTATTTGTGCCTTGTGCCTAAACTCCTCTGTCAATACCCACCTGATATTTCTATGAGGATCGTAGTAGTGCCTGCTGGAATGGTAGGAAAGCTGAAAGAACTGGAGCTCCGCCTCTGCCCCCCTTGCTGCCTGCAGTGATGGGCATACTTCGTTTGAATTCCCCATAGCAATCGAGAACCCAAGTCCGCCCTTCTTCTTCTTCTTTTGAATCTTATCGTAGGCAATTAGTTGCCTAGAAACTTCCAGCATCACTACCCTGTTCGTGGGATATCGGGGCAACCTGTATGGGTAGGAAGAGAATCCCTGCAGCCTTATGTAAGTGAATTTTGGGATTGGATAAACCAACATCCAAATTTCTCAATCATTTCTTGTGCCTCCCTCGATATTCTGTGATGGGTCCTTTGCTGCAAGGTCCTCGTGATGTGCATAGTAAAGGCATCGTTGACTCTTTTGTAATTAGTAGTGCTTGTCAAATGCAACTGCGGACAAGCCTCGAATATTTTGAATTGCTGAGAACCGCAACCAATTGGTTCTTTGTAAGAGATCCCCCTATATCTTGTCATGTGAGCCAGCATATAGACGAGGTAAGAGCCCATATAAAATGTTTTAGTCCTCCTCACGTTGCGGAGTTGCTCATGTAGACCATCACTGATTAACAGTGCCCAATCCATGAAATCCTTGCCCTCCAGTACCAAGTTGACAAAGTAAAACATCCAAGGTTCGAAGACGAACGCTTGGGGGACACCCTCCAACTCTACTCAACATCATAATCAAGTCGCCAAACTCTTGCTTCAAGTCTTCGGAGATTATTTGTTTGGGCAACTTCGTACGAGTTGGTTTGGGCTTGATCATCCACCTAGTGTTTATCACATCAGCACACCGGTCTGTTGTGGATGAATACATTCTGTCAGCCCTGTCCTTTGTTTTGTAAATCATTTTCTTGTGGGCGGGGATCCCGAATGCCTCTTCGATTGCTTGTGGTGTCAGGTTAGCCAGCACCTTGCCATCTGGCGCAACGATCGTCCTCTTCTCTGAATCATAGTGGTGAGAGCATTCCATAATGAGTTCCGGGCACCGGATGGCTGGTGGAAAATTTGCAGCTGCATATAATCCACTTTTGACAATGCTATGTGAAGTCACTGATGGGCGATGGCCTCCAGTCCCCATTATCCTTCTTTTGAACGCCTCCAGGTTAAACGAGCCCAGGTTTGTGTCTGCCAGCCTGCCCAACTTTGATGTGAATTTTGATTCTGGCAGGAAAGACTTGCTTAATTTCTTGATTATTGCCTGTCTAGACTCAGCGTGGACGTTCTTGCCTGCAGCTCTTCTGCTTGACTCGGCCATTCTGCGCTTGTTTACTTCAAGGTTTTCTTAGAAGTTTCTCTACTTGCAGCAACACAATGTCAGATGCTGGGAAATGTTTGCCTGCAGCTATTCGCCCTCAACAGATTTGAAACTTCTTTCTTCAAGTTCGTACTTCACACTTTACTTCTCAGCAACTTAGAAAGTTTCTCTTCTTGAATTCGTATCTTCACAGCAGGTTTGTAAATTCGTACTTCAGCATTTAGTAATTTTAGATCTTTGCATGCAATTTTGTACCTCTCAACAACTTTACTCTTTGGTAAATCAAATCGCACCTTTCATCAAGTTGAGGACTCAAATCATCCTTTCAGCCTTTAGCAACTGGAGACTTAGAAGTTAGCACTTGCAGCAACTCACTCTTCTTCACAAGCTCGACTTCTTCAGCAACTTCAAACTCTCACTTTGCAAGCTCGTACTTCAGCCCTAGCAAATATTTTGCACTTAGCAATCTGTGAGAAGAATGAAAAGGACTCAAAATCTTATAGCCAGGTCGAAATCCAGTAGAGGCTATACTTAGCACATTTTCGAATTCCATTTTCCCTCTCTTTGCCAGTCGCAACACTTGTCATCCGGAGTATCGAAATCTTGAGCTTCTAGAATTTCGAAATTCCATCACTCTTGCACAGGCCTGCTTCATCATATTTTTTTCTTTAAAATATTAAACCAATCACCTCTTCGAACAATTTTACTTTATCCGGCTAAGTCATTTGATTTCATGCTGTAAAATCATTCAAGTCATCCAGTTCAATTCTTGAGCTAAAACATCCTTCGAGAAGAGATATTCATCTCTTTTGCCTTAGAGAAATTTTAAACTTGTCTTAGGAAATTCATCAAAACAGGCCCCGAGTAAAATTCTTTGTCAAAACGACACAAGCGAGGTGTGGAGTAATTTCAAATCATCTCTGAATTGCGAACGTTTAATACCCAGAAGAAAATTCCCTTCAGAACTTATAGTTTTCATGTGTATCCGGATGAAGGGGTACGTTTAATTTTTATTATTTTGAAAAAAAAATCATAAAATCGCTAAGGTTCATTCATTTTCACTCTGGATGTCTTCCACACCTGCAACCTTCAATTTTCTCTGCCTTGGCACCTTTTGTGATTCTCCTGAAAAATTCCCCTCCTGTCTGGCTGTGGGCACATTTCATCATGTTCTTGGAAATTTTAATACCTCCTCTTCCTAGGCATATTTTACACCCTTAGAAAATAATTAAAATTTTGAATCACCCATAAGGGGTGCATTTGAGCATGTAGACTTCCATTTTACCTTCCTTATCTTTCCACGCCCTAGCAAAATTTTGCCTTAGGAAAAATTCCTAGGAAAATTTCATATTTAAATTACCCATGAAGGGCACATTTCATCTCATGCATCAACCTTTGCTTTCACCCCTTAGGCATTTTCACGCCTAGAAGCTAACACTTTACCTTTTTCATCTCACAAGCAAGGGCGCATTTCATGTGTGGTGGAGGAATTTCATGGCGCATTTCCCCTAGTCAATTTCCACTCTTGGGCGCATTTGAGGTAGCCAACTTTCACCTTTGGGCGCATTTAGGGGGGGGAGAAAGAATTCCGCCCACACTTAGAGTATTTTCCATCTCTAGGCTTTCTTTCCCTTGGCGCGTTTTACATGCCTCTTGCCTTGGGCGCAAATAGGGGTGTTGACTTCCTTTCTAGGCGCATACCACCCTTGCAAAGGAAGGCGTCATCTTCTTGTGACCCTTCATCTACCTTTGACGCATTTAGGCCAAGCAACCTCCATTTCCCAAGCGCATTCTCCCTTGCAAGATGGAAAACCCACGCCTAGCTAGTGGCTCTTCAGCTTCCTTGGGCGCATTTCATAGTGTGAAGGGGAAGCTTCTTTGCCTTAGTGAATTTTTTATATTTTGGTGGCCTTTCAGCTCCTCTTGGCGCATATAGCCCATGGAACTTCCATTCTAGGCGCATTTGACCTTGTGAGGAGGAATTCCACGCCTTAGTGAATTTTTTCACATTTTTTTCTTTTTTGGTGACCCTTAAGCTTCTTTAGGCGCATTTCACACCCTGCTCAGGAAAATCTCACACTTGGAAAATTTTGAAGCTTTCATTCCTCCTGGGCGCATATGAAGGTGTTTGCCTGTCAGTTATGTTTGTAAAATTTCCAACGCCCTTTATGCCCTAGCCTGGCTTTCTATTTTTAGCAAATTCGGAGAAATTAGGGTTTCATTGATTTTCACCCTGTTCTGAGCTGGAACTGGCGGGGTTGTGCCCTCGTTGACCTGTATCACCTCGTTTATACCTGATTTGACACCGTACATGCTATTTTTAGCCATTTGCTATTTTTGGCAAACCCTAGAATTGATCAATTTCGTATCTCCGTTTTTTTTGAAATTTGTTCCACTTGTACTTGATGCTGAAAGAGATTCATTCACACATTTTCCCTGACGAGGACGTGCTATTTTTAGCCATGAGGTGACTTGCTAAAAATAGTAAGTATTCAGATCGTGTTCAAATTTTACCAACCGGTAGCCTGAAGGATGCTGATTCCGGTGGCGTGCTTCGTTTTGTCATTTCTGCATTTTGCTTCATCTATTTTTAGACGTGGCAGAGGAAACCCTAATCTGATCTGCATGTGCTCCGATTTGTTCCTGGCTGTCCTTGATCGTGCCTGATTGCACCTGATTGCTGGGCTGGAGTGGTGGGTAGCTGTTGGGATGAAACTGCTATTTATAGTAAGTGTCTGGAAAGTGGTCACCCAGATGTCGGGCGAGTTTGCATGTCACAGTGCCCGTGGGATCTCGAAAAACCCAGAAAAACCCAGAAAACTGGTCAAAGTTTTGGCACTGGCTAAAAATAGTAAGTCTTTGAAAACTGACCCGATCCATCTGCATGTCATATCATTGCGAAGGCTTGGCAAAACCCACATGGAATATCTGAACATGCACTGAAAATTCTTGCATGCAAACCCTAAAAATAGCCTCGGGAGGCTGAACTTTGAAAGTCACCATCTCGGTTTGCATGTAACATCATCGCGAAGGTCTTGAAAAACCCAGATCAATTCCCCTATCACTCGTCGGAGAATTGCTCGTTTAAATCCTGAAAATAGCCTCCGAAGGCTTAACTGCTAAAAATAGCCAGTTGTCGGAATCCATTCAAATTTCACGTGTAAGCATTCTGAAGCTGCCTGATTGTGGTGGAACTGATAGAATTCCAAAATTTCGATAAAATAGTCCCAAATTGAACACTTACTAAAAATAGTAAGTTGCCGGAATATAGTGAAAATTTAGTGGGACCCTGCTGGAAGTCTTCTGATTGCTGCACTAAGCTCGAATTTCAATTTTACAACTCAGTTTGACCTTTAATAAGCCTGACTAATGAAAACCCTAATTTCACAGACTTGAACAATACTTCAACCCAGGTCAAACGACGAGACATCCCCGGAAGGACCAGAGATAGAGAGAGAGAGAGACGCACTAACAAAAGCCAAAAGACCAGAATGGAGCAAAAATTAGGGGGGTCCCTATCTGGGATGGGGTGATGTGTGAAAAAGGTCACAACAGGTTTGTCCTTGGGTATTGCACCAATGACAAGGAGATTTATGTGTTGGTGCAAGTGTTTAAGAAGTGGAAGCATTATTTGTTGGGCAAGGAGACTAGTGCATCACTTCAATACCTTCAAGCTCAAACAAATCTCGACAAGTGAGAGATTACAAGTGGATGGTCTTCCTACAACAGTTCCACTTGGATATTAAGTACATGAAAGGTACAACAAATGAAATTGCTGATTTTTTGTCTCTGACACCTTTGATTGCAGCTATTTCTATGTTGTCTGTTCGTGAGCCATTCATAAAAGAAATTTGTGTGGATGACTATGTGCATGACAAAGATTTAAAAAATTTGTTTCCAAAGCTAAAAGAGTGTAAGCATGATAATTTTAGCTAAAAGCTCATTTTTGAGGTATGGTCTACTCTTCATGTGTAACTTGTTATGTGTACCAAAAGAAATAAGATTGGTATTTTTAAGAGAGGGACATACTTCTAGAATAGTTGGTAATATTGGGGTTATAAAAACAATTTCAAATTTGTAGTGGTATGTTTATTGGCTTCATATGCAAAAAGATATTGCAAAATTTGTTTTTAGTTGTAAATTATGTAGTTTAAGCAAGCCTAACAACCGGAAATAGGACTGTATCAGCCACTTCCACTTCTGTAATGACCACAGGAGAGCATCTCAATGGATTTTGTTGGTGGGCTATCCATGACATGGAAGGGACATGATTATTTATTAGTTGTGGTTGACAAAATGAGTCAAATGTGTCTTAATTCCATGTACGAGGACTTAATGGGTATGGATGTAGTTGAATTAATGTTTGGATTCAGTTTGATTTTCTGCAAAGCATTATTTCAGACTGGGATTTGAGTTTTCTTGGTAAGTTTTAGTGTACACTTTGGGATAAAATGGATACCCAATTGAAGAGAAGCATGGCTTTACATCCATAAACAAATGAACAAATCGAAGAGGTTGGTAGGACATTGGTGCAGCTCCTCCATGGGTAAAATATGAAGCATCTGTAAAGACGGGATGAGAGCATAACATACATACAACATTCTTACAATGAACAATACATTCATGTATGAATCTTTCGTCATTTGAGACATTACAGCTTTTTACCACCTAGCTTGCTTGATGTACTTGCAGGTCAGCCACATGAGAAGGATAAAAATGTTGACTTAGAGTTTTAAGGGCAGAGAAATTCATTGTGCATATTAGACAAGTGCAGCTCTATGTGCACAAGAAGCTTAGGGGCAGCCAAGAAAAGTTTAAAACATGACATGCTAAGCATCAAACCAAGCACAAATCTAACACGCAGGATCAGGGAGCAACAAGAAAGATGAAAGCTTTGCGGCATAACCTTTTTTCAATTTTGGAACAAGTTGGCAAAAATGCCCTCTGACTTGATTTGCCGCCATAGATGAAGTTGTATTTGGTGGTTAATGTAAAAAACTTAAGATTTTTTGAGCCTTGAATGTTGGATGAGGAAGAAGAATTGGTTTCATTATTCATGGAGGATCTTAGTCTAGGTTATTTGGAAGAGTTTGGGTGGGATGTAATGCTATAGAAGAAGGAAAGACAAACACGTAGAGGGTTACAAGAAACATGGTTGGTTGGGTTGAAGGGGTAACTCCAAACCATGGTAAAGTGGTACCCTAAGGATGACGTTGAAAAGAAGTTTCCACATGTTATGATTCCTTGATCTTTTTGGACCAAAAGCTTGAGATTGGGAAGGAGTGATCCAAAAATTTGATCTTGTTTACAGTCGAGAGGTTGGTTTTCTCTATCATCTCTGCCCAAGTGGGATAAACTATTATAATTTTAATATATAAGTGTTAATAAGCACTACACTAATAATATCATATTATAATAGTGTTACACGGGGATGCCCCCCCCTGCCCTCCCCCCCCCCTCCAAAAAAAAAAAAAACCCGCATTTTTAAGATGTCCCTGTCTTGGGGACTTGGGGGGATGCCCCCTGCAGCAGCAGCAGCCCACCTCCAACGTTGCTGTCTCCAAGATTCTGTTGGGATTTCGGGGTGTCCTCGAGACGTCTAGAGGACTCCTAGGAGTCTTCGAATCGTCTTGAAGACCTCCAAACATCCCCTGCAGCCAAACAACCAAAAACAAATCTTAAAAAAAAAAACAAAATCTTCTTTGAACTTTGTGCCCAAGGCCAAACCCTAATGGCCTATTGGCCCCACCCAAACCCCACAAACTCTATAAAACTGCCTCCTATCCTCATTTTAATTCGCAAAAACAAATCAACAAGAAGCTAATAGTGTGAGTGTGAATGAAAGCTGCAAGTGTAAGGTGAAAGAGTGAGAATGAAGATCAAGATGGTTGAAGAGGAGCAAGATGAAGAGCAAGAAGAGGAGTGATGCCAAGATAATGTTCACTTCAAAATTCAAATGTTTAAAACTAGTTTTCCAAAGTTTCATTTGTAATTCTTATACTTATACATCTTCTTATAACTATTTTTTCAAGTACTATATGTATTTCAGCGCCACCGTCCCCCTGCCACCATCCCCTCTTGCCCCCCCCTGTCCTTGAAACCCGTCTCCCTGTCAGAAAACTCCATGGAACTATGTATTATAATGATAATAAATAATTATTTATATTATTAATAATAAAAAAGAAAAATAGTTTCCTACAGGTTGGCGCCATAAGTGGATTCAATTTAAATTGTGGTCAGCTTCATCTGGATTATTCCAAATTGGTATAAAAGGGTGCTCAAGATTTCATTTTAGGGGGAATGATATTTTCTGCTATTGTGAACTGGTGTTCTTCCAGTTGACCTGCATTGAGGACAAAAACCCTCATTTGCAGACCTGAGGCTAAGTCAGGGAGATTTGATCACTGCTGGTTTCATCTCATAGATCCCTATTTGCACACTAGGGTTTGAACTGGGAAGCGCAGCTACATAGATCAAGGCATGACAGCAGATTGGGGCTACTTTCAGATCTGCCGACCTGAATTCTAGTGAGATCTGTATCGCTGCAGGAAGATTCAGTCAGGACCCTTCTACAGGTGCTACCTTTTAGTCACATTGACCAGCCAATAGCCTGTACTAGGAACCTGGGCGAGACATAATAGGAGAAGTTCATTGGCTGTAACAAGGCAAGCAAATCCAGCCAGCAAGCCAGCCGTTACCCAGGCTGAAGGCCACTTAATCACTCCATCCAAGGGGTGTATTACCACCCCACTATCAGGTGCTTAGACTTTCCTTGCTCTCGTGGAGTCCTCAGATCGACAGAGCAGACGATTTTGAGTTCGATCCAGATCACACCAAGCAGACAGAGATCTACATTCGTAGGTCCAGTAGAGACAGAGAAGAACTGGGTAAGTGAGGTTCAGAGTTGCATTCACATAAGTAGTTGGCGATAAGAAAAGGAGCAAGATCAGAACCTTTTGAGGAGGGATTAATCCGTTTAGAGTAACAGCTGTCACAGCCCTAACCAGTCACTATTTATACCGAGATTCATCATTGAATTGGAGAGTGCCCTCACTGCTGTAAAGAGAGCTCAGATCTGTAAGTATTCTATGCTGTTGTAAACCCTAAGTCTGTCTACAACCATTAATCAGTCTGTAAGGGTGGATCCACTACCAGATCACTGAAATTCAATTGAAATTTTGTACCTGAGATTTCTGTTCTAAATTAAAAGAATACAGTAGTGTTCTGAATCCTTTTTCCTCAACATCTTTGCTCTGATCTGAATTATACAGTAGTGTTGTGAATAATTTGTGAAGACTTAGGGTAATCTATAGCATCTTGAGGAAGAAGATGGATTTGCATGTAGTTATGAAAAATGATGTATTTTGCTAATTTTGGTGAGTTTGCTGCTTCCACAGGCAGCAAACATGGCATCCACCTTAGCAAACTCATTATTAGCAAGTGGCATGGAATTTGAAAGGTTTTGGTGTTTGTTTTCACTTCCAAACTTTGGGATTTGTGCTTCCAGTTGGGTGGAATGTAGGAGCATCTACTTAAGCATGTTTTCAAGGTTTAATTCAAGTTGACATTTTTGGCTACCTTCGTTGCTAGTGGATATATGCTATCTAAGCCATTGTTGGAGTAGAGTATGGAGTAGAACAATGTGTAGATGTTATATATAAATTATAAATATTTATAACAATATATTTTATAATAATGTCTATAAAAATTTAAAAAGTTGTTTCCTTTAGAGCAAACCCAGTAAAGGAAAGTTGTATGGATGCCAATTTTCATATACTTTATAAAGTGGTTTTTTTGTTTTCCTTCTTCGTTGCAATCATATTCATAGTGATACTCAGATTTCTTCCTTAGACTCTCATGTGCCCTCATGACTGATAACTCCCAATAGAGAATAAAAATGCAAATGATATTGAGATCTTGTGAAGTTTTCTGCCCCAAAATGACCCCGCTCAAATGTTCACAATTGATAAATACCCTTTCCAACTGCATACAAACAAAATACACATGAAATATGCCTTTAAAAATTTGTGGGTGTAGGGCTTAGCATTGCTGCTATAGTTGTCTAGGGTTTCCTGGGTGAAGACTCAAAAAAATGTGTTGAAACCTTCACTGACTATTGTAATCATTTTGGATTCGTTCTAGATTTGCTACGTCTTGCTCAGAATTACCCAGGTTTGAGCTGCAGCATTTCTAGGCAAATTTAATTCCTCTAAATTGAATATTGTGCGAACCCACAATCAATTCCATGCTATACCCAATTCTGGTACTACTTGTACTTGGAAACAACCAATTTTTAGGTCGATTCAATAACATAGTTTTGCTATGGTGTTTAAATGCTTGTTTTAGGACTGTCCCCCTGTTTCTAAGGACTTTAACACTTAATTGCATACAAATGTAGGTTGGTTTGAGTTGTCAACTGTTCGCAATCCGTAACTGGAGAACTGTTTGAGAGTATTTGATGCAGGCTTAAGGATTAATACTGCTTAGCTATAGAAAATTCTTAATGTTTTTCAAATGTGGTTTAAAAAATTATATTATATTGATTTAGTGCAAAGATGGATGTAGTGGGGACTGCAATCAATTAGACTCGTCAAGCTCTTTGATTTAAAAACAATTTCCATCTTTTTGCAATGCAAATATGGTTGGTGGTTAGTAATTTTAACTTTTTTTGATCATTGCTATGCTTCTCCTTTTTCAACTTGAGAAATCATCAAATTGCACCTTTGTAAGATATTAGGACTCTAGGAGTGATGTAACATTTTCATCTATGCCATCTTGCAAAAAATCAGTTATAGTTTATGTTGGCCTAGAGTGGACTCTAACATCAATCACAATTACCCACTCGGTATGATTTCTCATAATAATATATAATCTTGTTGAAAAAATATTTTTCTTCCATTTGATGTTATTTTAATAAGAAAATTGTGTTACAAGTTAATATTTCATATGGTGGCTTTTGTGAAACAAACAATGTTGTTATGAAACCAAGGTTGAGGCATAAGAATGTGTTACTACTGTTGGAATGAAAATGCACGGTTATTTGTTCATGATATTATTGAAAATTTGAAATGATATCCACACGAGGTTGTTACCTGTGGTTGACTTCATATTTATTGCATAGACAGGGTGATACAAAAATGACGACACTATGGAGCATAGTGTTCACAATTGGATCTTTGTAATTCAATCTTTGTATCCTATTGGCCTAAGAGTTGCTTTTGTTATGACCTAGTCCAATTAAAAATTGCATGCAAATGGTCTTCAGGATGTTCTCACCAATGTGTGCTCTAATAGTTCTGTACTTTTTGCGAATACATGTTTCACACTTGAAGCAGCCTTTTTGATCATTGGAGGATATATGGAGAGATTGGGTAAGCTGTTTTTGGAAATGCTTAGATGAGATTGATCTTGTCTCAAGGATTTGGTTGAAATTGCTGTGACAAAAGTAGAATATTATAGCTAAAAGTTCCCAAACTTGCTGCCTGAAAATTTAACACAATTGCATTATGCAGTTTAATAAGTTTAGCTAGTTTGAGTAAAGATAACACATTCCTTTGTCTTGTGAGACTGTTAAATTCATGGTGTGATTTCTACATTGCCCTTGAGATTTATTGAGATTGGTAGTTTACTAGGAGCATGTTTTCTTGCAATATACTGATGCTGCATTTCCAACAAATAAATAACTGAACTGTCAAAGTTCATATGATTTGGTGTTAGCCAAAGTGTTTTGGTTTTAGGCGGTGCTCATTCCAAATGAAAGTTTAACCATAAAAATGACATTCAGTAACATTATTGCATGGAAAAAATTAAAAGAAACAAAGCAAACTATGATCGGGCATACTTATTGATTGATTGCTTTATGAACTCTTATTAAATGCAAGAAAGATGTATTCATCTGTGTCATGTATCAAGTTTGATGGTAAGGGAGTGTCCTATGTGGTTAAGGCATTGGCCTACATACCTTGTCATTTAAACACTGGCTAGGTATTATATGCACTTTAAACAATTGATGGAAAGCTTCATATCTGCTAGAGATGAAAAATCTCGTATATTGACCAACATTGCCACAAATGTGATATTGCATTATTGGAGCATTGATTTACATTAGACTTTGTAGTGCACTTTCAATTAATGGATAAATCATCCCATGCCCTGGTTGAGCAGTGGAAGTTCCTCCGGTAAGACACATAGCTATATTATAACCCATTGCATCAACCTAATGTTCCATGCATCAACCAAAACAAAAAGAATGCAATTTCAGTCCTGCTTCTCTTCTGTCATTGGTCAACTCTGCTAGTTTACACCATACCTCCATGAATCCTAAGAGTGCATCAAACCTATGTTCCATGGCATTTTGGGGATGTCAGCGTTCTAAATATATACACTGAAATTCTACAAGTTTAACTATACATGACATCAAAATTTAAGTTTAGCCATTCATATACTGTATCAAGTTCAATATTAAAATTAAAGATACCTTCATGAACCCTAAGAGTGCATTAAACATATGTTCCATGGTATTTCAGGGACGGCAGTCTGGGGTACATTTTTTGGTGATGGAAGCATTATATATGCACACACACACACTCAAATTTCTACAAGTTTAGCTATGCATGACTTCAAAGTTTAGACATTCATATAATGTATCAAATTCAATATTAAAATTAAATCAAAGATTTAAAATGTAAGACATGGCTGAATTGATTAGTGATAGGGTGATAGCAGTAGAGCAACAATAACAAAATTAAAGTAAAACAGAAACTGATTTCCAGTAGCATGCGGCCAAATGTGTCTTTTTGCTCTGTGGGAGAAAAAGATGGTCATTTGGCCAATTTAGATATTCGCTGTCACCTTTGTTGTTCATTCCCAGCTCCAATAAGGGCAATCATTTAAGTACCCCTCTATACCTTGTCCCCTACTTACATGGTAAGCAATTTATTCTTGCGTGCTGTCTTTAATGTGTTGTTGCATATCCCATAGGCTGAGAGCGGTAAATGTGGACAAAAATTTCCATTTGCCCTCCCAAAATTTCATGCTCTTTGTTTAACAGTTCTATTTCTGTTTTAATGTACACAGCATGGAGTCCCACTGTCCCCACACGCCTTCAAAACTGGTTTTTAATAAATGTCAAGTATTTTTTTTCAGAGCAGGTGTATTTTTTTCTGCCTGGGATAGATGGACATACCCAAGATGTTCGAGGGATGTCTCAAACATCTCTAGCCATCTTGGAAATGGTCAAAATGTCCTGCAGAGAGTCAAGAATTTTGAGAAAAATTGGGGACACTCAGGGGACTTCACCTGCTGTCTGGCCATCTCAGAAACACCATTGGGGATGGGGATGCTTGTTTCAGAGCCGGGGACTTGTCTGCATGGAACCTTGCTTCAAATGCTTTTGATAATTAAGGACACAGATAGGGAGATCAGAATTAAAGATAAATCTTCATTCGTATGGACCTGTCTTGATTCAAAGTCTTACATATGACCTTTAGCATGTGACACTAATCTAATATATGATGGTTAGGGTGTGGCCTCTAGTGTGTAAGACTTTATGCTTGACCCTTGTTGTTTTATTTGGTATGTAGAAATTTGGTATGCTAGCCTAGTTTGGGTTGTTCTTATCAACAAGACTTGCAAGATGATTAGCTCTTCATGATAAGATTCAGTAGCATAATTTCTTCGATTCATAAGTGTTTCAACAGGCAAATGCCAGATTTGCTACATTTTAAAGTGCTTCTTGTGGAAAACGCTCAAACTCTATCTGCCAAAACTGATTCTTGTATATATTACTTGGAGAAAATTGGACCAGCTTTCCTTTGCAACTTTAAATCAGTGAATAGGATATTTCCTTGTTTCCTCAAGGATAATTTCCATGTTAGGTATAAATTTGGAACAAGTAAAGTACATAAAATATTGGTAGAATGCACATTGCATAACATGTGTAAGCAGGATACATGATTAAAAAATAGCATACTTATTTTTGTAAGGCTGACAGGATCTGTGGCTTTGGAGTTGACTGCTCTTCACCCAGGCTTGGATTTCATGGATTCTTCTGCAGTATTTGAGTTGATCCAGTCAAAGGGATATTTGAAAGGATCTGGTACTACATCATGGTATGCTGCAATAGAAAGCACAACCCATGAAAACCTTGTTTCAAGTGCCCTTGGAGGGTTGGTTATACATTTGCATAGGATGAAGGTGACTAATAATTTTTCTGATCTACCTTTACATGCATAGTTTCAATCTTGTTGTATTTGAGTAATGACATGCTGTTGTGTGTTTTCTTCATGAATACTAGCTGGATGATGATCTCCTTTGCAATGGGGTTGTTTGTCCTTATGAAGTCTATAAGGGCTCACTTCGGCTTGATGGTCAAACTCTTTCGAACCTTGAGATTTTCAATAATAATGCAAATGGAAGTGATGAAGGTTAACTCACTATCACAATGGGCATGGCACTTTATCTCAGCATTTACTTATCCTTGATTTGTTAAGACTTTACCTCAGATATTATGGCATGCTAAGTTACTAGTTTATTTTCCAAATCTTTTGTAAACAAGCATCTGTGAGTTTTCTGTTTCAAGAGTTTGTTAGATGTATAGATATGAAAATTCTAATGGCTAATCATCATTTTGCAGGGACACTTTTTAAATATCTTGATCATTGTACAACTTCTTTTGGGAAACGTCTTCTGAGACGTTGGATTTGCCATCCTTTGAGAAATGTTCAGGATATTAATTATAGGCTTGATGCTGTGGAGGAACTCATTGCTCGGCCAGAAATTGCAGTTTGTATTTCAGAAAGGTTACGGAAATTACCAGATCTTGAACGACTTGTTGCCCGTGTTAGGGGATCTGCAGGCACATTATCTGCTGGCCTGGGGCCCTTGGTTGGGCTTAAAAAAATTAAACAAAGAGTATGTATGTTTATGTGAGTTTTTGGCTGCTTTTCATTGAGATGTATGCCTTATGGTACTGATCAAATTTTTTAACTACTGCAGACACATTGAGTAACTAATGTGTCCCTATTTGCTGATTATGTGTTCAAAAAAAGGTTAAACATGAGTTGGATGTTTCATTCTCTGTACATACCCTTCAACGCAGCACAGAGGGCATACCACTATTCACTATAGTAGTTGTTCTCTACTACTTTCCATTCATAATGTCAATTATTTGCTGACTGCAATTACATGCCTAGCATCCCTTGCTTTGGTGTTTCTGATGGGAGACAGGTTTTCTACTCATATGCAGAATTATCCCGTTTAATTCTATTGTACTCTATCAAAGAGAGCTGGTTGATATGTAGATACTTTAGCCCTTTTTTAACATCCCTCGTCCCTCAAATATCTTATAAATTTCCCTACTGAATGTAATGATGTTAATTCTAATCTGGCTTCTCTGTTCAGCACTTGATCCTTATGATGTGATTTTTTCTGCTGCTGTTAACCATAATGCTCACAGTTAAAGATCCCTCCAATTCTGGCTTTGTGTCTGGTATTTCTGTTTCTTTGTTGCTAGAATTTCATTTTATCCCATTGATTACTATTTAACTTCCATTGCTATTTACTTTTTTATTCTATTAATAGTATTTATGGCTAAGCATTAGAGCTTTCTTTGCATGGTACTTTCTTTATCATCTCATTAAGTGTTTTTTTAATTAGCATTTTCTTATATGCAAACTGTATTTATCTGCTTTTGTCCAATAGTCTTGCGGATAAATCCTTTTAATTAATCTTTGGTTTTCTATCTTTGTCTGTTTAGTCAGGTACATGTTTAGGAGTATTTTTTTGGGTCCATCTTATTAAGTACCAGGGACAATACAATATCTTTGTTGTTTTAGTTTTGTTCTTGAAGTTAATTGCAATTTGTTACCTTGATTCTCTAAAGGTGGTATTATTGGGTCATTTTTGTAGTAATTGTAGTGTTTACAGTTTATGTATTGTATTATCTGTGTAGGTTAAGACACTTGCCACTGCTATCAAGGGACTGCGAGATGGAATGGACTTACTAAAGGTCCTTCACATTGGAGACCAGGATGGACCTCCAAAGACACATTTGCTTTGGGAAACATCAATCTTGAGAAATATGATCCAGCTTAACCAACTACTTGATCAGATTGATTCAATAATAGAAGATAAACTGTCTTTTGATGTGAAATTTCCAAAGCAGGTCAGTTAAGATGGTTGTGGCACTGTGTGGTCTGAAAACAAACTCTATTTTTTTTACCATGTGTAATTTTGTTTCCTAGTGCAAAATGGTTTATACTTGAGGTGGATACTTTAGGCTGTAGATGGAGACAAATATCTGCCCCTCAGTCTTATTACCTTTCTCTGTCTCAGCATTGCATTCACAGTCTTACACATCTAGATTGATTCAATAATAGAAGATACACTGTCTTTTGATGTGAAATTTGCAAAGCAGGTCAGTTAAGATGGTTGTGGCACTGTGTGGTCTGAAAACCAACTCTATTTTTTTTACCATGTGTAATTTTTTTCCTAGTGCAAAATGGTTTATACTTTAGATGGATACTTTAGGCTGTAGATAGAGACAAATATCTGCCCCTCAGTCTTATTCCCTTTCTGTCTCAGCAATGCATTCACAGTCTTTGACATCTAGCTTGTGAAGGATCTTCAACTTATTTTCCTTTCTTGATTGTATGCACATAGAAAATGCTGTTGCTATCTGCCAGTTTTATATTGCATGTGTGAATATCCGATCTTGAATTCTTAGTTTGCAGATGATGCAAGTACTCTATTTATTGCTTTGATTTGTGTGATGGTTTTGGGTCGTTGTTACTAAGGAGCATATGGTACTTCCTAGTTTTTCTCATTTAATTCTGTTGGGTGTGAATGCGGTTAGGGTCTAGCTACATTCATACCAAATTTAAAGAAAATGTCGGTATTTCTCAGGGTCAGGATCTCAGTGGGGACAAGTTAAATAATTAAATTAGAGGTTCTTACTTGTTTTATTGGGAATGCGACTTCATGTTTTTTTTGTTGTTCAACATTAGTACACAAGGTTTATATCTATTAATGTAGTCTGTCTTTGCCAGGACAAGGAACTTGGTGAGGATGGGGTTGCAAGTTTGAATTCAATTGAAAACTTGTTTACTCAAGAGATAACACATTGGTCACAAATTGTTGATGCCCTAAGCTGTGTTGATGTGTTGCTAGCCTTTGCTATATCAGCAAACTCATCAAATGGAACTACATGCAGACCAGTTCTTGTTTCTGTTCAGGAAAACGATAGTATTGTAGATGGTGAAGAAAAAGGTTCTATTCTCAGCATGAAAGGGTTATGGCATCCTTATGCTGTGGGAGGGCAGGGAAGTCTGCCAGTTCCCAATAACGTAGAGCTTGGGAATGAGAGAGCATATGGTTGTCCCCGTGCAATGCTTCTAACAGGACCAAATATGGGGGGTAAATCAACACTCTTGCGTGCTACCTGTTTAGCAGTGATAATGGCTCAGGTGAAGTTAAGGTAGAAAATTAAGGCACAATAATGTTCTTATTTGCTATCAAGGTTTTTCTCACTCATTTTATTATTTTCAATTTGATGTCCAGCTTGGATGTTACGTGGCATGTGAATCATGTATCCTGTCACCAGCAGATGTTATTTTTACACGGCTGGGTGCAAGTGACCGCATAATGTCAGGAGAAAGTGAGTATATTTGTCTATTTTGTGACTGATCAGTATTCTGAAGTCCTATTAATACAAATAGACATTTGAGATTGATTTATGTTTTCTTGCAGGCACATTTCTAGTTGAATGCATGGAGGCAGCATCAGTATTGCGATACGCTACACAACACTCTCTTGTAGTGCTGGATGAACTTGGCCGAGGAACATCTACATTTGATGGATATGCAATTGCATATGCAGTAAGTTGACTTAAGACTGTCTGTATGACTCTGTCTAGCTGAGTACAAAGGCTCTAGTTTTGTTACCCTGTTTGATGATAGCCTAGAGGCATACAGGTTATATTTCCCAGTCATTTTCATGCTTTTACTTCAGATCAAGTTTGTTAAGATTATATTGATAAATTGGCTGAATTTTCTTGAATTGCAGGTTTTCCGACATCTGGTTGAAACAAAAGATTGTAGGTTGCTCTTTGCCACACACTATCATCCTCTAACTAAGGAGTTTGCTTCTCATCCTTGTGTTAGTCTAATGCACATGTCGTGTTCATTTGAGGCCAAATCCACATTTGGTGATAACACAGGGGTGTCTAATTTGGGGTCTGAGAAAGCAGTCAAAACCGACAGCAGTCTTAATTTGGATTTCTTTGACACTGAGAAGCATCTTGTCTTTTTGTATAAGCTAAGGTCTGGTGCATCCCCAGAAAGCTATGGCCTGCAAGTAGCCTTACTTGCTGGAATGCCAAAGTCTCTGGTCAAAGCAGCATTCGATGCTGGTCAAGTCATGAAATCCTGGCTTTCAAGCAGTTTTGAATCAAGTGAGCAAAGGGCAGAGTTTTCAACCTTACATGAGCAGTGGTTGAGGAATGTGTTAGCAACTCCAGATGATAAATCTCTCCACAACAACTTGGAGTTTACTGCTGAAGATGCATATGACAATTTGCTGTGTGTGTGGCATGAACTTAAGAATTTCTCACAGCGAAGTACTAAACCATAAGAAGCCACCCTGCTGCTTGAGTGGCTGTAAGATTTTGTCAGGTGCAGTTTCCTCTTATGGATATATTTTTGTTATAAACTATACTTTTTGGAGCAATCAGTTTGAACCAGTTGTTCGTATCAAGTAAAGTTTCTCTTTCTTTATGTTCTGGGGTTCTTGGCACTAGAAGTATAGAGGCAAAAAAATTAATTCCTGGACATTAATTTCAAAGCAATGGCTTTGTGAAAATGTTGTGCTGCATTGTGAACTTTTAACTTCGAACATTTATTTCTTGTTTTGTACACTTCAATGAGTTGACTGTCAGCATTTGACAGACAACATTTTTGCATGTGTGCAGTCCAAATTTTGAGAGAACTGTGGTGCCCTATTAATGCAGCAGGGACACAAAGGTGTTCTAAGAATCATCACACAACTTCAGTCTAAAATTTGGGTGTAATGTACCATGGATGTGCTTCAAAGCAATTTGAAACTTTTATTAGTGCATTTGGCACACTGGGAAAATATGATAGATAATCAGTGATTGCCATATCTATTTTCCCGAGTATGTACTATAACAATCTTTGATGGTGCTATATGAGAAAACCATTGAAAATCCATCATGACAATTGTCAGATCTAGTTTCTAGTACATGCGCACAAACAAATTGTAATATAGTTGAAAATGATAAAATCAATATGATGATGAATTTCTGATAGGACTACGTTGTCTTTTTGTGATGATATATCACCTTGCTTGGGGAAGAGCAGCTCCAAGTCGCATTCAAATTTCTGAGACCATCCTTATTTGTTATTGTCTTTGTTTTTAACTTGCTTTTGTTACTTCACATGAACACTTTGAGATGCTGATGTATCTTGGTATATGGCCTAGAGTTTTGTTTATGTTTTCAATGAAGTTCTCTAGCCCAAATTATATTTTACTCTAGCCTTGCATATTAGCGAAGTAAATTTTTTCTACAGTTGTAAGGTTTGCCTTCTGGTTTGTCATACGATCTCATTTATGATATGACCTAGCATCATGTTGGAATACTTTTTGAAACAAATGGTCCAAACAATATTAGTCTTAAACATTTGCAGGTTGAACTGGCATTTTACTTGTAGGGAATTTACTATCATGTAATTTGTATCATTTGTTAAAGTAGGTTGCACCAATAGGCTATTTTAGGAGGTTGTGGGATCTCAAGTTAATGAAATTTGCCTGGCTAAAATACAGGCATTCTTATAATATAATATGACCCACGAAACAAATCCTATATGGTATCAGAGTCTATTTAAAGCCTCATGCCTCATAGGCATGCGATTGTGGGTTCTTATTTCATTGAGCTTGCCCTTGGCTGTCGAATCCCTTGTTGCACTAGGTTGTCAAATCTGAACAGAACGTAAGTGCAGGTTGAGCACAAGCTTGTGCATCTATCTGCCTGGTATTCTGGCAACAAATATGAGAGAAGATTAAGCAAGTAAACCCCTTGCTGCTTGGCTGTTCCATTTGTTCGTAGCTCACTTCCTTTCAACTTGAAGTTTCTGCCTACTCCTGATCTGATTTTCAGAAGCTATATATACGCCAATTTTGAGTGAAGGGTAGGATGTGAAAATGTATGTGAAGTTGCTGCTTGTGCCCTGTGAATGTACGTATCGGGGGACAAATAGAAGGCTATCATAAGAAATATTATGATTATTAGCTCTGCTTTATTGATGGAAGAAGGTTATAGGCAATCAGCTGGAGCTCGTAAAATGACATTCTGCGGAGAAGAAAGCAACTAGAGCAACTCCAAAGGAGAGGTAAAGATCGTGGTGTATTGTGCTCTGGGTATTATAAGGTCTGCAGCATTTTGCTTTGTGGCTTGTAGGAAGGATTGTTTGACTTCAGGTGCATACAAATGTTCTTATCAATCGTGTCTCACTAGCTGAATAATAGATTTTTTGGCATCAAATGAGTGATTGCTTTTTAATAATGCCCATGAGACCAATTAGTCTATGGGACCCAAGGATAGTAACAAAATTGATTTGTGTACAAACACCCCAATAGATGCTGCCCAAATTATGCCCAAGTGATATCCATTTCTAAGAAATGATGCACGGAAGAGGCACTTGAAAAATGGGAATTATTAAGTCACACACGATGGGAATTCCACTGTGAAGATGTTTATGGAGGGGTTGACTTGTAGAGAAAAATAGATCGGACATGGATTCCTATCTAATAAAGATAAGGTTGTAAAACATTTCCTTTAGATATTCGGTAAGTGACCATGATTGTCTTTTATAGGGGCATTTATTGAGTGGAAGTCTTACAAGACTTAAAAAGGTTGTAGGGAGATTCTCTAGTCAAGGAAACAAATGTAGAATTTTACAATTGCTTTAACAAAGCCTAAAACCTCTACTCAAGACTTCGACAATCAAGCTAATTATTATCAACTACTTCTAAACAAACAAATATAAATAATAGAAATTGAAAAGTTTCCTCATTATCTAGTCAAAAGAAAATATACATGCATATAGCCCTTAGATGCATGAATTATGATGGCAAGCATCCAAAAGGAGCGGTGTTAGCTTGACAACTAGAGGTAGTGATGTTATCAAATTGCCTTCAATCAAGGAACATACATGTTGAAGCATATAAAGTATAACATCAACCATCGTGCCTAAATGCAACTTAGAGAGGAAAATGAATGGATTTGACAAATACAAGTCATCTTAGAAACTCATGTAAAAAGAAAGGAATGCCCTCGCAGAGAGGAAAATGAATGGGTTTGACAAACAAAAGCCATATTAGAAACTTGTGTAAAAAAGAAGAATTCCCCAGAAAGAGTTTGCCCTACCAAAGAGAGGAAAGCGAGGAAGGACCATGTAGCTGCCAAGGAACAACTTCTTAAACCTCTAATAATATTTGTAGATGAAATATTTGCGTTATGTGAAGGTCTTGGTGAAGGGTTCATAATAAACTCTCATATGCAATGCATGTGAACCTCAATGTGTTTGGTTTGATAGTGGTTACACAAAATTTGATGTGTAACACTTTCCTTGCCACACCAAATAATTGAAGGTTGTGTGAAAGGAACACCAAACTATGTTAGTACCTTTTGATGCTCGAAGGTGTTAGTGGCAACATTATGAATCCCTTGACATTCAATCTTTATAGATGTTAGAGCAATAACATGTTGCTTTTTCTGACTGGGTAGTTTGGTGGTCAGCTTTGTACATAATATCTTTGATTTCTCCCATTGTAGTTGAAATATTTCTTATTTCTTTTTGTTGTGTCTTCACTATTCGTGTCAAGTCTGCAACATCATTCATAAGTAGATCCCATTTTTTAAATATAACAATTGAGTCAATATATTTGGGATCATACTTGTCTTGTTTTTTGGAAGAAGAATGCTTGGAAGAAGTTGCTTTATTCTTTTGCCATGATGGAATTATGTATCGATGGTCAAAACCTTCTTCAAAACCTTTTGATGCTTTCTTTTATCTGTGCTTCAATTGTTTTTGCAACTCCTTTTTGTTTGTTTGGAGCTTTGTAAGTTTCTTTAAATGCTGGTTAACAACATCTCTTCTTTCTTCTTGGGTTCCTACAAGCTTGTAAGGATCTTTAGATTTTTCAATATCTAGTTTCATTTGGACATCTTTCAAAGTATCCTTAAGAAGTGTAACTAGATAATCGTCATCTTTATCAGATGAAGAAGCTTATGATTTGAACTAGAAGATGGAATTCTTCTGTATTTATCCTTTTGATCCTTAAATCTTACCATACTTCATCTTTCAAGAACTATTTGAATCCCAGTGAGCCTGTTCAAACATGGCATAAACCTTTGTGCCAAGATTTAACTTCTTTGGACAATTTGTTGCATAATGAGATCCCTTGCAAATGAAGCATTTCACACCGCTAGGGAACTTTTTATTTATTTTCTTTAACAAATAAGGTGGAGGATTTTTGGAAAAATTCCTCTAGAAAGGAACAATTTAATATTTCCTTTTATTGTGATGTTAGCCATACTTCTTTTGAAAGTGTATTCTCCATCAAATTTGTTGGAGCATTTTCTGCATTTACACTTTCTTCCACAATTTTTCCTTTTGAATTGCTTGAGTTGTATGAAATTTATTAATTGGTTGATAGGAGGCAAATCACAAAATTCTTTTAAATTGCATGCGTAATTATATTCCTACTTGTTAGCTTGTAATGCACCCAAAAGACATTGTTTCTCAAGTTTATAACTTATCAAACCTTTTAACTCTGCAAAAGTACATTTTTCAATTGTCTTTTTTTGCTTTCTTATGATGTAATCTTTTGCCCACCAACCTAAACCACACAACAATGAATTCAAATAATACTCTTTTGTGGTTAGATTTTTCATCTTGTCGACAATGATCATGTAATTTTCAAATGCTAAATTATATTCATGAAATTTAGCCAATTTCTTTAACTTCATTGCTTGTAGCATTTTCTTTGCTTCGACAACTTGATTTTTCCTATCACCACAAAATAAATCTGTTAATTTTTTTTGAATTGTTCAAATCCAACTGCAAAGATATCATTTTTTCCCATATCAACCTATTTTACAATTTCTTCATCTTCATTGACTTTTGGTGTTGGGCCATCATAAGTAAGTTGTTCCACCAGTGTTTTAATTTACTAGACAATAGTCTTACTCCATATAGTACCTTTGACGCTTCTATCCACTAGCCACTTCTATCAAAGAAGTTTTCCACAGTACCTGCCTATGCACAAATTGTATCATAGGGATCTACTATCTTATATATGTTGAGGATGTATCCTGTTGCTGCATAAGGCCTTAATTGCTCAAGCTTAGCATTTTCAATCATAAGATCCTTCATTTCCACATCAAATTCTACTTTATTAGTAAATTCCCATGGTTTTGACTCTTGTAGTTAGAAAAATCTAACTCTAATTCATCAAAATCACTGTCTACATTATTTACAGAAAACTTAGAATATTTTGAATTATCAAAATCTATTGTCAACTCAATTGTACTAACATCAGAATGCTCTTCTTCAAATTCTTTATTTACAAAACTTGGCCCACCCATATAAACTGGTTCTGCTTGCTCAGTTACAACATTTTGCTCTTGAAGCCAATCTCCAACATTTTCCTCTTTATTTGCCAATTTGTTCTTTCATCTTGTGTGTGATAATTGTGGGGGCCTTAGAAGAGGACTTTGTAGAAGATGATTCAATGAACTCTTCTTTTTCGTTAGAAAAACTTTTTCTTCTCTGAGCTATTAATTTCCTTGGCTTTGGTGGAGCTATTGTTTCTTTAGCTTTCCCCTTCTCTTTGTCTTCCTTTGAAGAACTATCACGACCCGTTTTTGTTTTCCTAATCTTTTTGGTGACTAGGCTGATTTTCTCCAACTTCCTTGCTACAAAATCTATGAGGGCTTTTTGGTCATCAACATCTTTCCTCCTATTTTCTTCGTGATTTTGTTGATTATCATAGATTTGAGTTAAATAGCTTTCTTGATGGGCTTGAGTTAAAACTATTGTTTGTATAGACTGTTGTGTCTGTCTTAATTGATAACTCAAACTTGAAGTTTCATTTAAAAGGGAAGATTGCTCATCAATCTTGGATACTGAAGAATCTATCTTATTTCGTACATGAGTGACAATATCTAACCTTTGCTGATTTATCAAAGTAGTATTTATAGAACTTCTAATGCCACCAACCATATCATCTAAATTATCTTGAGCATAAATCATCCATTGTGCAAGCTAGTTTCTTTGGGCTTTAGAGTTTTTCTGTTTATCTCCCAGATCTACATGAAGTTTTGCTTCATAATTTCCCCACAATTTCTTGTCAGAATTAATGACTGTATAAGTTTCTGGGGTTGGCCATCTACTAGGCTCATAGCCTAAGGCATCATGTTCTTTCTCGTTCATCTCCAATATGTAGGAACTTTTCTTTTTTGTGCCTGCCTCTAGGAGTTTCTTTTATCATACCATATTTTTCTCCGATCTTTGTGAGTTTAATTCCTTTTCCTTTTTTTATATTCTTTCTCATCTTCCTTAGGAGTTAAAGGCAGTTTCTAACTAACTTGTATGGCTAATCTATCCATCAATTCTGGATTGTTTCTCATATCTGAAAGTGCTCCTAAAGAAGATCTAGATGAATATGGATTAACAAAGGTTTGACGTTTAAAGTGAAGTTGGCTGGATGATCCTATGGCTTCTTCTGGATTATAATTAATATATTGCTTATTACTAGTAGAAGGAAAATTTCTTGACAAAGAATAAGATCATGATGAAAGATTGGGTCTACCATGTGTTGTTCAAAGAGAGTTTCTTCTAGTATAGATTTAAGATCTATACTTGACACCCTTCTACTTTGCTATAACATGCCCATTGTTCTACTAAATTGTTTTCCTATGTTTTTAACCACAAGTGAATAAACTATGATGTCATCACATAGCAATACGATTTTTCTTTTCTAAAACAAATATAACATGTTTATTTAAAATAAACACTATTCTAAACTTTTCCATTGCATTCCACTGTAATATTACAATCTTTCCAAAGTATTGATTTCATATTGAATAATCACAAGCTTAAATTTTCATGTTTACAATCTTCCATATAAATGGATACAAGAATACATACATAGCTCCTTTGAGCTTACTAGCAGTAGAAATACATATGGTCCAGGTAGTTCCCCTTTAAATCTTGACAGCCAACTGATGAGGAAAACATCACTCAAGCAGTTTTTTGCCAACCACAGACTTATTACGGTTCTCCACACATCTACTTAACTGGTAAGATGGGCTGACCCTTCGACGAAGAGATTGGTTTGGTAACCTCATAATACTAGCCTTCCTGAGCTTGGTGTAGTGTCCTACAAAACTAGAACTTTACCATGCAGTGGCTACAACCTACATGTATGACAATCTTTTGACTAGCATGCATAATTGGATCACAGTGAATTGACAGTGTAAACAACAGAAACTTACGCTACTTTGGCCAACGAATTCAACACTTAGTTACTTTGAGTGAGAGTCATCCCATTCACACACCTTCCTAGCTCATTTTGTAATGACCACACATATTCTATGCATAGGCTACCCCCTTCATTGGATTATCCTAACCCCAAGAATAACCTATATTCTTTTCAAGTTTACTAAAGTAATTCAAACTAATTCATAATCCAAACTTCACAAACCCCTTAACAAGTCAAACTATAACTATATAAGCTTTAACTTAGCATAGCTTATAACAAACACTCAAACACTCATTCCTACATATATAATGTACTAATATAACCCAATTATGGGGTTCACAAACAACTTAGCTCTTCAAAAATATTTTGTAATTTTCAAGAAGAATATAGACACATTCATGATAAAGCATCTAAATTTCCTCTTTGCATTCAATTTAGACAAAACATATGAGATCATGCAATCTTTTCAACTTAAAATATAAAAAATAGTAGAAAACTAGCATGCTTGTAACTAGAAAGCTCCAAATGATAAATTTGGATTCCTAGCACAACCTTCGCCAAAATCATCTTGCAACTCCTAAACTCAACCTCTCACTATCTCAATATTCTCTTGACAAATTCTTATAATATGACCTCTCTAAACTCTTTCTCAAAATTCTCTCAAAACTCTCAACTCAGAAATGCACCAGAGTAACTCTAAGAAAAATCAAAAAATAAGAATGCAATTATGCGTCCTATAAGATGAAGAACACAAAAGATGAAGTAAACTCCCCTATTTATACCAAAAATTGAGCACTCCAAGGCTACACACAAGCTCACATTCTTTCCACTTCTCACATTCAAAGGTTCAACTCAGCTAATTGGAATCAAGGAGGCAGATTTAAAATGATGACTAGATGCATATGCTCAACAATCGCTATATCCATATGACAAGAGAGTGAATTACTCAGAAATGCAAGGTTAATGTTTCCACATGTCGACCTTTCTCAACTAGCTTCTCATTTGACTATTTCTCACATTCTACTTTGCCTCATATGCTTGAGATGAAATGGAGAACATATTTCTAAAAGGTATGCACAATTCATAATTTGGTACCACACAAAATATCACGCACCCCTATTTATTTGGTTGCTTTTTGAAAAAGACCAAGTCAAAGATTTTTATACATTTGATATTCACCTTACAAAATATCACGCACCTTTTATTTGGCTGATTTTTGAAAAAGACCAAGTCAAAGCTTTTTATACATTTGATATTCACCTTACCTCCATAAAATTTGACTAAGTCTTTCCAGATTATACTCATATAGTCGTTTTCTTTATTCCCACACGCCTTATCATAACATTGCCTATGTTTACATTACTTAGCATTTAAATACCTTATGCAATCTTATTTGTTTATGCGTTGCCTTCAAATGATGCACGATCCTTTTATTTTTGAGCTACACATTATATGTATATGCTGCGCTTCATATATATTATGCGCTTCAAATAAATATTCCAATGCTATTCAAAACACATATATGTATATATATATATGTATACATATATATGTATGTATATATATACATATATGTATATAACATGATGTTTATATATACATATTTATATCAACTTACAATTTCATAAAATACATCATTCGATATTTGAATGCATATGCTTGATTTACATATTCTGCATAATAACACATGCATATATATATACATATACACGCATGTATATATATATTAATATACTCATATGGTTGTTTCCATCAACGTCAATACATACACACATATTAATATATAATATACAATATATATCATGCCTTGACATTTAAACACATATATTCATAGTCCCATCGATTGATATATATACATGAAGTGTGTATATATATATTTATATATGCCACCTTTGTCCGATCGATATTCCTATGCATATGGGTAATCCGTCCATGAGCATATGTAGATACGTCTATCTACGTATACTCATGCACGTATTTACTCATGTGTATGAGTTTATCGTAGACACACATATATATCTATATATATTTTATGTATATATCTCATCGATTAAATATAAACACATAATGAAGAACTCATACATGATAAAGAGACTCAAACACATAACTCGAATAAAAAACATTCATAGACAAGATCATAACGTCTTCTTGTAGGAGTTGAGAAAATACAACTTCACAAACCCCGAAGATCACTTGCATGCAAATAACCTGTCACAAAAGAAGAGATGGAGACAAACAAGCAAAGGTTCTCTGAAAATTGAAAATGTATATATCAAAGAGAATGAGAGAATGAATTGATATGAAATACAATTGGATCAATCCTTATAAAAAGGAGATCATGCAAACCCTGATAAAACCCTAATAGCAAAAACCCTAATAGAAGCCCTAATAGGAAAATATTTAATAATTAATATAATTATTAAATGTCACTTTATGCAAACTAACATGAAATCTTAAGAAGGAAATAAAGGTAACTTAATCAACATAATTAAGTTAAAACCTTTACTCTATCACCCCACCTTAAGATGAGCAACAGTGCAGCTACAAACAAATGCAAGAAAGCAAAGGTAACTACAATGCAAGAAGGAAAACATGGGTCCTGACAACTAGGCCAGATTAGGTACCCAAATACAACCAAATCTCTGTAAAGAGGAGAAACAGAGAAAACCTCATGGGAAAAAGCTCTACTCCAAAAAAAGATGCAGAAAGCCAAGAAGAACATCACTGAAGCAGAAGAAGCTGTAAACAACTGTCGAAAGATGACTACTATGGTGCTGAAGAACCTCTGCTGAAGAAATGGAAGATCCCTTCCAAGGTGAAACCAAGGAAGAATTAGCACGAACAATATAATACCCCCCAATAATGCTGAACTGGGAGAGCCTGATAGATCCACTGAAATGATGTGAAACACCCTGTAGTGCATGAAGGAGAAGAAACATCTGAAATTGCACAAGAAAGCACCTGCAACTGAAAAAGTGGTGTGCAAAAACAAAGCACACATGCATGAGGCTGGAATCATATGGATCCACTGTTGTTGTGGAGGGACACTCACCAGACAAAGATGTGATGGCAAAACAAAGGCAAACTACACAACCCCTCATGGCACTTTATAATAACAATGCGAGTACAAAATATGGCACAACCTTATGTGCAAAATCCTCAAAAAAGCATGTACAATAGTGTGGCACTTTATCTCAGTGCATTTACATAAAAAATATTGCTTACAAATGATGCTCAAAATGCCCAAAAAGGACAAAACTAGAAATACATGAAGGACAGCCAAAAAACTGACTGTAGAATGCACCAACAGAAGAATGAAATAATGAAACCCACACCAATGGAAAGAAGAGAAAACCAGCTTTCTGACGATATCTTGTTTTCCAAAAAATGATATCGTATGCCCAAGTTACGGCCTCTGGAAGAAAACAACTCCAAAGGGGAAAAAAGCCAGTGCTGCATTAAATTTGACGGTCATATGACCGTCACATCGAAAAATGAGCTTAAATTTGACGGCCAAATGACCATCACTGTAAAAGTGCGATTGGGTTTATTTTATAAAAAAAATGTTTTTTTATATTAAAAAAAAAAAGTGATTGATTTTTTTTATTTAAAAAAAAAAAAAAAAAACAAAATTAAAAAGGGCCGATGGTACGCATGGGGGCCACTGCTTGCCAAAGTGGCAGGGCGGTACCCATGCGGTACCGTCGGCTGTAGGGGTCGGCGCCCAAGGGGGCACCGCAAGTGGCGGTACCCTTGGGTACCTTCCTGCCTGCACAGGGTACCGTCGGCAGGCTAAGCAAGCCTTAAAAAGGCTTTCCTTTTTTTTTGCTTTTTTTTGTTTGATTTATTTTTAATAAAAAATAAAAAAATGCATTTACAATTTTTTTGCAATAAACAAATTTCTGACGAAAAGAAATCCGAAAGAAGAAAATTTATTTTTACCAGGGATTTTTTTTTTTCGAATCGCGCGCAGACAACTGTCGTGCGACCGTGCCTAAATTTTTTTGCCTCAAATTTCGAATTTGTCCAAAATGGATGAATGAACAGTCAATTTAGGGGTTTTGGACCGCTGCGGACGCAATGGCAAGGTCCGTTTGAGCTGAAAATACTTCAAAATTGTAGGTATGCCCTGGATAAAAAAAAAACAAACCCCAAACCCTTGAAGCTCCAAAACGCTTCAAAACAAGAACATGAAGTAGCAGGTGTGGAGCTTTGATACCATGTAGGAGTTGAGAAAATACAACTTCACAAACCCCGAAGATCACTTGCATGCAAATAACCTATCACAAAAGAAGAGATGGAGACAAACAAACAAGGGTTCTCTGAAAACTGAAAATGTATATATCAGAGAGAATGAATTGATATGAAATAGAATGGGATCAATCCTTATAAAAAGATCATGCAAACCCTAATAAAACCCTAATAGGAAAGCATTTAATAATTAATATAATTATTAAATGTCACATTATGCAAACTAACGAGAAATCTTAAGAAGGGAATAAAGGTAACTTAATGAACATAATTAAGTTAAAACCTTTACTCTAACACTTCTAAATCATACTCAAACAAGGTTAAGGATAACTTACCATTTCCCAAACTATTGACTCGACTTCGCTAAACTAGAGGTGAGTGTGTGATACTTCCCCTCTCTCCCGGAGGATTGAATCTATCCCTACATCCAACTTAGTTCATTGCAACAATAGTTAGCTGAATCAATTACAACCATTCACATCATATATTTCATAGACATAATTATTATAAAACACCAAATTGAATCAAACTTTCATTTATTATATTTCCGAGATACAAAAAGCATAAACATATACATTTAAAGCATTTTCACTCAACTAGGTAAAATAAAATAAGTAATAACACAACATGGTGTAACATATACCCCCCTTGTGAATCATCACTGATGATCTTAAGTATCAGACATAAACATAATCGATAAAACATAAACAAAACAATATAGTTTTTCAAGAATTCACAAAAGCATGCATGACATGAAATTTCTTTTGTTCGATCTTAGCATAGTCTTCCCAAGTGCCAAAATCTTCTACATATTGATCTCATTGGACTTTGAATTGCAAAACCTCCCTATTACGCAAGCAAAGCTTACGTGTTCCAAACACTTTGAGAGGCTCAATTTTTACCACTCTTGGGTCCTGTACCTGTAAAGCATTCCGATGAATGACATGATTATCACCTGGTATATACTTCTTAAGGTAAGAGACATAAAAGACATTGTGCATTCAGGAAAAAGTTGGTGGCAAAGCAATTCAACACACAACATGGTTGATCACTTCAAGAACCTCAAAAAGACATTCTTAGCGTGGAGCTAGTTTGGATGAGTTTCTAAACTTGATGGAACTCTTATGAGGCTTGACCCTTAACAAATCCTTTTCTCCTACCGAGAAAGTTTTGGGTACTCGCTTGGAATTTGCATAACTTTTCTGCTTATCATTGGCTTATGCTAATATTTGCTTAATAATTCCAACTTGATCCTCCATTTCCAATAAAATCTTTGGCCCTAGGCTTATCCTATCTTCTAGCTTATCCCAACTTATAGGAGTTAGAGATTTTCGACCATACAATGCTTGGAATGGAGCCATCTTGATTGTAGAATGATATGAATTGTTATATGCAAACTAATGGTAGGTAATTTTTCCACTTGTATTGCTGATCCATGCAATACATCCTCAATATATCTTCAAGTACTTGATTAACCCTTTCAGTTTGACCATCTGTTTTTGAATGATATGCTGAACTTATATTCAACTGGGCACCAAGTGAAAAAAACAAGGTCTTCCAAAACCTAGATGTCACACGAGCATCCCTATTTGAGATAATTTTCTCAAGAATTCCATGCAACCTAAACACCTCTTGAATAAATTTACGCACTATGACATGAGCTCCATCGGTTAGATTCTCAGGAATAAAATGTGCTACCTTGGTAAACTTATCCTCTACCACAAGAATGAAATTATGCTTATTCCTAGACATAGGTAGACCTTGCAGAAATTCCATGCTTATGAATTGCCACTTACTCTCGAGAACATCATGAAGCTACAAAAGTCTTGCAGGGTGATGATGTTCTGCCTTCACCCTTTGACACTCTAAGCATTTTTCTACAAACCTAGCAACATCTCCTTTCATTCCCTTCCAAAAATATAATGGCTTCACATTAGCCAACATCTTGTTCATACCAGGATGTCCAGAGTATGGTGCATTGTGAAATTCTTTCCACACGAGGTTGCTCAATTCTTCAAAATTAGGCACATATATTATTCCTTTAAACCTTAATAATCCACTAAGTTCAAAGTAAAATCCTTCATACCTTGCATCTTGCAAATTATTTGAGACCACTTTCTTGACTTGCTCATAGTACTCATCACCCTTGGATTTCTGCAACACTTGGCCCTTGAAGTCAGTTTGAATTGATACTATTGAGGTGATATGTCTCCACAACTTAGGGCATCGAAAACCCAATTCTCTTTTCCCTTGATGTAGTTAATGTTGAAGTCGTAATCAGTTATCAGCTCCAACCATCTCCTTTGCCATGCATTTAGATTAAGTTGGGTGAACAAATACTTCAGACCATGATGATCAGTCTTTAGTTCAAAAGGTTTACCCATTAGATAGTGTCTCCACATTTGTAATGCATGGAATAATGTTGCTAACTACAAATCATGCGATGCATAATTCTACTCACAAGGCTTTAGCTTCCTTTCCTCTGCAGTGAAGTAATAGGAAAAGCTATCTTAGAAAATTTTGTGACAAACTTTTGATAGTAACTTGCCAAACCCATAAAACTTCTAATCTCAGGTACATTCTTTGGTATTGGCCACTCAAGTATCACTTTTATTTTAGCTAGATCCACTACAATCCCATCAATGGTAATTACGTGACCCAGATACAATACTTCTTTCTGGAAGTAGATACACTTAGAGAGTTTTCTGTATAGCTTATGCTCTTTTAGCTATTGGAAAACAATCTCTAAATGTCTACAATGCTCTTCATTCTTGGAATAGATTAAGATATCATATAGGAAAACAAATACAAACATATCCAAGCACTCCCTAAATACATTTTTCATTAGGTTCATGAATGTTGCAGGCGCATTCGTAAGTCCAAAAGGTAGGACTATGAACTCATAATGATTGTATCTAGTCCTGAAAATAGTTTTAAAACTGTCCTCATCTTTGATCCTCAATTAATGGTAACTTGATCATAGATCAATATTTGAAAACACTGCCGCTCCTCACATCTGATCAAAAATATCATTGATGCATGGCAATATGTACTTATTATTTATCATAGCTTTGTTAAGCATCTACTAATCAATACACAAGCACAGTGTACCATCTTTCTTCTTCATGAAGATCAATGACATTCCCTAGGGTGAAACACTAGGTTTTATTAGTCCCTTGGACAACATCTCCTCCAACTGTGCTTTAAGCTCCATTAGTTCCATTGTAGTCATCCTATAAGGCACTTTGGATATGGGTTTCGACCTTGGTACTAGGTCGATGGAGAAATCAAACACTCTCTTGGGAGGCATTCCAAGTAGTTCTTTTGGAAAGACATCCACAAATTTCTGAAGGATAGGATATTTCTCCATATATGTTTCTCCAGATTCCACCACTTCTTTGGAATCTAGGGAGTCTCGTGGTCCATAATAAACAACATCATCTTGAGAAATTAATTCCTTACATTCCTCAAGTTTTTCCATTTTAATTTTGAAGAGTTGACATCCTTTCTTCTTTTCCCTATGTATCTGTATAGCTAATATCTGTCATAATTTCATTTCCCCAAGTGTTCCTTGTAATGACACTTGATTACCTAGGTTGTCTAAGCAATCTATGGTTTTAGCATGGCAATCCACTTTAGCCATATGATTCCATAGCCAATTCATCCCTAAGATGACATCATAAGAACCTAAGGGGGCTACGTACAAATTTACCTTCATAGAGAAATTTGGAAGTTCTACCCTTGTTTCAAAAAGACATTGCCTCACCTCAACTCTTGTTTAGTTTGCATTCTCTACAACCCAATATTTTCCATAAAACCAACTTTTCTAGAAATTTGACTAGCTACTTTAGGTGAAACCAAAATTTTCGTGGCTCTAGTATCGATAAGAATGGAAATAGGTATACCAAACAAAGTACCTGGAGTTTCTATCAAGGTGATCTGGTACTCAACTTGTCGATTGTCCAAAGCTGAATGGATCTTCTGCTAGAATGCAGCTTGTTGTAGAGGAAGAGGATTTCCTTGTGGTTGTGATCCCAATGGTTTGTTGGGAAAATTAATGGAAAAATGATCCCCACCACATGTGAAACATCCTTTCATTGGTCCCTTTCTTCTAAAAGGCCTATCAATATTAACGACATTCCATCCAGCGTTGTAGTTATTACTGTTGTTGAATTTATTTCCTCTGCGATATCTTCTTGGTTCATTCCAATTTTTACGAGGTCCTTTGTCCCCTTGCCTTTGAGAATCCTATCCTCCACTAGACTTCTTTGGAGTTTTATTAATTGGAGGCTCACAAAACTTCTTTCAATTCCTCTCTCGGTAAATCGAGATAGCTTTAAGCTTTTGTTGTTGCTTAATTTCCTTCTCATATACTAAGTCCATGGTTGCTAGACCGTGTACATCTACCTCACCACCTATTTGGTTATTCAGACCCATGATGAAATTCTTGATTCAAAATTGATCATCTTTTTGGTAGATAGGCACGTATCTTAAGAGATGAGTGAATTTCTCCCAAAAATTGTTCACTAACGAGTCTCATCACTTCAAATTCTAGAAATCAGTGAGATTTTGGTCATAGAAAATTTGGGGGGCAACCACCTTTACTGGAAAATCTCAACAAACTCACTCCATGTCAGCTTTAAGGAATTGAGACCAAGTTCCATCTTCTTGTTTGTCAACTAGTTAGAAGCTTCTCCCACCAAGTGGAAGGCTCCCCAATTTTTTTTTGTGACGTCCTAATAGTTCCTGATCTCAAAGTACTTTTCCATTTGTATCAACTAGGCCTCAACCTCATCTCCGTTAGTGCTTCCTTCAAATTTAGGAAGGGTAATTTTTCTCATATCCTAGATAATTCAATTTCCACACACTTCTTCTTACTACTTTCTAACTTAGACTGAGATTGTGACTTATCATTCTCATGTTCACTAGTATGGGTGTGATCACAAAAATTCTCCCCTTCTTGATTGTTAGGAACTTCCCCTTCACATTTGGTACTTCTTGTTCCTCTCTTTCTTTCCCCCTTACCTCCTATTCAAGGTTTCCTATTCGTTCCTTAGTTTCATCCATTATTTCTAGAATGTGATCCAACTTGGATTCAAAATTCTTAGTCCCCTGACCTACTTACTAACCTCCCCCAACGTTGGTGTGTGTTCTAACCATTTTCCAAAGTTAAAATACACTTGGAGGTTTTATAGAATTATATCTATGAAATTTTTACTTATTGTTTCGTAAACATTATAAAAGAGCATAATTTCACACATATGAAATTCATTAAAAAAACTTATACAAAAGTTTTGATAAGAACATGATTTTCACTTATTCAAAAGGATTTAAATATCCTTGTTTTATACTGAATGACTATTCAGATAGTCAAGAGGAGAGTATCCATTAGATTCACTCTTAGATACATAGCTACGTGGTGTGTACCCCTCAAGTTTTTGCTTAAATTTATCATTAAAAGGATAATATCCCTCTAATTTGTACTTAGACACATAGTTTCAAGGTACACAACCCTTTGATTCACCACTTGTAGCTATTAAAATAACTTCCGCTAAGGGAAGAATTCAAGGATCCTTAAATATCATGACTGGACTAACACTACATTCTAAGGGCATATCCTTGGAAAGTGATAAAGAATCCAACTTTTTCGGAGAGACAAAAGCTAAGTAGTTGAAGTTGGCATCATCTTTCATCCTTCTCTTCTCTTGAATAATTCATGAAAGGGCATGACTGGATGTCTCAGTATTGCTTAGCCAAATGGCATTGTCATAATTAGTTCCCTCTATGGTACAAACAAGGGCTTCTCTTTCCTTCTTGGTCCGTAAGTAGTGTTCATTATTGATCATTGAATTTTCTTGTAGTCATCTTGAGACACACCATCCTAGCACAAGAATTCAAAACATTAGACTCGTATAATGTTGGAGGGAAAACATAGTGAGAACATTGGTTCCAGAGTGAAATCTGGTAGCTCTGATACTACATGTAACATGCCCATTGTTCTACTAAAAAAAAATCCTATATGTTTAACCACAAGTGAATAAGCCATGATGCCATCACATAGAAATACAATTTTTCTTTTCTAAAACAAAGATAACATGCTCATTTGAAATAAACACTATTCAAAACTTTTCCATTGCATAACACTGTAATATCACAGTCTTTCCAAAGTATTGATTTCATATTCAATAATCACAAGTTTAACTTTTCATGTTTACAATATTCCATATAAATGGATAGAAGAATACATATATAGCTCCTCTGAGCTTACTGGTAGTAGAAATACATATGGTCCAAGTAGTCCCCCTTCAAATCTTGGCTGCCAATTGATGAGGAGAAGCATCACTCAAGAGATTTTTTTCCAACAACAGACTTACTACGGTCCCCTGCACATCTACCTAACTAGTAAGATGGCCCTACCCTTCGACGAAGAGATTGGTTTGGTAACCTCATAATACTAGCCTTCCTGAGCTTGGTGTAGTATCCTACAAAACTAGAACTTTCCCATACAATGGCTACAACCTATGTGTATGACAATCCCAAACTAGCATGCATAATTGGATCATAGTGAATTGACAATGTAAATAGTGGAAACTTACACTACTTTTGCCAAATAATTCAACACTCGGTTACTTCAAGTAAGAGTCATCTTATTCACACACCTTCCTTGCTCGATTTGTAATGACCACACATATTCTATGCATAGACTATCCCCTTCACTAGATTATCCTAACCCCAAGAATAACCTATATTCTTTTCAAGTTCACTTAAGTAATTCAAACTAATTTATAATCCAAACTTCGCAAACCCCTTAATAATTCAAACTATAAATATATGAGATTTAACTTAGCATAGCTTATAGAAAACACTCAAACACTCATTCCTACATATATAATGTACTAATATAACCCAATCATGGGGTTCACAAAAAACTAAGCTCTTCAAGCATCTATCATACTTTTCAAGAAGAATATAGACACATTCATAATAAAGAATCTAAATTTTCTCTTTCCATTCAATTCAGGCAAAACATATAAGATCATGCAAACTTTTCAACTTAAAATATAAAATAGAGTAGAAAACTATAATGCCTGTAATTAGAAAGCTCTAGTTGATAAATTTGGATTCCTAGCACAACCTTCACCAAATTCAGCTTGCAACTCCAAAATTCAGCCTCTCACTAACTCAATCTTCTCTTGAAAAAATCTTACAATGTAACCTGTCTAAACTCTTTCTCAAAATTCTCTCAAAAATCTCAACTTAGAGATGCATCAGAGCAAATCTAAGAAAAAACAGAAAATAAGAATGCAATTATGTGTCCCATAAGATGAAGAATGCTCCCCTATTTATAAAAAAACTTGATCACTCCAAGGCTACAAAAAAGCTCACATTCTTGCCACTTATCACACTCAATGTTTCAACTTAGCTAGCAGGAATCAAGGTGGTAGGTTTAAAATGATGACTAAATGCATATGCTCAACTAGTCACTATATCCATATGACAGCATAGTGATTTACTTAGAAATGCAAGGCTAATGTTTCCACAGGTCGACCTTTCTCATCCATCTTCTCACTTGAATATTTCTCAAATTCTACTTTGCCTCATATGCTTGAGATGAAATGCAAAAAAGACTTCTAAAAGGTATGCACAGTTGATAATTTGGCACCACACAAAATAGCACACACCCCTATTTATTTGGTTGCTCTTTGGAAAATACCAGGTCAAAGCTCTTTATACATTTGATATTAACTTTACCTCCAGAAAGTTTGACTAAGTCTTTCCAATTTATACTCATACAGTGGTTTCTTTATTCCCATGCGCCTTATTATAGCGCTGCCTATGTTTACATTACTTAGTATTTAAATACTTTATGCAATCTTATTTATTTATGTGCTACCTCCAAATGATGCACACTCCTTTTATTTCCATGCTATACATTATATGTATATTCCGTGCTTCATATATATTATGTGCTTTAAATAAATATTCCAACGCTATTCAAAAAATTATAATATATATATAATATTTAATATATATACATATACATATATGTATATAACATGATGTTTACATATATATATATATATATTCATATCAACTTACAAGTTCATAAAATACATCATTCAATATTTGAATGCATATACTTAATTTACATATTTCACATAATAACACATGCATATATATACATATACACATATGTATATATATATATTAATATACTCGTATGGATGTTTCCATCAACGTCAATACACATGCACATATTTATATATATATATATATCATGCCTTGAAATTTAAACACATATTCATAATCCCATGGGTTGACATTTATACACGAAGTGTATATATATATGTCACCTTTGTCTGATCAATATTCCCATGCATATAGGTAATTTGTGCATGAGCATGCATAGATACGTTTATCTACCTATACACATGCACGTATTTATTCATGTGTATGAGTTTATCGTAGACATGTACATATATACATATATATACATTTTATGTATATATCTCATTGATTAAATATAAACACATAATGAAGAACTCATACATGATAAAGAGACTCAAACATATAACCTGAATCAAAAGCATTCACAAACAAGATCATAATGTCTTCTAAATCATACTCAAATAAGGCTAAGGATAGCTTACCATTTCCCAAACTATTGACTCGACTTCACTAAACTAGAGGTGAGTGTGTGAAAGCTCATTTAGGATCATTAAGGGTTACTAGACCAAGTTCTTCTCCTGAGTGATACTTCCCCTCTCTTTCGGAGGATTGAATCTATCCTTGCATCCAACTTAGTTCATTGCAACAGTAGTTAGCCAAATCAATTACAACCATTTGCATCATATATTTCATAGACAAAATTATTATAACACATCAAATTGAATCGAACATTCATTTATTATATTTCCAAGATACATAAAGCATAAAAATACACATTTAAAGCATTTTCACTCAACTAGGTAAAAGCAAATAAGTAATAACACAACAAGGTGTAACATTTGCACTCTTGGTTTCTAAAAAAAAAAAACTTCTAGAAGGTGTTGGAAAATATTTGAATCTAGGTCGAGCTTGATGAATAAGCTTTTCAATCATAGGGAATCCTATGTCAAACCTTGTATGATCTATATGTCTTCCATATTCTATAGCATTTAACTTTTCCTTCTGGATAACTTACCCCAACTGAAAAATTTGAAGGTGGGAAAACAATATTCAACAATCAATATATACATCTACCTCCTACAATGGCATAGAATAACTTTGGTTGAAGAATTGTATATATTGATTGTACATACTTATCATCTAAATAAATTGTAAATTTTGGGCGGACATAAGTTTTTGCATCACCTCCTTTCTTTTCATCAGAGATCTTGGTGAGAACACCTCTGAACAGGGAAATAATGGCTTGATCCCATATATGACATCTAGTATCAATAAGGGCTCCAAAATATTTAGCACCTATGTCATAATTAACATGAGGATGGAGGATTATGTCAACATAAGAGAAATGAAAATTAAAAAATCCTTTTTCTTTCCATCTCTTTATATCATTAGGTAATAAGAAGAGAAGATAAACTAGATAGATCCCTTCTCAAGAGACTTGGAGGATAATCTCAGATTGACAGATAGAGTTCATAGTTTTAGCCTTAATACCTTTCTAAGGATAGAGGTATGAAATCTTTACTTTGGAAATTTAAAATTACCCTTATCATCAACATATTATTTATCTTCAAAATAATTATGGATGACAGAAGAGAGTGAGGAAATTGTACTCATGGACCTTTGAATTGCCATTGGAGAGAGGATTATAAATTAATTGGGATTTTGAATCATTTTCTACTACTTTTACCATCTTACTACACACCCTTCCACGCTTGTCCTTTGGCTTCACACAATATTTACAACCTTATCTAGTGTAGGAGCACCCATAGATTGTCTAGGGAAAACTTTGCCTAGGAAACCTAAGCAATCTAACTTAGTGGCATTTTTGTTGTGCATTGCTTAGATGAAGGTCATGTTGACCACATAGTAGGTGTAATAGATTTGAATTTCAAATGAGGCTTAGGATCATTGTAAGGTGCAAAGAGGGCCAAGAGGTTGTCTTGAAATTGTGCAACATTTGAAATGTTGCTCAACAATGTTGATAATTGAAGCTACAACCGACCAAGAAGAGCCCAAGGGGAGAGGATAACTGATTGGTGACCCTATTTATGGGATACCTAAGCATCAAATTGAGGTTGGAAGCCTTTCATATTGTTTAAGTTTTTGAAATCAAGGGGAAAAAAGCATATGTGAATTCTGTTTGAAATTCTAGTTTTTGGCATTGTTGTGATGTTTGATGGATTAGTTTGGAACTATAATTCATGCATAATGTAGGATAGTAGCTCTTTGAATACTGTGTGGCATTAGTTAGTTTTTTTGTCTAGTTCCAAGCATTGTTTGTAAATAGTTTTCTTTCTACACTGTTGCTGGTTTGAACCAGGCATTTTGTAAAGAATGGAGGGTTAGTTCACTTTCCTACCATACAAATTGTACGACCCTTTGGGATTAGTGACTAGATTCCATGGTTGTACATATAGTAGGAGTTAGATATTTTGAAAGCACATGAGCTTTTGATGGAGTCTTATCCTAGGTGAGCCAGAGAAGAGCCTGGTTAGGAAAGACCATAGTGCAAAGAACTTGATTTGCAGAGGTGTTAACTTTGTGACAAATTTAATTTTGGAGAAGGAAGATATGAGTCTTACCAAGCTATGGTAAAAAGGAAAAGACTCTACCAATCCATATGGTGAGGAAAGAACCTAGCAAGTTGCAGAGAAGCCAGGAAAGGGCTTAAAAAGCCTAATGTTGCTCATTTTCAAGTTAGGGCTTTGTACGGCTAGTTGTGGCCCAAGACCCCAAAAATAATTGAGAGGTGGGCATATGAACCAGGAATCATAAGAAAAGATTGGGGGTTTCTTTGGAAGAACTTTGGGAAAAACCCTGATTTCTCGGAGGAGACCTAATAGGGCTAGTAGCCTTCTAGGCCTAATAGAGGGGTTTGGTGAAAGCGACCTATAGATGGAGCTAGGTGGATCCCTAATACCCCTAGTAGGATGGATTGAAGTCTTTAGAAGCACCTCCACACCTTTGTAAAGCTATTTCAAGAAATTGGAGGTTAGTAGCCTTTAAGGCAGTTTAAGGGCTAAAGGTTAGTGCTACAAGATTGCACCAAGTTTTGGACTTGGTAGAAACAACTTTGTTGATAGTTGGGTTGGAAAGGAGAACCAGGGGATCCTAGGCAAGAAGAGATCCTATAGGTTGCAAGGTGGAGAAAGAAACCCTAGAGGTCTTCCAAGAAAGACCTAGAGCATGAATCAGTGATTGATTCATCCAACCTCCCTATCATTATCGTGGCTCCACAACTACTCACGTTCATACTTTGTAACCTTTCAGTTCCAAAAACACACACAATAAATTATCTTTGGCTTAGGACACAATTTTATATCTTTACTAATGATAGAAGTAAGTAATGACAACGATGATTATGCCAGGAGCAAGGGTAACAATTAATACAATTTTGACCCAAACAAGGTATGAGCTATTAAAGCAAGATTCACACATGACAACCAAGCTTTGATACCAATTTTTAGAATCACATGAAACACATGAAATCAATGTATATGCTTTATTTCTCAATCGTATTACAATTCATATACAAATATCTGATTATCCAAATTGTTCGAGGCGTAGGATAAGAGCATATGTTTGTTATGCCAAACCTATGGAATCTATGAAAAAATCAAGACCAAGACTCCAAACTTTGATGCTTAAAATGAGGCATCCCTAGCAATTTATAGAAGGGGCAGAGCTTTTAGCCTCAATACAAGTTAATTCAGATTTGAAATCCGACCATACCATTATGACACACGTCCTAGAAACCTACCACACTAAGGAGTAGACAATTGTTAGGTAGTTTGTCGTGAACGCTAACTTAGTGGAGGATAGAATAAAGTCACTTTTAAGATACCCATAAGTGAGAAGGGCCCACATAACACCCGTAAGTGGCTACAAGGTTCTTGATTTTAATGAAATTGATTACATCTTGACGTCACATCTTAATGTGGGTGACTTCATGCCACATACACATGTCCCATAAGCTTCTTATAGGTATTTTTCATAAAATAAGATATTATACCAATAATATATTAGATGTCAAGGTGTGTGTGTGTGTGTCTGAATCTTACACAAAGTACATGCAAGCAAGTGACTCACATGACTTCACCCCTCAAGGCAACCTCTGTACAATTGTTTGTTTAAGTGATTAATGCTTAATGCTACTATCTATTGTTAGATTTTTAACATTTAATTTTGTAACATTTGCTACAAATATTCCTTGTTAATAGTTTTAACCATATATCTAACGATTAGTGTTTTTTTACTAAAAAAACACTAAAGTATCAAATTTATGCTTATCATCTATGTAAACCATTACATGCTTGTAAAGGGGGGTATTTTTTTTATTTTGGCATAACTTTCAAATGAGAATTTTAATTCAAACTGTGAATAGTTGACAGAAAGATGGTTATGTATCTAACATTTTAACATTGAGATGTTTTAGATTTGTTGATTTATATTAGCATTTTTAGCCTCTAAAGTCATTATGTAAGAAATTTTTGATGAGGCATAACTTTCACTCCACTTATCAAAATTTTGCAATTTTTTTTATTTCTATTAGAATTTCACAAGAAATATGATTTTGCATGTAAAAATAAGATCCAAATTTTATTTTATTAGAAAATTATAAAAGTATCCATGAGTTATAAAAAAATATTTTGGCATCTTATTTTTATAATTCATACTTGGGGACTTCTCTGAATCAAGGGGGGAAATTGATGTAGGAGCATACACTGTTGTCGACAATCTTGTATCAACAAAAAAAAAAGAAATTTTGGAATTTTCATTTTAATTTCATGTTGTTAGGATAATTTGAATAAATTTGGCATAATTTAATTTAATAAAATAAATGCCACCTTTGTTAAGCCATGTTGGCAAGTGGAGGTAGTGGGAGCGTAGTTGTAATTTTTAAAAAATCTGAAAAATCAGACTTGGGCGTTGGGTTTGCAGGGAGTTACAAAATTGCATGAAAAATCATTTATTGATTTTTTCTTGGTGGAAACAACTCATTATGCAGAGGTGATAGTTGGTTTTCCAAAGTGGAGGAAAAAATCAGATTTTTGATTTTTGGAGGGGTGTTGCACATTTTGGCATTCATTTTGTTTGCTGCAAGTTTGGAAAAAGAGAGAGCTTTGCGTGGATTTTTTGAGGGGGTTTTGGAAGGAATTTTTTTGCAGGTTGAAATGGTTTTTGCAGCCATGAAGGATAGAAGACACCATTGTTGAAAGTTGAAGAGATACAATTTTTCATTTTTAGATCATGTGAGGGCATATGTTTCTGCCCATCAGTCATTTTTTGACTGAAATAACATTGTAATCAGATTTTTATAATGTGTAGACCATTTGTTGCAAGTTGCAAATAAATTCATAAGGGTTTTGTTGCAGATTTTGCTTGCATTATTGTAATTTTTTGTGTGTGAGTTTTCAGAAAAGAGGTTGTTGATAACCCCTCTTTCATTAGAAATATAGGTTTTTTTAATTTTGTTGGTTCATGTGATCATGTCTCACACTAAATACCTTCCATTTGAATATTCTTCATAATCCTCATAATAAATGAAAAATCAAGTGTGGATATTATAGGATGAAAAGGAATACAACAAATTATTATCTTCAACATCAAAGTGTTGAAATGAAGAAACTTATTCTTGATCATGGTACAACCTTATGTGATCATCTAATTCAAACGCATGAAAAAACACCATCCAGTTTCACTCAGATATTTTGTGAGACATCATCATTTGGGGATGAACAATGTAGTCGCATGACTTGTATTGAGATGTGATCTCACATATCACTTGTTGTTACCTTTGAATGTAATATTGAATCATCCATGAGTTCCACCAATTCTTTGTATTAGTACATTGCTATCATCATTCCAAATTAACCATAATTGGATGCATATCTACTAGACATCAAATCTTAATTTTTATAATCCTACCTTGTAGATCTGGATGACACCATTGAGGATATTTATCTTCTATTTGATGTTAGCTTTAATAGAGTTGCATCATAATTTACATCTTTGGATCTTTCTCTTTCCTTTCCTACATTAGCTTCTATCATGACATATAATGTAAATACTCATGAGTGGACCTATCCGACTTAGTCATCATCTATGTTGACATCATTTGTAATGGTATCAAATTCTCGTTAGTCTTGTTGTCACCATACATCCATGATCCTTATTCCTGAATCTCATATGGTACTTGATCCACCTTATTAGCATCTGTCACACATCAACATTGGCTTGTAAATCTTTGAGCATCATTTGAAAGAATCATTGGCATCATTATAGGCTTTAGATCATGTGCGAATTCTAGATATTTTTATCTTACTTCTTGCATATTCCTCTTAGGAATGGGAAGTCATTTTGCACACATTTGTGGTGTTGTTTCTTCCCAAGGGGAGATATTTTATTCAATGATCATGGATCATCTTCAGCATCCGGTGTCAAGCATCTACCAACACTACATGCATCATTTTGAGGGGAGGCTACATGATTTCTCTGCTATCAATTTTGGGAGAAATCATTTCCTCACATGTAGTTCATTCCTTCACATTTGGGGGGGGGGGGGGGTGTCACGTAAAACTTCTCTCTTTTCTCTCCTATGGGGCAAAAATTTCTTGTACTTATGTGATAGAAGTAGTAATCAGGGGTCATCATGAGTCCTATCTTCTTCACTTTTAAATTTTATTTCATTGCATCATCTCTTTTGGAGATGGGTTTTTATTTCCCACTAGGTTTTTCTCTTTTACTCCGCGTTATGAGAAATTTATACATGAGTATCTAACATGGCCTAGTATTCAGGACTCACCATCTTGCATACATTACTCCCTAAGCCACACTTAAGGGAGGTGTTAGTGTAAGTAGTGTTTTTATCCATCTAGTTAGGATATAAACTTTCTAGGATTGACCTATTCACACCCATAGCTTAAGTTTACTTAGGTTTCTTATTCTTTTGTCTCAGTTCATAGCATTGATACATGTGTCCTCATCACTTGAGACACCTATTATATATATTTGACACTTTCTCAGACACTTGTCAAGTGAGCTCACAAGTGATCCATATTTGGTGGAGTTGAGAAAATACAACTTCACAAACCCTGAAGATCACTTGCATGCAAATAACCTGTCACAAAAGAAGAGATGGAGACAAACAAGCAAAGGTTCTCTGAAAACTGAAAATGTATATATCAGAGAGAATGAGAGAATGAATTGATATGAAATACAATGGGATCAATCCTTATAAAAAGGAGATCATGCAAACCCTAATAAAACCCTAATAGGAAAAACTCTAATAGAAGCCCTAATAGGATAACATTTAATAATTAATATAATTATTAAATGTCACATTATGCAAACTAACGTGAAATCTTAAGAAGGGAATAAAAGCAACTTAATCAACATAATTAAGTTAAAACCTTTACTCTAACACCCCCCCTTAAGATGAGCAACAGTGCAACTACAAACAAATACAAGAAAGCAAAGGTAACTACAATGCAAGAAGACAAACATGGGTCCCAACAACTGGGCCAAATCAGGTACCCAAATACAACCAAATCTCTGTAAAGAGGAGAAAATAGAGAAAACCTCATGGGAAAAGCTCTACTCCAAAAAAAGATGCAAAAAGCCAAGAAGAAGAACATCATTGAAGCAGAAGAAGCTGCAAACAACTGTCGAAAGATGACTGCTATGATGCTGAAGAACCTCCGCTGAAGATGGAAGATCCCTTCCAAGGCGAAACCAAGGAAGAATTAGCATGAACAATATAATAACCCCCCCTAATGCTAAACTGGGAGAGCCTGACAGATCCACTGAAATGATGCGAAACACCATGTAGTGCATGAAGGAGAAGAAACATTTGAAAGTGCGCAAGATAGCACTTGCAACTGAAAAAGTGGTGTGCAAAACAAAGCACACATTCATGAGGCTAGAATCATATGGATCCATGGTCGTCATGGAGGGACACTCACCAGACAAAGGTGTGATGGCAAACAAAGGCAAACTACACAACCCCCCATGGTATGGATTCAATGTCGTTGTGGAGGGATACTCACCGGACAAAGATGTGATGGCAAAAAAAAAGAAAACTACACAACCCCTCATGGCACTTTATAATAACAGTGCGAGTACAAAATATGGCACAACCTTATGTGCAAAATCCCCAAAAATACATGTACAATAGTGTGGCACTTTATCTCAGTGCGTTTACATAAAAGATAGCTTACAAATGATGCTCAAAATGTCTTCAAAGGACAAAATACTGGAAATACATGAAGAACAACCAAAAACAAAGCATCCCATGTGAACAAAAAGTTTCCAAGAGCAAATATGTCCAGGTAATCCACTAGAGTGTGAAAATATAAATAGCTGAATAAAATATACCTGGAGTGAAATCTGGAAAAATTGCATTGATGAAATTGAAGAACTCTGAAATATGGTTCCAACGCCGCTTAGATTGCGAAAAATGGATAAACTGATCAAAAGTTATGAGCTTGAGACTAAAAATAGCCCCTTTGTCTTCAACTGGCTGTAGAATGCACCAACGGAAAAAAAAAAGTGATGAGACCCACACCATTGGAAAGATGAGAAAACCAGGTTTCCAACGATGTCTTGTTTGCCAAAAAATGATATCGTATGCCCAAGTTACGACCTTCGAAATAAATCAGCTCCAAAGAGGGAAAAAACCAACGCTGGATTAAATTTGACAGTCATACGACCGTCGCAGCAAAAACACTGGGTTAAATTTGACGGCCAAACGACCATCACTGTAAAAGCACAACTGGACTTATTTTAAAAAAAAAATATTTTTTATATAAAAAACAATAAAAAGGATTGATTTTTTATTTTAAAAAAAATCATAAAAAAATACAGAACTTTTTTTAAATTTAAAAAAAAAAAAATTGGGTGGGGGAGGCATGTGGGCCCACGCCCATCGTACCCATGCGCGCGCAAGTACTCTGCGCAACACTGCGCAGGGTCTTGGGTGCCAGAAAAAAAATTATATATATATATATATATTTTTTAAATCTAGCATGCCCAAAAAAAAATTGGGCTTTTTTACTGTTGGATTTTTTTTTTAACAAAAAATGGACGAAAATTAGAAGGTTCGGAATTTTTTTTTTACTAGAAATTTTTACGAATCCGTGCACAAATGACAGTCGTACGGTTGTACTTGCAAATTTTTTTTCCCCTAAATTTTGACTTTGTCCAAAATGGACGAATGGACAATCGATTTAGGGGTTTTGGATTGCTGCGGACGCAATGGCGAAGTCCTTTGAGCTAAAAAAGCTTCAAAATTGTAGGTATGCCCTGGATCAAGAAAACTAACCCCAAACCCTTGAAGCTCCAAAAATCTTCAAAACAAGAACATGAAGCAGCAGGTGTGGAGCTCTGATACCATGTAGGAGTTGAGAAAATACAACTTCACAAACCCCGAAGATCACCTGCATGCAAATAACTTGTCACAAAAGAAGAGATGGAGACAAACAAGCAAAGGTTCTTTGAAAACTAAAAATGTATATATCGGAGAGAATGAGAGAATGAATTGATATGAAATACAATGGGATCAATCCTTATAAAAAGGAGATCATGAAAACCCTAATAAAACCCTAATAGGAAAAACCCTAATAGAAGCCCTAATAGGATAACATTTAATAATTAATATAATTATTAAATGTCACATTATGCAAACTAACGTGAAATCTTAAGAAGGGAATAAAAGTAACTTAATCAACATAATTAAGTTAAAACCTTTACTCTAACATTTGGAGGGTTAGTTAGTTGTTTAGTTCTACCTTCCTACCTCATCTACCTTGCCTATATATGCAAGGTTTCTCATTGGATATTTACACTTTTATTTGTATATTGATAGACATACTATTGTGCTCATATTTTTCACTTGTGAAAGGATGTTTCATGCTCTTTGGTCTTGGATTTCTCCAACAATATGTACACTACATTATTTTTAAAAGATAACATTATCAACTTGTAATCTTAAATATTTTATATTTTATTTGTTTGTATTTTACTACTTAAAAAAACCTTAATGAATTATTTTCAATAAATTATATTTAATTTAAAAGGATTTTGTAGGGATCCCTAAACCATGGGAAATTGATAAATTAGACCCACACATGTATATTCTCTTCCCTTTCCTTTTTTAAAATTATGTTTAAATATATTGTTATATAATATGTATGAGAAGCACTCATAATTTGCTACAAGTTCAATTTGTATCACATTATGATAACCTTGTAATGTATCTTTAAGCTTAATTTAATTAAAAAAGGATTTAGATCAATAAATATGCACCATTGACATTTATAATGATAAAAATTGTATATCTATTCTAATTCTAATTTAGTTTTGGGCCTATTTTGATGAAATACCTTAATATAATTATATATCAAAAAAATTTGTACTCTTGTGTAAAGTTGTATTCATTCCACATTCCTTTATCCATCCCCATTCACACACACTTCCACACATTTAACCTTATCCTCTCTTTATTTGTACTTAGTCCTACACATTGTCCATTATGAACCCATTTTACATATAACCTTATATTGACAATCATACACTCATTGTCCACCTCAAGATTCACACCAACCTAATCTACAACATATAAGTTTTCTCTCACACCACATAGAATTGATTCCTAAAATTTAAAATTTAAAATTTGTCAACTCCAACCTAATTCATTAGTCATTATGAGCCAACTTGACACATGTTTGCATGATTCATTATTATATCTTGGTATTTAAGGAATTAATATGCAATCGGTTCATAAGCCAAAACCCAATTTTTTAACACATTGCAAGGATAATTATTCTATGAATATTTTATTTTTAAGCACCAAGAGGAACCTAATATGCATAAAATTCATCTAGAACACTTATATGCCTAAGATTTTTTTCTTTGATATCTTCCTACAACTATAAAGTCAGTCTAGTCAAGGGAGTTGACCTAGGAGAACATGACTCTTATGATTCAACGATCTCCCCAAGGTATTTTTCAATATTTTTTGACCATATAGCTGCAAATTATCTATAATGTGTTGATGTATCTTGCATGATAGTTGTTGTTGATGTTACACCCTCTTCACCTATGAATGACATTTATATACCTATTGATGATATTCCTTCTACATGTTATGGTGACTCTATACATGCACAACCCATTACAAATTTTCATGTATTAAATCTCATACTAAGCCTAGCACTAGTTATATCCCATAATTTTATCCTATGGTTAGACATACAAATATGAGGTATAATGTATTGCTAAGAAAATATGAAAATAACACAATATAAATGTTAACTTTAGTGATCAAATTTGATTAAGAACACAATAATAAATCATTAAATGGAATAACAAGATCAACAATAAAAACATGCAAACCACAAGGACCTCAATATAAATGGAAAAAATACTTTTAGGTGAAAAATTGACCACCAAAGAAAGCACAAGTTAATATTAATCTTAATGTAATGCCCCAAATTATAAACCTTGGGAACTATACAAGTTTCGATTGAATTTTTTGATGATGCAAGCTGAAACAACTATGAAATGTAAAGTATACACGGAAAAATTCAACATCAAAATGTTGATCAATGACACTAAATATCATAAATTAGTATATGAAACCCTCATGCATCCAAAAACAATGGATATTGTAATAGATTTGATAGTGTACACGCCTTATACCCTCAAATATCAATCATAAATAATTTGAATATTGATGATTGATATACATATGGAAACCCTTGCACATATGAATAATTGATGTTGATTTAATAGTATAGTAGGTACAAACAACAAAGTTCTTTTTATGCCAACAATAATTAATACATCAAAGATCACATTAAATACTAGATATAGGTCTACAATTCATGATAAATCTTTATTCATTCATTTCAACACATTATGACAACAAATTTCACTCAGAAATAGGTGTACATTATATGGATTAGGCAGAAACCCTAGTCTTGGCATAATATTTAAAAAAATAATAGAACCAAAAGTACACAACAATGATAATAATAAGGTGACTTAGCAATAAATAATATATGATAGGATGGAAATATGTATAATTCCCTTTATTAGTGATACAAAAAGGTATGTTGACTATAATGGATCTACAATAACTATGCAATGTTGGTAACAACAAGAAACATTAATACAACAATTGGGAAATGGTTAATATACCCCCTAATTGTAGAAATAAGGGCCACACCACACCAAGGCTTGAAAAATATTGTTAATATTGTTTGGAAGCTAGTAAATGATGAATGGAAACTGATTAACCTTGGTGTAGTAGTAACAAGGCCTTGAAACTCTTAAAAAGCAATATATCTAACCTTTAACAACACCAATAATGATGTAAATAGTTTGAAATTCCTATACAACAAACACTAATAAAATTTTGATTCAATTTTATTATAAATACTTGATTAATCCAATCCTCCATAGTTTAAATTCAAAATAAGCTCAATAATCAACACAAATGTAATCCCAAAATGGAGTTTTTCTCAAATGGAAAAAGAGGGTTTTCATTCTCAAATCTAATGGAAACCAAGAGTGTTCTCATCATTTGGATCTCCTATATCAAGGGTTTTCATCCTTGAATTCTCAATCTCTGAAACTGGAATTAAAATATGATAAAAATGAATAATTTGAATTGAGAAAATGACCTTTTATAGATGTCTTTTGGGCCCTCAATTTGAATTTACATTTCTCTCCAAGTGTTTAAATTTTTTTTTTAAATAAAATATTACATAGGTCTTATAATGTTTCATTTAGAATAATAATATCTAAGTTTCACTTTTGAAATAAAGTTCTTCGTGCCAACTTAGAATATTAATATTATATTATTTTACTTATTTTATCTCTTAGACTATAGGAAATAAGGAATAGGCTATGATTTGTCAATTACTTCTTTTAATTTTGAAAAGGGGATGTAACGCCCCGCCACGCAACCCTAGAGGAAGATGCAAACAACTACTTAAACATGCTAATATAACTGAACCAAACTGAATTAACCAATCACATGAACCTCACAAGTGCATCCCAAGGTACAACTCAAATACATGCGAGTACAACACAAGTACAACACTGCATGGTCACGATGCTTCCAAGAATAAAGCAGAACAAGTATGTTACGAGAACCATACCACATAATCAAACACCAACCATGGTCACATCAGGTATGTTACGGAAACCATACCCACAATAAACAAGTACCAGCTATGGTCACACAACGTGCCATCTCACAACACATCATGAGTTACCCACTGCGGATTGTTAGGATGGTGGCCCCAAACCGATCCTTGGCCCTCATACATACTAATGCAAAATCAAAGGTCAATTGTTGTCCTAGACAAAGTGCCATCACATAACTCATCATGAGTTACCCACATTGATCGTCAGGATGGTGGCCTCAAACTGATCATTGGACCTCATACTTACTAATGTGGAATCAAATACCTCTCGTATAGACAAAATAGATGACCTTGCCGTTACCGACCTTCCCACCCATTCCAAGCCTAACTGAGCACTTGGGTCTATGAGTGAGGCAAATTTATCTTTTTAGTGTGAAGTAATACCCAAACTCTAAGTATATTGATTTAGTTATCACTTAATTACACCACTTCCGAAGGTTACCCAATCTTACCTCTTCCGGGCTCTGGCCCCTACAGAAGCCACTCTTCTACTTGACAACACACATAAAATCCAAACATCAAGGGTACAAAGTGCAACAAACAAGGTATTACAACCACTCCTTTCTCAGGAGGCAACCTAAGTTCAAAACCCTCTCCAAACACTGGAGGTACAAGGTAACAAAGTCGCTCCTGACAAGGAGGCACAACTCATGTAACATCCCCGTTCGTAGAAACCGGGTAAATGAATGATAATGTACTATGCACTACCCAAGGGATACAAAAATGGTTGACAATATGGCATGACAACCCACATAAGATAAAATCCCCATCTGGAAGACTTACGAATTAAACACCCATTTAACCCATTTCTCAAACAAGCACACGAAGGGAATAGTCACTGAAGGCACATGAAATAAAATACCTTTGGATATTCTAAATCCATTTCAAATGCTAACATTCAGTAATTTATTACATCGCTACAACTGCATTAAAATTTCATCTTTTCAGGTAAGGGATAAATTAGCACTAATGTTTAATTCCCTAATTGCGCTTAATAAAATAAGCATTTTCAACTACAACTTAGAACATTTTGCTTTAAAAAATAGATAACCGTTTTTCCTTGCAAACTAAACCATCATAAAATAAATCAATTAATTTTGTTATTAACACATTAATCACAAATCCAACGTTTGCCTTTTTCAAATCTATTGTATTTAAATAAGATCAATAATTTGACTATAACCCAATTTTTTAAAATTTTTCTCGATTACAATTACACATGCCACTAAAAAAAACACCTCTTAACATATAAAAATATATTATTATTAATATATATTTATATTTTAATATTATAAAATATAATATAAAATATTATGCGACAATATTTCATATTATAAATATAATATTTAAAATATTATATATTTACTCATTAACAAAATATATAATATTTTAACATTATAAAATATAATATCAAATATTATTTAATAATATTTAATATCATAAATATAATATTAAAATATTATATATTTTATTTTATTATAAAAAAAAGTCAAAGAGAACCGGGTGCGGTTTCCCACGAGCTGTGCACACCTCAAGTTAGGGATGGGTCGGCACCGACCGCGGTGTGGAGGGCGGCATAATTCTTTTGGGCGCCGACGGTGGCTGTGGGCATAGCCGACCACCATTGTTGGTGGCGCTGTGCTTTTCACAGCCGCCCACCAATAATGGTGGCGACTATATCCACAACACCGCGTGCAAGGTGGGAGGGTTGCGCTGGGCACGACTCCCTCCCCATGCACCTCCCATGGGGCGTGGTGGGGAGGTGAGCCCCCAGCACTGCCTCCCACGAAAATACATGCTATTTTTTTTTTAATATATTAAAAAAAAAAAACAGACTGTCATTTTTATATATATATTTTTTAAATAAAAAAAATCAAAGCTAAAACCAAAAATACAGGCTTATAGAAATTCCAAAATTTTGCAATTTTTGGCCAACATAACCCCACAAGGGGAGAATAATATAAAATACAAAAACAAGTATATGTATATGTATTTATATGAATATATACATATACATATATACCTCTATTTTCTCTCATTTAAAATGAGATTTCAACTATATATAAATTAAAACCACAATTGAAAGAATAACTTATAAACAATAATTTATTTAAAATTTGAATCTATCTTTTCTTAAAGAGAGAGGTCTTCTTCAAAATTGAAAGCAGAGATTAGTATGGTTTTGTTTTGCACACAATCAACAGGTTTCCAATGCTTTCCTTTCAGCACATATGCTTTGAACCTCAAAGAAAACTAAATACAAAAGTAAGAACCTCTGTTTTTTTTTGGAGTTGATTGAAGATCCTGATGGTGCCCTTGATTCCCTCTTAAGATCCATAGATTCTTCAAGCTTTTCCCAAAAACCCACAAAGTTGAAACAATTTCTCACTCTTTTCAATTGCAATTTCTCCAAACTCCATGATCCCCAAAATTGAAGGAAATTTCAAACATAAGGATTTTTTAACCCTAAAAATCCTACAACCACCCTCATAAATTCCTAAAAACAAAGAATGGAAAATATCTAATTTTTAAATTTTTGAATTTTCAAATTCCAAATTGACTTTTATAATTATTTTTCAATTTTTCAATTTCAAATTTCTCAAATTGACTTTCATGCATTTTCTTTATTTTCAATTTCAACAAATATAACAATAACTCCAACATAAATGAATTAACTTCTTTCAACCAATTAAATTTAATTAATTAATAAATAGATTTAATCAACGATTAAATTATTTATTAATTAAATTAACTTAATAATAAAATAAATTACATTTCAACATAATCACAGAACACATTAATCCACCACTTAAATACATTAAGTCATTTAAATCACCTAATTTACTTGCAATTTAAATAAATTTAAGGCCAAATTGAACAAAGTTAAAACAATCATAACCCGATAACACCAGATGACACACCAAGACTAGGGTGACGACTTGGCACAGAATCCCAACTACTATCTCCCAATCGAATATCGTTGGGCATTGAACACGCTCCAACCTGTGAAACTAGGTGGAGTTGATGTCCTGTACCTATCAACCTGTAAATCAAGTAAACAACAACATTTAATATGAACAACATAAAATACACACCGTGAAGAGGAAATCTCAGAATCGTAGGATGCTCGCAAGCGAGTGATGCGGTACTGTCCTCTTCACCAATACAGTAGTACTACTGAAAAATCTAACATATTAATATAATCCAAAACATAACATCATTAATTTGAATATCCATATATGTTAATCCAAAACATGCCATAAGATAACATCATATTAAAATACCATCACATCAAAAGATTACATTAACGTCGCTTATAGATAGCGATCAAATAGAAGTTAGGTACCATAGTCAAGGTACTAACAAAAAGTACAACATAAAAGGGTAAAATACTGTTCAATCAAAAGGACAAAACAGAGGGGTATTATAGGGGACATAACAATTTGCTCTTTCCATAATTTCTTGCCCTCAAGCAATTGCAAATCTAGATGGTCAAGTATCTTTGCATGAATACTATGAATATTGTTGTTTTCTAGAAAATAAAACTCATAAGAAACCTCACCAACTCTCCTCATGATCTTGTAAGTTCCATAAAAAAATGGATTATGTGCCTATCAAATGAAACAAATCCTACCAAAAAGCACTAAAGAATCTACAATCTCCATCACTTGCAAGGCTCTTAGAAAATCTATGTAGTCTAAACACTTCTTTAAAAAAGTCACTTGAGGAGCCTTGAAATTTAAAGTAATCGTAAATTATTGTGCATACTTAGTTATCCTATCCACAATAGCATAAATGCAATCTATTCTATCTACCTTGCAATATATTGTGATGATATATATGGTTATTCCTTTCCAACTTTGATTTGGAATAGGAAAGGGTTGTAACAAACCTATAACATGCTCCACATTTTTTTTTGATAAATGATGCTTTCTCTCAAATGTTTGAGAACATCCTCAATCTCCTATAAAGCCAAGGGCTTCCTTATGTGAAAAATGAGCTCACAACCATTTTTTTGTCACACCACTTTGATACTACTATAAACTAAATAACATGGAGCTTCCAAATGAGAATCATTATAATATTTTTGAATTCTCTATGAAATAGGAAGATAATTTTTATGGTTTTTATAATGTATAAGATTTATATTCAAAAGTTTTTATCATTTTTACAACCTGATCTATGATTATCAATAATTCTGAAATGCAGATATGTGGTTACTCTTGATTGATAGTTATAGGAACATCCAAAACTTTTGAAAAAGTTTCTTATAAAAAATGTCTTCAAATAATTTCACATGAGCATCATTTAACTTATCATTTTCTTTGATAAATTTATGATTTTCTATCAAATTATTGAATTTTAAAAAAAATCTTATTCCATTGGCAATAAGATGACAATACATAGTTGAATTGTCACTTGTCCTTCATTGGAAGCTTCTTATTGTTGCTGAAATTTAACTTCAACAAGTTGGAGCTCTATTCCTTCAAATATTACAATTTCTGTGTAGGCTATTTTCTCCTTATTAGCTTGCTCATTGATGTCATTTACCACTTATGTTGTGCCAATTTATATTTCTTCAATAGGAAAAACATCTTTGACCTTTACAAAAATTTATTTCTCCATATTTGGTTGAAATAAATCATTTTTACTAGTATCTTTACTACAAGGATTATCCTTGATGTGAACCATGGAAAATCTTCTACATCCTCCAAGAAGTGTAAAATTTATATAGCTTTCATATTGCCCACCAGTATCTATGTTTCCTATAATCCTCTGAAATTTGGTAGTAACAATAAAAGTGACTTGATTCACTATGATAATTATTATTATGAATGGAAATGATATATCAAACCTTTTCAATCATATGTCCAATCTACATATTTGGTGTTCTCTTGAATATGTGCTATGTTTTAATGAATTCCCTCTAAAATATTTACAACCAAAGAAATCACAAAATTAAGGTTATTTTGTAGCATCTCAACCTTCTCAACTCTTCCTTCATGTATCTTGGTGTGGAAAATATATTTTTATCTTGATTCCAAACTTATGATATGTTGAGTTACTTTATCTAGTTGTGATCTTGCAGGTAAACTAAACACCACACTATACTTATTAAAAAAGTTTTTAATATCAAAATGATACCTATCTTTCTTACCACCTTCCATCATCAAGCATATTTCTACCTCAATAATTGTTCCTACCTCCATTAGACCTTAGTCCATATTCAACATCATAATTTTATCTTCAAGTGTAGGGTTCAACTCTAAGGAGCAACTCATGAACTACACAAACTAAACTTTCATAAACTGATTAACATTCTTAACAATTACCTTTTGTTCAAGTTTTTTTATGTAGGTGTATGGAAAGATGAGTCTATAGTGTTTTCTTCATGTATCTCAAAATATCACTAAAATCTAAAAATATCACACATAAGAAAATCCCAATTTGAGAAAAAGAGTCTATATTCCCTTTTTTGCAAGTTGTACCTTTCACCCTTTCACCATTCTTAGAGTGATTTTCATGACAAACCTATAACTAAGGGAAAATAAATTATCCCACTAGAAAAACAAACACCTACACTGACACTCCCTCTTAATGAGGCCATGTTAGGTACCCATGTACATATAAAATCCCCCAAAGAAGAAGAATCCCCCCACAAATAGAGATAGAACACCCCCTAGAATAGAGAATGAAGAAGAGAATGACTAAGTATCCCCCTTAAGTGGACACCAACCACACCCCAAGTAAAGCTAAAAAATGAAGGAAATTTCTCTCAATGAAGGGTTTGGTGAAGATGCCTACAATTTGATTTGATGTTAGATAGTACTTGAGATCAATGATCTCCTCATGATTAGCTCCCAAATTTAGTGCATGTGGATCTCAATTGCTTGGCATCTTGATGATGGACCGAATTGCGAGAGATCTAGATCACACTTTGGTTGTCACAAAATATGACTATTGGCTTTCAGAAGGGAATGCAAAAATTAGTGAGAATTTTTTGAAGCTAGATGACCTTAGTAGTAGCATTAACTGCTCCTCAATACTCAACCTATGGAGATGAAAGAGCATTAGCAAACTGCTTCTTTTTCGACCAACAAACTAGAATAGAACCAAGGGAGAAGAAATATACTAAAGTAAACTTGCGATCATGAGAATCACCTACCCAATCTGACTCTGTGTGTCCCACCAAGTGAAAATCCACACCCACTATATTGTGAATCCCATAATTGCGAGTACCCTTAATGTAGTGAAGAATCCTCTTAGCTACTTTCTAGTGCAACTCATGTGGATCCTACATGAATCAAGAGACCATGCCTACACCATATGAAGTGTTGGGTCTCATGTGATTTAGATAGATAAGGCTACCAATAAGTTGTTGAAACAAAGTGCCATCCACAAAAGGTGAAGAACACTTAGCCTCAAGTTTGACCCCTGATAGAAATGGAGTTGATGCAAGCTTACAATCAACCATGTGAAACCTATGGAGCATATCAAGTGCATAGTTAGACTATGCAAGAGAGACACTTGAAGAAGACTGAGTGATCTCAATCCCCAAGAAGTGTAATAAGCCCAATTTTGACATCAAAAATTGATCATAAAGGGTGGTTTCATTTCTTGAATGGTGGATGAGTGACTTCCTATGATCAAGTCATTGATGCAAAGAAACAAGAAGGTGCGAGTATCATCCTACTACAAAATATAGGTATTAGGATCAAAATGGCATCGAATGAGTCCAGTTTTAGAAGGAAGGAGTCCATCTTGGCATACCAAGCCCGAGGGGCTGTTTGAGGCCATAAAGAGACTTTTGAAGAGAACACACAAGTGAAAGATCCTAAAAAAAGCCTTGTGGCTGCTCCATATATATCTCCTCCTAAAGATTACCATGAATAAAATCAATCCTAACATCCATCTGATGAACTTCCCATCTATGTGCTACAACGATAGCAAGGACAAGTCAGATGGAATTTATTTTCAAAACGAGTGCAAAAGTCTCAGAGTTGTCAATCTTGAGAACCTGGGAGAATCCATTGGCAACTGAGTGAGCCTTATGCTTGTAAACCAACCCATCTATTGTAATTTTTTTTGATAGATCCAATTGCATCGAACAAGTTTCCTTTCCTTAGGAAGTGGGACTAAATCCCAAGTGTGGTTCCTCTCCAAGGAACAAAAATCTTTTGGTATCACTACATAGCACTTGGGGACACCAAACGCTTCTTCAAAGGACTATGGATTAGAATCCATGGCAAGGAAGAGATGTAAAGCCTCTTGAAATTATGATCATGTTCTCTTGTGATCAGAAGGATCCCCTACCTAATCCCCTACTGATTGAAATGTTTGATGAGCCCAAAGAGGCTCTATGACTAGAGAAGGAGGAGAGTTAGGAGGATAATAATACTTTGAAGGTGGGATATGTGAAGCCTCATAATTAGTGTCATAATCTAAAGTGGAGGAAGAAGAATCCTCATCATGATCATAAGGATTATGATCCTCTAAAGAACTGTCATCATGATGTAAGGAATTTAATATGATGGTGGTGGGAGAAGTGTTGAGAGAAGAATTAGAAGGACTCTTCTCAAAATGACACTCCTCTCAATGAACAACTCATGTGTGGTAGGATAGAGAAGCCTATAGCCTTTGACATAATTGGGGTATCCAAAAAATATGCAAGGCTTGCTCTGTGGATCCATATAATTTTGTTTCTTTTCTAGAATATGGGCCCATACACTAGATCCAAACACTCTAAAGTGCTTGATTAAGGGTTTCCAACTGGTCCAAGCTTGTAAAGGAGTTACCCCCTTTACAATTTTATGATGAATATAATATAACACACAAACTTAATGGATTCTACCTAGAAAGGTCGTGCCAAAGACTTGGAGTGAATCTTATGATTGGCCATCTCTTTTAAGGACCAATTCTTTCATTCTATAACTCCATTCTATTGAGGACTGTAGGGAGTTGTATGCTACAAATCAATGCCTTCTATTGCAAAATAATGCACAAAATTGTGGTTCACATACTCCCCCATTATCTATATATAGAAATTTGATGGATTTTCTAGTTTGTTTATATGCAAAATCCTTGTATTCCAAGAATGAATCAAAGACTTCAAACTTCTATTTGAGAAAATACACAAGGGTGTACCTAGAAAATTCATCAATGAATATCAAAACATATTGGGTTCTATTGAAAGATGATTGGAAATGGGCCTAACAAATCACTATGTACCAACTCCAAAAGATGTGAGGCTCTCCAAGATTTCCATTTGTCAAATTTCTCTTCAGGATTCTTGCCAAGAATGCATCCTTGAAAAAAAACATCAGAAAAATGAACTATAGGCAATCCTGTAACCATGTCCTACTAACCGAGTTGTTGCAAATAGTGGTAGTTCAAGTGGCCAAAATGTTGATGCCAAAAATTAAGCACATCATCTGAATGAGTGAGTAGAACATACAAAGGTGGATTAGTAACAAAGCAAGAGAACACATAAAGTTGAGATGGATGATCTGATCTCCCAATTGCAACTGTATAATCATTGTGCAACTCACAAATCACCACTGAATCAGGAGTAAAATCAACCCGTTTACGTGTACCTATGAGTGATTTGATAGATTGATAAGAGATTAGTTGACCATGAGGGCACACAAAAAAAATTCTGAAATATTCCATCCCCTATATCAATAGACCCTCTCCCACACACCTCAATAGGAGTGTTGTCACCCATCAAAATGGAAGGCATAATACATGGCTCCAAAGATACAATTTCATCTTCAAAATAAGCCATGTGGTGCGAGGCATCTAAATCAAGAACTTAACTAGATGGCGGAGAATCAACTACTATAAGGGCCTTGCCCTTTCCTTTCCCCTTGTTGTCTTTAAACTTGTGAGACCCCTCATCTAAACTCTATTTGATGAAATCAAGAACATTGAGATTATTCTTTTCAAGAATGTGTGTCAAGTGATATACTTGTTTCTTCAAACATTTTTGCTCATGATGAAAAGGTCATTTACAATAGGCATATTTTAACTTCTCTTTCTTAGACTTGTTGCCATTTAAAGAGGAGGTATTATTAGATACTTTTGGAGCAACTAATTTTTTATCCTTCTTCACTTTGCTATTATTTTATTTATTATCCTTATTAACACTTTGTCTTTTCTATTCATTTGTGTCATGGTTGGTAGCCAAGGCATATGACTTAGGGGACTATAGAGTTCCCATATGGATTAGCTTATCTTGCTATCATGTGAGAGAAGAAGCAAAACCTTCCAAATATGTCACGGTGAATTTAGACCCAAATGCATCCTTAGTAGCATAGAAGGTAGAAAAAAATACTGAATATTTAGAACTTAGCTTAGAGAGAATACTTAGAATCAATTCTTCATCTTTCTTATCAATTCCACATTGCTTTAGCTATAACCTTAGTGATTTCAATTTGGTGAAGAAATATTGAACTATTTTAAAGTTTCCTGGACTTAAAATGATTAGTTTATTTTCCAACATATGACCCCTCATAGAATCTTGGGTGCCAAATAGAGATTCTAATTTTTTCCATATTTTATTTAGAGTATTCAAAGATTCAATATGAAAGAGAAAATAAGGAGATACAAACAAAAATTATGCTCCATATGCTTCATCACATCTATTAAACCACTTAATCTTTTATTCATATTTAGTAGGTTCAATTTCTAATCCCATTGTTATTCTATACAAACCAAGACTTCTTAAGTGAATTTGAATTTTAGACTTCCACTCAAAATAGTTGTATACAGTTAGAATAGGAATTATTGTTTGATCCATCATGAAGATATGAAAAAAAGAAGTGTAAAAATAAAATGAACACAAGAACTCCAAAACACCCCCACCATTTTCACTAGTATAACCCCCTCAAATATTATAATGTTGGCACTTTATAGTTTAGTGTGTTTACAAAACCTTTCCTAAGATACAATGCTCAGTAGGCTTACAATAGCCAAAATAAAAAAAATGATACAAAATGAAGCTAAGACAAAATATGGAAAAATTAGCTTGATATATGTGTATTTCTCTTCACTACCTTTCCAATGCCTATTTGTTTCTAGAAATTAGAACACCGAGGTGAATGTTATGGCCTATTGAAGAAATTGACAACAAACAACTTCAACTTGAAATATCTAGAAAAAATAGAAAAAATATTTTCAATACCTCCAGATAGAAAGTGCTCATCTCCATCTTTTCAATGATATCTCGTTTTCAAAAAATAGACACCATGGAAAAAAGTTATGCAAGTTTGAAAAAAAGGTCCAATTTGGCCTATTGGAGGGCCTTGGTGGCCCCTTGGTGGCTGGATGGTAGTGCTACTGGTAGTGGCCATTGGGAAGTAGAGTGGTGATGATTTGGGTGATGGTCTGTGATAGTTGGCAAGCTGAAGTCATAATTAGTGCAATGTCGGTCATGGTTAAATCAAATGTTGGCATCACCATTTGTTTGACTGCTAGCAGTCGGTGGTTGAGCCGCCCTACTGATGGTTTTGTGCACCCCAATGAATGGTTGTGGGTCAAGGGTTAAGTTCCCAGTGGTAGTTACTCCAATGCTTATTAAGCACTAAATCACTTAAACAAAAGTGCTAAGTGCTTTGTTTTAAAGTGCTTAAAATACATTTTTAAAAAACTTTTGTAATAAAAATCATACGACTTGCTATGTTGGGGGGGTTGTACAACCCTCCTAGCAATTTTGTTTTGCCTTGATGCCTATCGACACGGAATATAGGTGAATTTTATTTCAAATTTGATCTCCTTAGCCTCCTAAATATAGTGGCAAGGCCCTTTTTGGCTGAAAATGCTCCTGTAAAAACCTGTTCACCAGATCTAAGCTTCAAAACCTATGTCAAGCAATCTCCAAATTAGATGAAATGAAATCCAATTTTGAATTTCTTGATCCTCTTGGACACATTAGAATAGTAAAAAATACTACACGTATAAAATTTTTTTTACAATCACCTAAATATCACAAAACACATATGTAATATGAAGAGGTTATTAAATCTTTGCAAACCCTTTATGATTCTCTAAATAATTCAAAACATAAGAGAAGAGAATATGAGAATTTACAAGACCTTACATAAAAAATTTAATCACTCAATTAGGAATCTAATAACTTAGATTTCTCAAAATAAAGCTCTGATACCATGTTATAAATCTAAAATAGATTGAATAACCCAAGGAACTTTATAAGAGAAATTCAAAGTTACATAAACTAGAAAAACATAAACAATGCAAACCAGAAATCCGAGAGATACACAATATCAAGATGACATAATTGCATTAAGAGCTTCCAAGATAAAAAAATGAAAGCTAGGTAGTGAATTTATATAGAACTAAGGAGATTATGGAGGTGGCAAATCAAACAATACAAATTGACCACCACTAACCAACAATATTACATGAAGTGATGAAAAAGTAAATACTCTACCATTAAAGGGTGGAGACAACTCATCACTTTATCTCCTAGTTATTAAATGATAAAATCATTTAATTATCCTAAGAAAGCTTAATAAAAGTGTAGGTAAGACCTATAACTAAGGGAAAATAAACTATCCCACTAGGAAATAAAAACCTACACCAACACTTAGCAATGTCTTGTGGCTCTAATTTTGATTGCTATCCTTGCTTCTTAATTTTTTCCTTAGCAACCTCTTTAGGTTCTAAATTTTCCTTTCTTTTCTTTGACTTCCGTATGTAATCATTGTTGGGAAAATGTGTCTCAACCTTAAAATGACATAAGGTACTTTTGATATGACTTAAGAAACGCCGCCGCCCTCCTCCCCGAAAGGGGTCCAGGGGCCGGCGTCCTGGTGGGGGATCGGGGGTAGCTCCCTCGAAAGCTAAATTTTATATAAATTGTATTGTTGTAAATCTAGACCATTCATCATTAGGTCACAAATTTGAGGTTCGATATTTTTTTTGATTGATTTGCCCTAGAAGGAAACCCTATTTTATGAGCACGTTGTATTACAACTATGTATTGTGATGTATTCTGAGAGTCTAATAGCAGTTGTGTTGCCTCTGGATCTCTAGTTGGTGATAATCCTATGAGAAATTTTATCTGCAAGTATATTATAATCTTTTCGATTTCTAAATAATATATTGGATGAATTTTGGAGTGTGGATTTTTTTTCTCCCAAAAGGGTTTTCCCCATGTAAATCACCGTGTTGTGGTATGCATGATATTTATATTTAGTTTTGTTTAAGTTTCTGTAACTGTTAAAGATCTGTAAATGTTTGCATTACCTCATCTCAAGATTAGTGTAGGAAGTTGTTCCACTACCTTATCTTCCTTACAAGTGGTATCAAAGCTTGATCACCTTTGGTTTTAGTTGTGGGTTGTTGGGTTTTTTGAACTAATCCAGATTTGAGTGGGAGCTTGTGTAGAAGATACTTTATGATCTTATTGTAGGAATTTTTAGATGGAAATTTCATTAGGGAGAACATAGGTGGATAATTTTTTTGGAAATAATTTTGAAATGTGGAAGATAAAGATGGAGGATCTATTGATAGATCAAGATTTGTGGGATGCTATTGATGAGAATGTTTCAAGGCCTATAAATTGTAATTTGGCTACTTAGTATGATGTTATGAACCATAAAGCCAAGGGTCTAATTGGATTGTTCTTGGAAGACTCTATTTTAATCAATGTACATGAAGAGACCTCTGCACATAAACTATGGAAGAAACTTGTGAGATGTATCAAGCCAAAAATTTTAGTGGACAATATTTTCTTGAGGAAGAAATTGTATTCCTTGAGAATGGAAGAGGGTGGATGAATTACATACCACCTAGAAGCATTCAATATGTTGGTGGCTCAATTGGCATCAGTTGGTGTCAAAATGGATGAGGAGGAGTAATGTCAGATCTTTCTTTACTCTTTGCCTAATTTATGGGATTCTCTTGTTATGGCTATTGGGAGTAATTTTGTTATATTCAAGATTGAAGATGTGGTGGGTTCTTTGATTTTCAAAGAGATGAGGAGGAAGGTATCCATTAGTTCCAAGGAGGACCTAAATATTTGTGGAAGACCTAAGGAAAAAGGAAAAAATAATGAGAAGTGTGATAAATTGAAGTCCAAGGGGAGATCCAAATCTCTTGGAAAGTCCAAAGTTATTTGTTGGAATTGCGGTAAGCCTAGACATATTCGTAAGGACTGCAAAGAAGAAAAAAAGAAGAAAAAGAAGAAATTTGATTCAGATTTTGAGTCCGAGAAGGAAGATGGTGATGCATTCATTGCAACTTTGGAAATTGTGTAGGTAATGATGCATGGTTAATTGACTTGGGTGCATCTTTATTTACAACCTTTAATAGAAATTGGTTTTCTGAATATGAATAATTTGATGGAGGTAAGGTGTACTTGGGTGATGATTCCTATTTAAGTATTGTTGGTCATGGTAAAGTTAGAATTAGGTTTCTTGATGGTAGAATAAAAAGTATTAATGGTGTCTTGCATATCCATGGATTAACATGAAATTTTTTATTTGTGAGAAAACTAATAGATGCAGGTGTGTAAGTAGTATTTTATGATGTAGGATGCAAGATTGTTAGAGGTGCTATGGTGATTTCTAGAGGTGTTAGATATGATAAATTGTATAAGCTCGATGCATGCACTGTTGAGTGCAATAGTACTTCTGTGAAAAAGTCTATAGAAGAGGTGAGGGTTTCATTTTCAATAGATGGCCATGGCTTCTGGGTACCCAAGGATGCTCTTTCTTCTGAATCAAAGTTACTTGTAGAAAAAACTATGTTATGGCACCAGAGACTTGGCCACATTGGAGAAAATGGTTTAAGAACCTTGAAAAAATGAAAAACCTTGTTGAAGGTTTGTCTTCTTGTAATCTTGAATTTGATTTTTGCGAGCATTGAATTTATGGAAAACAAAATTGTGTTCAGTTTTATTCGAGTTCTCATTAATCTTATGCTGTATTGGATCTTATTCATTCTGATGTGTTTGGTCCTATAGATGTTCCTTGAATTGGTAAATCCACATATTATGTTTTATTTATTGATGCTTATAGCATAAGGACATGGGTGTATTTTTTGAAGAGTAAATTTGAAGTTTTCAATTGATTTAGAGAATTTAAAGAAATGGTTGTGTTGTAGACTGGAAATAAAATAAAATGTTTGAGGATTGGTAGTGGCAGTGAATTTTTCTCTAATGACTTTGATAGATTTTGTAAAGATTGTGGTTTTCATAGACAAAAGAAAACTCCGTATTCCCCACAATAGAATGGAGTTGCAGAAAGAATGAACAAAATATTGATGGAGAAGGCTGGGAGTATGTTAAGTGGTGTTGGTCTAGAACAAAGTTTTTGGGCTGAAGTTGTTGTTACTTCTTGTTACCTGATTAATAGGTCTCCTAAATTAGCTCTTGTTGATAAGATGCCTATAGAGGCATGGTCGGGTCACAAGAATTCATTAAGACATCTTAGAGTTTTTGGTTGTGAGGAATATGCACATGTGCCAAAGGAGAAGCAAACAAATTTGGAGAACAAAGATTTGAGATGTATCTTCATCAAATATAGTTATGGTGTGAAAGGATACATGCTTTGGGATCCTATTGCATAGAAGGTAATATATAGTAGAAGTGTTATTTTTGTAGAAACTAAGACTTCTTCTATTACATTGCAGCCAAAAAAAAGTAAACATGAGGATGCGATTCAATTTCCTTCTACACCTGAGAAAGTTGAATCGAGGCCCATAGATAGACAAGAAGTTGAGGAGAGCTGATATAGCTCTAAATATTTAGAAGAGGAGGAAGAACCTCAAACTCAACTTGTTTGTAGGTCTACAAGGCATAGATAACCGCCTGAAAGGTATTCACTTGATGATTGGAGATGTATTTTTGCTTTGAATACTAACATGGATGAACCTAGATTGGTATAAGAGGCATTAGGTATGAATGATGCAAAATCTTGGAAGATTTCTATGGATGAAGAAAAGCCAGCTTTGAAAAAGAATGATACATGGGATCTTGTACCATTTACTAAAGAAAGAAAACCTATTGGTTGCAAATGGGTGTTCAAGAAAAATATTTGTTCAGATGGAGGTATTGAGAAGTACAAAGAAAGGTTGGTTGCAAAAGGTTACTCTCAAGTTGAGGATGTTGATTATGATGAGATATTTTCTCTTATTGCAAAAATGACATCCATTGGATTTTTTATTTCTATTGCCGCTTCTTATAATTTAGAGGTCGAGAAAAAGGATGTGAAAAATACTTTCCTTCATAGTGACTTAAAGGATGATATTTATATGACACAAACATAGCACTACATGGTGAAAGGTAAAAGTAAATTGGTTTGAAAATTGAAGAAATCTTTGTATGGCCTAAAACTAAGTCCTAGGATGTGGTACGACAAATTTGATATATATGTGTTGAGTTTGAGATATGAGAATTCTAAATTAAATCATTGTGTTTATTATAAAATTGATGGTGATCATTTCTTGTTTATTGCATTATATGTTGATGATATGTTATTAATTTATTGGTAAAGGGAAAGGTATGATTTCAAAACTGAAATCTCAACTTTCTGGTAAATTTGAAATGAAAGACCTTGGTGTAGCTAAACAGATTATTGGGATGGAAATTAAAAGAGATAGAGTTAATAGAAAGCCATAGCTTGGCCAAAGTAAGTATGTCAATTCAATTTTATAGAGGTTTGATATGCATTATTGTAGACCATTGTGTGTTCTTGTTTCAGTCAATATCCTCATTAGAGATGGAAGACATGAGAAGAGTGCCTTACCAAAGTGCAGTTGGAAGTTTGATGTATGCTATGGTTTGTACTAGACCAGAATTTCCCAAGTAGTGATATATATTTTTCTTCAGATATATGTCTAATCTTGGTAGATTTCATTGGGAAGCAATTAAATGAGTCTTTAGATATTTGCATGGTACCTCAAAATATTCCTTGTGTTATCATAGTAATATGACTAAAGATGAGATTTCCCTTGATATTCATGGTTATGTGGATTCAGACTAGGCAAATGATGTTGATAGGAGATGATCCACCAGTTCTTATGTGTTTACTTTATTTGGTGGTGCAATTAGTTGTATGAGTAAGTGATAGGATGTGGTTTTTTTGTCAACTACTGAAGTTGAGTATATGGAAGCTACTCATGCTTGTAAAGAAGCCATTTTGCTTAAGAGACTATGTTTAGATATTGAAATGAAAGGTGCAGTGATAATTTATTGTGATAGTTAGAGTCTGATATGTCTAACTAAGAACTTGACATTTCATTCCAGGACCAAGCACATTGATGTACAATATAATTTTGTTAGAGATATGGTCGAAGATGGTAGGGTGAAGCTGGTTAAGGTAGGGACTTTGATGAATGTTGCTGATTCTTTAACTCAACCTATGAGCATAGAGAATTTTAGATGGTATTCAAAGACTATGGGATTTTGACCCCTAGAAATTAAGAGATGATGTTTATACACCCTCTCGTTGATCTCACAAGGTGTTCAACAAGTGGGAGATTTGGTAGGAAAATGTGTCTCAACCTTGCAATTACATAAGGTACTGTTGTTACGTAAGCGACAAGGGTTGTAGGGGGAGGGGGTACTCCGCCATTAGGGGTTCAGGGGGATCATCCCCTCATAGGGGGGTCCGGGGGTCACACATCTCGGTGAGGGCTTGGGGGTAGCGCCCCTGAAAGCTAAATTTTATGTATATTGTATTATTGTAAATCTGGATTGTTCATCATTAGGTCTCAAATTTGATGGTCGATATTTTTTTGGATTGAATTGCCCTAGAAGGAAACCCTATTTTATGAGGGAATTGTATTATGACTGTTTATTATGATGTATTTTGAGAGTCTGATAGCGGCCACGTTGCCTCTAGGTCTCCAGTTGGTGATACTCTTGTGAGAAGCTTGCTTTGCAAGTATATTCCAATCTTTGTGATTTCTAAATAATATATTGGGTGGATTTTTGGAGTGTGGGGTTTTTATCTTGAAATGGTTTTTCCCACATAAATCACTGTGTTTTGGTATGCATGCTATTTATGTTTATTTTAGTTTAAGTTTCTATAACTGTTAAAGATCTGTAAATTTTTGCATTATCCTCCTCTCAAGATTAGTGTAGGAAGTTGTTCTGATACCTTAGCTTCCTTACAATCATATATAAATATTTTATTTGAATACCTCATTTTGAGTAACTCAAAGTATTCATGAAAGGGAACTTGATATTTAGACATCCCTTGATACTAGTCTAGGATTCTAGTGTTCTTAAGTTTGTAAATATTTGTCTCTTATTTTCATCCGTGTCTCTTGATCTTTCAAATACCATTCCATTATTTTATCCATTTTCTCTACTAAGTCACTAATATGGTCTATAATAAGCTCTATAAATTATTCTATGTGATTTACTATCACGATTCATATTGTTGGTAAGCTCACAACTTTAGTAAAATATGATTTCTATTTCATTAGATTGCATTAAAAGTTAGATTTAACCTCACAGGTTGGCAAGATCAAAGCTTTGATACCATTGTAATGTCCCTAGCTAGGGATCATAAAAAATATGTAATTATCTATTAAAATTTTGATGGTTCAAATTAAAATAAATATGAAAAGTAAAGTATAGATTCCAAACTTCAATATAAAATCTCGATCAATTGTAATAAAGATAAAAACCAGTAAGTGAAACCACCATGCATCCAAAAACATGGATATTATGGTAGACTTAATAGTATAAAAGGCTAATATAAATTTAGAAACCCGAGAAAATATCAATCATAATGACTCATGATAGAAAATTTAAATATTAGTGAATAATATAAACACAAAATTCCTGAACATTTGAATAATCAATGTTGATTTAGTAGGATAGTAAGTACAAACAAAAAATTTATTGTATGATAGCACCAAGTAATACCTCAAACATTACATAGAATACTAGATATAGGTATACAATTCATCATAAATATATATTTATTCATTTCAGCACATGGTGATAAAAAATTCCACTCATAAATAGGACATATCTATATAGATTAGGTAGAAACCTCAGTGTTGGTGCAAGATCTAGAAAAATAGTGGCTAGAAGTTTATAACTACAATAAGAATAAGGTGAATAAATAATAAATAATATATGACATGATAGAAATATGTACAACACCCTTTATTAATGGTATAATAGAAATTTATGGTGACTATAATGTATCTATAATTGTTTTAGGAAGCTAGTTACAATAACAAAATTAATATAGTAACTAGAAAATGGTGAATATATCCCTTAATATCAACAACAAGGGTTGTAACACATCGATAATGATTAAATAGATACTATTAATATTATTTGGAAGCTAATAAATGATGAATGGTGATTGAGTAACCTTGGTATAGAAACAACAAGGTCTTGCGATCCTTCAAAATAATAGATGTAAGCTTGAACAATAACAAATAATGTAATTGGTCTGATAATTCCTACACAAGAATAACTAATAAATTTTCAATTAGATTTTCTTGTAAATACTGGATTGATCCAATCCTCCATAGATGAAAAATTGAAAATAAACTTTATAATCATGAAAAAACAATCCCCCATATGGAATTGCCTCAAATAAACAAGAGGGTTTTTTATCCTCTAGATCTCCTATAATAGTGGTTTTTATCCTTAAATTTTTGAACTCTAATATTGGAATTGAAAACAATGAAAAAATGGATGATTTTATTTGTGAAAATGAAATTTTATACGAAGCTTTTAGGCCCTCGATTTGAATTTACTTTTCCCTCCAAGTGTTTTAAAACACTTTTTAAGTAAAATATTATATAGGTATAGTTATGTCTCATTTAGATGATCACTTTATTAAAATAATATTTAAATTTCTTTTTTGAAATAAACTAGTTGGCCCTAGCTTAAATTATTATTAGAATATTTTCCTTATTTTTATCCCTTAGCCTAGATGAAATAAGGAATAGGCCATGAGTCCTCAATTCTTTTAATTCTGAAAATGGGATGCAACTCCCCAACTTTTATACTAGGAAATTATGGGACAAAACATGGACTAACAATTTTATTATGATATAAAAGTAGCATTGAGAAATCCATGCAACACAACTATGTGCTCAAGGTGCCATAACATGTGATGGCACAATTTACACACACAAAAATACACACATCATGGTGACATAGGTAGGATAAATCAAACACCATGAAAAAAATAACATGAATGCTACAAAAAATGAGGCATGGAGGAGAGACAAGGCCCCCAAAATAATTGGTACATTATCCAACTATCTTTATCAAACCACCCTCCAAATCCCAATGGGATGTGACAGCTATAAATTTCAGCTACCAAGGACCTTATCTTCTTACCGGGGTCACTCCAATTCCTTAACCATCAATAGGGATTAGAATTGGGCCAAGTATACTACTTAGAGACTTGTATTAGATACTAGGAAGCTTGATGCTTGAAAAATGGGTATCAAGTTCCTTAAAGTCCTGATACCTTAGTATCGAGTTCCTCAAAACCTTGATATTGTGACAAGTGGGTATTGAGATCCTTGAGATCCTAATACACTAATAAATGAGTATTATGCTCCTTTGAATCCTAATACCAAGATATCAGGATCCTTGGAACCTCGATACCTCGATAGTATTGGGTTCATTGGAACTTTGATACCTTAATATGAAGGTCCTTTAAATCTTGATACTCCAATAGGCCAATATAAAAATCTAAAGAGGTTTGATACCAAAAAACATGTATTGAAATCCTTGCAAGTTTGATCCCCCATAAAAGGTAGAAAATCATAATATATAAAAAAATACTAAGGTCCAAGGGTCAAGACATATTTATCCATTTCATTAGTTTGACTATCAATACATTGAATCCCCACCTTTTTACAAGTATAGTAATCATAAGAAAACCCTATTGAAGGTGGTAGAGTTTAGAATGATTTTATATCCTAGTAGGGCATCAAGGATCTAGGAACTTTGATACTCCGAAGGAAATCTATAATAATATCTCTAACTCAACCAACTACACAACTAAACTAGAAAAAATTCATTCCCTTTTCACAAACACAACATAAGAACACAAAGCATATATTTTCATTATCCTAACATGAAAATAAAAAAATATAATTCTTAAAATCTATATACAAAAAGGACATCAATACCCCTTCCCCACAATTCCATTTTATCAAATAAGATTTAAGAGACAACAAGATGATTCCTTTTTAAAATAAGAACCCAATTATATTTAATGGAATTACATTACAATTTAGAAGATAGGGGATACTACAATTTTAGGAGCTACACAATGCAACTAATATGATTACATGTGAGGTATAATTCCATGAGTTAAATTTCCAAATTTACAAATATAAGACTAAACGTAAGAGTAAGGAACTTCTATAGGTACACCATCTTAGCTCCTCTAGAACTTGTAGTCCCCAATAATGGTTTCATGCCATCCAACCACATAGTACTCATAGGTCCACCCCACCATGCTAGGGGATAGTCATAGGAAAAATATTATAGTCAAAATAGAAAGGGAATAAAATTTTACTTATAACAACACAATACATACAACATAGGTTTGATCACATGAAAAACCAAGGAATTCATCAATCACACACAAGGACTAGAGAAGGGTATCAATTTAGATGTAAAATTAGATGATTCAAGGATGATGATATTAGAGGAAGGAAAGAAGTTTCATCATTGTAGCTCCACAACTTTATATGATAGAGTACATGACCTCTTCTTTGGGTGGAAATAATCTTGACACCCAACACCTCAAAAGTGATGACATATCCATGACGCACATATTGAGCCTACATAAGCACTTTGAAAATGTCATCGAATGATGTCCATGCTGGGTCTTTACTAAATCCATTCTTTCACCAAAATTCATATCTTGGATCATTTTAATTACCCATGAGTTTATTTAGTTATCACTTATTTACAATATTTCCTGCTTATTGCAGCCATTGACATCAATTTTGAACTTGAAACAATAACATAAAAGGCCACTAAACCTAGATATTAGGTTCCTCACACTTCAATCAACTCTTGGATACAACATGGAAATCGATCACAAGAGAAAAACCACAAATTATAATAGGGTTTCAACATGGTTCCACACAAAGAGGGTAATACTAATTTCATGCAAACATTCTTGCAAAATATATTAAATAATAATTCTAAAATAGAGATGTTTTCTCATAATAAGAATACCCTTATGCCAGACACCCACACACATCAACATTTATTTCACAAAAACATGCCCAGTATCATTCCATAATAATAAATATGATATTTTCAAATTTTTGAATGATCTTTATCCTATAATTTACGTTTACCCAATCCTAATTATCCACCATTGCGTTTTCCTTACTCATGGTGTGATTTTGCAACTAGGAAACCATCCTTGCTATTTCCACTCACTTGATAAGGGTTCAACGATACAATATAATAAGAGAGAGAGAGAGAACAATTTATTATAAAACCCCTTACATGACCAAGATGGTTGTACCATTCCACCATCCCTCCTTTCACCTAGCCTCTACCATGACATTCAATTCTCATCGTTTCCTATCCTTTGCAATTTATAATTTTTTTATTTGTTTTCCCTCACATTGTATTTATCCCAATTTTTTTGAAGGGTGTTAATAATATTGGCCTACTAGTAAGCCCTCTTCCATGACTATTAATGTAGATTAGTTTATATTTGTTTTAAACATCCATAATAAATCAATATTAGAAATTACCTTAATCCTAATTTCCTTGATTGCTAGTTTATTATGTAATAGCACCAAGTATGGATTCATTCTATGAAACAAAAATAATAAAGGAAGGCATTACAAAACCATAAATTACATACACATGACCATATTATAACTTTTAACCTAAAAAAATCTAAAATTTCTATTTATTCAAATCTTGGTATACACAGTTCTTTTAAAACATTTATAATACTTGAATTAAGTATGAAAGGATTTGGTGAACATATTTGGCCCCAAGTGATGCATTTGATATAAGAACCATAGGGGAAACCACTCTGAATTGCATATTTAGGTTGGGTAATAATCCTATACCTACACACTCAGTAAAGACATTAAGCATACTAATATACATATATAATAGCCAAAGCAATGTAAAATCACCCAACGAGGTACAAAATCACATATAATCATCACATCATAATATTGCTTGGCCAAATATACATAATTCCCATGAAATATGATAATTAGTAAACCTCCAAACGCTAGCATAGAAATCATAAGATTCTTCCAAGATCATATACATAAATAGAAACACATCCACCAAATAGGATAAAATACAAACATTATCAGATCTTCACATGAGGATATCTCATGCATCATACATAATACATTAAGAATCCAAATACCAATAAAAGATTACATTAATAACAGTTTGATGGTAAAAGAGAATACAATATAATGATAATTAGGGCTACATTTAAGACTCAAAATGATTGTACAAATGTTAGGGATGCTACATCCTCCCTCTAGAACTAGGCTTACTCCTGGAAGGCTAAAGATGGGGGTACAAAGCCCTAAAAAGAATTGCATCCTCCCAAGTGGATAAATTATCATCAAGAGAGTCCCACAAGATCCTTGATCCAACTCTCACCCCCGAAGGGTCAAATTTTTTTGCTATAATATTTGAATGTACTCCAACAAAATATTTCTATATGCTCTATCCTAAAAGGTGCTCCAATCAAGAACATGTGTCATATCATGGATATATTATATCAATACATAAATATGGAACACATCATGGATATGTGAGAGGCTAGGTAGCAAGGCAAGGTGGTAGGTTATTGGACCAATCCTCTTAAGGATCTCAAATGGTCCAAAAAATTATGGTGTGCTCTTTGAGCCTTTATTGTAATAGGTTGGACTCTTATGCTATCAAACACTTAAGAACATATGGTCACCCATGGAGAAATGTTGATCTGATATCTTGACATCGATATAATTCTTCTATTGATCTTGGGTAGTACATAAATACTCCCTAATTTGAATAACTTGCTACTCCATTTCTTGAAGCATCTCAAGACCCAAAAAAAGAGGTAAGAGTACAAAATTGTGTCACACTTTTATCAAAGAATCGACCAACACATATACAAATTTCAACTTTGATTGCATAAAAATGGCCTTTATGTTTTGAATTTCAAAATGATGTAAACTGATGAAATGTAGAACTCTCGATGAAGTTTATGCTTGTAATTTTTTGAAGTTTTTAAAATTTGTTTTGATATTATTTTTGAATAAATTTAAGAGAAGCTTTGAATTGCAGAAAAAATTCAAGAAAAAATGACATCGAGTCGACGTCACAAAAAAAGAGAGAAAACAATTTTATTTTCCCTTATTTTTTTCCCAAATAGATAACTTCAATATCTAGTGCAGGGAAAACAATTAAATACATATTGTAGACACATAAAAATGGCCTAGACCCGCAAACCACATTTTTCTATATCATGTTTCGTCTCAACATAACTAAAATATTTAATTATGTCCTATAGTCCAATGTCAACTATTAATTAAATAATTCTTAATTATTTAATTAATTCCCATCTTTTATTCCTCCTAGCTATTTAAATAAATAAATTACATTTATTATTTAAATACGTCGCTAATTGCTTATGTTACTCTATAATTAAATAAATTCCTAAATTTATTTAATTATTATTAGTCCATTACTTCCTCCTGATTATTTAAATAAATAAAATTTATTTATTTATTTAATACGTCATTAATTATTTATGTCTGCTCATAATTAAATAAATTCCTATTATTTATTTAATTATTATCCTCTCCAACTTTCTTTATTTAATTAATTTTCCTCCACAATTAAATAATTTTAATTATTTAATTATCTTATTGATTTTCTTTCTAAATTTAAATAAAAGATTTTATTTAAATTGGCAATTTCCCTCTTTCCAAGTAAATAATTTTAAATTATTATTATTTATTGTGACATGAATTCATCATTTTGGAATTAATTTAAAATATTAATTTCAAAATAACATTTCTCTTCACAAATTAAGTTATTTCTAAAATAACTTGATTTTCTAACTCATCCTTTTTCACTTACTAATTCTTATCGCATTGTCACAACTATTCTCATACCTTGATTTAATTTCTTACATTAAATCTTGTCCACTCAATTTAAATTTCATTCTAGAGTTTCCCTAACCCTAATTAAGGGATTGCTATTTTGAATCTTGACCACAGATTCTAGGGCATTTCTTAATCTTTGATCTCATTCGTCCATCAAAAATTGCATTTTCTATAAAATGCCAATTTTGTCTTCATTTTTTCATCTCTTGACATCTAGGAAATCTCTTAAAAAAGTCTCTTAATTTTATCTCTCAGCATTTACACTTCTTCTTCTTCATCATCTTGCATTCTTGCAATTTTATATTTAAATCCTTCAACACTTGTTTAGGACTAGTCCATAATATAGAGTTGCTCATCAAAATCTAAGGGCACTTCACATTTCAACAAGTTAGAAGGTACAATGGAAGTCAGCCATGGAGGATGAAGGACTGGGTGAGATCTCTCCTTTTTGTTCTTTATTTTAAATTCCTTTGCATTTCATTATCTATTGTGGATTTAGGTATTTGCATGTGTGTAGCTAACATCTAATCTTGTAGAAAAATCCATAGTTACACATATTTTCCTCATAATAACTTTTTAAAATCAAACTTACCGGAATTTGATAGTTTTCCTTTGACGTCAACTTTTGTCTAATTTTTTTTTATCATTTTTAATGCAGATCAAGAAAGGTGGGCCTTATCAGGCTAACCGATAATGCAGTAATTACTCAAAACAAGAGGAAATTAAAATGACAAGAATCACAAAACAAAATTATAATTGCACTCACAATTTTTGATTACAATTCATTAACACATTACATTTACATGTCAATATGCCCCCTTACAAGAATCTTCTACACAATCCATACATTCCCAATTCAATCTCAACAATTTCTCCCACCTTCGATCTTCGACCTTCGACCTTCCAAATTTTGACCCCCTTCCCCTTGCAATTCATGCTGAATTCAAATTTATTTGACCATTTCCATTCTAGTATCCAATTCAAATTTTCACCCTCGATCTGATTGTAGATCTATAGTTGCCAAGCATCTCACAAACCCACCATACCCTTTCCATAATGGTTGCGGGGTAGTGGTTTCAACTGACTACAACCATCCCGCAATACCATAACCATTCATAGCAATGACCACGGGGTTGCGATTTATGATGTCCCCTATGCTACCATGAGCCTCTAGATGTTCCATCGTGGGGTAGTGGTAAGAGCTGAAATGAATAGAAATTTCATCTGTAGGAGTGCGGTATAGACACCTCCCGAACCATAATGCAACTTCCTACAAAATAAAATAATAGCAATTCTTTTTTGGGTGATGAGGATTTCCCATACGCTCGAGATGCTTCTGCATCAGACACTTTGGGTAAATGAAATGTTCCATAAGCGAACAACTTAGGAAAATTTTGGTGCATTTAGGATAGGAATCCCAAACTTCACTAGGTCTGATGCACTAATCCATGAAGCTTCATTAGCTGCACTATCCTCTTCACATCTGCACTCATTCTTGGCCAATAATAGCTCTTTATCAGTTATGCCAATGTCTTATCCACTCCAAAATGTCCACTCAGACTTCCACTATGATTTTCTCTCAAGAAATTCTCCCTGATGGAAGCTCGAGGTATACACAACCTCTTCCCTTTGAGCAACAAGTTCTCCATAATAAAATAATCCAACCATGGAGTTTTGTCTAACCCCATTGGGTTCTTACAAGCTTCACAAGCTTCCCTGAAATCAACATCCTTTTCATACAATTCTCCCATAGAATCAAACCCAACAACAAACATCTCCTACTCAAGGCATCAACAAACTCATTTGAGTTCCCACTTCTATGCTTCAAAATAAATTAATAACTTTGAAGAAACTCAACCCATTTCACATGTCTTTGATTCAACTTACCTTGGATATGGATGAACTGCAAAGCCTGATGATTAGAGTACAAGACAAACTCCTTGGGTAGAAAATATGCCTCCATCTCTTAAGTGCCTATACAATTGCATAAAATTCATGATCATACACAAAATATTCCCTTTTAGCCTCATTGAGCTTCTCGCTAAAATATGCTATGGGTCTGCCCTCTTGACTCAAAATACCTCCTATTGATGCCCCACTTGCATCACAATCAACCTAAAACACCTTCCAAAATTTGGAAGTGCTAATATAGGTTGCTTTGTCACCTTTACCTTCAAAATATTTAAACTCCTTTCTGCTATTGCTTTCCACACAAACTCTCTTCTAGTAACCTTCACTGTTTCCATTATTGGGGCAAAAATACCAGTGAAATTCCTTATTAACTTTCTATAGAAGCTTGCCAAGCCATGGAAACTCCTGGCTTCAAACATACACCTTGGTGAAGGCCAATCGATGATGGCTTTCACTTTTTTTGCATCCATTTTTAGACCACTACTAGACACCACAAAACCCAAATACACTAGTTCTTCTTTCATAAAACTACACTTTTTTAGATTAACCAACAAGTTTTATTCTCTTAATCTTTGCAAAATTAACTGAATATGTTGCAGGTGCTCTTCTTTTGTCTTATTAAAAATCAAAATATCATCCAAATACATAATTACAAACTTACCAAGATATGGTTTCAGAACTTCATTCATCAGCTTCATGAAAGTACTTGGAGCATTTGTCAGCCCAAAAGGCATCACCAACCATTCATTCAATCCATATTTTGTCTTTAAGGTTGTCTTCCACTCATCTCCTTCTCTTATTCTTATCTGATGATAGCCACTCTTCAAATCATTTTTTGTGAAATATTTAGCTCCATTCAAGGAATCCATTAGATCATCCATTCTCGGTAGTGGAAACATATATTCGAGTGTTATATTATTTATACATCTAGATTCTATACACATGCACTATTCTCCACCTTTCTTTGGTGTCAACACTGCTAGAACCACACAATGGCTCAAACTTTCTCTAAAAAATCCCTTATCCAATAACTCCTGCACTTGCCTATTGATCTGCTCATTCTCCATAGGTGTCATCCTATAAGGTGCTTTGTTAGGAAAACTAGCCCCTAGAATCAGATCCATACAATGACTGATATCCCTCATTGGTGGAAATCCATTGGGTAACTCATCCAACAAAATATCTTCATACTTCTATTATTTCCTAAATTTCACTTGGAAACTCTTCTTTTGTTTCTTTGTCCTTATTTCCCACAGGTTTGAGCATAATGGAAAAACATGCCTTCCCCTTTCTAAGATATATTAGAAAGTGTTTCCCACTGAACAAGCATACCCTTGGTTTAGTGTCACTCTCCTCTTCCTTATCCTTCAAAGGATTCAAAATATACTCTTTCCCATCCTTCTTGATGGTGTACTTATTCAATTTTCCATCATGGACAACTTGTCTATCATACTGCCATGGTCTTCCCAAAAGAATATGACATGCATCCATTGGAATCACATCACACATAATTTCATCTAAGTTATATTTACCAATTTGAAAACTTACCAGACATTGTTCATTCACCAACAGATGATGCTCCTTCTGCAACCATGAAACTCTATATGTGTTAGGATGTTTTATCCTCTTCATCTTTGAATTATCCACCATTTATTTAGAGACTAAGTTGTCTGTACTACTACTATCCACTATCAACTTGCAAAATTTTCCATCCACCTTACGCCTTGTCCTAAATAGATTTATCCTTTGTATTGGTTCTAGTTTCTCTTTCTTAGGACTCAACAAAATTCTACGTAGCATCAATGAATCCCCATCTTTAGGATCTTCTCCATGCCTTGATGTAGTCATCACATCATCTTCTGCTTGTGCCACATGCAATTTGGCTTCTTTCCCTTCTCCTCCATCTCTCTAGACTTGTGGACATGGAAAAACCATGTGTCCTACTTCTTCACATTAGAAACATGTTCCACTAAAGCCTCTTCCTCGGCCTCTTCCAAATAATCCTCTCCCACAAGAATTTTCTCCTCTCCCTCTAAAGAAGTCTCTTCCTTTATTACTTGGTGCACTTTCTTGAGATGTGCTAACCTCCTCTTGATGGATTTGGCTACCTCTACCACTACTAAATTGTCCTCTTCCATGAGAGAATCAACCTCTACCCCTAAAGTTATTTTGATGCCTCTTCGAAATCTTTTCTTCCATCTTTAAGGCATATTGATATGCCTCTTCAATGCTCATTACTTTGACCAGACTCATCTCGTCCTAAATGGAATTATACATCCCATTCATATACCTAGACACCTTTTCCAGGTCATCTTCCATGTGTCCTCCTCTTATGCTCAACTTATAGAATTATTTTGTGTACTCTTGTACACTTTTCTCCCTTTGCTTCAAATTTTGCAACTTTTTAAATATATCATTTGATAATTTGCAGAAATTTTTTTTCCTTCAACTTGGATAACATCCTTTCCCATGTTCTGATTTTTTTCTTGCCTCTTCTTTGTCTTTCAATCTGCACATGATCCCACCATATGGAATTATTTCCTCTCAACTTTGTGCAAGAAAATTTCACCCTTTGTGGGTCTTCTTCAGATTCCAAGTCAAAATACTTTTCCATCTCTGAGATCTAATCAATTAGATATTCTGAAGTCAAACTCCCATTATAGGAAGGAAGGTCCATCCAAGGCTTTCTATTTATTCTGGCCATAGCCCATAAGAATCTCACATTCTTATTATCATCATCCATAAAATTTTGGGGGGCTGCTTCTCCTTTTTCTACCTCATCATCACTGACATCGTCTAAATGTTCTCCTATTCTTTGTGCCAATTACATAACATCAATCCTTGTTGTAATTCCTATCAACATATCCATGAAAATGATTGGGTTATCATTCTGTTGACCTCTCTAGCCACGTCCTCGTTGAGCCATGTTTACACCCTCACAGTTCCAGGTGTTCTCTCTTCTCAATCTACCCACAACACCAACTCTATGGTCTCCTCTCAACACATCCAAAACCTACTTTAGGTTTTCTCTCAACCTGACCAAAACCTGCTCTAATACCAATTAATGTAGATCAAGAAAGGTGGGCCTTATCAGGCTAACCGATCTTGCAAAAATTACTCAAAACAAGAGGAAATTAAAACAACAAGTATCACAAAATAAAATAATTATTGCATTCATGATTTTCGGTTATAATTCATCAACACATTACATTTACATGTCAATATGCCCCCTTACAAGAATATGCTACACAATCTGTACATTCCCAATTCAATCTCATCAATTTATCCCACCTTCAACCTTCAACCTTCCAACCTTCGACCCCCTTCCCCTTGCAATTTGCACCAAATTCAAATTTATTCGACCGTTGCCTTTCTAGTATCCAGTTCGAATTTTCACCCTCAATCTGATCATAGATCTATAGTTTCCAAGCATCCTGTAGACCCACCATACCCTTTCCATAATGGTTACAGGGTAGCAGTTTCAACTGACCACAACCATTCATAGCAACAATCGTGGGGTTGCGATTTATGAATTCCCCCGCACTACCACGAGCCTCCAAATATTCCATCATAGGGTAACAATAAGAGCTGAAATAAATAGAATGTTCACCTACGAGAGTGAAGTAAGGACACCTCCTAAACCAAAATGCAACTTCCTACAAAAGAAAATGATAGCAATTTTTTTTTTTGGGTGATGAGGATTGCCCATATGCCTGGGATGCTCCAGCATCAATTTAAAAAAAAATAATACCCTTTTGGAGAGGATTCTATCCTCTAGCGCACCATATATTTTTCAAAATATTTTAATATGTTTTAGTATTTTTTTAAATTTTTAATTATCCTTATTTTTTATTATAAAAAAACCTATTTACAATATTTAAAAAAATTATATTAGAACTAATCAAGATATAAAAATGTATATATTTGGATTGCTGACTTTGAGCTCTACAAAAGGATATTTTTTAGTTTTTTGAAAAAAATCATTCAAACTAAAGAAATATTCAGTTCGAGTGGAATTTTTTAGGAAAAAATATGAAAAAGGATAAGGTGGCTGCGAACAAGGATGCCACATAGATGGTTTGGACCAAAAAATTTCTAGTCAAAAGACTTCTAGTAAAAAATGTTTTGACTAAAAACCTATTGGTCAGAAGCTTACTGGCTAGAAACCTTATGGTAAAAAAGTATCATATAAATCTTTTAATTATTTTCAATTCAAGCATTTGGAGGAAACACACAAAAGGAAGTTTTCGGAAAGAGAGGCTACCATTTTTTTAGGTACAATGATCTTCAACTTGTCATTGATTAATTTAAAATGTTTGATTGAGATTATTATTTACTCATTTTAGGGTTTGTGAGTGTATAATTAAGTCCTACCTACCTCTCTCTCCCTCCCTCCCTATCTCCTCTCTCTCTATCCTAGTACTTACCTCTCTCTCTCTCTCCCTTGGGCTCTCTATATCTCTCTCCTCTCCCTCTCTCCTATATGTACCTCTCACACCCTCTCTTCATCCCTCTCTCCCTTGCTCCCCCTCTCCAAATATCTCCCTCCCTCCCTCCCTCCCTCCCTCTCTTCTTCTAGATCTATTTCTCCTCTTTCTCCCTCCTCTCTCTCTTATCACATGATATCTCTTCTCTCCTTGGGAGTATGAACTTGGGTGCTCTAGTTTTTCTAGAATTATATATATATTTTTTTTCTTTTCTCTTGGGGAATAGCCATAGTGATTCTTTTCCTCATTATTTATGATTTTTTTTCTTAATAAATTATACTTTCTTTATTACTATTATAATTACCACTATATTTACTATTTGAGTCTCTCTCTCTCTCTCTCTACCTACCTTTCTCTTCCTCAGTCTCTCTCTCCCTCATACCTAACCTAACCTATTGAATTATAATCAACACTATATACTATTGGCCTATCTCAAACCTAACATCAAGTGGATACCTTATAGCCAAGGTTATCATCATGACCATTGACCAATTTATAGTTTTCTATTTCTAATTTATCTTTTTCAAGGTGCACCATCAAGTTAGAGCTTTAAGCTATTTGTATAGATTAATTTAAAAGATTTGTGATAATGTGATATTCTTATTTAATAATTTTAAGGTTTGTGAGTGTATAATTAAGTCCTTTTACCTACCTCTCTCTCCCTCCCTCCCTATCTCCTCCTCTCTGTCTCTCTCTGTCTCTTCTTAGATACCCACCTCTCTCCCTCCCTCCTTCCTTCTCTACTTCTCTCTATTTCACCTCTCTCTCTCCTTAGATACCTACCTCTCTCACTCCCTCCTTGCCTCTCTACTTCTCTATATTTCACCTCTCTCTCTTCTCTCCCTCTCTGGTTCTACCTACCTATTGCTCACTTTCTCCATCCCTATATCTATCTCTCTCTCTTTATCTCTATCTTATTATATCTCCATCTATCTCTCTCTTTATCCCCCTCTTACTCTCTCTCTCTCTCCCTCCCTATCTACTTATAGATATATTTCTCCCCCCTCTCTCTCTTATCACAAGATATCTCTTTTCTCCAAGTTGAGAGCATGAGATTGGGTGCTCTCATTTTTCTAGAGTTATACTTTCTTGTTTATTCTTATCTCTTAGAGGCATGCCCATAGTGATACCCTCTCTCTCTATCCTTATATCTCTTATCATCATGAACATTGAAAAATTTCTAATTTCCTATTACGAATTTATCTTTGTCAAGGTGCCTTCTTTGCAAGTGCAATTGATTTCCTCTCTTCTTTCCTTAGTTGTTTTTGTTAGTGTAAATGGAGTCATTATCATACCTAGTTAGCTAAAAAAAATTCTAGGATTGACCTATTCAAATCTAGCTTAAGTTTAGTTAGATTTCTTTTGATTTTGTCTCACTTGATATGGTTGAGACATGTGTCCTCATGACTTGAGACACATATTGATACTTTCTCACGCACTTGTCAAGTGAGCTCACAAGTGTTCCATCTTTGGAGAGGTAGTTAAAGTTTCACTCCTACCTTCTTACCTCCTCATCCTTGCCTATATATGCAAGAATTGATCATTGTATTTACACTCTTCATCATATTGATAGACATACTATTGTGCTTATTTTGTTCACTTGTGGAAGTTGTTTCATGCTCTTGATCTTAACATTCTCCAACATGGTATCAAAGCTATGAGAGCACATTCCTTCTCGAATTAAGGTGAATCCTGCACATATCCCTACCAATAGAGTATCATAGAGACAAATGAATACCACAATTAAATCCAAAAGGCTTGGGAAACAAAAAAATACCTTTCATTTCATCAATTTCAAATTTTTAAAATTTTTGCAATTTTTTAAGGCCTTTATGTTGATTGTACAAAAGTTGTACAAAATCATTTTTTTAATAGAGGGCTAATTTGACCCTCTACCCATCTACCCATTGGGTATATTTTCTCTTTGTGATATTTTGGCCATTTTGACCTCTTTGTAATCTTGCAGGAAATCTTGGCTAGTTTGGCGTGTTTGCAAAATTTGTGGCCTACTCGACATACTTGCAAGATTAATTTTCTTTGTTTGTGGTCGAAGGTTTGTGGACATCATGCAATTTTAAAATCTGCAAGTTTTTCTTTAGATCGATCATCCCTCATAATAATGCCAAGGGTCTCATTCAAGTCATAAAATTACTCTCACTAGAGAGGCATTGACCTACAGATTGAGAGGCATTTTTGGAGTTTCCATTGACTCTAGATATAGAGGAAGATCCATAGATTATGAAATATCTGGTTGCTATTCAACTTCAACCCTAAGGAATTTTGTGTAAGGGGTATGTGTATAGAGATGGGAAAAGACTTGATCCATCTGCTTGGAGGCCTCAACACCATTCTGTCCAAAAGTATAAAATTACAGGTTTTACTTGGCTAGGAATGACACCATGCTCTACTTTAGATTGGAGATCTTCTACTTTGGTACCCATTTCCATTCTATGAATAATGGCTTTGCCCAGATGGATTTATTTTTGGGGGAGATTTAGATGAGAGGATAGACTTGTAGCTTATACCTTGTGTAAATTATTTAGTATTTTATTCCAACCGTATGATCTCTGAGATCTCTAGAGGAAATCTGTCATCGTGCCTAGCTTCATACCCCACATGGATCCTCCAAATTTTTTCAAATAAGGTCTATACATTGCCTCCCATGCAACACCAACCTTGGAAGACTTGTATATATAGATATTTTAAGTAGCATGAAATGATCAAATTTCTACGCACTCTACACCAAGCAACCTCTACACTCAACACTCAATTTGCAGGAGGAGGATGATTTACAAAGGTTTATATCTGTTCATGACACTTTACATTTTATAGAAATAGTTCCACATACAACATTTTTGATAGTTGTGAGCTTGGAAGCTTTAATCTTGACCTTGTTTGACTTTTTCAAACTCCCATGCGGCCACATCATCACAAAAGGTGCAACTAGATTCACCTCATCATTGGAAACATAAAAAATGACTTGGTCTCCTCAAATGACTCATTGCACCTCTCTATTTGATTCAACACTAAATTTTGTTTGCAATTAAACCTCAATATTTATTGTAAGGGTTAATTATAGGCTAATTGTTAGATTTTTGTTGTAACTATAGTTTTTTTTAGGGTAAAAGCACAAACCTATGTCACACTTTATAAAGGAATCGACCAACAACAAAAAACATTCTGAACTTCGATCACATAAAAGTGGTCTTTATGTTTTGAATTTCAAAATGATGTAAACTAATTAAATGTATAAATTTTGATGAAGTTTATTCTTCTAATTTTTAAAATTTAAAAAAAAATTGTTTTTATTATGTTTTTTTCAATTTAAGGACAAATTTTGGAATGCTGAAAATTTCAGAAAATAGTGACTTCACTGGCCGTCAAGAAACAAATTGAAAAAAACTTCATTTCTCCCTAATTTTTTTTTTTCCAAATAAGTAACTTCAATATCTACTGCATGGAAAAAAAAATTCAAATTTTGACGTATATTGTTCTCGTAATAATGTTTTAAAGTCAAACATGTTAGAATTTGACAGTTTTCACGGGCCGTCAACTATATTAAATTTTTTTAATCATTTTCAAAAAAACAACTATACCCTTTTGAAGAAGACTCTCTCCTCTACTGCACCATATAAGTTTTTTTTTAAAATGATATTTTTTACTAACTTTTTTTAAATTTCTAATCAACCTCTTTTTTAATTTTAACAACCTCTTTTCATTATTTTAAAAATAACATATATTAAAAATATTAAATAAATTATATATTTAGATTTCCCACTCTGAGATCTACAAAAGGGTATTTTTTATTTTTTGAAAAAAAATAATTTTGACTAGAGAAATACTTATTTAAAGTTGAAAACTTTAGAAAATTATGAAAAAATGCTGATTTGGCTGCCAACTAGGATGCCAACTAGACAGTTTCGGCCGAAAGTGTTTCTATTGAAAGTGTTTCTATCGAAAGTGTTTCTATCGAAAGGGTTTCAGTCGAAATCCTTTTGATAGAAACCCCTTAACATATAATAATCAAAATTGAAAGCCGATTGTAAAGTTGGAAGGGAAAATTTTAATTTTTTGGTTTCGATCGAAACCTATTCGGCCAAAACCATGTGTGCCACGTATACACCACATGGTTTCGACTGAAACATACTCGTTCGAAACTTTTTCGGCCGAAATTAGTTCGGTCGGAAATATTTTTTAGGCTGAAAGTGTGACACAAGTTTGTGCTTTTACCCTTTAACCACAACATTTGATACCGACCACTAGTGGTCAAAATTAAGTTATCTGGGTATCATCTAGTATTTGTAAGGGGGGGATTTTTTCATCTTACCTTCTCACCTCCTCATCCTTTCCTATATATGCAAGACTTGATCATTGTATTTACACACTCTTCATCATATTGATAGGCATACTATTGTGCATATTTTGTTCACTTATGGAAGGTGTTTCATGCTCTTGATCTTAGCATTCTCCAACAATTTTGTGGAGTGCTTTTTTATAGATATATCTATCAAAATAGAAAAGGTTAATTTTTTTGAGTAGTTCTCATATATATTCCTGCTTGGCATATTATTTTTAAAGTGTTGGAATATTTTTTTTACTTTTTAATTATCTTTTATAGTTCAATTCATGTGTAAATGTATTGAATAGAAATATTGATTTATATTGTGTAAATGTGTTCATATTCTTGCTTGAGATGTTTTTTTAAAAGAAATTATCTCATATCTTAATATTTTAACTTAATTATAGAATAGGGTTGATGCAAGAAATTGGGTCCACAAAAAGCTCAAAAAGTGGAAGTATTTTTGTCATTTTTCAGAATTTGTCACACTTGGACTGAAAATTTGAAGCACTTACACAATGAATCTTTTAAAATTTAGTAATATAAAATTTAGTATTTTGAATCTAGTTTACAAATATGTAATTTATTCAAATACCTAGATGATAGAAATTAAATTTTAATAGGCATGCATAAAAATCACTTTTTAAAAGTCATTTTTTTTGCCATACCATGCATGTTGAATATTCAAGATATTGAGAGGCGGGGGGAGGGGGGGGGGGCGCGGGGGGGTGAATCAGTATCTTCTAAAACTTATTGAACAAACACCTATAATTACTTTATTTGCATAGACTAGATAAAAGCAAGAAAAAAACATGAAATTCCACAACACAAGAACACCATATTTTTACATGGAAAACCCAATGAGGGAAAAACCACGGTGAGGATTAGCTCACAATATATAGTTATTTCAATACCAGTTACAAAAGAGGCTCACTGCTAGATACAAAAGCTCACTGATTACAAGGACTCACTATCTAGACATGGAGGCTCACTGCCTGCAAATATTATGGAAAAAAAATGGCTAACCGCTAGAGTTTGAACTGATGAAGTTACATTATAAGTGCACATTCAATTCCTTTGATGCTCAGAATATTCGCTCGCATGACAATAGATAAAATATTTGGCCTTCTATTCACACACTTCGTATATCAACATATACATGCTTGTAATCATGCTCACACTTCTTCATTCACTTCACATTCATCTTCAAACCATCTTGTATGTATACCTGATATATCCGAATGCATCAATTAGGTCAGCCTAATTAGATGCAATTCATGTTTTCAAAAAGATAACTTATCGGCTTCCAAAAGTAATTCAACCGTGTCATGCAATATTATGTCAGTTGGGACCAAAGCTAGGTCGCACATAAAAAACACAGTTTGTGTTGAGCTATACACAGATTATTAGGTCAACCATGATTACCTAATAATGAAATGCATTCTCAAAAACTGATGCCAAAACTTAATCCAATCATATGAACATCTGGAAATATGTATGTACACACTTCTAGAGATCATAAGCCTTTTCCCAAAACTTTAAACCATACTAATTATTAGAGAGAATATGGAGACCAAAATACTAGATCAAATACTGGATGTTCTGCACACCGGTTCAAGGTACCAGACCAACATGGTGACATCAATGACAACATAAGACTAATCTTCTACATCTTCCAACAATCTCCCCCTTTGGCATTAATGGAAACATGAGCAAAAATTCCAATTCAAAACTCTTCTTTAATCTATCCAAATCTCTCCCCAACTTTCTCCAAATCTATCCCCCTTTGACATCAATGGAAAAGGGTGCCAAAAAAATATGTAAACATGGTGACATCCAAAATTGCAAAAGATTCCAATTCATTCAAACTCTTCCAAAAAAACTTCAAAACTTTCAAACATTCAATATTTCAAAGTTCCTTCAAATAAGAATGCCACTTTTCACTTGAAATACGTTCTTGTACCTTTCTTTGATAATATGATATAATTTCTTCCATTCATGTACTGCAGAATCCATTCTTGTGTATATTCTTTCCAATAGAGCCAACAGTGTGAAAGAAGATGACCAATCTGTAGATTAGCATTGTCTTTCACAATCTTCTGCATCAAAGAGTATTCTCGAAAGATGGTCTAACTAGACCTCAAATTTCTCCTTAAGCAGCCAAAAGGTTTTCACTACATCATCTCTTTGTCTTTGTACAATGATCAACTCGACTTGTAGTTTGCCAACTCTTAGTATCTTCTTTCCCTCTTTGTCTTCAAAAATATCAAATTTCTTTCCAATGTTGTTTACCTCATATTCAATTGCTTCAATCTTGCTTTTGAAATTATCAATTGCAGCAAGCCATCAAAGACAATATTTGTAGATATACGACATTTATTTTATGCATTTCTTTGTCTCCATGATAAGTTTACACAACCTCTGCTTGGATTTAGAATCATCTTTTCAACCAAGGCTTCCAAATTGCATCCTTCCGGACCTTCAAGCGATATTATTTCTTCAACTACTTCAACTAATTTTTTTGGCAAGGAATCATAAACAATTGATACATCAATACCTTTTTGAAGTAGATACTCAAATAGTGCATCATCAATTTTGAGCCTGTCAACAGGAGAGGCTACAGTCCACAATTCACCAATTTCCTTCATTTTCCCTTTCACTAACATAGATCGGATGTCATTTGGATCAAAAGATTCTGATCCAGGAAAAGATTCTTCTTCTTATTCCTTCTCTTCAGGAATAACAATGATGTTTTTAGTGACAACTTTCCTTTTCTTTGATTTCAGAAGGGAATCACTAGTGACCACTTCCAATTCTTTTATTCCAGAGGAAGAACCTTCCTTAAATAGACTAGACATAACTTCACCGGAGCTCATAACTTTATTAAATGATAAGAATTTTTTTTTACACACACTTAATTTATCTTACAAGCCTTCCAAGCGTTTGTATATTTGTCTTGCAACAAGAATCTCAGATTCCCACTTAACATCTTCCTTTCCCGGTAATGAGTCCAGAAAATAGAGTACCAAAAATGTGAGTAAGGACCCAAAATGGAAAGGGTATCCTTCTACCACTGACATTCATATGTTTTTGGTGAGATTTTAAAGAATTAATCCACACAGATCAAACTGCTTATTTTCTTTTACCATTTTATGTGCTAGATACACAACAATGGCTGAAGTAGAGCCATATCGATTTCTAAAATAAACTTTATAGGAAATTCCATACATAACATACCTAATGAATCTATCAATAATAGTATCAATCAACAGTGCTCGAGGATCTTTTTCAACTCCCGTCATCTCTTCTACTTCCTTGTATTTTATGGTCTTCCTTCCGAGAAGATCTCCAACACTGCATAACCTAGTGACGATCTCGATCGCTTCCTTCATAACGGGATAATATTTATCCAACACAATGCTGCCATTCTTGAATTTGATCAAAAGGAACAAGATAAATTCTATCTACAATCCAAGGGAATTCTCCCCACAAATCCAAACCTAGGGTTTGTAAGTTCTGTAAGTCACTCGATTCCAACCCTAATTCCATCTTCTTTATTTTGTGATGATAAAATTCATCTAGATTGAATCCTTTTAACCTCAGTGGGATATTTCCATTGGATCCTCTATTAGAAATTTCCATTATAGCACTTTTAACTTCTTCAAATTCAGCAAAAAGTTCTTCTTTTACCTTCCTCTGCAACTACGAGAGGGAAACTTCCGTCGCTTGCTTTTGAGTGTCCACACAGATCTCTTGGAGTGCTCCAAACACTTTAGAATCACTCCAAGAAGGTTCCAAGTCGCTCTACAAATCATTTGAATGCTTTAGAAAATTAAAATGACTTGCAAGATTATGCTTTATACATCATCATTTTGCCCTAAATCACATTAATTACAAAAAAGATAACAAAATTTTCCTTCCACTCTATTGAGAAACCCTAATTCACTCCGAAAAAGAACATGCTCACTCTTTTTCTTCTGGTTTCTTTTGCATCACCTTTGTCCAGCCATTCCTTACAACATATCCACATGCCAACATATAACACACTTTATTTTTGGGGGTTTAATTGATTTTATGATAAAGCTCCCCCTAAGACCATTTTTTGGTCTAATTACCAAAGGAATCATCTACATCAGATGAGGGTACATACGCACCAATAGTCTTTGATTCTTCTTTATTTTTACATATATTTCTCATTTCTTGCTTAACCTCTTATTTGTCAATCCTTTTCACCGGTTCATCATCTTCCATTGAAGCAAACTGCTTTCCCTTTTTACTTTTGCACACTTTTGAAATGTGTCCCGATTTTTCACAACTGTAGCAAATGACATTTCTCAATCTTGTTTGATTTCCATCAATCCCTATTCGACATTGATTCACTTTATGTCCAAACATGTTATAGGTATAACAATAGCCATAAAAATATTGATTCATCCTTCTACCATTGAACCTATTCATCATCACCTGAATAATCATCCTTATCAAAGATCTGCACTCAATAGCTTTATGTCTGATCTTCTTGCATGTATAACATTGTCTCGAGAAGGAACCAAAAAAATGATTTATTCTACTCCTACACTCAGTTGCCTTATGACCAAATTTATTACATGAAAAAAAAACAGCATTGAATGATGAGTACCTTTGTGCATTTGGTTGTCTGATAGGTGATCTCCTTCCAGAGTTTCTTTTATGCTTCCCTTTATCTTGAGTCATTTGATTGTTTACTGGATTTGAGTTCTGCATCTTTTCACCAAATTCATTTCCTAAGCCACCTTTGTTTTTAGAAGGTTTTTGTCCAGCTATTAATCCATCAAGCTTGGTGGAGCTTGTCTTGAAATCATCTTCACAAATTTTTTCTTTCTCTAATTCTACTTTTAGATTCATCACTTCCTGTTCAAGCCTAGAGAAAACATCAGATTTTCTTTGTATCACTTTTTTCAAACACTCCTCAACTCTCTTCTTTTCATCCACTTTCATCCTTAGTCCGATATTCTATTCATTTGCTTGGTTTAGTTGCTCACTCACATCTCTATGTATTTATTTGAATTTCTTTAACTACTCTTTCAATTTCTGGATGCATTCAGTTGCTTCATCAAGATTTTCTTTCAAATCTCTATTTTCAATTTCAACCTTGTCAAGATATTCAAGGGCAATCCTAAGCTCTTCTTTATCCATTTGTTCAATCTATAGGATCTCCCTCAAGCTGTTAGAATTATCCAAAGAAACCAAAGCTCTGATACCAATTGTTGAATATTCAAGATACTGAGAGGGGGGGTGAATCAGTATCTTCTAAAACTTATTGAACAAACACATTTAATTACTTTAATACATAGAATAGATAAGAGAAAGAACAAAACATGAAATTCCACAACACAAGAAAACCAAATTTTTACGTGGAAAACCCAATGAGGGAAAAAAATATGGTGAGGATTAGCTCACAATATATAGTTATTTCAATACCGATTACAAAAGAGGCTCACTACCAGATACAAAAGCTCACTGCTTACAAGGAATCACTATCCAGACATGGAGGCTCACTGCCTACAGAGATTATGGAAACAAAATAGCTAATCTCCAGAGTTTGAACTGATGAAGTTACACCACAAGTGCAGATTCAGTTCCTTTGATGCTCAAAATATTCACTCACATGACAACAGACAAAATCTTTGCCCTTCTATTCGCACACTTCGCTTATCAAAACATACATGCTTGTACTCAAACTCACACTTCTTCATTCACTTCACATTCATCTTCAAACCATCTTGTATATATACCTAATATATCTGCACACATCAATTAGGTCAGCCTAATTGGATGCAATTCATATTTTTGAAAAGATAACTTGTCGGCTTCCAAAAGTAATTCAAACGTGTCATGCAATATTATGTCGGCTAGGACCAAAGCTAGGTTGCACATATAACCATAGTTTGTGTTGAGCTATACACTGATTATTAGGTCTACCATGATTAACCTAATAATGAAATGCAATCTCAAAAAATGATGCCAACACTTCATCCAATCATATGAACATCTAGAAATACGTATGTACACGCTTCTAGAGATCATAAGCCTTTTCCCAAAACTTTAAACCATACTAATTACCAGCGAGAATATGCAGATCAAAATACCAGATCAAATATCAGATGTTCTGCACACCGGTTCAAGGTACCAGACCAACATGGTGACATCAATGACAACAAAAGACTAATCTTCTACATACTTCTAACAATGCACGTGTATGGACATCACTTTTTGACCTAAAAAAAGTATTTTTCTAATTCCTTTTGAGGAAAGATATTTAACAACATGAAGATTGATGAGGATTTTTTTTTGTAATTTTTATTGGCCCTAATTGCTATTTTTAAAAATCAATGTGTACGAACAACATAATTGGACCTGAACTAAACACTTTTTGAATTTTTTTTCATTGTGTAGAGAATTGTCTGGAGATTGATGTCATATAATTTTTTTACAAAAAAAAACCAAAAAAAGTTATTAAAAAACAAAACAAGCTCGATATTTTAAGTTTATGGACTAGTTTGCTTAGAATTTAATTAAAAAATAAAAAACATATTCCAATCTTAGCAAAAATTATATATTTGGAAACTAGACATCGAGTTCTATAATGGGTTTTAATTTCATAGAGTAATTCGGAAAAAGTCCCTCAGCGATATTGCTAAAGTTGGATATTTCTCTTGAACCTGCCTTAGTTTTTTAGTTGCAAGTCAAAGATTAAGGGTTGGGTTGCCAAGCCTTTCTCGAGCCTAAAACTGAGGTATCATGTGGGTTGGGAATTCAAAATTTCAAACACGCATGTGTTCTTAAAAATAAACTTGTATGCGTTACATAAAAAAAAATACCTTTAAGAAACATGTATGCATTATAACACATATACATTATAATGCATATGCGTTTCTTAGTGCGCACCCAAAGCATAATGCAGGAAGAAATGAAAATAATAGTCATTTATTTTAAAAAATAAATACCTTTAAGAAACATGTATGCATTATATAACACGTACGTGTTATATAATGTGTACGCGCTATATAACATGCACAAGTTTCTTAGTGTGTACTCGAAGCATAACACATATGCGTTCAGATTCCGGTTCAAGTACCCGTAGCTAAGCACATACACATTTTTTTAATAATGCATACACGTTTCGTGTGAGATTTTTTTGCGGCCAAAACTTCCCCTCTCTGTGGACCCAACTTCTTGATTTTACCCAATATATACATCTAGAGAATTTAAATACCAATTTATATTGCCCAAATGATCTTAAAACCATATATTTCTCTTTAACTTAAATTGAGAAGTACATGTATGTGTACATTTGTATGTAGGTGAATTAAAACAAGAAATCTATGATGGGGAATAAAAGGACTAGATCAAGGTTGTATGACCGAAAAAGAGACAAAAAAATGGATCAAAAAATATCTAGTCATGAACAACCCATTGAAATTATTGATGACCAAGTTAATGTAGAGGTACAAGAAGAAATTTGTAATAGTGATAGAATTTTTTTGTATGGCATGCAAAATTTGATGGAGATGGATGAGAATTCACTTTTCAAGGAGATTTCACTTGAAGATATATTATCTAAAAGCATAGTAAAATTACACTCTGAAAAAATTTGGGATGAATTTTTTAAGAAAAATATTTAATTGGAACAGAAAAATTATGTGCAAAGTTATTTAGGTGAAAATAAATGACCCTTGTTTTGTAGTTGTTAGGGGTTGAAAATAGGAAAAAACATCAAATTTATTAAAACAAACAATAATTGAAAACTTGCAAGAAGCATTGAAATGCATTGAAAGCAAGAGTTGAGCTATTGATTTAAGATCTACACGTAGATCATTGATGACTATAATTTCTAGTAAGAAATGATCACATAGAAGAAAAGTTCAAGAAATTTATTAATTAATAAATTCATCTCAATTGCTTAATTACTAAATGTATCTAGGAGAAATGTTCAAAGATATATTATAAAGAGAAACATATTAGATGAAAACATTGAAAATTACTAGGTAAATATTTGTAGTGTTCCCCAAAAATATAAAATTTCAAAAGATGTAAAGAAACAAGTAATTGAATATTGAGCCAACCATTCTCGTGTTTCTTCCAATAGAAGGGACACTATACAAATAATAGGTGAATATGATACAAAAATTTATCATCCAAATTTTTTATAGATATAACACAAAGTGATTTTTTTGAAGCATTCAAGCAAAAAATTTTATATGTGAAGATTTGTCAATGGATGTTTGAGAGATTGTGACCATGTGTTGTACCTATAAATAAAGTACATGAAACTCGTTGTCAAAATAATGTTGAATTCCATCTATATCTACAATCATATTAAAAAGTTGTTGCAATAAATAATCCAAATGTAGCTATCCTTGGAAGTACAACACATTTTTTGAAGTCTATTATATGTAAAAAATAAGAAGATTTAGACAAATTCAATGTATAGTGTATAAAAATATATGTGTTGATTGTGGAAATTTGAAGAATCTTTACATTTTGAGAATATTGATCATTCAATGCAAGTTGTTTGGAAGATATTTGAATATGATAAATAATCAACAAAGTCAAGAGTTGAGTCCAAAAAAATTATTCTGAAAGAGAGTGAATTGCTTTACAATGAGTTTATGAATACATTTCATAATATCATATATCCATATATCCAACATTATCATGGTGTAATATGGTAAGCTAATCAATTTCGCGACTTAAAGAACTTCTTTCCACTGGGTTGTATTCTCTCTATTGTATATTTCTCTGAGAACTATATATTTAGTCCTAAAACTGAGATTCAAAGTCAATATTATCATTCAAAGCAATTTGTAATATTTGTAATATTTGTAGAAGTTTGCTATAGGAATGTTGAGTTACATGTGGATGGTGTAGAAATTAGAAAAGATGAATGAATTATCATTAAGGAGGTTCACTTTAATATTAGTGATGATATGGGTCATGATGGAAGCTATGTGGCCCATTTTCTTGGAATGGTTTTTGAAGATTTGAGACGACGTAACATAACTTCCTTACAACATTGTATTTGGTTTGATGGATGTGCTAGTAAGTGTCATTTTTTTTTAATTTATAATTAAATTTGTAACTTTAAGACTTGAATTTAAGTTACTTATATACATATAATGTTTTTAAGTAATTTGGTTTGAATGAAATTATTTATAACTTCACAAGATAATTTAAGTCTACAAAATCATTTAATTAGTTAAGCCAATAAAATTTTAGATGTAGCATAAATTTTTTATGGATGTTTTTTGAGAGTGGGCATGGAAAAGGAGAGAACGACAAAGCAAGAGCATGTGTGAAGTGAGAAATTCACTCACATGAAATTGTAGGTAACACTATAAAAATATAAATTTAAAATTGTTGAATACTTCTTATTATGTACTTCTTGCCTTGTGATGATTTATTGATATAACATTTCTCAAGAGTTCCATTATTTTTTAAATTCTTACCTCTTAAGGGCACTTCACCAACATGAAATTATTGGTAACAACATACGAAATGTAAATGAAATTGTTGAATGGTACAAAATTCATTTTTCTGTTCGTGACTCAATATACAAAAAACACTATTTTTGGGAAGTTAAAGGTACATTGAATTTGTTATTTTGAAAACTTTATTTAAATTCAAGTACATGAATTAAATTAATACAATTTTTAATTGATGTTTTAAATTTAAATAAAACTTTTCATACTTATAGATATTAATCGATCAAATAATTATAATTTTCAAACAATTAATGGTATTAGAAGCTTGCATCAAGTCATGTCTACAAGGCATAACAAGCCTCTTTCTATTCAAGTGAGAGAAAATCATGTTTTTGTCTTGACTGCATTGAGAACAATACAAATACTCTACAATGTGAGAATATTAGACATGGATATGTTTCACAATGGAAAGTGAAATAATTAGTATCAATGCCCCTTTTGAAGATAATGACATTATAGATATCTACAATCCTCTATATTCAAATGATAATAAATGTGTATCTAATTTAGTTGTTATAGGTAAATTTTAAATGTAAAGTTAAATTAAATTTTAGTAGAATTGATTTATATTCTAAATAAGTTGAGTGATTATATATATTTGGATGATTTGTTGAAACTCTAAAGTACACATTTTTACTTGTGGTGTACAAGAGATATTTCCATTGTGGTTGTAGATCCTAACAATACATAAGGGATAGATTACTATCAATTAAGATGCACACAACCAAAATGAAAATTGTCACAATCAATGATAGATGGTGATGGACAAGAGTATCCCACTAGATTAGTCATTGTTGAAGGCACATACTATCAAAAGATAAAGATATATATAAATAATATTATATTTATTGATTATATACCAAGATAAAAGGTTGTACATTATAGTCACTTAGTTATAGCAACAAGATTAAATTTGAAAATTTTATAAAAAAGATGACGTGGCCAACAAAAGTGGAGTTTGTCTATTGAAGATCATAAAAATATTTTAGAGATAATAAAAGACAAAGAGGATCTAGATTATATGTACCAAGAGATTTCAGTTATTCACATATTTTCTAGTCATATACACATGTTATAAAATTTGAACCTCCTTAAATATTTTACTATAAGAATGAATAAGTTTCATTCCATTTAATGTAGTTTGTATTTTTTATTATATATTTTATGTTTATAATAAACTTATATACATGTACATGTTTCTAAATGTTCACATGTTTACTTAAATATTAAAATACATGTGTCACCTAGATTTATGATAAACATGCATTTCTTCGATTTAATATATATTACGAATTATCTAACATCTAAAGTTTGTTTGATATGATCTATCAATTTGGAATGTTTGTATTTTTGTAACAAGTACCCTATGATTTGGAGAGGGCTTCAAGGGAATTGTCACTTGGACTTGTGGTAGGGATTTTCTAAAGGCTTGATTAAATTATATATTGTTGTTTGAAATACAATTGAGGCATATATTATTAAATATCCAATATACTAAGAGGGGAGGGGGGTGAATCAGTATATTATTAGACTTATTGAACAAATACCATTTAATCAATCCAAAGCATATGATAATTAAGATAAGCAGAATCATCAACAAAACATGGAGCACAATACACAAGAGACACCAAAATTTTTATGTGGAAAACCTAGAGTGGGAAAAATCATGATGAGGATTAACTCACAATATACACTACAACTAATCCCTATGATTTGCTCCATTTTTTGCTTCCACCCAATGTTTTAATATATTTTTTTCCAATTTTTTGAAAACGTCGACGCTATTTATCAGGATGGCGCTATTTTTGGCGTTTATTTGCACCGATCAAGGCTAGTCGATGCCAATTTAGGCGCTAATTTGTGCCAGAATTAGAGCCGCCTTTAGTGCCGATATTGGCTTCGAGTGTGGCACCACTGTTAGTGCCGCCTTTGGCTCTAAGTTTAGCTTTGAGTTTAGCACCACTTTTAGCTCTTGACTTTAGCTTCAGATTTAGCGCTAGTTTAGACACCCCTATGTTGAAGAGACTTATTTATATGTCTCATTGACGATGTAAAACAGTGAAATATCAACAAGATACAAGAATATTGAGGAGAGAATCACTTATGTCACATCGACAAGGTATATCTACAAGTGCTCGATGAAACACAACTCTTGGATATAATGAAGTAATGTCGATGAGACATTGAGATATCGATAAGACAGATAAGATTGTCTTGTTGGTGTTTTTTCTTGCTAGGCTTTGAAATTCTCTAAGAGGTAGCCAACCTCTATATTTAGGAACCATAAAGGCTAGTGGCCAACTGACAGGAAATATAATTGACACACATTTCCCCTTCACTTCAGGCTCTATAAGACCTAGGGGGTAACCCTTTAGCAACATCTAAAAATCTAGACACACAAGTAACAAGATATTGCTTAACAGATAATGCTCTCACAGAATTGCTGAGAAACCTAAAATATCACTCAAAATTGGCTAACACCTTGAGTGAATTTCATTAACCAGCACAGAGAATATGACAAACATAACTCAAAATCTAGAATGGAAATGGTTTTCAATTTGATAATTTGGGACCAAACTGAAAACAACAGAAGCATGAAGATTGACCAGTGCCAAAAGAAAGGGCTACAGAGTCATATAACCAACACTTCACCCTACAATATTGAGCATATTTTGAAGGTCTTTGCAATTGTTATCACATTATGACAACAAGACCACTGCAACTTTATCTGGTAATCATTCTTACAAATCCACCTGAAACACAACACTCTTATCATATTTGTTGAACCAATTTCACTATTCCCTGAACAATAGACAATAATAAATGCAACTGATATCTATTAAAGCAATTACATCACTCAAAAAATAGAAAGCAACAACCATGGCAACTCAAATGCAGCAACTGCGCATGAAAAGATTTAGATAATCTTCTATTATTGAATCCAAAAGCATTACATTCTAGCAATGGAGACAACTAACATATAAAATATGAACATAAAATCATAATTCAAAACAATTTCAAATTAATTGACTAACAATCATATTTCCCCCTAGCTTTACAATCCACCCAGAGCTTCTGCTTGACTTGTAGAGCTTTCAAACATTGGACCTTTTACAATGAGAAGAGAAAAGAAGATATAGAGAATAGAAGAAACCAAGAGCAACCCTAAAATGCATCCATCGTTGACAACTGACAGCTTTATCCTCTGTTAACCATCAATTTGCAAAGACCTCTCTCCTTTCTCTACAACAAACTTATTCTGCCTTTGTTTCAAGTTGTTTTGCAACTGAAAATATGCCCATATGATTAATTTCACAATTCACCCAGTTGTGTGAAAAATGCCTCTGCTTCCGTGAAAACTCATGTTTCTACCCTTTGCTAGCTAGGGTTGCACATTATTCCCAACAAATAATAAATTTCAAACATAAAGTGAATATAAAATCCAATTTACGTATCTCCGTGCACTTAATGTTTTAAATTTTTCATTTAAAACATTCTCCATTTTTACTTTCTAGCAATATAAAGTATCTCACTTTTTACATTCTACTATTCTCCAACAAAAATAATATCACATGCAAACATTTAAAAATAATGTGTCTGGGCAAATAAGATATTTACCCACAACACTTCACATTCACATGCCCTTTATATTCTGCAATTTAAAATGCTTGCCTCTACATGTAAAATTAATGCCTTAATTGGTGGGGATTAAAAATATTTCATTCAGGCTTAGTAAAACACTTCACCCCATCTATTCACTATAATTTTCACCAATAGTTTTACTATTCTTCAAAGTACTCAAACCCCATCTCCTCTTATCGAGCCAAATATTTTAAATTACTTCTCCTTCGTAAATGGTGAAACCATTTAAAATGCACCATTCTTAAAATCTCGGGCCCGCCACATCCACATGTAGCCCTCTCGCTAATCCCGCAAGAAATAATGATCTCGTGTTTTGAAACCGCGAGATAGCGGGGAGAGCTAAAGACTTTAATATACTTTGTGCGTTTATTTGTTGTCGGGCCCACCATTCTACCAACCTCGCTCACTTCGCACCATTTTGGCTGACGTCCCATCTACGCCCACAAGGTGTGCAAGATTTTCTCCAATTCCTTTGTGCATTGCTCTGCAACTCATTGACAATGGCGGCCAGACTAGGTATAAGCTTGATAAAAAAATCAGACTCCATTGAATCATTTGGATGGGCCCTGCTGCAAATACAAACTGCTCAAAAATGGTGATAAAGAGAGTCGTTTTTCTGAATGCAAGGGCGTTTTAATGGCTTTAGGCACCTGAAAATCATCCCAAACATGCTTAAAATCCCTACCCAAGCATTATGAATGGTTAGGGGATAAATTTAAAGCATGAAACAAAAAAATTGAGCTCAAATGAACCCCCAAAAAATGTCTGGTAACTCAAAAACGTGAGAACTTCCAGCAACAATACTTATTGAATCTGCCCACTCAAATGAACCTTGATCGAGAAGAAAACACCTCAATCTTCGTTACAATGGAGATTGTAGATCACCATCATCCTCCCAACATTTTCCTCACACACCTCGCAATGCAAAAACTTATTTTAATTGTGTGAGGCTTGCGGAAGCATTGGTGTGCACAAAAAAATTAATTTTATAAAGTTGAACTTTATAAAACATAGGATATATTTAAGGTATGGTCCCATGGAGGGGGGCTTCCTAAAAAAATTCAGTGGGTGTTGCTTAGATTTTTTAAAGAATATTTTAAGGCTAGTGGTCCCATGAATTCAATTTCTTAATTTAGCTTAAAAGTTTGAACTCCAAAATTTAAGGATCGAATTGGAGTATTTTTGGTAAAAATAAATAAATAAATAAATTCTCATTTTCATTTTTTTTAGAATTTAAAATTTTAAGTGATAGACAAGTGGCAAAAAAACTTTCTAAAATATTCCTAAGCTGTAGGAGCAATTTTTGGCCCCACCTCAATTTCACCCACTGAAATTCGGAGTCCTAAAAGGTAGGGGCTAATATTTTTTTGGAAAAGATTCCAATTAATTCTGTAGCATAATTTTTTTTGCTTCATAGGACCGCTTGATCCATGAAAATAGAAGCCCAAGCCCCCCCATGGGACCATATAGTTAGCTTGCCCTAAAATGACTTCATTCCCGTGCATTTTTCCTTTTATAATATTTAAAATATGTGCAATTTGGACATTAGGAAATAATGAAAAATTTAATTTCGACTACGACCCAAATAGAGAAAATTTATTATGGGCAAACCAGGACACTTAAAACCGATTATTTTTGTGTGCAGCCATAAAAAAATATTTAGAGAAAACCCATTTTCTCAAATTTTGACCAGCTCTTAAAATCCAGGTACCTCCTTTGTAAAATGGCCTCTGGGACGTGTTCACCACAATAGAAGTACATTAAAATAATGTATCAAACAACCTTCGATCTTGATGAAAATGGAGATGTAGAGGTTTTAGAACAAAATAAGAAACGGGTTTTCATCTGAATTGCAAAATTTGAAAATTTTTGAAACACCATTTTTGGCCCTGTTGCGATCAAAAAACAATTAATTAAGCCATCCGAACTCATCTTGAGACCCTGAAACTAAGCATACATGTAGACATTCGACTCAAGAATGCGGTGCAATAAATAATTTGGAAAAATAGATTCCGAGGTGAAAGATATTAATAAAAAAGTTGCCTATTCAGACTTTCTGTAACACCCTGTTCTGAACCAATAAAAACTTCACCCAATTGCCAATTTGAAAAAACAGAAAATCAGCTCTTGGGTGGCTGTCACAGGAAACATAAGCACATTTAGGTACCCTGAGTATTCATGCAAAAGGAATCAACCTAAATAATCACTGATCAAAAGATATTAGGTGTCAAAGTTGACCACCCTGAAAGGTTTTTAGGAAATGTAGATACAAAACTTAACAAATTGCGTTTGGTTTTGATCTGTTAAAAATAAAAAATCTTGTCATGAAACTCTGAAATCTAACACAAAAGCTCATTTAGGTGGGGAGAATGTAGAACAACATTCGTTTTGGTATGACGATCCATCGGTTGCAAAATAAAAGCTCAAACGAGAGGCTACTTTGCAAAGCTGAAAGTTTTCAAACAGCAGAAAAGTGCCAAAACCCTCCAGCTTCACTTTTTGAAACCCTAAAAAAACTTATCGTGGGAAGTTGAAAATTGGCATGCATGTTCACATATGTCAATTGAATATGTCTACAAATAGGTTTTGCACGAAAATCAAAATGCTTTAAATTACAAGCCTCCAAAGTGGGTCACTTAAGCAGATTCATCAGGTGCACTTCTGAAAGTGCAGAGGCAATTTTTTTGAAATGGGCATCTCAAATTTACAAAATTTGAGAGTACCAACATGTCTCATTGACACTCTTCAAGTAATGATAAAAAAAAACACCGCTAGACCACCAGGAGGGTGAGCAACATATGCGGTAGAGTGGTATACACCGCAACCCCACAACAAGAAGCCTTGAGCAAGGCGATAGTGCGGTAAACAACTGAAGAGAAGGGAAAAACAACACCATACTGCAATGATAATCACGAGTCTCCCCGACATGACAGTTACACCGATATATAAAGAAATACCACTGAAGGAAAATATTGATGAGACAGTGGCATATCGGCAAGAGATATTAACTTGTCTCATCGACACTGGCAACCAATATCAGAGGAACATAAGATCTAATGTCAATGAGACATTGAGATATCGGTAAGACAAAGAATATTGTCTCATCGACACTCTTCAGGTAATGATCAAAAGCATACAATGCTATACCACAAGGAAGGTGAGCAACATATGCGGTAGAGCGGTATACACCGCAACCCCACAGTAGGAAGCCTTGAGCAAGGTGGTAGTGCGGTAAATAGCAGAAGGGAAGGGAAAAACGCTGCCATACCGCAGAGGATATAATAAGAGACGAGGGTAGTACGGTAATCATGGCAGAAAATCACGTCAGTCACAATCCATTTGAATAAATCTTTTAAGAAATCAAGAATATAGCTCGCCAAAATACTCTAAATTTTTTGTCGAAATCTTATTTTCAAGCATAGCCCGCCAGAATGGAGTTTTCATTTTAATAGACATACAATAAAACCTTTGTTGGAACCTTATTTTCAGGCGTAGCCCGCCAAATTGAAGAAGTGTTTCAGTAAAAAATGATAGAGAATGGTAAGGAGATGTACGTGATAGGAGGCATAAGATTTATTGTTGTTTATCAATTCTAGCTCTGATCAACAAGGGTTACAATGTTCGCACTACTATTTCTAATCCAGGTATTTAATTGACATATGTTTATATAATCTCAAATTCCTTCAGATGCTTTTGAAGTATCAATGTATCCTATACAGGGTTTAAAATGATTTCTTTTAATTAAAAAAAATTAATTAGATGCTTTTGAAGTATCAATGTGTCCTATATAGGGTTTAGAATAATTCCTTTTAATTTAAAAAAATAAATACATAATGTATTTTCCTATGATTAGATAATGTGGAGATCTCCTAAATCTGCCCTAACACATTGCCCTCTTTCACACTATGTTCATTGCTCCAGCTGCTAGGGTCTTGCATTTGACATCTTTAATATCTTCATGATAATGGCTTTTAAATAGATCTCAGTCTTTGATTTAATCTTGATCATGGTAACCCTTGAGTTCCCTAATCCACCTTCAATCTCTTCTAAGAACGTTGTCTTAAGCTAGACTTCATAGTATGCATATAAATCAAATCCTTCATACTTGCTATTGTTCCAAACCAGCACTCACCGGCTTGCTTAAAATTTTGCCTCCATAAGCACAATACCATGTTTTAAAATCATGTTTGCCAGTGATTGACCATTAAGGTCACTACTTTCATCAAGATACAATGATATTTTTGTCTTCGAACTTAAGGCATTATGCAAGATAACATTGTGAATAGTTTGTTGTGTACAATTTGATTTTCTTGCACATTTACTGCTTTGCTAACTGCCTTTAAGACTTGATATCACACCATCAACTGCAATCTCAAACAAATCACTCACTGTCACTTGAAGATTCCTTTCATGAGCATCCTTGTATAAAATCAAACTATGCCCTATAGAATGCCTACTTACTTACTAATATAGGGGACTCATTGTTTCATGGTTTTTTGAGTTTTATTTAGAAGGGGTTAACATGTGAAATTTTTATGTGCAGGAAGAATAGATTGTGATGCAACGTTAGGTATGGATGGTTCAGGAAAATTTGGATTGCTATCAGTGTCATAACTAGGTTGGATTGTACCTTGAGCCAGTGTGAAACACTTCCGGGTGTTCTCTTTAATCTTGCTCTTTTTGCCCTAGTATGGTTTAAAGGATGGTTTGGATCATCCCATCCGAATCTTAGTAACCCAGTTGGATGGGTATTAGTATGTGTTTCATCAAAATATTCTACCTATCAACAAACACAAGCATTATTTAATGTTTGACAACAATTGGAATGGACCTATCTTTTAAAGTTTCTATGTTATGTATCTTGGAATGCTTTAGTTAAGAAACAATGTAAGTTTTGTGAATGAACCTAAAGCTTGTTGCTTCCTGTACAAATAGAGAAACCAAGGTCCAATTTTGATCATCATATCATCATCATTTCAATCCATTAGAATAGATACTAGACTATCTCATCCACTTATTCATATCAAAAGAACTCATGTTATGTATGTTTATATTTTGAGCAATATAATTGAGCAAATACATTATAACTCGTAATCCATCTTCAGTGTTCAATTGTTGTGTCAATTTTCATGCTCATTTATTTCTTTGTTGTCTCCAAAGTGGTCTTTTCAATTTGTTTAAATTTGCAAGATTTATCAAGGCACATTTTCTGTTGTTGTTTGGTCCAATTTGAGGTGCAATTGTAAGGATTCATCTTTTTAATTGTTACTTTAGAATTATGGTATTCCTATGGAGGAAATTTGTCTCTTGTAATTAATACAGGAAGGGGTTAATACTAGCAAGTAGAGGAATGTGTTTTAAATTCCTGAAGGAATTGAAACATTAATGAAGGTATTGTTGGCGGCACTGGACATACGTTTGACATTAATGGTGAGGGATGACAATAGGATGCATTTTAAAGACACACAAGGCATTTCGTTCGATGCTTCTCGGTTTGCGGTGGCAAGGAATGTAACAGATCCGCGGTGTGAGGTAGTTTGGAAGCTAGTGTACCAGAGAATAAATGGAGGCCAATTTCACTCTACATTCGAGGAGAAAATTGGACCCTTTTGTTGGCAAAGCAACTGTGAACAGGCTGAGAGGATTGTTTCCTCTCCAATGATGTGAAGGTGGCACAATCTATGCAAAAATATTGGGTACTGGCTTCGAAGATTTGAAGCACAAATATTGTACTAATATGGATATTTACTCATTGATCATGGCATGAGGGTTGGACTTAGGAGAGTTGGTAGAGGAATTGAGGAAAGTAATGAAGGCGTTGGTACACAAGGATTTCTTAGTGAATATGGAAAGTATCCTGGAATGGGCTATACTAGGAGAAGGCTTTGATGTGAGAAAAGGCATGGAAGATCATGTGCACCCTGAAGTAGTAGAGATAAACTGTACCTTCATTAGGTGGCCAAAAGGAATCACCAAAGATATGTGGAGAGGAGGAGCGGAGCTAGGATGGAAAGCCCTGAAAGCTTGTGTAGAAATAATGGAGGTTGACACAATCATTGAGGGACTCAAAGATGTCACCAGAGAGGAGCTACAAGAGAAGAAAGGTTTGCACCCAACGAATAAGATGAAGCCAATCAAGGAAATATGCCCAATGCAACTAGGTAGAAAGTCAGACACTTCTGCGTAAATTGAAGCTCAATTTTGGTTAAAATACAGTTTATATCTTAGTTTTTGTTGTACATTTTTTGGGGTTAAGCTCTGTTTTTTATTTGAAAATGTAAACAGTTTTTTTCTGGTTTGTTGGGAACTGTGGTGGTTAAACAGACATATTTTACAAGCTGTTGGATGGACTTAATTTTTGAAGTTGATTTAAATTATGCATTATTATTAATAAAATCAAATATTATCACCGATAAAAAAAAAAACAGTAGGTTGTATGTTAAATTTCAAACATTTTCTTTGCATTTTTTTTGTATATATTATTTTCTTAGTGCATCATTATGTATGGTGAATGAAAGCACATGTTTGCTTTGTCGAGGGAAATGTATGGTGAATACCTTATGTCTTTCAGATAAGAGTGCAAGAGAAATAAGACATAACTGATTGAATCTAATTTTCTACTGTACAATTGTTTTTTATGTGCTTTTTACTTTTTGCATGTGGATTACCCTCAAAAAGAGACTACTTATCTTTTCTTACTCGAATCCTTTACATTTCCTGTCTACGAGAGGAATTTACTGCTTGACAATAGGTTCGTGAACTTCATACAAATTAAGATTGGTGTAAAAGACCATCCCCACAAATGTTGTTTGGTGTAGAATTATAATGGAAAATAAAAATGCTTGCTAGGAGAATAAAATATGTTTTCAATTGTCCAAGTACAAAATAATATTACTAAAGAATTTCAAAGTTTAGGCCATAAGAATCATCCTTTTTCAAACATGGATTGCAAATAATTCTGAAAATTTAGAAGTCTTGGTCATTAACATTATTGTCTACTACAATGTCCACCCACTTTCCTCTAAGCGATTTAGTATTTCTACATTGTCCACATCCTCTCTCCATGGACTCCTTTGTGAATACAAATTCTGCCACATAAGATTTCACCGCACTACCGCCGAGAAGGAAGAAGCAACTTGTGGGACCGTGGTAAAAATCACTCTACCGCACCGAGCTAATGAAGGAGCCACGAGACAGTGGTGGTCACCGCAGTACCACACACCATTGGTAGAAGACTTGCGAGAGTCACCGCAACATTGCCAGGAACATAAGCAAGACTCGCGTGCCGCCAAAGAAGTTCAATGCATGGAGGAAGTCCGGTGAGGAAAGTACACAGGTATTTGAATTAGCTCATAAGATTCTATCAAATTTATTAAACTCTAGTTCAAAATATTTTAGATGAGGTTTCTCCCATAGCTCTCTTACTCGCTTGAAAAATCCTTAAGGAGGAGGAGAAGCATGAGGACGAGGATATGTTTATGCCTTAGTAATTCATGGATTTGATGGAATTGTGATTTATTTTCATTGCAGTGGATCAACGGAAGCTCAAATTTTTTTGAACAACGGATTTATGTGCTTCAAAACAACGTCTATGGTGCTCATCTTGATTCACAATTTACTTTTGTTTTTTATTTTCTTTTGTACAATATTGCAATGCCCTTTGTTTTTTTGTGGAAAGTGTTTAGTGCAGAGGCTAGTCTATTTAAGCCCTGACTAATGGTAAATTTTTTTTTGCAAGAAACCTAGACTAATTGTAATTTTTTTTTTTGCAAGAGCAGCTTGAGGTGAGACTGGTGGTTATATAAATGAAGAGAGGAAGGGAGGAGAGCTACATGGGGGGTTCTCAAGTGAAGCACCCTTCTACGTCTAGAGGTGAATCATAAGTTCTTGTCCTTATCCTTGTTAATTCAAAGCTAATTATTTTATCATTGCATGTTTTTGAGGGAACTGTTAAAGGAATTTAATCCCTGGTTACTATGTATGCTTGTATTTTAGTGGGGAGACTATATCTCTATTTTGTTTTTTGAATGCATTAAAATGAGTGCATGCATTATGGATAGCATGATCTCATTTGCGTGATATAATCAGTCTACAGTTTTAGCATCTTTCCTTTTTTACATGTTTTGTGTTTCTGTAGTCCATGATTATGTATCTAATCTTTTAGATGAGGCTGCTCCCATAGCTCTCTTAAATGTTTTGTGTTTCTGCAATCCTGTCCCTCTCTTGCTGTTCTTCCTCAATTTCATTAGGATCATACATTGACCTTCTTGCCCCTCCTAAATTTTGGACCACATCCATTACCTCCACATAAAACTGGACATCCTTGGTCTTCTTGGTTCCCATGCCATGATATGGTTATACAAATGAAAATGAAGCAAAGTAATCATCTTTCTTCCTCTTCAATGAAAACCAAGCTATCTAAATGGTATATCAAACTCTAGTTCAAAATATTTTAGATGAGGCTACTCTCGTAGCTCTTTTACTCGCTTGACAAATCCTTAAGGAGGAGGAGGAGTAGGAGGATGAGGATATGTTTATGCCTTTGTATTTCATGGATTTGATGGAATTGTGATTGATTTTTCGTTGCAGGGGATCAGTGGAGGTTCAATTTTTTTTGAACAACGAATTTATGTGCTTCAAAACAAGGTCTATGGTGCTCATCTTGGTTCACAATTTACTTTTGTTTTTTATTTTATTTTGTATTATATTGTAATGCCCTCTGTTTGTTTGTGGAAAGTGTTTAGTGCAGAGGCTAGTCTATTTAAGCCCTGAAAGGCCTTGCATGTATATGTTTTAAATTGATACTTCTTTTTAAGAAGGCTTTAGTAATATTTGATGTTTTAATGAAAGCATTTATTTTTAATCTGCCATTAAGCTTGTGAGGTTCTATTAAAGAAATAAAAAAAATGTGAGACAAGGTAGTGAAAATGAAACAAGCTCTGCGAGTCGCAATATCATGACCTTTGGACACAAATATGTGGTAGAATACTTTTGTTCCAGAAGCTTCAATTTTATGTGATTCTTTTTTTCTTTTTCTTCTTGGGTTTTAGAGGAGCCCGATCTTAATTTTGGTGTTTAAGTATTTTGTGTTTTTATTGGGTTTGTTTTTTTATCTTTTGAATTTATATCCATTTTGATTGTTGAGAATTTGGGGTTTTGTTTGTGAAGGATTCATGCTTTTTGTGTTTGTAAGGGAAGGAGGAGGAGGGGGTTGTAGAAACAAGAAACCTAGACAAATTGTATTTTTTTTTTTTGCAAGAGCAGCTTGAGGTGAGATTGGTGGTCATATAAATGAAGAGAGGAAGGGATGAGAGCTACATGGGGGGTGCTCAAGTGAAGCACCCATCTACCTCTAGAGGTGAATTGTAAGTTCTTGTCCTTATCATTTTTAATTCAAAGCTAATTGTTTTATCATCATATGTTTTTGAGAGAATTGTTAAAGGAATTTAATCCTTGGTTACTATGTATGCTTGTATTTTAGTGGGGAGACTATATCTCTATTTTATTTTTTGAATGCCTTAAAATGAGTGTGTGCATTATGGATAGCATGATCTCATTTACAGGATATAATCAGTCTACATTTTTAGCATCTTTCCTTTTTTCCATGTTTTGTGTTTCTATAGTCCATGATTATGTAATCTAATCATTTAGATGAGGCTGCTCCCATACCTCTCTTAAATAGTTTGTGTTTCTGTAGTCCCATCCCTCTCTTGTTGTTCTTCCTCAATTTCATCAGGATCATACATTGACCTTCTTGCCCCTCCTAAAGTTTAGACCACATCCATTACCTCCACATAAAACTGGACATCCTTGGTCTTCTTGGTTCCCACACCATGATATGGTAATGCAAATGAAAATGAAGCAAAGTAATCATGTTTCTTCCTCTTCCATGAAAACCAAGCTCTCTAAATGGTATATCAAACTCCAGTTCAAAATATTTTAGATGAGGCTGCTCCCATAGTTCTCTTACTCGCTTGAAAAATCCTTAAGGAATAGGAGTAGTAGGAGGATGCAGATATGTTTATGCCTTAGTATTTCATGGATTTGATGGAATTGTGATTGATTTTGGTTGCAACGGATCGACGAAGGTTCAATTTTTTTTGAACAACAGATGTATGTGCTTCAAAACAAGGTCTATGGTGCTCATCTTGGTTCACAATTTAATTTTGTTTTTTAATTTTATTTTGTATTATATTGCAATTCCCTCTGTTTGTTTGTGGAAAGTGTTTAGTACAAAGGCTAGTCTATTTAAGACCTGGAAGGCCTTGCATGTATATGTTTTAAATTGATGCTCCTTTTTAAGAAGGCTTTAGTAATATTAGGTGTTTCAATGAAAGCATTTATTTTTAATCTGCCATTAAGCTTGCGAGGTTCTATTAAAGAAAGAAAACAATTCGAGACAAGGTAGTGAAAATGAAACAAGCTCTGCCAGTCTCGATCTCTTGACCTTTGGACACAAATATGTGGTTGAATACTTTTCTACCAGAAGCTTCAATTTTATGTGATTATTTTTTGCTTTTTCTTCTTGGGTTTTAGAGGAGCCTGATCCTAATTTTGGTGCTTGAGTATTTTGTGTTTTATTTGGGGTTTGAATTTATATCCATTTTGACTATTGAGAATTTAGGGTTTTTTCTATGAAGGATTCATGCTTTTTGTGATTGTAAGGGAAGGAGGAGGAGGGGGTTGTAGAAAAAAGAAACCTAGACTAATTGCAATTTTTTTTTGTTTGCAAGAGTAGCTTGAGGTGAGATTGGTGGTCATATAAATGAAGAGAGGAAGGGAGGAGAGCTACATGGGGGGTGCTCAAGTGAAGCACCCTTCTACATCTAGAGGCAAATCATAAGTTCTTGTCCTTATCCTTGTTAATTCAAAGATAATTGTTTTATCATCATATATTTTTGAGAGAATTGTTAAAGGAATTTAATCCCTGGTTACTATATATGCTTGTATTTTAGTTGGGAGAATATATCTCTATTTTATTTTTTGAATGCCTAAAAATGAGCGCGTGCATTATGGATAGCATGATCTCATTTGCGAGATATAATCAGTTTGCAATTTTAGCATCTTTCCTTTTTTACATGTTTTGTGTTTCTGCAGTCCATGATTATGTAATCTAATCTTTTAGATGAGGCTGCTCCCATAACTCTCTTAAATGTTTTGTGTTTCTTTAGCCCTGTCCCTCTCTTTTTGTTCTTCCTCAATTTCATTAGGATCATACATTGACCTTCTTTCCCCTCCTAAAGTTTGGACCACATCCATTACCTCCACATAAAATTGGACATCCTTGGTCTTCTTGGTTCACATGCCATGATATGGTTATGCAAATGAAAATGAAGCAAAGTAATCATCTTTCTTCCTTTTCCATGAAAACCAAGCTCTCTAAATGGTATATCAAACTCTAGTTCAAAATATTTTAGATGGGGCTGCTCCCATAGCTCTCTTACTCGCTTGACAAATCCTTAAGGAGGAGGAGGAGCAGTAGAAGGACGAGGATATGTTTATGCCTTAGCATTTCATGGATTTCATGGAATTGTGATTAATTTTTGTTGTAGCGGATTGGCGGAAGTTCAAATTTTTTTGAACAACGAATTTTTGTGCTTCAAAACAAGGTCTGTGGTGCTCATCTTGGTTCACAATTTACTTTTTTTTTTAATTTTCTTTTGTATTATATTGCAATGCCCTCTGTTTGTTTGTGGTAAGTGTTTAGTGTAGAGGCTAGTCTATTTAAGACCTGAAAGGCCTTGCATGTATATGTTTTAAATTAATGCTCATTTTTAAGAAGGCTTTAGTAATATTTGGTGTTTCAATGAAAGCATTTATTTTTAGTTTGCCATTAAGCTTGCGAGGTTCTGTTAAAGAAAGAAAAAAATGCGAGACAAGGTAGTGAAAATGAAACAAGCTCTACGAGTCTCAATCGCTTGACCTTTGGACACAAATATGTGGTCGAATACTTTTGTTTCAAAAGCTTCAATTTTATGTGATTCTTTTTTTCTTTTTCTTCTTAGGATTTAGAGGAGCCTGATCTTAATTTTGGTGTTTGAGTATTTGTGTTTTTATTGGGTTTGTTTTTTTGGGTTTTGAATTTATATCCATTTTGACTATTGAGAATTTGGGGTTTTGTCTATTAAGGATTCATTCTTTTTGTGATTGTAAGGGAAGGAGGAGGAGGAGGGGGTTGTAGAAACAAGAAACCTAGACTAATTGTAATTTTTTTTTTGCAAGGGCAGCTTGAGGTGAGACTGGTGGTCATATAAATGAAGAGAGGAAGGGAGGAGAGCTAAATGGGGGGTGCTCAAGTGAAGCACCCTTCTACATTTAGAGGTGAATCATAAGTTCTTTTCCTTATCCTTGTTAATTCAAAGATAATTGTTCTATCATCGTATATTTTTGAGAGAATTGTTAAAAGAATTTAATCCCTGGTTACTATGTATGCTTGTATTTTAGTGGGGAGACTATATCTCTATTTTATTTTTTGAATGCCTTAAAATGAGTGTGTGCATTATGGATAACATGATCTCATTTGCGGGATATAATCAGTTTGTAGTTTTAGCATCTTTCCTTTTTTACATGTTTTTTATTTCTCCAGTCCATGATTATGTAATCTAATCTTTTAGATGATGTTGCTCCCATAGCTCTCTTAAATGTTTTGTGTTTCTGTAGTTTTGTCCCCCTCTTACTGTTCTTCCTCAATTTCATTAGGATCATACATTGACCTTCTTGCCCCTCCTAAAGTTTGGACCACATGCATTACCTCCACATAAAAATAGACATCCTTGGTCTTCTTGGTTCCCACACCATAATATGGTTTTGCAAATGAAAATGAAGCAAAGTAATCATCTTTCTTCCTCTTCCATGAAAACCAAGCTCTCTAAATGGTTTATCAAACTTTAGTTCAAAATATTTTAGATGAGGCTGCTCCCATAGCTCTCTTACTCGCTTGAAATATCCTTAAGGAGGAGGAGCAGTAGGAGGACGAGGATGTGTTTATGCCTTAGTATTTCATGGATTTGATGGAATTGTGATTGATTTTTGTTGCAACAGATTGATGGAGGTTTAAATATTTTTGAACAATGGATTTTTGTGCTTCAAAACAAGGTCTGTGGTGCTCTTTTTGGTTCACAATTTACTTTTGTTTTTTATTTTATTTTGTATTATATTGTAATGCACTTTGTTTTTTTGTGAAAAGTTTTTAGAGCAGAGGCTAGTCTGTTTAAGACCTGAAAGGACTTGCATGTATATGTTTTAAATTGATGCTCCTTTCTAAGAAGACTTTAGTATTATTTGGTGTTTCAATGAAAGCATTTATTTTTAATCTGCCATTAAGCTTGCAAGGTTCTATTAAAGAAAGAAAAAAATGTGAGACAAGGTAGTGAAAATGAAACAAACTCTACGAGTCTCGATATCTTGACCTCTAGACACAAATATGCGGTCGAATAATTTTGTTCCAGAAGCTTCAATTTTATGTGATTCTTTTTGGCTTTTTCTTCTTGGGTTTTAGAGGAGCCTGATCTTAATTTTGGTGTTTGAGTATTTTGTGTTTTTATTGGGTTTTGAATTTATATCCATTTTGACTATTGAGAATTTGGGATTTTGTCTGTGAAGGATTCATGATTTTTGGTGATTGTAAGGGAAGGAGGAGGAGGAGGTTGTAGATACAATAAACCTAGACTAATTGTATTTTTTTTTTTTGCAAGAACAACTTGAGGTGAGACTGGTGGTCATTTAAATGAAGAGAGGAAGGGAGGAGAGCTACATGGGGGGTGCTCAAGTGAAGCGTCCTTCTACATCTAGAGGCAAATTGTATGTTATTGTCCTTATCCTTTTTAATTCAAAACTAATTGTTTTATCATCGTATGTTTTTGAGAGAATTTTTAAAGGAATTTAATCCCTGGTTACTATGTATGCTTGTATTTTAGTGGGGAGACTATATCTCTATTTTAATGTTTGAATGCCTTAAAATGAGTGTGTGCATTATGGATAGCATGATCTCATTTGCGGGATACAATCAGTCTACATTTTTAGCATCTTTCCTTTTTTACATGATTTGTGTTTCTACAGTCCATGATTATGTAATCTAATCTTTTAGATGAGGCTGCTCCCATAGCTCTCTTAAATGTTTTATGTTTCTACAATCCTGTCCCTCTCTTGTTGTTCTTCCTCAATTTCATCAGGATACTACATTGACCTTCTTGCCCCTCCTAAAGTTTGGACCACATCCATTATCTCCACATAAAACTGGACATCCTTCGTCTTCTTGGTTCGCATGCCATGATATGGTTATGCAAATGAAAATAAAGAAAATTAATCATCTTTCTTCCTCTTCCATGAAAACCAAGCTCTCTAAATGGTATATCAAACTCTGATTCAAAATATTTTAGATGAGGCTGCTCCCATAGCTCTCTTACTTTCTTGACAAATCCTTAAGGAGGAGGAGCAGTAGGAGGATGAGGAAATGTTTATGCCTTAGTATTTCATGGATTTCATGGAATTGTGCTTGATTTTTGTTGCAACGGATCGACAGAGGTTCAAATTTTTTTGAACAATGGATTTTTGTGCTTCATAAGAAGGTCCGTGGTGCTCGTCTTGGTTCACAATTTACTTTTGTTTTTTATTTTATTTTGTATTATATTACAATTCCCTCTGTTTGTTTGTGGAAAGTGTTTAGTGCAGAGGCTAGTATATTTAGGACCTGAAAGGCCTTGCATGTATATGTTTTAAATTGATGCTCCTTTTTAAGAAGGCTTTAGTAATATTTGGTGTTTCAATGAAAGCATTTATTTATAATCTGCCATTAAGTTTGTGAGGTTTTGTTAAAGAAAGAAAAAAATGTGAGATATGGTAGTGAAAATGAAACAAGCTTTGTGAGTCTTGATCTCTTGACCTCTGGACACAAATTTGTGGTTGAATAGTTTTGTTCCAGAAGCTTCAATTTTATGTGATTCTTTTTATTTTTCTTCTTGGGTTTTAGAGGAGCCTAATCTTAAGTTTGGTGTTTGATTATTTTGTGTTTTTATTGCGTTTTGAATTTATATCCATTTTGACTATTGAGAATTTGGGGTTTTGTCTGTGAAGGATTCATGCTTTTTGTGATTGTAAGGGAAGGAGGAGGAGGGGGTTGTAGAAACAAGAAACCTAGACTAATTGTAATTTTTTTTTTGGAAGAGCAGCTTGAGGTGAGACTGGTGGTCATATAAATGAAGAGAGGAAGGGAGGAGAGCTACATGGGGGGTGCTCAAATGAAGCGCCCTTCTACATCTAGAGGTGAATCGTAAGTTCTTGTTATTATCCTTGTTAATTCAAAGATAATTTTTTTTATCATTGTATGTTTTTGAGAGAATTGTTAAGGGAATTTAATCCCTGGTTACTATGTATGCTTGTATTTTAGTGGGGAGACTATATCTCTATTTTATTTTTTGAATTACTTAAAATGAGTGTGTGCGTTATGGATAGCATGATCTCATTTGCGAGATATAATTAGTCTGCAGTTTTAGCATCTTTCATTTTTTACATGTTTTGTGTTTTTGCAGTCCATGATTATGTAATCTAATCTTTTAGATGAGGCTGTTGCCATAGCTCTCTTAAATGTTTTGTGTTTCTGAATTCTTGTCCCTCTCTTGTTGTTCTTCCTAAATTTCATTAGTATCATACATTGACCTTCTTGCCCCTCCTAAAGTTTGGACCACATCCATTACCTCCACATAAAACTGGACATCCTTGGTCTTCTTGGTTCGAATGCCATGATATGGTTATGCAAATGAAAATGAAGTAAAGTAATAATCTTTCTTCCTCTTCCATGAAAACCAAGCTCTCTAAATGGTATATCAAACTCTGGTTCAAAATATTTTAGATGAGGCTGCTCCCATAGCTCTCTTACTCGCTTGACAAATCCTTAAGGAGGAGGAGCAGTAGGAGGACGAGGATATATTTATGCCTTAGTATTTCATGGATTTGATGGAATTGTTATTGATTTTTGTTGCAGCGGATCGACGAAGGTTCAAATTTTTTTGAACAACGGATTTTTGTGCTTCAAAACAAGGTCTGTGGTGCTCATCTTGGTTCACAATTTACTTTTGTTTTTTAGTTTATTTTGTATTATATTGCAATGCTCTATGTTTGTTTGTGGAAAGTGTTTAGTACAGAGGCTAGTCTATTTAAGACTTGAAAGGCGTTGCATGTATAAGTTTTAAATTGATGCTCCTTTTTAAGAAGGCTTTAGTAATATCAAGTGTTTCAATGAAAGCATTTATTTTTAATCTGCCATTAAGCTTGCGAGGTTCTATTAAAGAAAGAAAAAAATGTGAGACAAGGTAGTGAAAATGAAACAAGCTCTGTGAGTCTCGATCTCTTGACCTCTGGACACAAATATGTGGTCGAATACTTTTATTCCAGAAGCTTCAATTTTATGCGATTCTTTTTTTCTTTTTCTTCTTGGGTTTTTGAGGAGCCTGATCTTAATTTTGGTGCTTGAGTATTTTGTGTTTTTATTGGGTTTATTCTTTTGGGTTTTGAATTTATATCCATTTTGACTATTGAGAATTTGGGGTTTTGTCTGTGAAGGATTCATGCTTTTTGTGATTGTAAGGGAAGGAGGAGGAGGGGGTTGTAGAAACAAGAAACCTAGACTAATTGTAATTTTTGTTTTTTGCAAGAGCAACTTGAGGTGAGACTAGTGGTCATCTAAATAAAGAGAGGAAGGGATGAGAGCTACATGGGGGGTGCTCAAGTGAAGCACCCTTCTACATCTAGAGTTCAATCATAAGTTCTTGTCCTTATCCTTGTTAATTGAAAGCTAATTGTTTTATCATCGTTTGTTTTTGAGAGAATTGTTAAAGGAATTTAATCCCTGGTTACTATGTATGCTTGTATTTTAGTGGGGAGACTATATCTCTATTTTATTTTTTGAATGCCTTAAAATGAGTGTGTTCATTATGGATAGCATGATCTCATTTGTGGGATATAATCAGTCTACAGTTTTAGCATCTTTCCATTTTTACATGTTTTGTGTTTCTGCAGTCCATGATTATGTAATCTAATATTTTAGATGAGGTTGCTCCCATAGATCTCTTAAATGTTTTGTGTTTCTGCAGTCTTGTCCCTCTCTTGTTGTTCTTCCTAAATTTCATTAGGATAATACATTGACCTTCTTTCTCCTCCAAAAGTTTGGACCACATCCATTACCTCCACATAAAATTGGACATCCTTGGTCTTCTTGGTTCGCATGCCATGATATGGTTATGCAAATGAAAATGAAGCAAAGTAATCATATTTCTTCTTCTTCCATGAAAACCAAGCTCTCTAAATGGTATATCAAACTCTAGTTCAAAATATTTTAGATGAGGCTGCTCCCATAGCTCTCTTACTCGCTTGAAAAATCCTTAAGGAGGAGGAGCAGTAGGAGGATGAGGATATGTTTATGCCTTGGTATTTCATGGATTTGATGGAATTGTTATTGAGTTTTGTTGCAGTGGATTGGTGGAGATTCAATTTTTTTTGAACAACGGATTTTTGTGCTTCAAATCAAGGTTTGTGGTGCTCATCCTGGTTCACAATTTACTTTTGTTTTTTATTTTATTTTGTATTATATTCAAATGCGCTCTATTTGTTTGTGGAAAGTGTTTAGTGCAAAGGCTAGTCTATTTAAGACCTGAAAGGCCTTGCATGCATATATTTTAAATTGATGCTCCTTTTTAAGAAGGCTTTAGTAATATTTGGTGTTTCAATGAAAATATTTATTTTTAATATGTCATTAAGCTTGCGTGGTTTTGTTAAAGAAAGAAAAAAATGTGAGACAAGGTAGTGAAAATGAAACAAGCTTTGCGAGTCTCGATCTCTTGACCTCTGGACACAAATATGTGGTTGAATACTTTTGTTCCAGAATCTTCAATTTTATGTGATTCTTTTTTTATTTTTCTTCTTGGGTTTGAGAGGAGCCTAATCTTAATTTTGGTGTTTGAGTATTTTGTGTTTTTATTGGGTTTTGAATTTATATCCATTTTGATTGTTGAGAATTAGGGGTTTTGTCTGTGAAGGATTCATGCTTTTTATGATTGTTAGGGAAGGAGGAGGAGAGGTTGTAGAAACAAGAAACCTAGACTAATTGTAATTTTTTTTTGCAAGAACAGCTTGAGGTGAGACTGGTGGTCATATAAATGAAGAGAGGAAGGGATGAGAGCTACATGGGGGGTGCTCAAGTGAAGAGCCTTTCTACATCTAGAGGCGAATCGTAAGTTCTTGTCCTTATCCTTGTTAATTCAAAGCTAATTATTTTATCATCGTATGTATTTGAGAAAACTGTTAAAGGAATTTAATCCCTGGTTACTATGTATGCTTGTATTTTAGTGGGGAGACTATATCTCTATTTTGTTTTTTGAATGCCTTAAAACGAGTGCATGCATTATGGATAGCATGATCTCATTTGCGAGATATAATCAATCTACAGTTTTAGCATCTTTCCTTTTTACATGTTTTGTGTTTTTGTAGTCCATGATTATGTAATCTAATCTTTTAGATGAGGTTTCTCCCATAGCTCTCTTAAATGTTTTATGTTTCTACAGTCCTGTCCCTCTCTTGTTGTTCTTCCTCAATTTCATTAGGGTCATACATTGACCTTCTTGCCCCTCCTAAAATTTGGACCACATCTATTACCTCCACATAAAACTAGACATCCTTGGTCTTCTTGGTTCCCATGCCATGATATGGTTATGCAAATGAAAATGAAGCAAAGTAATCATCTCCTTCTTTGCTGGCTAGAAGAATGCATGCTTAATGTTTTGATACGTGATATCAGCCCTCTCTTCTACTCTCATGGTTGAATATCGAAATCCATTATGGTGGGCCTTTAGAGTTCTAGTCATCTTTCGTCGTCTTCCACCAAATGTTGGCCTAATCCACATGTCTTCCAGCCTAATTGGCTTTGTTTTTTAATACTAAATTTTCTCCTGAGTCAACAGTGTAGCTCTCTTTGCCTTTTCAGACTCTTTCATTGCTACAAATTTTCTCTGGGATTTAACCATTTGTACCACATGGTTGATGTGCTTTGAATCCTTTTTTGTAGTCTTTTCCCTCTCTTGTTGTTCTTCCTCAATTTTATTAGGATCATACATTGACCTTCTTGCCCCTCCTAAATTTTGAACCACATCCATTACCTCCACATAAAACTGGACATCCTTGGTCTTCTTGGTTCCCATGCCATGATATGGTTATGCAAATGAAGCAAAGTAATAATCTCCTTCTCCGTTGGCTGGAAGAATGCATGCTTAATGTTTTGATACATGATATCAACTCTCTCTTCTTCTCTCATGGTTGAATACTGAAATCCATTATGGTGGGCCTCCAAAGTTCCAATCATCTTTCTTCCTCTTCCACCAAATTCTGGCCTGATCCACAAGTCTTCCAGCCTAATTGGATTTGTTTTTGAAAGTTGAAGTTTCTCCTAACTCACCAGTATTAGCTTTAAATTTTTTAAAATTTTATTATGGTATGTGCACTTTGATATGATGTAATATGATTATGGTTTCATCTCACATGTTGTAATATTAGATATATAACCAAAAATTAAATTATTGCATGAAATAAATAATAAATTTTCATTTTAAATGTTTTTTTTTTTGTAGAACATGGGTCTTCCAGAAGATCAAGATGATCCTCAACATGATATAGATCCACAAAATATTGGTTATGTTGGTACAAATCACATGGAAAAGGATGATGATGACACAAATACAGAAGACACCTAGGTTGATGACAATGATGATGATGAGATAGCTGGTGATAGTAACCAGTGGCATTCATGATCATATAGAATACATCATGGATCATTGCTGATATATAGTTATGATGACTCTTTTCATGGTTACTATCATATGTATCATTTTCATGGCCTACAATACTATATTGTTGAGTTGTATCATATTGGCATGTATCATTTTCACTATATCATTTGGACATGTATCATCTTGACTTGTATCAATTTTATTTATATCATTTGTACATGTATCATTTTCACTTATGTCGACTGTTGGACATGTATCATTTTGACATGTTTTTGATGTACTAGGATATTTGAATTTCACTTGTTTTAGTTATATATGATGATAATCTTATTGTATTGACTTGCCAATTTATATATATTAAAAGTGGTCGATGATTTTTGGATGGATATTTATTAAGTATGATGATTTTAATTTACTGCTCATGATGGATGTTGTCAAATTTAATTAAATTATAGATATTTGGCTCACTTGTTTTAATTATAGATGATGATCATGTTACAATAATTATATTGTTATTTAATCATATGAGTTAAATAATTAAATTACTTACTCTAATTATATGAGTTATTTAAGGGGCACGATATATTTAACTAATCAAATTGAAATAAAACATATTAAATTAATAAATGGAAGCAAAACAAGAAGCATTTTTAGAAGAAAAAAAGGAAGCAACAATGGAAGCCAAACTAGAAGCAATCTTGAAAGAAAAATTGGAAGCAAAACCGGAAGCAAACCTGGAAGCAAAATTGGAAGCAAAATTGGAAGCAAAACTAGAAGCAAAACTGGAAGCAAAACCGAAAGTAAAATTGGAAGCAAACCTGGAGGCAAAACTAGAAGAAAAATTGGAAGAAAACTCAGAGGCAAAACTAGAAGAAAAATTGGAAGCAAACCTGGAGGCAAAATTGGAAGCACAACTGGACTTCAAATTGGAAGCAAAACTAGAAGCAAAAATGGGAGCAGACATGGAAGTAAAACTAGAAGCCAAATTGGATGCCCATTTCGGCACAATTTCCGATGTTGCTACCCGACTCAATTTTAGGCACCAATAGAGGCACTATGATGTCTCGATGCTAAATTCGGTGCTACGTATGGCGTTAAATCCGATGCAAAAGTCGGTGCAAAATCTGGTGCTGAACTCACTTTGCCTGTTTGCACCGAGTTGGGCACCAACCAAATTGTTCAATTCATGCACTCAAAATACACTAAATTATGGGTCCAAAGTTGGTGCTAATTTCCTGTTGTGTTGTTGTGATAGTTATAACCGATTATAAGATATTACAAAAGGGTGGCTCACTGCCAGGACTCACTATCCAAAATGGGAGGCTCACTGCCTACAAAATGAAGTAACATAAATGACTAACTGCCAGAATGAACTGATAGAGATACACCTCAAGTGCAAATTCAGTTCCTTTGTAATTCAGGAGAATTCACATGTTAGCAGATCACACTTTTCCTTTTTCACTTCCACATGTAGTTTGCTAATATTCGCTCAATCCACACACACACACTCATTCATTCATTCCAACTCTTACAAAAATATCTTTAATATGTATCTGATTGTCAAGGATAACAATCGGGTTAGCTTGACAAACCTTCTCAACAATAATTCAAATGTGTGGCATTCTACAACTTGTTGGCATGGATTACACAAACAAAATTTAATCCATTATATCTTTATCCGCTTGATAAGTTGGCCAACAATGGACCTAATAGAAAAATTGTAAACAATAAAAATGATACCAGTGATAACCACACACAACTATTCTCATGAGTTCCTATCCATGTATGCATTTCTTAGTCATAGACCATTTCCCAAAAAATGAAGTAGTAGTTATTTACCGGAGGGGATTTCAGAGCAAAATATCGGAGGCAGATCCTGCATTACCATTTCAAAATACCACATTGATGTGACTTAGAGTCTTGCAGTTGCAACTCATATATCATGGTGACATCAATGAAAGAAAAATCATTAACAAGGGATATGATCTTCTTCATTCTTCCAACAATATCCCCCTTTGTCATTAATGACAACATGTGCCGAAGAGAATATACAAATTTACACAAAATATACTCTATTTCTCATTCCTCTTCTCCCCCTTTGACATCAAGGACAAAGGTCGAACAAAAACATCAAAGATATTTACACATGGTCTGGAGTGTTCAAAAACATAGAATCAAACCTCTGAACTCCCCTTGAGGATTTATCTCATGCAATGTAAAAATAGAAAAATCCTACCCCGAGGAGGGTGCATTTTGCAATTCCTAAAGAATGTCTTGCTAGGCCATTTTTCCATTCTCCCAACTCTACTTCGCAGATACCAGAGTTTTGTTCAAAGATTCTAAAGCAATTAAATTTTCTTTAGATTCATCCAGAGTATCCGGAGTCAGATTGATCTTGTCCAAATTCTTAGCAATAGACAAAGTATTGGCTACCAGAGCATACTCCATTCACACTTTATCACCAAGCAAGCCAATTTTTTTGATTATCTCTTCCTTTTGTTTCTGTAACATAAAGAACTTTTCTCTGTGCACAAAAATAGCATTCCAAGTTGATTTATTTCTATCCATTGATACATTGTAGGTGCTAGAGACAGTAGTCAACTGGGACTCAATGGAGTCCATGAGATATTTTATGCTTTGAGTGGCATTAGGCCACCTTATACAATAGGAAAACATAAAATTGGCTTTAGCTTCTCAAGCCTTCATAGCTTCAAGACTCTTCTCTACATTGGCATGTGCCAAAGCACATTTATCCTAAAGGATTAACAAAATTTTCTCATTCAACATCTCTTCTACATCCGGTTTTTTTTTCTCAACAAGTCTTATGGCATGCTCCTTGAAGGAGTCAAATAGAAGCTTCAATTTCTCAACTAGAGAGAGAGATGTATCGACAGATGTATCCGATGTAACATCTTGTAGGACCTTAATGGAGTCTTCAATGAGTTCATCTCCCTTATGATGAATTTATAATATTTCTCTCCTATTGGATGCATGCAATACATCACCTAACACTAATTTATATATCGAAGAAATCTTATTCAAGTCTGCATAACCTTGATTCATTGGAAGTTGTAGGAGTTCTCGAGGAGTTACCAGTTGGAATCTGATGTGCTTAGACAACATTCCCTTCAAAAAATCATCACCGAAGGAGGGTTCTCCAGTGGACTTCTATGATTCTACAACTTGTTGGGATACTTCTTCATTCTTTCCAGCGATATCAACAGATTCCATATTTCTATTTTCTACTTCCACCTCTGCTTTTTCTTCCTTTGCATTCTCTTTTTCTGCATTTTCTTCTTATGCGTTCTTTTCTTCCATCTCCTTTTCTACTAATGTTTCTTCTTCTATATTATCTTCTTCAATTTTCTCTTCCTTCTTTTTCTTCTTCCCTCTTTTCTTCTTCTTCCTTACCTCTATCCTCTTCTTCGGGGTGTACCAGAGGGGTAGCAACATGCACTTCTGCTTCAATATTTTCTTCAACATGTTTTTAATTTTTTGGATTCTCATTAGCAACATTGATTTTCGATAGAAAATTTGTACTACCTGTTTCTAGAGGAATATTGGTGTCATTCACTTCTAGAGGTGTATTATCATCAATAGCACCGAAAGGAGGTTCTTCCATAACTTTTGTAGAAGTTTCTTTTCTGGGTTCAGATGCTGAACCAAATGCACCAATCCATACCATATTTTGCTGCAATATCCTTGATAGTGTTTATTGTTTCCTTCCTTATTCCTCTAATTTCTTTCTTATCTTTTTTCATCAAAGTATTAACTCTTCTTTTCTCCCTGAACATTTTAGCACAAATCTTCTTCAAAGATTCTAGATTATCTAGAGTTAGAGAGGATGCAATTTCTTTATATGCTTTATTTCTTATTTTCTCTTCTAGCTCAACTGCTTTTGCTCTTCTTTTCATCAGAATTTCTCACAAATTTTTAGAAACATCACATCTAATGTTATCCCATTAGCTTCCAAAATAATGACATATTTGATGATGACAAAAATTATTGTTTCATTTTTAACTTCTTTTAACATAGGTACTGATTCGGTGTCACAGAGTTTGGTGACATATTTGATTGCTTCCTTGTTTATCAAGTGTGGACCATGAGTCCATAAGAATTGATCATGCATTATACTAAGAACTAGCTTTACATATGGGTCATCTACTGTAGAACATAAATTTGGAAAATTGTTCCAACAATCCAAATTCTTCGTCACAAGATTTGAATATTCAAGTTTTATCAAGAAATCATCATCAGTGAGTTCATTCATTCATATATCAATCAGTTTGATGTGATTGAATTCTTTTGACTTAAACCTAATTTACATCCTTGTATCCTTCATCGGCATGACACCATGAGGAATTGAAGAGAAAGCACCCATAGGGTCATCTTAGAAAACTTTCATCAAGTATTTCCTATAGGAGGGCCTAGATATTTTTGTACGACTATAGAGTTGTCATTTTATATATACCAAGCTTATAAAAGATTTAAGAAAATAGTTTTCACAAGCTCACAACAACACAAAATCGAGAAATACCTTTTTCTTCACAAGTAGCCGAAACTAGGGTTTGCACCAGTCGCACCTCAATTCGCTCTAAATCTCTTCAAGTCTCTCTTCGCCTCTTTTGAATGCAAAAAAGATCAAAATTCCTTTATGTTTTCGCTTTATAGATTGATGTGATGCCCTAATTCACATTTAATTCTCTTGAAATTCAAAAATCTGCCAAATTTCCTTAACTGCGCTCAAAACCCTAATATGCTCCACAAATGAGCATACAAGCCTCTTTTCTTCTGATTTATTTTTCAAAACCTTTGCATGCTGATTTCTTATGACTTTACTTCATGTCACAGATCTGGCATGCTTGCAATCAGGGGGTTTTAAGGATTTTCTGCTAGAACTCCCCCTACGACCATGCTTGGTCTAGTTACCAGAGGAATCATCTGCTTCGAATGAGGGTACAAACACATCAGTAGTCCCTGACTCTTCTTTCTTTTTTAATAATTTACTCATTTCCTGCTTAACTTCTTCTTTTTCAACCTTCTTCATAGGTTCATTCTTCTCTACCAGAGCAGATTGATTTCCCTTTTTGCTTTTGCATACCTTTGAAATATGTCTTGGTTTGTTGCAATTATAATAGACAACATTTATTTGATTTTATTGACTTCCATTAAACCTTGTTCTGCACCAATTCACTTTATACACATATTTACTGCATGTGTAACAATAACCAACAAAGGATTGATTCATCCTTCCTCTATTAAACTAGTTCATCATCTGAGTTTTGCATTCACTAGCTCTATGTTGAAACTTATTACATGCATAGCATTGTTTGGGGAAAGAACCAAAAAATTGATTCATCCTGTTTCTACATTCAGTTGCCTTATGCCCAAACTTGTTGCAAGAAAAATAAGTGCCATTGAAATATGGGTACCTTTGTGCATTTGGTTGTTTGACAGGTGGTTTTCTTCTTGAATTTCTTTTCTTCTTCCCTTTATCTTGAGTCTTTTGATCATTTACTACTTTAGAGATTTCACCTATCTCTAATCCCAGTCCTCCTTTGTCTTTAGAATATTTATGTCCTACAATCAATTCATCAAGCCTAAAAAATGATACCGGTGATAACCATGAACAACTGTGCTCACGAGTTCTTGTCCATGTATGCATTTCTTAGTCACAGACCATTTCCCAAAAACTGAACTAGTAGTTATTTACCAGAGGGGATTCCAGAGCAAAATATCGGAAGCAGATCCTGCATTATCGGTTCAGAATACCAGATTGATGTGACTTAGATTCTTGCAATTGCAACTCCTATATCATGGTGACATCAATGACAACAAAATTGTTAACAAGGGATATGATCTTCTTTATTCTTCCAACATATATATATTCTATTCAAATTAATCATAAATTAATTTATTCATGATATATATAATATAATTGAAATCAAATCAAATTTAGATCATAGGTAGAGAATATGTGATAATTTTATTTTAGGTGTCATAATGTAGGTCTCAAGACATAAAATTAAATTATACATGATCCCAAGGTAATTTGGTTTGGTAAAGGTTCTATATATATATATATAGAAGTCAATTACTTGTAGGAATATAAATGATAATCCACACAGATATAATCCTCTACTTTATCATGCCTTATGGACCAAGTCCATATCATAAAATAATACACCATAGTCGAGCTACTTGAGCGATTAAGAGTATTTATAAAATTGTCTAAAATTTTATGCATATAGAAAGGAAATCCTTGTATAATATATTTATATTTTAAAAATTATTTAATCCATCTTCTCTTAGTTTATTTATTGTCCGTTTGTATAATGTGATCTCCCCCTTCTTCTTTCCTCGTAAATTTTCATACTTTTTTCCCCTCCCTCTTAGATTACCTTTTAGGCGGAAATATTAGAAATTACTAAGGAAAAACATTTAAAGTGAAATTTCAAGTTAATTTAGAATTTCATTGATTTTCTCTAATGATTTAACTAGAAACTATTAGATGCATACTTTGGTTATTTTTCTTAGAGGTATCATAATTCTTGAGAGAACTGATGAACGACTATCATAACATCTTTTAATAAATTTTCCTATTCCCTAATTCATTGTATTCTAGAATCCATGAGTTACTCTTGGCATTGCATTAAATCATTCTCCTCATCCTTATAAGTTGACTCAATTTCTTAAGCCAATTAGGTTGGATTTTTTAGGTTCATGCAACTTGAGCATTATCATCTATTTTAAATCTCAATTTAGAGATTAGTGATTATTTATTCTTCATTCTTCATTCTTCATGTAATCCACATAACTTAACAAATTCATGAATTTCTAGACTCATATTCATGTAGTGGTTGTGCCTTTTTTTAAGAGATAGAATTTAGTGTGCACTCTTTTACTCCTTCAATCTAGAGCTCCTTAATATGCACTTAGATTCTTTGATGTAATATCTAAATAACATAGACCATGTATATTGAAATTCCTATATTTTTATGAATGACATATTTCTAAATATTTTTACGAATGACATGGACCTAGATATTTTTACATAAATGAAAAATATTTATAAATAACATCTATATACCATTATAAATTATGAACCGCTATTAATATTTTTCCTTAAAAGCATAATTTGAAAACTAAAAGTATATTTATCAAATTTACATGTTGACCAGAGTCAATATCAAATTAAATAGGATGAAAATTTTAACATAACCAAAGGTACATATGATGTTATTTTTTCAATAATAATCCATAATGTTCATAAAATATATAAAAAACATCATATATCAATAATGTTCATGATCCAAGATGTTAGTATGTGCATAAAACATATCATATCATAAATCAATAATGTTCATGTGTAAAACATAAGTGTATATCACATGTGTGCATAGAACATGGAATCACAGTAAGAATGTGTCTATATACTGAACTAATAAAACATATATATATGTATATAATATGTGCACATAAAATGACTCAAAACTGAGGACGTCTAATATGTTTATGGATAGATTGAGCCTTGCCCTATCCTTGTCTCAATCTATATCTTGATCCCTGTCTTGACTCGTGTGTTAAGCTCTGCACAAGAAAGTACATATCCAAGCACATAGAATTAAATATTTGTACATATGTGTATGTATGCATATATAATATAAATTATAGTTCTTAAATTTAATTTTAAATATATATACTTGAGGTATTTAAAATAACCTGACATCTAGTGTCTACATCATGTATAGGATGCATTGTGTAGGACTTTGAAGAGAAAGATGACTTGATACTGGAACCTATATATACATGACATACATATGTATATGCATATGAATCCAAAAAACTTGTACTTTCAATGTGTGAATGTAAAAATATATGTACACATACTTAAATGAGATGTAGATCCGAGTTTTTAAAACCCTGTGACGATGTATAGAATTGTCAACATATTGCAAATCTCTAAAGCCTATAAAAACATTATCATGCTCCTAATACATGAAATTTTCATATGCAATTCCAATCAAGAGTTAGAACTTGAACATGTGATCTAGTTTAAAATAAATTTTAAAATATAAATTAATTTTTTTAAACGTAATATATAAATTTGTACTTGAATTGTAGTCTGGAGGACCCTCCCAATCCCACCGATCTCGGAAGAATAAATGGACATGGAGACACTTGAACATGGTGCAGTTTCAACACAAAAAATAAGTATTCTAAATGTCTCTCCCAAAATTAGGTGTACTAACCTCAACCTGATCTGAAACATATTGAGGGGGGCCTATAGGATCAATCAAAACATATTGTGGGGGGCCTATAAGATCAATCAAAACATGTCAAGGTAGGTTGTAGGATCAACTAAAATGTTTTGATGTCCCCTTGTACCCTATGAAGTTTCCTCACCATGGCTCCTTTTTCTACCAAAATTCATCTAAGATGTGTTGATATAGCATCAAGAGGGATCCCATACTCATTTGTAATAAACTTTGATGCACCCATAGATCATGTGGCAATGGTAGATCAAAATGAGTGTAAGGATCATATCTATTGGATATACCATCGGTGGGAGGAAGGATAATTCATTGATGTAATAAATATCTACCAATGTGATCATGTAACATATGATTAACCTCAGTAGAAATAGTAGCAATATTTTGAAAAATTTCACATCTAGAAGGGGTGACTGGTGGCTCTACTACTACTACTAGTTAAAATTTTTTTTGAAAAAAACCAAAAGGTTTGGACCAAATAGTGCCTCTTGTTCACGGGTGGTAGAAAGTATGGTCATATAAACTAAGGTTTTTCAGTAAACCTCCCTCTCCCCTATCCAACATGTTCAAGAAAATATTTATATTCGATATCTAACTATTAATGAAACTCAACATATAGTTATTTACAAAAATAAAGTGGCAACTCATCATTATGAGGCCATTTATGATGTGACTCCAACTATCTACGATGAATAAATTGATCCACAAGCTAGTCTATGCATCTAGTGATGTTATACCCTCTCACTCTATCTCATCCCTAATCAAATGTGAACATATTATGAACACTATCTAAAGACACCCGCCTAGAAACAGATGATCATTTCTCATGGCCACTAACACTCCTAGAAAGAGAAGCATAAAATTTCTCAATGTCAATCTCATCATAGGGATTGTATGATCAAATGATGCTAATCATACATGTAATTCCATCCCTAATAGTGAATAACCTACCTCTATTTGACAAGTTTGAGGTGTTATGTATTATTTGATCTAAACATCGCAAGGCAACATCTTACCTCATAATGATGTCAACATATAAATTAGATCTAGAATGAATCTTCTCATTAGGCTAATTAGACCAATGAGAAGTTTTATCACCCCAATGATAAGTTTTATCAACCATGTCTATAAATATCTACATAATTAAAACAAAAAAATACATTTAATTTTTAAAACTAAAAAAAGACAAATTTAATACACAAGTTCAACTTTAAAACCTAATAATTTTGCATTCATGAAATCATAAATTATTCATTAAATGTGAAATATCAATTCATGAAATTATTCATGTAAAACTAAAACATAAGAAATAAAAAATATTTTGCAAATTCATACATTCAATCATATTATTCATAAAAAATGAATGAGATTCATGAAATTACAAAGCTTTATTACAAAGAAAAAATTGCAAACAATTGCTAAAATTTAGATGTATAATTTTTTTTTAGAGTATATAGATGGTTGCACAAATATTTTATGTAAGGTTTATTGAAGGATATCCCAAAAAATTATTTTATCTTGTGTGGACCATAATTGTTCCAAGAGATCATATTCTTTAGGGCTCAGGTAGTAGAGGGACAAGGTGGAGGGGATATATTGATAGTAGTAAAAGTTAAGTAGGATTAGTAGCATTCTCATGATTATGGAGAATTCCATATGTATGAAATACTACATAATAATTCAAAATGAGCCCACACCACAATAGTAGTTGTATGAGATGTTTTAGGTGAGATGGGTAGGATTATGAGTAACATCATTAAATTATCTATAATGGGAGATGGGGATTAAGAATAATAACCTCTTACAATAATTTTGGGGTAGGAGAACCTAGGACAACCATATAATTGGTAGGAAGACTATGTCTAGTTCATTATGGGAACAAACCACTAAGCTAGACGATATGTGTGTGTTTGAGTGAGATCTTAATTTTTTTATTTTCTTTACTTGATAAAAATGAATATGATTGTATGATATGATCTTATGAACATAATTTTTTAATTTATCATAGTTATTAGTTCAATTTCTATGTTAATAGCATGGGATTCCTAGGTGATTAGGATGGTACAAAGAGTTCAAAAGTCATCAAGTTTAAGATCAAATTCATCCATGAAATTATAGAAGGAATAATGGAAGAATTTCTTATTTGTTTTAGTTATTATCAAAGATTTAGAGATTTCTTACTTGTGAATATTTTTAATTTCTAGAAGCTACCAAATATTTTTAAAGAATTCCTAGATAAGCTACCTAGAATTCCTTCGTCCCATACACTTAATTTATTAATTTATAGACTAATAGTATAGGTATGGATGGAACAAGAGAGATAAAAATGCTATTAATAAAATTAGAAATTCCTCTAAGTTTTCCATCTTTTTCTTTAAGCATGTGTTAGAGAGTCCTCTAAGTTTTCCATCTTTTTCTTTAAGCATGTGTTTGATAGCATAGTTATGATAAAAAACTAGAGGAAAATCACTTTTCCAGGTCACACATGATTGAGTTAGAGATGTAGAATGAGTGATAAATTTACTTAGAATCTTATAAAAATAAGGAAAAATTAATTTGCATTTAATTGAATAGAATATGTTATCATTTAAAGGATTTTAATGAAACACAACACTAGGCTTATTACAACATAATTCATTCATAAAATAAATAGACTTTTGTACATCTAATTTAGAATCTCTTTCATTGGAAAACGTAGAAGACATCATAGATAGGGAAGAAGAAATATCATCCATATAAAAACTATTATTAGGAGAAGACAAATTCTAATATTTATCAAATAGTCCTTTTGTTGCATTCTTTTGTTGTTTTTTGTCTTAAAAGTATGCATAATAAAACTAAAATAATAACATAAATATGCATAAACATAAAATGTTATAATATGATTTAGCCTCTATTCACATGAAAAAGAATCAAATGTTTAAAATCTTGAAAGTGTTTTTCATGCATGTTCTTGTATGATGTAGATTTATGATATTTCATTTTGATTTATAAATTTGATGGTTTTATAAATGTGGGATTTTTGGATGAGAAATGGATTTGTATTGTCATGTGGTTGTGTGTGGCTTGTTGCTACATGCATGACTTACATTCTATTAAAAATATGCATGATATTATTTTGATGAGTGTGTGTTTTGTAGAATTTGTGTCTTTTTTTTAATCTATAAATTATACTTGTAGATTTGAGACACGATGTAATGAAAGATAAATATTGGAGTGTGAGTGGTTATAAGGTAAGAAAACTTGTTTGGATTTGTCTTATAGGCTTTGTACTCCTAAATATCCTTGATCATTCTTTAATGACCCAAGGATGTTGAGACATGAAACATTTGCCTTGTAAACTTTAGATCACATGTAGGGAAAGTTTAAGTAATGACATGGTTGGGTCGAGCTTGAATCCATTGACTACAAACATAAACTCTTCGTAATGTTTTTCATATGCTTATCATGATATCATGGATAATTTTAGCTCAATTTTAGTTGGAATTTTGGTAGCGATGTAAATATTTTTCTTCTAATTAATTATGTTGATTTCTTATGGACCTTATTTTTGGTTGAAGATGATTTCATTTTTGATGAAAATTTAATATTTGAATACCATTTTAGTTTTCTCATTATAATCATTGATCGTTTTCTATGAATAAAAGGATACCTTCCTTGCATTTATGTTTTTGGTTGCAAAGGGAACTCTGGTGTAAATCAAATTTGAGGATTGAAAATATGAAGTTCTTCATGGGTTGAAATGCAAAAGGTTGACTAGAAAGTGAGGAGGTTCTATGGTTTTAGGGTTTTATCTTCGACTCTTCAATTAAATTCTACTACTATAGAAATAAAAAAATTCATCATTCAAATGAAAGAAAAATCAAGAAAATCATATGCATGAGGCAAATTTACTAACTTGGTCACCTTCCAAGGTCATTGGGAGTATGAATTGTTCACTAGGGTTTTAGTTGAATTCATTCTGAGTGAGAGAGTTTTGAGAAAAAATTATCGGGCCCCTTTATTATTTGTGTTTTATATTTAATGGTTTTAAGTGAAAGTTATTCACCCAAAAAAAAAATTGACTGATTGGTTTATGCCACATAGGATTCATTTAGTTTCCACTTGGTTTCGAGTGAAACCCCTTACACTAAGTAGTTTCCAATCAAAATAATTTTGATAGAAATATTTAGTTAGCCAAAAATGTGACACATGTTTGTAATTTAAACCCACACTCCTCTAGCCTTTCCCAAATAAATGGGGTTTGACAAGGAAAACCATACAATCCTTGAAATAGTTCCATACTGAGAGAACTATGATACCCATTATTATAGGAAAATTCCATAAGATAAAAATAGACCTCCCAACTTGTAGTTTGTAACATACATGTGAAGCATGTCCTTAAGAATTTGATTCACTCCATTTTTTGACCATCTATCTTAGGATGGTAGGAAGAATTAAAATTAAGATAATAATTGAGATAATTCTATAAGGATGTCCACAATTTGCATGTGAACACCTAATCATGATAAGAAATGATCCTATGGGACAATCCATGCAAGCACACAATCTTCTCCATAAAGATTCATACCATAGATGAAACATTATATGATGATATCATAAGTGAAAAATGGGAAACCTTGGTCAACTTAATTATCGTCACCTCAATGGAATCATGATAACATGAGGGAATAGGTAACCCAAAATGAAGCATAGTGAGATCATATCCCATTTCCATTCAAGAATTGCATGCAGTTTTAGAAAATAAGTTAGATGTTGATACTTGGTTTTCACCCTTTGACACTCTAGACATATAGCCAAAAAATATCACACATCATCCTTGTCAAATAAAATAATTATTTAATATTACTATGCATATTCTTTACGTTGGGATGAGATACATCTGGGGCATGATGTGCTTCTCATATAACAACTATACAAAGATCACCAAAGTCTGAAACATAGATAGGACCATAATTCTACAATTATCTATCTAACTCTATTGAATACCTGTAATATTTCCCATGGGGGTATTTTTTAACTCCATCTCCACCCTAATATCTTGATACTATGGATCCCTTGGGATTCCCTCCAAGATATGACTCTATAGATACGTGTTTAGGGCTAACATAAAAATCTCATGATGCCTCCTACTCAAGGAATCCATGACCATATTCCCTTTCCCTTTGATGTATCAAACATAAAATTCATACTAGAAAATGAATTCCATTTATAAATATAAGTGCATTTTGGTGTTTTTCTAAGTGAATAGATATTATAAGGTGCAATGATTAGTATGAAGCTCAAACTAATAGCCCAACATAAAATGTCTCCATCACACAAGAACATGGATGACTATCACCAACTACAAATCATGTGTGGGATGATTCAATTCATGGTCCTTGAGATTCTATGGTTTATAAAAATCACTCAACCCTCCAACATAAGGACCACTCCTAAACCATATAATAATGTATTTGTACAAACCAAAAAATTTATTGTAGGATTAGGTATTGCAAGGATAGGTGCACTAGTAAACCATTCCTTAAGAACCTAAAAGGTTGAATCAATTTTATAACAACACAAAATTATTTACGTTCCTCTAAAGAGAAGTAATTAGATGGAATATTCTAGAGAAATCCTTGATGAACTGACAATAATAACCTACCAATCCCATAAAAATATGAACTTCATAAAGATTTGTGGGACTTGGCCAATCCATAATGGCCTAAATATTTAAAGGGTTAACTAAGATACCCTATCCTAATATAATTTGACCAAAATACTTCACCTTCAACTAAAATAATTCACACCTCACCAAATTTCCATAAAGTAGGTGCTCTCACATACATTGGATCACTTGGCACAAGTGAACCTCATGCTCCTCTACCAAATTCAAATAATGAAAATTTTATCCAAAAACACAAAGAAAAGTAAATTAAGGTAAGTACAAAATACCTTGTTCATTTGGTTCATAAATATTTAAGAAATGTTCGTTAATTCAAATGGAACCACAACAAATTCATAGTATCTATAATGAGTACAAAATGTGATCTAGTGAATAACTTTCTCATGAATGTGGATTTTATGTTATTCATACTTTAGTTCAATCTTAGAGAACACCTTGGCTCCCCTCATCTAGTTGAAAAATCACCAATCCTTTGAAAGGGATATTGGTTTCTCACTGTTACTTTATTAAATTTAATATGATCAATGCACAAGTGAAGGCATCTATCCTTATTTATAAAGATAGCTAGTGTACCCTAAGGGGATACACTATGATGAATATTATCCTTTCTAAAAAAAACTAATTGCAAGTAGATTTCACATAGTGGACCTAGGTGGTCATGCAATATGATGTAGGAGAGATACCTTTAGCTCCTAGAGTGAGATTAATGCAAAAAATAATCTCAATTTGGTGGAATTTTGGGAATATCCTTTCAAAACACATCCATAAAATCCCTATAGAGGGGATGAGAGATACCTCATAATACTCATCCTTAGAAGGATGATTTACCAAGATGGTAAAAAATTGGCATGCCTTTTGCATGCCTTATTTTAGTTGCATGGATAAAATCATGGGAAGAGATATGGGTCTCTAGAACCCTACTCTCTCTACTTAATGACCAATATCATATGAACATTATATGACCTTATGCTGAAAATTGATGCTTTCTTGATGAGCTACTAACCAATCCATACCCAAAATTATCTCGTAGGATCCCAAAGGCAGGATTCTCTAATTGATAGTGGTGGTTGGGGTGCCTAAGCCCAACACACAACCATGAGCTAGAGATTTCATCATCACCTTTACATTGATAGATACATCTACCTTTCACTTATTGTTTCACCTTATTTCCATAAGCTCATAATGCACCACTAGGGATGGGGATATGAAAAATTTTGAGGCACCAAAATAAAACAATATACAAATATGAACACCATTTAATGTACTTGAGGTTTCCACTATGGTGCCCTCATGCTTAACCTAAATTTTTTCTAGTGTTGCAAACACTCCATGGGACCTACCAACATGCTCAACTATATTATTAGAAGCCATCAAATATTAACCATTGACTGTTATAGAACTTGAGGAAAAAAATTACATAGTGATTATGTGCAAGTAAAATGGTGCTTAAATATGAATACAATTAACAAAATCAAACAAAATAAACAAAAACCAAACAAATATTGGATTATACCTAGAGAACTCAAAATTTAGTGATTTTTTATGAAATTAACATATGTTGAAGCCCTCAATGCATAGATTGACCTAAGATAATTGACTTGTATGTGTGGTCACTCAATTTAAACAACATAGCAACACTATTTTCTCAAGGTTGTATGATGATGTAAAAAGGTTTTGTTGTGTATATGAGGTGAGGAAAGATGAGATGGATAGTTAGGATGATACCTTAAGAGATCAAGGGTTGGGAATGGAGGTAATCTCTCAAGGCATAAGATTATGCCAAGTGTCAAGAGGAGAATGAATGGGAGGGAGATTGTACCCTTGGAGTGTGAAGAGGATATTTTTTCATAAAGGAAAAAAATCGTCACACTCCAAGGTATGAGGATGATGGATAATAAATGAATTTTTAATTTCTTTAAAGTACCTCAGAGTACTTTGGAAGGGAAACCCATGTGGGGTTTCTTTCCAAAAGGGGAAATATTAAATGAGAGGGTACCAGATGGGTAGGGAATAAATAGAAAGATGATTAGCCTTTACTAATCATAGGATTAAGAATGTGAAAATGATTAAAGGGGGTTAGGTTGGGGTTGGGATTAGGATTAGTGCAAGTGGGAGAATGTAACATGCCCATTGTTCTACACAGTAACTTTCCTATGTTTTAACCTCAAGTAAAAGTTCAATAATTTATTCATTAAGAGCAATAATTTTTCCTTAAATATGAAAGATAACATGCACATTTGAGATAAAAACTTTTCCAAACTTTCCATTGCATTATATCAAAGTATTGCAACTTTCCAATTTATTGATAACATAGTCAATAATTCATGATAACATTTCTCCTTTACAAATTTTCCATCATAATGGATTCAAAATGAAATTACAAGGCTCTATTGAGCTTATTGGAAAAAGATGTATGAACAGTCTCGGAAATCCTCCATTCAAAACCTTAGTCACCAACTGAAGAGGAGAAGCATCACTCAAGTGATTTTTTTGCCAACCATGGACTAACTACCATCCCTCACACATCTAGTAGAAGGCCCTACCCTTCAACAAAGAGATTGGTTTGGTAACCTCATAATAAAATGACCTTTTTTGAGCTTGGTGGTGTGTCCTAAACAATTCTAGATTTTTTATATAATGGATACAACCTATACATATGAAATTCCCTATCTAGTATGCAAATTTGGAAACGCAATGAATTGGTAGTGTAAATAGTGGAAACTTACACTACTTTGGCCAAAGTGTTCATCACTCTTAATTTTGGAGTGTACGTCACATGCTGACCCACCTTCCTAGCTCGGTTTATATATATAATAATTCATACCCTATGCATATGCTATCCCCTTCATTGGATTATCCTAACCCTAGGAATAACCTATTACCTCTATGTTTAACTAACAGATCTACGACGTAACTCTAAGATTCAACTAGTTAAACCATTAGCTACATAAGCTATAACCATATCACAATATATAATACCCTCTATATCCACCCATTCCTTAATATGGAATATGTACAAAAACATCAATAAAAATAGATCTTTACTCTAAACATAGCAAGCATCCTTTCACTTTCATAGAAGTATCAAATAAAATTTCCCTAGTAAGCTTTAGAACTATCTTCCCATACAAATCAAACAATGTCATGAAATATTTTCAAATTCATAAGACAAAATGTAAAAGAGAAAGAATCAACATGCCTGTTTATGCAATGCTCCAATTGATTGATTCAAATTCCAAATACAATCTTCCCCAAATAGTAAGAAACTTCTCAATAAGACTCCCTCTCAAAACCTCTCTCAATTCTCTCATCAACTCTCTCTCACAACTCAGGAAAACAAAGTATAATAACTCAAAAAACTCACAACAAAAATGGAAATAGGCATTTTTCCTAGATGAGGTAAATAGATACTCTATTTAGACACAAAAATCAACAACTAAAGGCTAAAAAACATGGCATGAGGATTGAAACCTATCAACTCAATTGATTCGACTCAACAAGGTAAATAAAAGGTGTCAACTAAAAATGATGCACAAGGAACACATACACATCCAAGTGAATGCATTGATCATCACAAATTAACAACAAGAAAGAAAATTAGAAATGCAAGGTATATGTTTTCCTACAGGTCCACTTACATAGACAGATGCACTCTTGACTAATTCCATATATTTCATATGCTTCACAATCTGGAAATTCATACTGAGAACATACTTCTAATCGATTCATCTTTCCAGTTTTGTGCCACCTTATGCCATTCATGCCACATTATTTGGTCGATGGGTTTGCTGTTTTGACTTAATCTACTATTACCTGTGCATAAGCATTTGATATTATTTGCTTTGACAGAGTCTTGGCAATGATTCTTACACGTTGGAAGGCATTGGTTAATAAGTGCTTTATATGGCATTGCTTATATTCATAATACTATGCTCTTTATATGTTTTAAACTCCATTCAAATATATATATAATGCACTACTTACTTTAGAATTTTTTCACTTATAATATATTTCATGCTATTCTTATCATAAGCTAAACTTAGATTGCTATGCGCTATAAGATAATTCAGCGCTAGAGAAAAATTACATTATTCATTCATAATATATATATATTTATATTTATATACACCACAAGTTTCATGTATATAAGTATATATATATATATATGTATATATATGTATATTTATTTCTATATATATATATATATATATGTATATTTATTTCTATATATATATATTTATATATATATGTATATTTATTTTTATATATATATATGTATATTTATTTTTAGATATATATGTATATTTATTTATATATTCATAACTCACAAGTTAATAGAGTTGTATCATTTAATATATGGATACTCGTATGTATCCCCATATTTCACATATAATAATGTATGTGTATATATATACATATTTATACGTATATTAATATACTTGTATGGACATTTCCATTACGTCAATACATACATGTATGTTACTATACATATACATATATATACTCGTATACTATATATATATATATATATATATCATAATTTTATATTAACATGTTCATATCGATTGAAATACATAAATGGTATGTATATATATGTCTTCTTGTCTGATCGATATTCCCATGCATGTGGGTAAACCATCCATGAGTATGCGTAAATACGTCTATCTATGTATACTCATGCAAGTAATTACTCATGTGTATGATTTTATTGTTGACACATACATATATACATATATATACATTTTATTATATATATTTGTATCGATTCAATAGAAACACATAAAGAAGAACTCTCTCAACACAAAAAATACTCAACATTGGAAACCCCTAAACAAGAAAATTCACTAATAAACCACAAGCAAGACTAAAGGTAACTTACTATTTCCCAACTATTATCTTGACTTGACCAAACTAGAAGTGTGTGTGTGTGTGAAAGCTAAATTTAGGTCTTTATCAAAGGTTACCAGACCAAGTTCTTCTCCTTGAGTGATACTTCCCCTCTCTTCAAGAGGCTTGATAAAATTATGGCATCCAACTTATCACATTGCGATAGTAGTTAGTTGAAAAAAATGCATTCTTTGCATCAAATATTTCATAATTAGAATCATTTCATAATATCAAATTTAATCAACATTTATTCCTCATATTTACAAAACATATAAAACATAAATACACTTATTTCAAGCATTTTCACCCAACTAGGTAAAAGTAAATAAGTAGTAACACAACAAGGTGTAACATACCCCCCTTGCAAATCATTGTCTCCAATGATTTTAAATAGTAGACATCGACTTAAACTATAAGAAAAACATATCAAAATGTTTTTTCAAGAACTCTCAAAAGCATGTAAGACATGATAAAATTTATGCTTAATCTCAGCATAGTCTTCCCAAGTGGCATATTTTCTACATGTTGGTCCTAATGTACTTTGCATTGTAGAACCTCTCTATTGCGTAAGTGAAGCTTACATGTTCTAAGCACTTTGAGACGCTCGATTGTTACCACTCCTGGGTCCTATATGTGTAAAGCATTCCAATCAATAACATGGTTATCCCCTGGTATATAATTTTTAAGGTATGATATGTGAAAAACATTGTGCATCGTCGCAAGAGCTGGTGGCAACACAATTCAGTAAGCAACTAGGTTTTTTCCTCAAGAACCTCGAAAGGACCTATGTAGCGTGGAGATAATTTGGAATAATTTTCAAACTTGATGGAACTCTTATGAGGTTTCACTCTTAACACCTTTTCTACTACTGCAAAATTTCTAGGTACTTGCTTATAATCTGCATAGATTTTTTGCCTATCATTGGCTTCTGCTAGCCTTTTCTTAATAATTCATACATGCTCCTCCATTTTTGATAACATCTCTGGCCCAAGACTTATCCTATCTTCTAGCTTATCCCCAACTTATAGGAGTTTGACATTTTCTACCATATTATGCTTTGAATGGAGCCATCTTGATTGCAAAATGATAAAAATTATTGTATGAAAATTCCACTAATGGTAGGTAATCTTCCCACTTGTATTGATAATCCATGCAATACATCCTTAGTAGATCTTCAAGCACTTGGTTAAATCTTTTTAATTTTTCCATACATTTTCAGATGATAAGTTGAACTTATATTCAACTTAGTTCCAAGTGATGAGAACAAGGTTTTCCAAAACCTAGATGTCACATGAGCATCCCTATCTGATATGATCTTCTCAAGAATCCCATGCAATCTAAACACTTCTTGAATAAATTTTTGAGCTATGACAAGAGCTCCATCAGTTATATTTCCCAGAATAAAATACACCACCTTATTTAACTTATCCACCACACTAGAATAGAATTATGCTTATTCCTTGACATGGGTAAACCTTGCACAAAGTCCATGCTAATGACTTGCCACTTACCTTTGGGTATATCATGTGGATATAAAAGACCCATAGGGTGATGATGTTCTTATTTTACTCTTTGAAACTCATACAAAAAATCTAGTAGCATCTCCCTTCATACCCTTCCAAAAATATAACGACTTCATATCCACCAACATCTTCGTCACACCAGGATGTCCATAGTATGGTGCATTATGGACTTCTTTCCACACCAGGTTCCTTAAATCTTCTAAATTAGGTACATATACTCTCCCTTTAAACCTTAATAATCCATTTGGGTCAAAGTAAAAGCATTCATACCTTGCATCTTGTGGATTATCCATGATTGCTTGCTTAACTTGCTTGTAAAATTCATCATGGATTCTTGCAACACTGTTCCCTTAAAGTCGGGTTGAATTGTTACCATAGAGGCGATATGCCTTCTTCAACTTAGGGCATCAAAAAATTGATTCTCTTTTCCCTTGATGTAGCTGATGTTGAAGTCATATTATGCTTTCAAATCCAACCATCTTCTTTGCCATGCATTTAGATTAGGTTGGGTAAATAGATACTTCAAACTATGATGATCGGTCTTTAGTTCAAAAGGCTTTCCCATTAGATAATGTCCCCACATCTGCAATGCATTAAATGCTGCTAACTATAAATCATGTGATGCACAATTTTTTTCATAGGGATTCATATTTCTTGACTCATACACAATGACTTTCCCTTCTTGCATCAAAAATCCTTCCAATCCTTCACTTGATGCATATGTTTTAACAGTAAAGTTGTCATCCAAATCAGGTACCTTCAATATTGGTATTGTAGTTAACTTCTCCTTGAGTAGGTCAAAAGTTGCTTGACACTTTTTTGACCACTCAAATTGCTTACCCTTCCTTTGTAATGAAGTAAGAGGAAAGGCTATCCTAGAAATGTTTGCAACAAACTTCCTGTAGTAACTAGCCAAACCCATAAAACTTCTAAACTTTGGTAAAATTTTGGGTACTAGCCACTCAAGTACTTCCTTTATCTTAGCTAGATCAACTGCAATCCCTTTCTCTGAGATTATGTGTCCTAGGTATTGCAATTCCTTTTGAAAGAATGTACAGTTATAGATTTTTCCATATGGCTTGTGCTCTCTTAACTGTTTGAGAACTATCTCTAAATGTTTATAATGCTCCTCTTCATTCTTGGAATAGATCAAGATATCATCAAGGAATACGAATACAAACTTATCGAAGCAGTCTCTAACTACATTGTCCATTAGGTTCATAAATTTTTTTGGTTCATTCATAAGTCCAAAGGGTAGGCCTGTGAACTCGCAATGTTTGTATCTAGTTCTGAAAGCAACTTTAAAACTATCCTCATCTTTGATCCTTAGTTGGTGATATCTAGATCACATATCAATCTTTGAAAATAATTTTGATCCTCACATCTGATTGAAAAGATTATCAATGTGTGGAAATGGGTAATTATTCTTTATCATAGAATTTTTAATCATCTGATAATCTATACATAGGTGTAGGGTACCATCCTTCTTAAAAAAGATCACTGGTTCTCCTCAAGGTGAAACATTGGGTCTTATCAATCCTTTAGAAAATAATTCTTCCAACTGTGCCTTAAGCTCCATTAATTCAGTTGTAGTCATCCTATAGGGTACTTTGTATACAACATCTGACCCTAGTACTAGGTCAATGGAGAAATCAAATACCCTTTTGGGAGGTAGTCCAAGTAATTCATCTGGAAACACATCTAATTTTTTTTGTAAGGGGATATTTCTCCATATCCGTTTCTCCTAAGCCTACCACTTCACTTTCTTCAACCTCTTGCAATTAGTGACACATGTCATTATCTTAAGGAGTGAATTCCTTGAATTCCTCTAATTTATTCATTTTGAATGCAAATATTTGACATCCTTTCTTTTTCAACCTATACATTTGCACAACCAAAATCTATCACAATTTTATTTCTCTAAGTGTTCCTTGAAAAGACACCGGATTACCCAGATCATCTAGAAATTCTACGATTTTAGCATGTCAATCCACTTTATCTCTATGCTTCCATAGCCAATTAATACCTAAGATGGCATCATAGGATCCTAAGGGTGTTGCATACAAGTTTACTTTTGTTGAGAAACTAGTAAGTTCAACCCTTGCCTCAAACAAACATTGGTTCACCGTTGCTCTTTCCTGGTTTGCATATTCTACAACCCAAGATTTTTACATAAAACCAACCTTCCTAGAAATTTTATTAGCTACTCTAGGTGAATTTTTTTTATGTGGCTCTATTATCTATAAGTATGGAAATAGGTGAACCAAACAAAGTACCTAGAGTTTTCACCAGGGTGATCTGGTATTCAACTTGTCGATTGTCCATTGTTGCATGGATCCTTTGTTGAAACACAACCCATTGAGGAGGAAGTGAATTACTATGTGGTTGTGAACTAGATGGTTTGTTGGGACATTGACTAGCATAATGATTCCCATGACCATTAAAGCATCCTTTTATTTCTCCTCTCCTTTTAACTGACATCTCAAAATTACGACCATTCCCTCCAACTTTATTGTAGTTACCACTGTTATAATTGTTGAAGTTGATTCCCCGATGATCCTTCCTCGACTCATTCCAATTATTGTGATATCCTTTGTCCCCTTGTCTCTGATATGCTTTCACTTCATTAAACTTCCTTGGAGCTTGATTAAATTTAGACCCTCTAGTCCTCTTTCGATTCATCTCTTGGTAAATTGAGATGGCTTTGAGCTTCTGCTCTTGCTTGATTTCCTTCTCATATACTAGGTTCATAGTGGTTGGACCATGTACATCTACTTCTCCACCTATTTGGCCAAGTAGACCCATAATTAAATTTTTGATACGAAATTGTTCATCTTTTTTGGTACATTGGTACATACCTCAAGAGACAAGTGAATTTCTCCCAGTATTCATTCACTGACATATCTCCTTTCTTAATATTTTGGAAATCTATGAGATTTTGATCGAAAAAGAGTTGGGGTAGCCACCTCTTTCAAAAAATCTCAACAAACTCATTCCAATTCAACTTAAGGGAATTGATTCCAAGTTCCATCTTCTTTTTCATCCACCAATTAGAGGCTTCTCCAGCTAACTAGAAAGCTCCCCACACAACTTTGGTGACTTTAGAATAGTCCCTAATCTCAAATTAATTTTCCATTAAACCATTTATATTAACCAAGCCTCAACCTCTTCTCTGTTGGCACTTCCTTCAAATTTAGGAGGGCCAATCTTTCTCATATCCCTTGATAATTCAGTTTCCAAATGCTTCCTCTTAGTTCCCTCAGAATATGATTGAGTTCTATCATTATTTTATCCTTAGATTTAGTGTGGTTTCTAGAATCTTCCCCTTCTTCCTCATTGTTAGAAATTTCTTCATTTCTTCGTTGAGTGGGAATTATTCTTCTATTCTTTCTCTTCCCCTCACTTCTTGCTCAAGATTTCCTATCCTTGCATTAATTTCATCCATGATTTCCAGAAGTTGATCCAACTTGGCTTCAACATTTTATAGACCTTGTCCAACTTCTTGACTCCCTCCAGGATTAGTTCTTGTCCTATCCATTGTCTTAATTAATTTTATACCTATAGGTTCATATTTTAATTAGATCCTATCATGGTTTGCTAAATACATAGGAAAACATATCAAAAGAGAAAATAATCACACATAAAATTTCATTGAGGTTTCCATTCATAAATTTTGATAAAAACATATTTCTTTCATTTTTCATAAGGATTTAAATATCCTTATTTTTACATAGAATGACTATTTAAATAGTCAAGATGAGAGTATCCATTGGATTCACTCTCAGATACATAGCTCAATGGGGTGTACCCCTTAGAATTTTTCTCATCTATCAATTGCTCTTCTCTATCCCAAAAAGGATAGTAACCCTCATACTTATCTTCTGATACATAGTTCAAAGGTACATATCCCTCAAATTCTCCACTAGAAGCTATAAAAATAACTTAATCCATAGGTACTACTCAAGGGTTTCTAAATATCATCGCTAGACTGGCACTACATTCTAAGGGCATATCCCTGGGAAGTGATAACTAGTTCGATCTGGCAGGTGAGACAAATGGTAAGTTGTTGGAATTGGCTTCATCTCTCATCCTTTTCTCTTGGCTAATTTGTGATAAAGCGTGACTGATTATATTAGTATCACTTAGCCATATGGTGTTATCATAGTTGGTTCCCTCTATGGTATGAACAAGGGCCCTTCTTTTTCCTTCTTGGCTCATAGGTGGCGCTCATTTTTTATCATTGACTTTCTTGCGGTTAACCTGAGATGCACCATCTTACACAAGAATTTTACAAACATTAGACTCATAATGTTGGAAGGAAGATCATAGCGAGAACATAGGTTCCAAAGCTGAACCTAGTAGCTCTGATACCATGTGTAACATGCCCATTGTTCTACACAGTAACTTTCCTATGTTTAAAACTCAAGTAAAAGTTCAAGCATCTATCCATTAAGAGCAATAAATTTTGTTCTTAAATATAAAATATAAGATGCACATTTGAGATAAACATCTTTCCAAACTTTCCATTGCATTATATCAAAGTATTACAAATTTCTAATTTATTAATAACATAGTCAATAATTCACAATAACATTTATCCTTTACAAATTTTCCATCATAATGGATACAAAATACAATTACAAGGCTCTATTGAGATTACTAGAAAAAGATATACAAATAGTCATGGAAATCCTCTATTCAAAACCTTGGTCACCAACTAAAGAGGAGAAGCATCACTCAAGCGCTTTTCTACCAACCATAGACTAACTATGGTCCCCCGCACATCTATCTAACTGGTAGATGGCCCTACCCTTTGACAAAGAGATTGGTTTGGTAACCTCATATAACATGACCTTTTTTGAGCTTGGTGGTGTGTCCTAAATGATTATAGATCTATCATATAATGGCTACAACCTATACATATGGAATTCCCTATCTAGTACGTAAATTTGGAAACATAGTGAACTAATAGTGTAAATAGTGGCAACTTACACTACTTTGTCCAAAGTGTTCATCAATATTAATTTCGGAGTGTATGTCACACACTCACCCACCTTCCTAGCTTGATTTATATATATGACCATTCATACCCTATGCATACGCTATCCCCTTAATTAGATTATCCTAACCACAGGAATAACCTATTACCTCTATGTTTAACTCACATCTATAGAGTAACTCTAAGATTCAACTATTTAAACCATTAGCTACATAAGCTATATGTTGAATCCCTCTTGTGCTATTTTTGTCCTTGATGTCAATTTGTGATACTCTGGCATCCTGGTGGTTACTTTCTAAGTTGATCTGGTTTTATGTCTAGCACATTTACTTCATTGATTATATTATCTTGGTGGCTCTGATATCTTGGCTCCATGTGCAAATCTCAGTTGAGTTCTTCTACAAGTTGATTAATTATGGCTTGATCAGCTACAAGCATCTTGAAATTGAAACATGTTCTTGATATTCATCAAAGGTATATTGCTCCATTTTTTTTTCAGTTAGTGGCATGGGTTTGAGGAAAAATCTTGTTAATGTTCAGAAATTCATAAGGTGATCATTATTGTGTTAATGGCATTCTGAACTTTACATGAAATTAGCCTTCATTATACTTCACAAGGCTTTGGAAAGTATGTTACATTGCAAACTATATGGCATTGGATTTTTATAAGGTGGAAAATCGGCTTTGGTCAAAGGTAAATAAATTATCAATGGTTGACATTTATGTGGGCCGACAGCCGGTATAAAACTTACTGTGTTACCGCTAACAGTTAAGTGGGTAACCTTGGTAGTGTGGTAAAAGCCGTTAGTGGCAAGCATAATAGCTACTGCTACACCATAGGCTATCATCAGTTAAACCTCGGTAGTGCGGGTAAAAAATCAATGGCAAGCAAAAAGGTACTACCGCTATACTGCTGGTTGTTAGAAGTGAAACCATAGTAATGCGGTGGAAACGGTTAGCGGTATGAAAGGATCTACCGCTATACTATGGGGTGTCAGAACTGAAACTGTGGTAACGCGGTGGAAACGACTAGCGGTTAGCTTGGAGCTACCACTGTACCGCAAGTAGTCCGAAGTGAGACCGTGGTTGGGCGATAAAGGATTCGGTAACAGTTAGTGTTAGCTACCGCTGTATCGTGGGTAGTCCGAAGGGTGGTTGCAGTTGTGCAGTAAGGAAACAAATGTTAATTTATTCTTGTCGACATCCAAGTCGTTGATCTTTCTGCAAATTTCAAAGTGTTTTATGTGGTTTTGAATTTTTTTTTTTTTCCTTCTCAGACTCCAAATGCTATCATATTATGCAAAGGATTTCATGTGGAAAGTAGGGAAAATATTTATGCTTCATTGTTTGAGGGTTTGGAACCCTACTCTTGTCACCTCCATGGAATCTCTCTCTCGACCGTTTCACTGTGAATTCGATTGTCATTTTCTGCAACTCTTGGACAATGAATGGAGAAGCTTGAAAGACCATCACCATGGTCATTTCTCTTGCTAGGTTGTTGGCATCGGGTGAATAATTGAAATAGCAATGTGGCTCAGGTTGCTCAACTACTCTACAGTTTTGGTAAATTGCTTATGGAAATTTCTTTTTTGGTCCTCACAGGTATTCATCTATTTTATCTTTATAGAATCATTACCTTCTCTGATAAGGATAATAAGGGATAAGTGTTTTCTTTTGCATGGTAGTTGAATATTTGGTTTATTATAGATCTTATGCCTCTTTTTTTTTTTAGCACTGCTTGTGCAGGCTACTTGAAAGAATAGGTTTCAGTCTGACTTCTATATTTGCACAATACTTGAGTGCTCCATCTAGAATATCTTATTCAAAATGATATTTGCCTCATAATAATCGTAACATCTATCACTGTTTCTCGACTATAGCTGGGTAACTTGATATTCATCTTCAGGTAATTCCTTGAAAGTGAAAAATGAGCAAATGTTGTAACCCTTCTTGGGATGTAATGATGAAAATGTAAAAAGAGGAAAACAAAGAGATTAGGGCCTAATCATCTCCAATAAACCTAAAAAGAAACAACGACATTCTGCTTGTAAAGTGAGCAAAGGGGGTAATGAATGTGGAGTGCTGAAATTTTGAAAAACACAATGTGTAGTCAGTTTTGTAGGTTTTCTTGCATGGAAAAAGTTTGAAAACGAAATAGTAAGAAAAGAAAGAAAAGATATATCAATGTAATGCAGTTTTGATGAGGTGTTGTATTGACATTGTAAGTAATTTATTTTCCTCAAGTTGTATCAAGATTAAATAATGTATGGAATTCTGAAGAGTCAATCTTGACTCTTGAAAATTCTATGCATTATCTGTCAAGAGGCACTTGACAAAAATAAGGGAAATGAAGAGATCCTTTGTATTATTGTATGATTTACAAAAATAGTAAAGGGGTTGGTGTTCCTTGAGATTGGTGTCTCTGAATAAGGGGTTGGTGCTCCTTGAGATTGGTGTATCTAAATAGAGGGGTTGGTGCTCCTTGAGTCGGTGCTTAGAAATCAGCCTATGAGGAATTGTCAAAAATTGATGATTGAAATGAAAGCCTGAAAAAGGCAGTAGGTTCAGGAGTGTTTTTTCTACCCCAAGAGGGTTTTCCATTTGGCATATATTGTGTCTATTTGTGTCTCTGTGATTCATTTTCTTCAGTGCTTTACTACTTTCAAATGCAATGTTACACTACTCATTTCAGTTTATATGATTGCATTCGAATACATGAATGAATCTATCATTGATAAATGAGAACATATGTATGGTTCTTTTCAGTTTCAGTTAAATTTATTAAAGAATTTATAAACACTGATTCACCCCCCCCCAGTATATTTTTACTCCACAAATTGGTATCAGAGCCTAGGGTCCTCTGATAAGTCTTTCACACCTAGGATTGATTCTGGACTTGGAGTTGATTCAAATTGTCTCAAGCGCATGAAGGCACATCCATGACTAGAGCTCCATTATTTTATGTAACTGATTATGTATTCTGAAAAATTAGAATGGAGACTTATTTAACTTCTGCTGGCCTAGATGTCTGGAGCATAGTATTATCTAGGTACACTATACCAGCTACTTTGCCAACTAATTTTGATGAAAAGAAAATATTTGAAACTAATGCAAGAGCAAAGCATGCTCTTCTATGTGTTCTGACTAAAGATTTATTCATCAAAGTCATGTACTGCAGTTTTGCTTGGGAAATCTGGACTAAACTTGAAACTATCTATCGAGGAAATGAAAAGGTAAAACAGTTTAAAGTCCTCACCTTAAAACATCAGTTTGAAGAATTAAAAATGAGGGATGATGAAAAAGTAGTTGACTACTTTTTGAGAGTTGATGAAATAGTAAATGCCATGAAGGGTCTAGGAGAAGAAGTCAAGGAGTTTGATGTTGTAACCAAGGTCATCATAACCTTACCAACAAAATTTGAAGCTAAGGTAGCTACTCTAGAATATAAGAAACACTTTGCCTAGCTTACCCTTGACAATCTACAAGGCACTTTGAGTGCCTATGAAATGAGGATTTGTAAAAACAACACCACTACAAAATAATCTATGTTTAATGCTAAAAGGAAAGAAAGGGATGAGTTCTCTGAATCATAATTTTCTGATTCTAAAGAATCCCACTTTGTGAGGAAACTCAAAAAGGGTTCGAGAAAGTATAAGGGAAAACTTCCCTTCAAATGCTTTAACTGTGGCAAAATAAGCCACTTTACTACAAAGTGTCCCTATGGTGACACAAACAATGATAATAGAAAATATGAGAAATTTGCCAAGAAAAAGGCTTATAGACCCAAACAAAAATTCAATTTCAAAAAGAAGAAAAGCCTATTCAGCAAAAATGAAACAGACTCTGAATTAGAAGATTCATTAGATGAAGAGGATGAAAATCTACTCATGGCTGAAATCACTCAGCAAGAAGAAACCAACAACAATGATGTTGAAGAAGGTGAAGTAGACCTTGAAGGTGAACTGAAATGTGCTCTAAAAAAGCTAAGGAAACTTAAAAAATAAATGCGTGCTCAAGAGAAAAATTCTACTCAAGATCTTGAACAAGAGAAACTCATAAATCTTGAGATAGTCTCACTGAAAACTCAACTTGAAGAATCTAAGAGAGTTGAATATTTTCTTCATATTGGCATAAGCTTTAGAGATTAAGAAATTGAGAAACTTGAACATGAGATTTTTTATCTTAGGAAGACCATTGAAAAATATGAGAGCACTCTTAAACAGAATGACATGCTCAGTAAATAGAAACTGAACAAGGACAAATCAAGTATTGGTTTTGTGAAAGGTGGATGTTCAAATGACAGTGCAAAAAAATGTTGTTGCTGGAAACAAAAGTGTTGAGCTCAAACATCTTGATTCTGACAAGAATCGTGGTTATTCTTTTAGGAGCAACATAATGGCTTATAATTCCTACCCTTTCTTTTATGGGTATTGTTACTTCTACAACAAATTTGGTCACAAGGTAAGTTCTTGCAGATTTAAAAATTCTAGAACTCCTAGATTTGGTTTTAGGCAGAATTATGGTTTTGCAAGGCAGATTAGATGTTTCACATGAAAGTCCCTGGGCCATTCTGCTAAGCAATGTAATGTTGATCAGCAGAATAAACAACGAAAAACTAAAAAGGTTTGGAGACCTAAAGTTGTCAACAACATAGAACAAACTATGCTTGTTCAAACTACTTTCCACTCCAAGAAAAATGACTTATGGGTCCTGGATAGTGGTTGTTCAAACCACATGAATGGAGATAAAGAAAAATCACTAATCTTGAAGACTATGTTGGTGGATATGTAAATTTTAGTGATAACTCTAGAATTCAAATCAAAGGTATAGGTTCTATTTTCTTAAATGAATCCACTCCTATTTACAATGTGTACTATGTAGAAGGATTAAAACATAACCTCTTGAGTGCCAGTCAAATCTGTGACTGTGGCTATCAAGTTCTGTTCACTTTACAAGGGTGTGAGATTAAAAACCAGCCTGGAAAAGTTGTTGTTGCTGGAAGAAGGATCAAAGGAAATGTCTACAACTTACTTGACACCTCTGGACATGAAAAAATTCAAGGTATGTGCTTGATGAGTCATATTGAAGAAAGTTGGTTGTGGAACAAGAGACTAAGCCATATTAATTTTGACAATATGGTTAGAATTAGCAAAAATCAGAATGTAAGAGGTCTACCCATTCTTAGAAAGCCTGATAATATTGTTTGCAAAGAGTGTCTCAAAGGAAAGCGAACTAAGGTAAGCTTTAAATCCAAGGAACACTCTTCCACTAGACCTCTGCAACTTGTTCATACTAACTTATGTGGTCCTACAAGGACTAGATCCATCAATGGTGAGAAATATTTCATGTTGTTTGTTGATGATTACTCTCGTATGGTATGGGTTACCTTTATCAAGCACAAATCTAAAGCTTCTGATCGTTTTAAAATCTTTAGAAAAATGGTAGAAAGAGAGTCAAATTTAAAATTGAAATGTTTAAGATCTGAAAAAGCTGGTGAATTCACCCCACAAGAATTTATAGACTTTTGTGAAAAACATGGCATAAAGATACAATATGTTGCTTCCATAACACCCTAATAGAATGAGGTTGTTGAGAGAAAGAATAGGACAGTAAAAGAGATGGCAAGAACTATGTTGAATGAAGCAAATTTGTCAAACATGTACTAGAAAGAATTTGTTCATACAACTACCTACATTTTGAATAGAGTCTAGATCAGAGTGAAATCAAATTTCACTCCATATGAGTTGTGGTATGGTAAATCTGCCTCAATTAAATATTTTAGAATATTTGGCTGCAAGTGTTTTATCAAGAGAGATGATGAAAACTTAGGCAGTTTTCAATCTAAAATAGATGGAAGGTATTTTCTTAGGATACTCTACTCACACCAAAGCCTTTAAATGCTTTAATAAAAGGCTCAACAAAATTGTTGAATCAGTTAATGTGAAATTTGATGAAAATATGCTTTTAGATGTTGAACCTACGCAAGATGATGAAGATGACGAATTTGAACTTGATATAATTTTTGAAGGCTTTGAAATTGAAAAGCCTGAAACAAAACCAACAAGTCCTAAACTTGTTGAAGCAAACTCTGAAGATGCTGAAATAAGCTCAGAAAAATGTGAAACCAAAACTCCCTCAAAATATCTTGCAAGAAACCATCCTAAAGATCTGATTATAGGAGATAGATCAACAAAATTTCAAACAAGGAAAAGAACAGTTAACTATGATGAAAAGGCTCACATAGCTGAGCTTACTGCATTTTGTTTAATCACTCAGTTTGAGCCCAAATTTTTTTATGAAGCTCTAACTGTTGAATGTTGGATTAATGCAATGCAAGATGAAATCAATCAAATTAAGAAAAATCAGACTCGGGAGCTTGTCCCAAGACCAGATGACAAAAATTTCATAGGAGGCAAGTGGATCTTTAGAAATAAACATGATGAAAATGGTCATGTTGTTTGCAACAAGGCTAGATATGTCTGCAAAGGATATGCTCAGCAAGAAGGTATTGACTTCGGTGAAACCTTTGCACCAGTTGCTAGGCTTGAATCAATTAGAATTTTCTTGGCATATTATGTTTCGAATTTTTTTACTATATATCAAATGGATGAAAAAACTGCCTTTTTGAATGGGTACTTAGAAGAAGAAGTTTACATAGAACAACCTAAAGGGTTTATCTGTAAAAACAAACCAAATCATGTCTATAGGCTGAAAAAGGCTCTATATGGCCTAAAACAAGCTCCTAGAGCTTGGTACTCTAGATTGGATAGTCACTTACTATCAAAAGGTTTCATTAGAGGGGGGTGGGGGGGGGGGGGTAGACAATAATCTGTATGTTAAAATTGAAGGATCTGACATTCTTGTTGTTGAAATTTATGTTGATGACACTATTTTTGGATGCAACAATATAGCCTTGAGTAAAAAATTCTCACAAATCATGGAATCTGAATTCGAAATGTCTATGTTGGGAGAACTGTCATTCTTATTAGGTCTTCAGATTTCACAACTTGAATTTGGCATCTTTTTATCTCAAGGAAGATAAGAAAAATAAATGTTAAAAAGGTTTCAAATGGATGAAAGCCACCCTGTTAGCACTCCCATGGCTACAAGTTGTAAAATTAGCAAGATTGATGACTCTCTTATTGTCAACCCAACTAACTATAGGTCAATGATAGGTAGCCTTCTATATCTAATAGCCTCAAGACCTGACATAATGCAAGTTGTGTGTATGGTTGCTCGATTTCAGTCTTCTCCTAAAGAATCTCACATTAATGTTGTTAGAAGGATTCTAAAATATGTTAAAGGCACACTTGATTATGGGCTTTGGTATCCCAAGAGCAATGATTTTTCATTAGTTGCATATAATGATGCTGACTGGGCTGGTTTTCTAGATGATAGGAAAAGCACCAATGGTGTTGCCTTCTTTCTTGGCGATAGGTTGGTAGCATGGCACATCAAAAAACAAGACTTTGTCTCACTCTCTATTGCTGAAGAAAAATACATTGTTGCCACTTCATGCTACACTCAGGTAATCTGGATGTCACAAACATTATCAGATATGGGTATTGAAATTCCAAAAACTATTACAATTCTATGTGATAATACCAGTGCAATCAATATCTCAAAAAATCCTATAATGCACTCTCGCACCAAACACATTGCTATTAAGTTTCATTTTCTTCATGAGAAAGTGTTGGCTAATGAGGTATCTATGCAATATGTTCCTACACAAGCATAGGTTGCTGACATTTTTACAAAGCCATTGGCTAAAGATAATTTTGAAAGACTTCGGTCTAGATTGGGAGTTGTCTCTCAATCTCTGTTATCTTCATAATTTTATCTTGGTGTTAGGGGGAGCTGGTTAGCTCTTCCTACAACTCATTCTTGCTATTTAAAGGTTACATCTGCAGTTTGTTGAATACTCATAGTGGTTTCTGGTTTATCTTTGTTAGCCTCCCTTTATCCTTATGTCAAAAAGGGGGAGAATTATGAGCATTCGGTTACAACTCATTATTTAGCTTGGTGGCTCAATTTTTCCATCAAGGACAAAGGGGGATTTTGTTGAATCCCTCTTGTGTTATTTTTGTCCTTGATGTCAATTTGTGATACTCTGGCATCTTGGTGGTTACTTTCTTAGTTGATCTAGTTTTATGTCTAGCACATTTACTTCATTGATTATATTACCTTGGTGGTTCTGATATCTTGGCTCCATGTGCAAATCTCAGTTGAGTTCTTCTATAGGTTGATTAATTATGGCTTGATCAGCTACACGCATCTTGAAATTGAAACATTTTCTTGATATTCGTCAAAGGTATATTGCTCCATTTTTTTCAGTTAGTGGCATGGGTTTGAGGAACAATCTTGTTAATGTTCGGAAATTCATAAGGTGATCATTATTGTGTTAATGGAATTCTGAACTTTACATGAAATTAGCCTTCATTATACTTCACAAGGCTTTGGAAAGTATGTTACATTGCAAACTATATGGCATTGGATTTTTATAAGGTGGCAAATCGGCTTTGGTCAAAGGTAAATAAATTATCAATGGTTGACATTTATTTGGGCCAATAACAAGTATAAAGCTTACCACATTATTGCTAACAGCTAAGCGGGTAACCGTGGTAGTGTGGTAAAAACCGTTAGCAGCAAGCATAACAACTACCACTACATCACGGGTTGTCATCAGTTAAACCATGGTAGTGCGGGTAAATAGTTAGCGGCAAGCAAAAAGGTACTACCGCTATACCGCAGGCTTTCAGAAGTGAAATCGCGGTAATACGGTGGAAACGGTTAGTGGTATGAAAGGAGCTACCGCTATACCACAGGGTGTCAGAAGTGAAACCGCGGTAACGCGGTGGAAACGGCTAGCAGTTAGCTTGGAGCTACCGTTGTACCGTGAGTAGTCCAAAGAGAGACCATGGTTGGGTAGTAAAGGATGCGGTAACAGTTAGTGTTAGCTACCGTTGTACCATGGGTAGTCTGAAGGGTGGCCGCTGTTATGCGGCTAGGAAACAGAGGTCAATTTATTCTTGTCAGCATGCAAGTCGTTGATCCTTCTGCAGATTTCAAAGTGTTTTATGTGCTTTCAATTTATTATTATTATTTTTCCTCTTGGACTCCAAATTCTATCATATTATGCAAAGGATTCATGTGGAAAGTAGGGAAAATATTTGTGCTTCATTGTTCGAGGGTTTGGAACCCTAATCTTGTCACCTCCATGGAATCTCTCTCTCAATTGTTTCACTATGAATTCGACTGTCATTTTCTGCAACTCTTGGACAGTGAATGGAGAAGCTTGAAATACCATCACCATGATCGTTTCTCTTGTCAGGTTGTTGGCATCAGGTGAATACTCAAAATAGAAATGTGGCTCGGGTTGCTCAGCTACTCTACAGTTTTGGTAAATTGCTTATGGAAAATTATTTTCTGGTCCTCATAGGTATTCATCTATTTTATCTTTACATAGCCATTACCTTCTCTGATAAGGCTAATAAGGGATAAGTTTTTTCTTCTGCACGGAAGTTGAAGATTTGGTTTATTATAGATCTTATGCCTCTTTTTGTTTTTAGCACTGCTTGTGCAAGTTGCTTGAAAGAACAGGTTTCAATCTGACTTCTATATTTGCACAATGCTTGAGTGCTCCAACCAGAAGATCTTATTCAAAATGATCTTTCCCTCATAATCATGGTAACATCTATCACTTTTTCTTGACTATATCTTGGTAACTTGATATTCATCTTTAGGTAATTCCTTGAAAGTGAAAAATGAGCAATTGTTGTAACCCTTCTCGGGATGTAATGATGAAAATGTAAAAAGAGGAAAATGAAGAGATTAGGGCTTAATCATCTTCGATAAACCTAAAAAGAAACAACGACAATTATTCTTGTAAATTGAGCAAAGGGGGTAATGAATGTGGAGTGCTGAAAAATTGAAAAATCACAGTGTGTAGTTAGTTTTGTAGGTTTTCTTGCATGGAAAAAGTTTGAAAATGAAACAGTGAGAAAAGAAAGAAAAGATATATCAATGTAATGCATTTTTTATGAGGTGTTGTATTATCACTGTAACTAATTTATTTTCCTCAAGTTGTATCAAGATTAGATAATGTATGGAATTTTGAAGATTCAATCTTGATTCTTGAAAATTTTATGCATTATCTGTCAAGAGGCACTTGACAGAAATAAGGGAAACAGAGAGATCCTTTGTATTATTGTATGATTTACAAAAATAGTAAAGGGGTTGGTGCTCCTTGAGATTGGTGTCTCTGAATAAGGGGTTGGTGCTCCTTGAGATTGGTGTATCTAAATAGAGGGGTTGGTGCTCCTTGAGTCGGTGCTCAGAAATCAGCCTATGAGGCATTGTTAAAAATTTATGATTGAAATGAAAGCCTGAAAAAGGAAACAAGTTTAGGAGAGGTTTTTCTACCCCAGGAGGGTTTTCCACTTGGCAGATCTTGTTTTTTATTAGTGTCTCTGTGATTCATTTTCTTCAGTTCTTTACTGCTTTCAAATGCAATGTTACGCTACTCATTTTAGTTTATATGATTGCATTTGAATACATGAATGAATCTATCATTGATAAATGAGAACATATGTATGGTTCTTTTCAGTTTCAGTTAAATTTATTAAAGAATTTATAAACACTGATTCACCCCCCCCCCCCCTCTCAGTGTATTTTCACTCCAACACTATAACCCTGTCATAGTATATAATACCCTCCATATCTACCCATTCCTTAATATGGAATATGTAAAAACACATCAAGAAAAATTACCTTTACTCGAAGCATAACAAGCATCATTTCACTTTCATAAAAGTATCAAATAACCCTTCCCTAAGCATTAAAAATATCTTCCCATACAAATCAAACAATATCATACAATCTTTTCAAATTCATAAGATAAAACGTAAAAGAGTAAGAATTGGCATGTGTGTTTATGCAATGCTCCAATTGATCAATTCAGATTCCCAATACAACCTTCCCTAAGCAATAATAAAATTCTCAATAAGACTGCTCTCAAAACCTCTCTCAATTCTCTTAGAAAATCTCTCTCACAACTCAGGATAACAAAGTATAATAACTCACAAAAATCACATAAAAAATGTAGATATGCGTCTTTCCCAAATGAGGTAAATAGCTCCTCTATATATACACAAAAATCAGCAACTAAAGGCTAAAAATAGGGCATGAGGATTGACACTTCTCAACTCAATTGATTCAACTCAGTAAGGTAAATAAATGATGGTAGCTAAAAATGATGGACAACACATACACAACCAAGTGAATGAGTTGTTCATCACAAATGAACAACAAGAAAGACAATTAGAAATGCAAGGTATATGTTTTCCCAAAAGTCAACTTACATAGATAGTTTCACTCTTGACTAACTCTGTATATTTCATATGCTTCACAATCTGGAAATTCATATTGAGAATAGACTTCTAATTGATTCATTTCTTTTCCAGTTTGGCACCACCTTATGCCATTCACGCCATATTATTTGGTCGATGGTTTACTGTTTTGACTTAGTCGACTATTACCTATGCATAAGCATTTGATATTGTTTGTGTTGACAAAGTCTTTGCAATGATTCTTACACATTGAAAGGCAGTGGTTAGTAAGCACTTTATATGGTTCTACTTATATTTATACTATATATGTTTTAAACTCCATTCAAATATATATATTTAACCATGTACTACTTACTTTAGCATTGTTTCACTTATAATATGTTGCACACTATTCTTATCATAAGTTAAACTTAGATTTCTATGCACTATAAGATAATTCAGCGCTAGAGAAACATTACATTATTCATACATAATATATATATACATATAATATATTAATATATAATATATATATATAGTATATATATATTAATATATAATATATATATAGTATATATATATACACAACAAGATTCATGTATATAAGTATATTTATATGTATGTATATATATTCATAATTCACAAGTTAATAGAGTTGTATCATTCGATATATGGATACTCATATGTATCCCCATATTTCACATATAATAATGTATGCATATATATATATATACATATTTATACGTGTGTATTTATATATATATTAATATACTTGTATGGACGTTTCCATTACATCGATACATACATGTATGTTAATATACATATACATATATACTCGTATACTATATATATATATATATATATATATATATATATATATATATATCATACTTTGATATTAACACATTCATATCGATTGACATATATGCATGGTATGCATATATATGCCATCTTGTGCAATCGATATTCCCATGCATATGGGTAAACTATCCATGAGCATGTGTAGGTATATCTATATATGTATATATGTATCCTCATGCACGTAATTACTCATGTGTATGAGTTTATCGTTGACACATACATATATACATACATATATATCCCTATCAATTCAATAGAAACACATAAAGAAGAACTATCTCAACACAAAAAGACTTAACATTAGAAACCCCTATACAAGAACATTCACTAATAAACCACAAGAAATATGAAAGGTAGCTTACTATTTCCCAACTATTATCCCAACTTGACCGAACTAGAATTTTTTGTGTGTAAAAGCTCAATTTAGGTCTTTATTAAAGGTTACTAGACCAAGTTCTTCTCCTTGAGTGTGAAATGATGAAAAATAGGGTTTTGCAAATGTGGGGTTCACCAAATATGATAAGATAAGAAACCTAATGTCAACTATTTCATTCAGGAAATGAGATCCCAAAAATGAAATGAATATCAACCAAAAGGTGAGTGAAATCAAGATGTGAATCTACAAATTTCCCTTTTATGCATGGATGAGGGTTTTGATCAAACATCACTTTGGGGAGAAAGATTAAAAATAGCAAATCAAACCCAAAATGCAAGCTATAAAGTGCATCTAAAAGATTAAGCTCAATTCTGCTGGAACCAAAAACTAAATTCTAGATCTAAGAATGGGAAAGTGATGTATACCAGTCACCAAAAGTTCTTTTTCAAAGCTTACTGAGGACTCATTCACCATAGGGTGAATGAGTCCCGGATAGGGCTCTTGAAAATCTATTTCGGGTTTTGTTTTGTTGTGTCTGCACTCCGAGATTCTCAAAACTCAAAGTTGAAAAGCCAAAAATAAAATTTATAGGTCACTTTATGGGAAATTACAAGAATGGTGACAACAAATGCAACTTTGACAACTTTTAAATTTTATCTCTTCAATAGATCTTCCACCTAAAATCTTCAAACACACATCAAGAGAACAATATAGTTTTGTTAGGTGAATGGGGGTTTTCCTTGGTCAAAACCCATTTTGGTAATTAAACCTTGTAATGAGATGAAATAGCATGAAGGAATGATGAATGAACAAATGCAATTTCATAACTCACCAAACCCTTGTTTGAACCTTGGAATATGGATCTGCAACTTGCATGAAATGGCTTCAATGGATGTGGATCTTGATCATGAAACTTGAATTGAAACAATGTCTTTGAATGTTTTAAGGGATCTTGAACACTACATCACCATATTAGATCAAATAACATGCATGATGAAAGAATACTTTGATATGATAATGGGATCTAGATTGCTGCAATAATCTTCTATAAGTCTGCTCTTGAATATCCTTAGCTTGCTTGAAATCTTCTAGGTGAAACATAGTGAAATGACCTCTTATTTATACATGTGTTAACATGAATTCCCAAAATTCAAATAACACAAGCCCACATGTGAATACATATTTGAAATCATTGAAATACTGCCAAAAACTTATTTGAAATTTAGGTCCTACGTCTAAGTGATGACCCATTTTCCCTTGGGCGAATGGGTCCTAGGTCACTTACTTAGGACACACATTCTCCAATGTTGTGTTATGTTATGGTATTGATGAATGTCGAGTTTTACCCTTGAGAAATTGTAATTAATTAGGCTTGAATTTTAATTAAAGAGGAAAATTAACCTCAATTAATTAATAAAGCTCTAGATAAGTGTGAAAGTGTAAAGGTGCACCTTACAACACCATAAATAAGACACAATTAAGTCCATTTTATTTAATAAGGCCCTAAACATATTGTGAATATGTAAAATAGATATTACAACACTAAATTAAGGCATAATTTAGTCTTTTTATTTAATATTATTTCCCAAATTAAGTGTGAAAAAGATATAATTTTTCCTACACTACAGAGTCATACTTCCCCTCTCTTCAAGAGGCTTGATAAAATTCTTGCATCCAACTTATCACATTGCAATAGTAGCCAGTTGAAAACAATACATTATTTGCATAAAATATTTCACAATTATAATCATTTCATAACATCAAATTGAATCAAAATTTATTCCTCATATTTCTAAAACACATACAATATAAATACACTCATTTCAAGCATTTTCACTCAACTATGTAAAAGTAAATAAGTAGTAACACAACGAGGTGTAATAGAGAATATGAAGGATGTGACACCTCTTGATCAATGATTAAGAGTGTGCACATGATTAGTGAGGGGATTAAGATTAGGATTAATGGATAATATAAAATGATGGAGGATGTGACATATGAGAGAAATTAAATAAATGCAAATTATTTATTTAATTTTTGGAAGAAAGGAAATAAAGTTGGGTAAATAATTAGGAATAATTATTTACCTAAGGTTGGACTTTAGAGGAAATAGAGGAAACGGGTTTAGGATGACAATAGAGAAGGAGAATATTAATTAAATAATATATCATTATTTAATTAACATAAAGGATTGGGAAATATAAATTAAATTAAATAAATAGGAATATTTATTTTATTTAATAGACAAAAGGGATATAGATGAGAAATCGGATAAAATTGACTAAATGATAGTGGTCAATGTTGGGTGTCTCTATTTTCCCCTCTTTGAAATAATGGTAAAATAATGAGGTTTTGAAGAAAAATAAAATATAGCTGGCACAAAGAAAGGACTAGATGAAAAATATGCCCCAGTATGGAGGAGATGGAAGAAAAATAGTGTGGATAGGTGATACCCCTCAAGAGGGTGGTCGAGATAGATAGGTCTTCGATGGCCTCTCAAAAGGTGAAAAGGACCCCAAAAGATTATTTGTGAGGAAAAAAGAAGAGTGGTGAAGAAAAAAAAGAAAATGATGTTGTGAGGAAGACATGGGAGCAACATAATGATTAGGGGAGAAATTAATATTTATTTTAACCTAATCACCTTAGCAAACCAACAAAGAAGTAGTGAGAGCACACTAGAGAAAATGATAAATATACCACATATAGTGCACTAAGATGACCATGTGAGGGTGGTAAAATGACAAGGGGGCGAGGTGGACATGTATGCCAAGTCAAAACTCACTTTGAAATTTTCAAAATTCATTTATTAGGGGTAGAAAAAATATGTGGGGAAGATCTGCCCAACCCGATTGGGCGGATCCACTCGCAAATGGGCGATTGGGTTAGTAAACAAGAAGATGCACCCCATATAGGAAAATGCACCAAATATGGGGTGGATTTTCCTATAGATGGGAAAATGTGCCAAATCTAGGGCAAATCTACCTATAGATGGGTAGATCCATGAAAAACACGTGGATATATCAAAATAGGTAGATGCATTGAAATAAGGCTGAATCCACACCAAAAAGAGTAGATGCACTAGGAAAGAGGTGAATTTTTAATACATAGGTGAATTTTCAACAAAAGAGTCAAATTCACAAAAAAGGGTAGTTCTATGCTAAAAGGTTGGTTCCATGGGGAAAGGGGTGAATGTGTCTAGAAAGGGGAAGATATGTCTTATATGGGTAAATTCATGAAAAAAGGAGCAGTTCTACTCCAAAAAGGTGGTTCCATTGACAAAGGGGAGACACTTCTAGAAAGGGTGGATGCATGATAGAAAGGGTGGATGCACCCTATGAATGGGTAAATATGCCAAAGGGGATGGTAGACAAATAGAATGAAGAAAAAAAAACATAATTTTTTAATAGACTAGAAAGACTGACATGGTGGGGATGATCAATGCATGTGTTCTCGAGTTTGAAGACTCAAGAGAGGATATTGATTGTACTGTAGCTCATCACACAATTTTAGGATGGAGACTAGGATATGTAGCTCATATGTTGGTTAGTCGAGACCACTAAGCATTATTGACTAAATTAACAAAGAGATGGAGGTTAGAGATGAGCACCTTCCATCTCTTGACAAGAGAGATAACAATGATACTAGAGGATGTTTGAAAGATTTTATAACTACTGATCAAGGGGTCAAGAGTGTTGGGATCAAATGTGACAATGTTGAAACTCATCCAAAGGTTGTTTCAATGTACTGATGTCCCCATAAGGAAAATGGAAATACACAAATAGATGCATGCAATTGGTGCTCAGAGCGGTGTTATACTTATGTAGACTAATCAACGGTGTTTTGTTTCTAGACTAGAGTGGTAAAGTTTTTAGCTTGATGTTGGGAAAAGTGATCATTGAGATGATAGAGTGACATAGGAGGTACATGTCGGGGTTATGCTTGATAGTGAAACTCTACATGGATATGCACTTAGTATGATACTAAGGTGGATAGAGCCTCACCCACATCACCTTGTTACATATGTGGGTTTGGGAGCATATTGTGATGGCCTATCCCATTGGACGAAGGATAGAGTGGGAAAAAAATGAGCCTGTGGTCTTTAGTTGGTGAGGAGGGCTTCGATATTGAGAGGTGCAAAGTCTTGGATACTAGAAGAAACTTCTAGATGACTTGGAATATGGGGAGCTTGTATGGAGTCCATATAAGGTTGATGAAGTTTGGGATGAGGACAAGCAATAAATGAGGTATATGTTCAACACACATTACATCATAGGGATATATCCCTACCTAATAGAGAGATACCACCTCGATCGTGTGACACAACAATTTAGAATGAAAGACCTTCCAGAGGGGCCTCATGTATTTTATAGGATAGTTAAGGAGGTGATCGAGTGGGGGCCACAAATAGCCTTGTGGAAAACAACGGAATCTTGGCATTGGGTTGAGTAGGCTATATGGGACATGCAAGGCATGATTAATGACCCCGATGTTACAAAAATGTATGTGGCATGGTGGGTGAGGCATAGGCCCATGTTGGTGAAACATGAACCAATAGCAACAGTAGTGGGGAGGATGTAGACAACTGTTTAGGAGGCATAGAGGGTGGGAAAAAGAAGGATTGGATGAAGGATGGGGAGGGGGATGATATCATATAAGAGGAGATCATGGAGGATGAGGTGACAATGATCAATAGTGAGGGAGGTGGTAAGGAGGGAGGTGGATATGGTGAAGGAGATGACAACAAATACATGATGGAGGTGGAGGGGTGGGAGGAGAGGTCACCCATAATGTCTCCTCTAGAGGATTTGACCCCACCATGAGACATATCAGGAGATGGTGAGAGGGAGGACTTAGAGACATGATTGGTGACAAGTGAGAGTCACATGGAGGGTCAGGGGGACACAACTATTGTCACTATTGAGTGAGACAACTTACAGGCATAGAGAGATAGTTTACAAGCATAGTGACATAACCTATAGGTGCAAGTGGATATAGTTATTATCGTGCATGACAACTTGATTCTAGTTAGAGATGTTTAGGGGTTGGAGATGACACGACTACATGGAGAAATAGAAATATATCACCAAGAGAAGGATGTGGCGAGGGTGTAGGGTGGAGAGCTTGGGTTGATAGAGTTGGCCATATAGTTAATGGAGGTCAACATAGAGGCATGATACTATGGGACATTGTTGCACAGATGGCTGGCATTACACCAAAAGATTGACTTGTTAATGCTCAATACAATCACCAAAGTTAATGAATCCATAGAGGTGATTAAGCCATGTCACGAACCTAAGCATTATGTTGCACAACACAAGGATATTGAGGGTGCACACCTTGCAACAATTCCCCCAACACAAGTGATGGGTTTGATCCCATGACCTAGGCTTTGATACTAATTGTTGCACAAACAATTTTTGTTGCACCAAAATATCAACTTGTTAATGCTTGATACAATCACCAGAGTTAATGAATCCATGGGAGGTGGTTAAGCCATGTCATGAACCCAAGCGTTGTGCTCCAAAAAACAAGGAAACCAAGGGCACACACCTTGCAATAGACACTATATGAGATAATTATTCCTACAATAGATAAGGAACCAAGATTCTCCTAGGCAGAGGGATCGAGGAGGAGTTGATCATGATCCAAACGATCGGGATCAATGAGGAGCCAATCGATGGGACCACCACTATCACCAAAGGCAAGAGGAGCAGGAGGATGGGGTGGAGGTCCCATAGTATCAAGGGGGTGTCAACCTCCCCCACAAACTCAGATGTAACCAACAATGGCTAGTTAGATGATGGGTAAAGGTAGATTTTGGATCGTTGTACAATGGTTTGTGTATACGATGTAGATGTATATATAAATATTTCATGTATTTGATTATGAAATTTGATGTATTTATTATGATGTATATATGGAAATTTTCTTATATATATATACTAGACATTGATGATGATGGGAATTTATTATGATGTGGATATCATGTATATATGATGGATTGATGATGTTATATGGCATGGATTATGATTGTGATGCTATATGATGTGCATATGATTGATTTGATGATGCTTATGGATACTGCATGATTTTGATGCTTTTATTGTATTGATGATTATGATTTAGGGTGTGTGTATGTGATGATGATATTATGATTATCCTAACATGTATGATGAATTATGGATATATAATTATGCATATGATATATAATAATGAGGTTTTGATTTACATTGCTAATGTGATGCAATGATTATAGATATATGTGATATAACCCTAAATGAATGTAATGCATAATGGGTAACACATATGTATCTAATAATGAGACTAATGAGAAAACAATTCAACTTAGTAAATATAATTGATAATGCAATAAAAAGGATAGCATAAACTAACAAATCCATATTATGCATAATGTGATTAAGGATTAAAGACCTAATAATAAACCTAAACAAATATGAAAGTGAATACATGTAATGATACAAAGATCCTTAGAATAAAATATTCTAAACAACTTAATGAAATTTAAATGGATATGAAAATGATTGAAGATTCTTAGAATAATGAATCCTAAACAACTTAATGCACTCTAAATGGATATGAAAATTATCAAAGATTATTAGAATAACCAATTATAAACAACTTAATGCAATCTAAATGGATATAAAAATGATTAAAGATTCTTAAAATAACCAATCTTAAACAACTTAATGTAATCTAAATGGATATGAAAATGATGAAATGGATAGATGGTAGGTGGTGTATGGGAAAAGCCATAGTAAATTGATTAAAAAAAAAATAGATAGAAGAAAATAATGAGGGGACATGTTTGCACATTCCAAGTCGTCATAGGAATAATGTTAGGATGATAGATAGATAGGATAGATATAGAGAGGGAGATTTTTTATAATTTCAGTGCCATATAAAAAATTCCATGTAATGAGCACTTAATTTGATTTATCATGGGATATTATGCACGAGGGTATAAGGAACCAATGTGACCTCGTATTGTATGCATAGGATTGACACAACAAATAAAAGGTTACTCCAACATCTCACGGAGTCACAAAGGGATTTGGTGGATACAATGCTAGAAAACCACAAACAAAAGGAATGCTACAACATAACACAAGACCACAAAGGATTTTGATGGATACTATGTGGTGTATAAAATGTATCGTGAATAAGAAATTAAAAGCTATACAACACACCAATGAAACATTATATCAAGGAATTCAAATGATAACGATCAAATTGAAACAAATAATTCCTCATTGTTGTCCCATTGTCCTCTATCTCCAAGGATTCTTTAAGTCATTTTTTCTCTCAGATTGTATATGCACAATGACTTTCCAAATGGAAACCTAAAGAATGAGATATGTTTGAAATGCAAGAGATATATCCTACACTACATGATTGCTAAACTAGTTGTAGATGAGATGTAAAGATTAATGATGTTGTTATGATGTTGCTAATGGAAATGATGTGATGAATCTACTTAATTCTAAAATTCTAAAATGCTAATATGCTAAGATGACAATGCTGATATGATAATGCTAATGAAAATTATGCAGAGTGCAATTATGCTCAGCTCTATATATGCTTTTGTTGTAAATGAGGCTCTACTTATAGATTTTCCAAGACATGAGCCCAGGTGGCAGAAATCAACGATTTGGATTCGATTTGGATAATGGACGGTTGAAGGTGAAGAGGTTAGAGAGAAAAGGGGAGTGTGTTCCCTTTAGAAGAAAAAACTGCCAAGTGTGAAGAGGAATCAAATGGAAATGAAGGCCAAGTGTCCCAAATTGGTTAAAAATTGTTGAGGATAAATGCCAAATTAAATATTAGAGATATTTAATTTCATGAGACACATGATGAGGTGGAAGGTGAAAAGAAGTTAGTAGAAATGTGACTAAATTCAAATTTAATGAGAGGAGGTTAATTAAATAAAAATAAATAAATTAAATTTATTTATTTAATTAAGATATGAAGAAAGTGATTTAAGATAGGAAGAATTAGAGAAAATGAACTATATAAATAAATTTTTCAATTTATTTATAAGTAGAAGAATTAAATATTATTAATTAAATAACTTGTATTTAATTAATTCCTCCAGACCAAATTTGAGTGTATACATTTTTCCCCTCTTTGAAGTGGTGTTTGTGACACATTACTTCAAAGAAAAAAATTTGTCGATAGTGCTGATAAATTTTTTGATATGCCCCAGACACTAATTTTTGAGTGATGATGATGTAGCCCTCACTCATCCACACAATGCTCCACTCCATATTGAGGTCCTAATCCATAAACATTGGATCAAACATGTTTTAATAGATGGAGGAGCTAGTCTAAATATATGTACTTTAAATTTGTTAGAATTGGCTATGGATGCCAAGATCTATGGACCAAATGGAAAGCACAAGAAGAGAGAAAATAATGCGACAAGAATAAATTGTATTCAATGTCAATGATAATGGAATGCTTCAATGTGTGTACAAATGTAGTAGAGACCCCTTGGTTATATAGCCAAGGTGAGTACATAGGAGTGCATAATATTATGACAAGTGTCGTAATCTTATGACATGAGACAACAATGAAAAGTTATCACTCCACCTAAAGTGGAAAGTGATAATGTGATAACCACCACAAATAGTGGATCACCCACAAAAGGTGGAAAACTAATCACATGATATGTCCATGAAAGGTGGAGGTGATAAAGTAATAAGAAGATAAGTCCACCAAAGGTGGAAATTATCCAACAACTCCTATGTGGTCCCTAAGTAAACTTAACTAAGGTGTAATTATGACATAGAACAAGGTACAAAATATTTAATTACACCAACAAAATCTTATCCATGCATTGGGATTTTAAAAAAATGCAATAGATTCCAGAAGAAAGATCACTATAAGAGCTTATGATGATGAAGAAAGGTCCTCTCAAGTGATGAAGGCCAACATACTTCTACTTCCTAAAGAAATGAAAGCCAACTAAATTCCTTGTCAAAAAAATTTGAGAAAAATGTTTAGTTGAAAGATAAAGGCATGGGTGAATATTCTTTTGATATTCCTTATGTCTATCATAGTTACTACCTTCTCCAAAATCATATGGACAACCATCAACATCTGAACATAAATCTTCACAACTCATCACTGTCTTTTATGGTAGATTTGTAAAAGAAGGTACTTTAGCTAACAAATTTGAGGACAAAGACATTCTAAACTGGCTTTACAAAAATGAAAAAAATTCCCAAGCAAAAACTTCCAATATACCAATAGAGCAATATGGTAAAGGGTCCAAACTCTTAGAAAAGATGGGATATGAAGGAAAAGGTCCTATTGGAAAATGAAAAGAAGGTATTGTGGAACCCATCTAGCCTATCAAAATCAATGCAAAAGAGAAGACAGGATTAGGATACAAAGAAGAGACAAAAGAAGAAGATACTCAGAAGGTTTGTGAATGAATCCTCCAGCTGCAATCTAGCTCTAAAATAGACTCAAATTAATATGAATGGGATTCACTATCTAAAAAATCTTGTCAAGACAAGGAAATCGATGTAATAAAGAGGTACACAACCATACGTATGGAGGGACAAATCTCAGGGTCTAGACCCTTTTAATTTGGATCACAACTTATCGATAGCTCTAGTGAGGATGATCAGACATCGAGCGAGATAGATGATTCAGAGGAGAGTAACATTATAGATCTTGAAGTTTCCATCTCAACCCTTACCGCCTTTGATCTTCACCAATCTGATGATTCCTTACCTTTGATACACCCCGAACTCATTGACTAGGAACAAACCGAGCCTCTTGATATCCCTATCTTTCCAAATGATAAGGACATCATTAATTTCCTTTGTTCTGCAAATCTAGAAATAAGTTCCACCAATGAATTTCATAATGAAGCTTCACCCCAGGGGAGTGCCAAATCTCTTAGCTGCAAAATAAAGAATACAAAAAATCGATCTAATGGTGAAAACCATGCAATGGTAGTTGTTACCAAAATTTCACCTTAGCTCATTTTGGTAGAGATGGAACAACTGATTACTTTTAAGGTGAAAGGTATGACATTAAATGTTGCCAGTCATTATCATTTTTTTCATATAAATTTTTTAGATGAGATCCAGCTTTATTATGCAATAATTTACAACAGAAATGAAATCATGAAGATTGAATAATGTTGTTGTATTTTATTCATTTTGAGATGAAAATATATACAATGTTTCTATTTTGATTCATTGAAGATAAAAAAAAGTGCTAAAGAATCCCACACAAGCCGTGGGAATGACTAATTGAATTGATACAAAATAGAGTGCAAGCTATATATCTGAAGATAAAAAAAGAAAAGAAGCACATAAGGAGGTTTTGTATCCATCATTTCTTGGCAATGTTAGTGTTGATCCTCCTATCTTCATATTGGTCTTTTTATCTTTAGCTCCTCTTGTACCCGGTCTTCAGAACCTACAATTGATTGAAAAAAATTTGTCAGAGCTCGGGGTACAAAAAATCATGATATGTTTTCATCAACAGACATAAAACCTACAACTATGATGCATCAATTCAGTTCAACCATTTTCAGATATGTGCAAAGGCCAAATCGGATCATCAAAAGGGAGGAAAACAACATAAAGAACATTGAATTTCATTGTTTTTATCTAACATGTGTGTTCACTGTACAGAAACAGGTACATGCTTCATTGTTGGTTCACTTTGCTCAATATCACAGTATGTGAATAAAAATGGGCTCCCACAAGGGTTGAGCCCTACATACTATTCTTTTGGTTCTTGAAAGGGATTAAGATGATTTTCATCAATAAAGTCTCATTAGTCATATTTTGGGAGCCATTGATGTAGATATGACAACATTTCAAAAATTTAATGCAATCTATTGGTGCAAGATATGAACAGTCATAAAAGAAACTTAAGTATCCATGAGTGTAGAGTAATGAAGGACAGTCCTTATGACTACCATAAACATGATAGTAGGGTAAAAATCTATAACAATGGGGCAGTCTTAGAAAAAAAAGATAGTTTTAGTGGCTTAAAGGATATTTTTTGATGGAAGGATAGAGTCATCAAACAAAGTGGTAGTCATAAATGCACCAAGTAGGTAAGATCTCTTCAAGACAGTAAAACCATCATTGAGGTTTATAATACAGTCCTTAAGAAGATAATAATGGGATCTAAGGCAGTAATGAGTACTCAAGGGGGAAAAACTATGTGATATTCCATGTGGACAGTCCATAGGAAATGGAACACAATTCATATACAACCTTATTTCATAGGCTATGTAAAGATAGTGAGTTTAGAAGGCATCACAATCACCACACAAAGCATTATTTTCCACTTCTTTCAAATAATGCAGACAACAAGGTTAAGTTAAGCATGACATGACTTACCTTGAAATGATGAATGCAAGAGAAGTCAGTAGCAATGGTTTTTAGGACAACACTGGAAAGTACAGTCATAAGGTTGAGATGTCAAGGATGGTCAAAAGTATCATTAGAAGAAGAGACAAAGCCTTTTCAAAGGTATTGTACAGTGACAGTGGGGGTTTCACATGATCAAGATTCTACCTAGTGTGCACATCCACAAATCACCACAAGCCTGGATTTTTTTGGAGTGAGTGTTTTCAAGCTCAATACATTAAATGCCCCCTAGGTTTGAAATGGTAAATATTCTCCAATTATTGTCTCAATGCATTCCAAGCCCTTAGTCCTCTACCTAAGGAATCTTCATTTCTCTCATCTAAGAGTTATCTCATAATGGAAGTAAAATGAAAATGGTGCTACAAAAAAGGAAACTAAAAGTTTGACAGTGTACTATCAAAAGGTTTCAAGAATAGCCCTCGAGTCTTTTCCAACGTAATGAAAGCACCCAGAATGCCCCTATGAAGCCACGGCCATAAAAGGTTAGAGAGCCCTCATAAATAGGAGAGTGGCAAGTTTTTAAGGATTCTTTTGTGAAAGATGAAAAAAAGAGCTTCCTCTTCATAATTGAAAGCACAAGAAAGGTATAGAATGGTGTTTACCTCGTAGCCTAGAGGAGTTTTGAGGAATTTTTGCAACAGAAAGTTGCTTTCAGTTCTTCCTAAGGCTTGAACCAGAACTTCCAATGGTAGCCTCAAGGCAAGAAGGGCATCAACAGAGTAAGACAATAAGTATGCATCAGAAAAATAGAGGTGGTTGCAACTGAAGGCCAAAAAATACTTTAAAATGAAGTCCAATGATTAGATTTATAACAGAAAGAGCTTACCATCTCCAAAAAGCACTTCATTTTTTACCTCCAAATGGTGCTTTCTTGCAGTCAAAGTCTCAAAACTCTATGAAGGTTGAGAAGCCTAAAAACCCTACCAATGGCGGCTTCAGTACCAAAGCTTCCCCGAGACACAAAATGAAGGATGAAAAATGATTAGGGTGCGGGCTTAATCATTCTATACCCTAATTTGATTTAATAGTCATTTTTTACTATTTTTACCAAAAATAGAACATAATCATTTCATGTCGTGGTCTTGACTTATCAAGTCAATCGACCTAATGATCAAAGGAGCTCGAAAGATTAAAGGTGAAGTTTGAAGTCCAAGTTTAAGGTAAGTTTTTTTTTAGAGTAAACTTCCCTTTTCACTTGTGTTTATTGCAAAAAAATAGACAAAAATAACAATCTAATTAAATATTAAAGGTAATTTACCTTAATATTTAAACATGTAATCTGAAAAAGTGAAAAACAATCACATGCTAAATATTAAAATAATCACAATTGATTATCTTTAATATTTAATTAGATTGTTACCTTTTTGCCGAGATCATGCAAGAAACATGCAAAGTAAAGCTAATGGTGGAGTTTTGAGTTCTCATTAGAGTTAACTGATCATGCATTCTGGAGTACAATTGGAGATATTTTCATGCCCCTTGGAGCCTATTTTTGATCATTTACATCTAGTTTCGAGATCTCCACTAGTCTAACTGCTTGAGAGGAGGAGCTGAGCCTATTCTTGATCGTTTACATGCAATTTTGACTCCTCTTTTTGATGTTTTTCATATTTTCATGTGGAGAGGTTATTTTTTTCACTTATAGTTCACTTTTAGTTCCACCTCTTGGCGCCTTGGAGTTGCCATCTTTGTATATAGAGACACAGACAGTATTTTTCGGCTAGTTCTTGTTTTCTACCTTTGCTTTTTACAAAGAGGAATATATTTTAACTCAACTTTTTACCATTAATACAGTTTAAAGCTTTTATAGGTCATCTTAGTTTATCATTTTGCAGATTTTCCCTTCACATTATCTGATAGAAATGGAGTTCACCTTCACAATTTCAGGTGTTTTTGTTTTGTTTAAATAATTTGATACAAGTTTGATGTGTTTCATTTCCAGAAACCTTCAAATTTTTGTCTTGTTTATTCATGCAAATACATAATTGCAATTTATCACAGGTTGTTAATTGTGCTTCACAAGTTTTCTTTCTTCTAATTTGTGAAAACTTAGTTTTCCTTAATAGGTAAAGAACAAGAAAATCCTTTTAATGAATTATTTATGTGATCATAATACTCAAATTGGGTTGTGTTTAATAATTTTTTCTGAGAATATCAGTTGTGAATCAATCTGTTCATTAAATATCAATTAGGTGCATCACCCAGTTTAGATTTTAGTTTTGCATTCCTTTTATCATTTTATTCCCTTTTCCATCCAGATACATTAAATAATCAGAAAATCAAAAAGGAAGCCGGCCTATAATCCAGAGGTTTACTTTCATATAGGGTACCCACAACCTGAAAGTATTCCCATGTTTCATGAGATTGTTGAGCCTCTCGGCTTTGCACTCGGGTGCTAATCCATGTGACAATAGTAGTATTAGATCATGAAAAAGTAAAAATAAAGAGTGTATCCAACAGTGAAAACCTCTCTAAGGCACCAAAGGATAAGAGATTTGACACTCTTCCTAAGAATTATCAAGAAAGATCTTCATTATTGGTTGAGCCTACACAATCTATAAACATCGGTATTGTAGAAACATCAAAGACCATACACCTAGCGACATCAATGACAGAGCAATAAAAGACAAAGTTCACCAAATTCTTTGAAGAAAGACAAATCAATTTTGTTTGGTCCTATGTTGACATGCTAGGGATAGATCCAAATCTAATAATGCATCATTTATCCATAGTCCCAGAAGTGAAACTAGTAAAGCAAAAACTGATAAAAAGGCATCCACGCATCGCCCTACTAGTGAAAGTAGAATTAAAGAAATTATTAGACTTGGGGTTCATTCGACCAATCGACTATGCATAATGGATTTCAAACATTGTACCAATATCCAAACTAGACAACAACATCAAAATATGCACCGATTTCAGGGATCTTAACAAGGCTTGTCCAAAGGATGACTTTTCTTTGCCCAACATAGACATCATTGTGGATTTAACAACAATACATGATATGCTATCACTCATGGATGGTTTTTCAGGCTATAATAAGATCAAGATTGCACTAGAGGATCAAGACAAAATGGCTTTCACATGCCCATGGGGTATATTTTGTTGGAATTTCATGCCTTTTGGATTAAAGAATGTAGGAGTCACCTATCAGCGTGCAATTAAAACAATATTTCATTACATGATGCACACATTCATGGAGGACTATGTGGATGACCTATTATCAAAATCATTAACTAGGGAAGGACATCTAAAAATCTTGGATAAACTCTTTAACCAATTGGAAAAGTTCAATGTGCGATTAAACCCAAAGAAGTGTGTATTTGGAGTAACATCAACAAAAATCTTAGGATACATAGTCTTAGCAAAGGCATCAAAGTAGACCCCACTAAAGTCAAAGAAATCATGGAAATGCCACCTCGTAAGAAAATTAGCCAACTCGGATCTCTACAAGGAGGATTCCAATCCATCAGAAGATTCATCGCGCAACTGGCGGACAAGTCTCATCCCTTTACTCATTTGTTACAAAAGAATGTTTCTTTCAGATGGGACGAAAAATGTGAAGATTCCTTTTATCAATTAAAACAATATCTGATGATTCCACTTGTATTGGTACCACCAATAGAGGGAAAATCACTTCTAATCTACATAGGAAATACTGAGGTATCTTTGAGAGCTTTGCGAGCACAAGAAGACTCTACAGGAAAATAAAAGGCCATCTAATACATCAGCAAAACACTAAATGGTTATGAAATTAACTATGCATTCATTGAAAAATATTGTTTGGAAGTGGTATTTTCTACTGAATAATTGTGAAAATACATGTTAAATCATACCATCAAACTCATAGCCAAGATAGATCCATTAAAATATCTACTCAACAAGGCCAATCTGACATGAAGACTAGAAAAGTGGGTGATGATATTGAGAAAATTTAACATTCAATATGTAGATAGAAGAGAATCAAGGGCCAAGCAATATCAGATCAATTAGCTGAAGCATCATTACAAGATTACCATCCTATGCCCATTGAATTCCTAGATGCAGATGTCCTAACAATGACAACACAACATTGGATATTATACTTTGAAGGATCTTACACTCAACATGGATCAGGTGTTGGAATCCTATTTGTTACTCCTCAAGGACACACTATTCCAAAATATTACAGGTTGATGCTCCCTTGCACAAACAACATGGTTGAATATGAAGCATTAATCATTGGTATCAAGGTACCAGAGGAAATTGGAATGAAAAATAACATAACTACAAGTTTATGGAGACTCCCAATTTATCATTAATCAAGTTAATGATGACTATCAAACAAAAGATGACAAGCTAATTCCATACAAGAGAATGATACATGACTTCAATACATACCTTGTTGAGATCAATTTTGAACAAATTCCAAGAGTGGACAACAAAGTTGCAGATGCTATGGCAACCATTGCTTCTCTTCGACAAATACCAGAAAAATGAAGTCGTTATGAATTCATGGTGGAAAAATTGTTTACTCCTGCCTATGACAATGTTGAGTCCCAAGTCGTGTGGCATATAGTTTATGTTGATTTTTCAATCTATGGGAATATTTATACCAATATGAGAGACAATACCCTTCCATCTGATCTATCTCGGAACCAAAAATGCAACTTTATTCGTCAAGCAGTCTGACACACCCTAGTAGTTGATACACTTTATCGACGATGTCTCGATGGTACTCTCCTTCGATGTCTTGAACATGACAAATCTGAAATTTCCTAACGAGAAGTTCATGAAGGTATTTATGGTACTCATTCAAGTGGTCGTACTCTACCTAAGAAACTCCTACACTTGGGATATTATTGGATGAACATTGAGAAATAATATTTGCAATTTGTTAAGAAGTGCAAGAAGTGTCAATTCCATGGAAATCTCATACATGCACAGGCGCAGGAGTTGCAACCATTCACATCAACCTGGTCTTTTTGCCAATGGGGACTTGATCTTGTGGGTAAGATTCATCCATCTTCCTCTAATGGAAATAAATTCATAATCACAGCCACTAATTATTTCATAAAATGGATTGAAGTTGTTCCATTAACTACGATCACCAGTAAACAAATTGCTTCCTTCATCCTGAACTACATTGTCTGTCGGTATGGCATCCCTAGCTCCATTGTCACTGACAATGGTAGACCCTTCAAAAACCAGGATGTGCAAGAGCTTTGTGAAAAATTCCATATCCAACACCGATTTTCCACACCCTATTACCCTCAAGGGAATGGCCAAGCAGAAGCCTCAAATAAGACCATTTTGAAAATCTTGAAGAAAATTGTCAATGATGAAGGACGCGACTGGCATATCCAATTAAACCCTGCTTTGTAGGCATACCATACTAGCATTTGAACCCCTACAAGAGCCACACCATATGCCCTTGTGTATGGATCAGAAGCCATCTTACCTATTGAGGTTGATTTAATTTCACTTCGGGTATTATTGAAAAGAATCATTTCAAATGAAGACTATCGAGTATATAGACTACATGAGTTGGAATTGTTAGATGGACATCGTTAGCATGATGTTAATCATCTATAATATTATCAACAAAGGATTTCAAGGAGCTATAACCACAAGGTAAGACCAAAAACATTTTAGGTTGGTGACTTGGTGCTGAAAGAGAATCCTTGCAATCAACAAGATCGAGAAAAGAAGGGAAAATTTGAACCTAATTGTTTAGGTTCTTTTGTCATTGTATCAATATATGGATCTGGAGCATATCAGCTATCTACACCCAAAGGGGACCTATTTGAAGAATCCATCAACAGCATTCATCGTAAGAATTTCTACACATAACTCATCCAGTGCATGGAAAAAGGCAAAAAAATCCAAAAAAAAAGGCAGAAAAATCCAAAAAAAAAGTAAAAAAGACAAAAAAAAGCAAAAAAGAGAAAAAGTCAAAAAAATCATAAAATCAAAAAAAGTGCAATCAAAACAAGTAGTGAAAACCTGGCAACAAGTGCTATTTGTGATAGATTATTGTTTCCATCTATTGGAACATGTGTCGGTCATCCACTTTTCACCATCATTTTGCATGTCCATCATGGGAACCTCATGTACATACATGGACGTTGCAGTTGTGTCTCACCCTGGTTTGGTGATCATTGTGTGTATCCATAAGAATTTGGCTTGGTTCTCACTAGGGGAAATCTACTTTGAGCTTAAAACAACAAACAAACAACATAACAAGCATAACGATCACAACAAAACTCAACATTGAACATCGATCACAATCTTTAGAAAACTAACCATCCAAATCAACAACATGATCGGTAAAACAAATATCACTAGATGATATTCTTTTGAATCATGGTTTAATCACTTTAACATAAAATCTTCAACTGTTGTATTTTTATTTTTGCTACCATTTCTCTGGAACAACTCAAGGATGTCATGGACTAGAGAAGCTATGCTCAAGTATGATATTTTTCTTTATCTGTTGTCTATGAGTTGATCATTACTACTATGTAAATCTATCGTGTGATGTGCTCTACAAAGTATCATTGATGACATTCCGTATTTTCATAGGAAAAGGATTAACTCTTGTATGTTTTATGCAAGCAATACTCAGGTCATCTCGGTTCAATTATGCCTAGATGCTTGTATTACCTTGTACTATCAAAAATCCATGGAAGTTGTACTCAGGTCATCAGGTTTTAATTATACCATCAATGTTTGTACTAAATTTTAACATATTAAAAGGCTCAATCATGATACCAATGACAAAAAATCAGCTGACAAGATGACAACATTGCATAAGTAGATTTGCATGGTTAAGATAGATTCCTTTCATATTAGTTTTTGCATGAGCATTTTAGATTTTCCAAGGCTGGAAAATTTCAAAATGATTTTATCTCTTATCAAAGGATTGATTACATTTGACATTAACAAAAACAAGATCATTCACATGTAGTTGCATAATCATTATCATATCATACATACATTACAAACCATTATCATATCATACATCCATCCATGCATTAGATCATATGTTTGCATTAGAAAAATACAAAAATAAAGTGCATCACATTTTATTTTGCATGATCAAATCCATCTCATACAATATAAAGCATTATCCATAAAGCATATAGAATCATAATCCATACATGATCATTTCCTCATTGCATTCATACATAACCATGGTATAATCATATAAACATTGCATAACATATAAAACGAAAATCAAATGCATTCATATTCATCATAAGCATTCATCATAAAAAGAATGTAGACAAAATATAGCTCAATAATATCTGATGCATCTCATATAATCTCAAAATAATCAATTTCAAGTGTACAATGATATCACAAAATGTGGAGAGATAGATCAAAAAAGTGGCAGAATATCATCAAGTCCCTGACTAAACAAGTGTCACTACATCAAAACTCTATGTTGCTCCCCCCTGACACTGTAGGCCTCGTTGTGTCTATTGCTACACCTCCAGATGGACTTGTATCTAGATCTCTGTGAGGTGGCTCAATCACACCCCTACTTGTCATTTGTGACTGAATCCGACCTGACCTGGCATTGAGAGATTGAGCATAGCTAGGGACACGCCACTCTGCTAGAACTGCCCAATAATAATGGGATCTATAATCCTCTTGACTAGAGCCTTTGCATGCTCACATATCTGCCTCGCGGCATCTCTCTCTACTGTCAGAGTAGCAATTTGTGTTTGTTCCTATGCTAACTCTCCCTATAGACCCTACAACTGTGACTATAAAGCATCAATATGTGTTTGTTTTTGATGGGAGGGAACTCGAATTTGAATCTGGGATGGTCATGCCTGATGCTCTCCCAAGGGAACCATCGATCTCCTCCTCTGAGGAACTCTGAAATCCAATATTTGGCTGCCACCTCCACCTTCATCTCCTCCATCTCCATCATCCCCTCCATCCCCACCACCTCCCTCCTCCTCATCCCCATCTCTTCCACCCCTCCTCTGTCTCGATGATGGCACTCTCTCTTCATCATCAAAGGTTGGCACTGGCTCATCAGGACTAGATATCTTCGATATGGCATGTGTTTAAAAGTTCTCAGCATACTCATCTGTCATCATACCTGCTGCGATCTCTAGACAATAATCCCACACCTATGCTTGTAATCCAAATTACTCCTCACAAGCTGCATCATATGATAAGGTGGGTCCCCACTCTGGAATATCTTGATGTCTCTGACCATACAATGCCACTCCCTGGGGTATCCCCTGCACTCGACCATATTGACGTAGTACCCTCATGAGCATAAATCTCTCAATAAAAAATTAGGTGCACTCAATAAAATACCTCAGCGTGCACACATATGGCATCTACATATCATCCCCAAGCCACTACTCGCAATCCAAGTATGGTCGCCATGTGAAAATCTCCAAATCATTGAGCACTAACCGCCAATACTCTAATTTTCCCAACTTATGTTGGACAATACCACCTGCATACCCAAAGATATATGGTATGCCAATTGGACGATCTCTCTCTGCTACAGGACGAGTAACAACTATGTGCTCCCAAGCCCAAGTCTGAAGCAATGTCACTCCAGCTGATAAACTCACGGCTCTAAGATACACTACCTAATTCATATCATGATACAAATGAGCTAACATGCAGGAACCCCATGCATATCTGATCCCCTGCATAATCATACGCTTCAGTATCCTGCCCCAACCAACAGATAGTCCCTTCAACCTACGGTTGGGACATAAGAATCCTCCAAAAAAACCAGCTAGGATAGAGGGTAATGGCTGATACAAATCAACCATATCCTACCATGGGATCTCATAACCACTAATCCTATCATCAGCAAAAATCCTTCTCAGTGCATCGGTACCTCCCTACTCTGACAGATCATAAATGACTAACTCTCCAACCATGAGAATCCTCAATATCCGGTATACATCCTCTAGAGTAACCATCATCTCACCAGTGGCCAGATGGAACGTGTTGTGGTCACTTTGCCACCTCTCAGCTAACACAATCAATAATCCCCTATTTATCCTATACTGGGGCATCTCAAGTAAAGACGATAAACCACATTGCTCTATCACATCTAAATCTACCTGCACCAGACGTGGAATCATATCCCAAGTCTTCGGGTAGCACTCCCAAGACTGAAGAACTCATAATTCCTCCCATTATCATAACATATCACCAATAAATAGATTATCAATCAATCTAATTAGCTCGCACAAGAATTTGATCAAATCTCGTAGAGCATCTATCATTGACTCGTGTTCATCACGAGGTTAATCATCATCTATCCTATCATTGAATCTCACCTATCATGAAGTCAATCATCATCTATCCTATCAAACATCATCAAAACAACGACTGACGCGATCATCAAACATCAAAAGTAAGGAGAGCAATTAAAATTCATCAATTTTGGTGTCAATACGCCAAAACAGTGCATCTATGCAGTAATATCCTAAATGCACTAAAAACCTCCTAAATGCGCTAAAAAACTCCATCAATGCGCCAAAATCAAGCATGAATGCGCTAAAACAAACATCATATGCACTAAAACTTTTAACAGATCTACTAAATCATTAAATACGCTAATTTTTTTTACTGATACACTAAATCGGGGTCTAGATGTGCTAAAATGCAATGAACATATTTTCAAATCATTAAAATGTGCCAAAAATAAATTTAAATTTCAAAATGACGTTTCTCGGGGTACGTACCAGAGGTCCATATGCAGCAGGGTGGTTGTGTCGCCGAACTCGCTTGAATCAGTGGGTGTGGTATGGGATTACCATTTTGTTCAAAATCCTTCAACCAACTCAATCTCTAATGGCAAATGAATTCAAATGAGCTCCTTTTTCACCTTTTTTACCATTTAAAGGGGTAAATGGAGGGTATTTAGGTGGGATTATTTTTATTTTTAAACAAAGCATTAATCAATCAATTGGCTGGGTCAATATTATTTATCGGGAAATAAATCGTTGTAAAATCATAAAATTTGAAAATAATTAAAAAATCATAAAAAATTCAAAAATTCAAAAAATATTAAAAATTCAAAAATTTGCCCAATTTATCTCTCGAGGGGGCATGCACACATCATCACTCAAAAATTAGCGTCTCAAGCATATTGAAATTTTTATCAGCACTATCAACATTTTTTTCTTTGAAACAATGTGTTGCAAACACATCACTTCAAAGAGGGGAAAAATGTATACACTCAAATTTGGTCTAGAGAAATTAATTAAATACAAGCTATTTAATTAATAATCTTTAATTATTCTACTTATAAATAAATTGAAAATTTTATTTATATAGTTCATTTTCTCTAAATCTTCCTATCTTAATTAAATACAAGTTATTTAATTAATTTTTATTTATTAAATTTGTTTTTAGTCATCCATTGGACAAGCCTTGTTAAGATCCCTGAAATCGGTGCATATTTTGATGTTGTTGTCTGGTTTGGAGACTGGTATAATGTTTCAAATTCATTCTACATATTCGATTGGTCAGATGAACCCAACATCTAATAATTTCTTCAATTCTTCTTTCACCAATAGGGCGATGTGTGGATGCATTTTCCTCGGTTTCTTCTTTACTAGTTTCACTCTCGGTGCTATGGATAAATGATGCATTATTAGATCCGGATCTATCCCTGGCATGTCAATGTAGGACCAAGAAAGAATGATTTGTCTTTCTTCAAAGAATTTGGTGAACTTTGGCTTTTCTTGCTTTGTCATTGATGCCACTAGGTGTATGGTCTTTGTTGTTTCTACAGTATCGATGTTTATAGATTGTGTAGGCTCAACCAATATTGAAGATATTTCTTGATAATGCTCAGGAAGAGTGTCAAATCTCTCATCCTTCAGTGCCTTAGAGAGGTTTTCACTGTTGGATATGCTCTTTCTTTTTACTTTTTCATGATCTAATACTGCCATTGCATGGTTTTCACCATTAGATCGATTTTTTGTATTCTTTATTTTGCAGCTAAGAGATTTGGCACTTCCCTGGTATGAAGCTTCATGATGAAATTCATTGGTGGAAATTTTTTCTGGATTTGCATAACAAAGTAAATTAACGATGGCCTTATCATCTGAAAAGATAGTGATATCAAGAGGCTCGATTTGTTCCCAATCAATGAGTTCGGGGTGTATCAAAGGTAAGGAATCATTGGATTGGTCAAGATCAAAGGCGGTAAGGGTCAGGATGGAAATTTCAAGGTGTTCGATAGCAACGTCAATGTCTATAATGTTACTCTCCTCTTAATCATCTATCTTGCTTGATGTTTGATCATCCTCACTAGAGCCATCGATAAGTTGTGATCCAAATTCAAACGGTCTAGACCTTGAGCTTTCTCCCTCCCTATGTATGGGTGTGTACCTCTTTATTACTTTGATTTTCTTGTCTTGAAAATATTTTTTAGATAGTGAATCACATTCATATTCATTTCAATTTGTTTCAAAGCTAGCTTGCAATTGGAGGATTCATTCACAAACCTTCTAAGTAGCTTCTTCTTTTGTCACTTTTTGTATCCTAATCTTGTCTTGTCTTTTGTATTGATTGTGATAGGTTGGATGGGTTCCACAATACCTTATTTTCGTTTGCCAATAGGACCTTTTCCATCACATCCCATCTTTTCTAATATTTTGGACCCTTTACCATATTGCTATGTCGGTATATTGGAAGTTGTTGCTTGGGAATTTTCTTCATCTTTGTAAAGATAGTTTAGAATGTCTTTGTCCTTAGATTTGTTAGCTAAAGTACCCGCTTTTATAAATCTACCATCAAAGACAGTGACGGGTTGTGAAGATTTTTTTTCAAATGTTGATGGTTGTCCATATGCTTTTGGAGAAGGTAGTAATTGTGATAGACATAAGGACTTCTCAAAAGAATATTCACCCATACTTTTATCTTTCAACTGAACCTTTTTCTCAAACTATTTTGACAAGGAATTTAGTTGGCTTTCATTGCTTGAGGAAGTAGGACATTGGCCTTCACCACTTGAGGAAGTAGAAGTGAGAGCTTCTTTGTTGTGTGGTATAAATACATCTTGGACTATCTTGAGAGTGTTGTAGTATTGGGGATTATTAGAATCTGCTGAAATTGTGATCTCTTGTCCATTGTATAGGAATTTTAAGAATTGATGGTATGTTGATGGCACTACTTGGATTTCATGGATCCAAGGTCGACCCAAGAGTATGTTATATGTCAAATCCTTGTCTAAAACTTGGCAGATTATATCTTTTTGAATTGATCCCACTTGAATTGGCAATACTATAAGTCCTTGAGATGATCCTTCTTCATCATCATAAGCTTTTATGGTGATCTTTCTTCTGGAATCTATTGCATTTTCTAAAAATCCCAATGCACGGATGAGTGAGGGATACATCTGAGAATTATAAACAATGGGATGCATTCAAATGTCCCACCATGGCTTGGAATTGAAAAACTTCCAAATTGGTTGGTATTGTGGTGTCCACTACAGCTTTTTTTAGAATATCCTTATCAGCTAGTGAGATTTTTGAGAAGTTCCATATTGGATATCTGGGCTAGGATATTTTGCAATTGGTCTATGATATTATATTGATTTGAAGGGGCAGCAGGTGTTTTAGATGTACTTCCTCTCAATACAAACTTGGACTGTGCTCTTGTGGTCACATTGACTGGTAGATTATTTTGTTTATCGTTGATTTTAATGACATTGATTTGATTATCAGTTGCAACAATGTGTTGTTTATTCTTGATTTTGATGTCATTGATTTGATTATCAACTGCAACAATGTGAAGGATTTTAGTATCATAAACATAATTCACATTCTTCCCTTTGCTTGTCAAAGAGGATTCTCCTTTTTCATAGTTGGGTAGAGGATTTTTAAATGCTCCATGATCAACATTTGTTTGAGGTCCTTCTATCGATATCTCATTTCTATCTATCAAGTCTTGCACCAAATATTTTAATTGCATACAATAATTTGTTTTATGACATTGTTTCTATGAAAATCATAGTAATATGCATCATTCCACCATGATGGTTTAACTCTTGGTTCAAAATCCCATGCCTTTGGTAATGTTATGAGTTTTTTTGCAAGAAGTTCTTTTAGTGTTGATTCAAGTGACTTCCCCAAAGGTGTAAATTTTATGTGTTGTGGTGGTGGAGCTAGTTTAGATTCACTGTTGTTTTGATTGTTTTGGGGTGTAATACCTGATAAATTGAAGATTGGTTTTGTGTTATGCGTATCAGCTGCACCATCATTACCAACATTTTTATTTCTTGTCCAAAATTTAGATTTTTCATTGTTGTTATGATGATTAGAAGAGTTTCAAGTGTTTGGTCCTTCATTATAGATTTTTAATACTCCTCTCTTAACCAAGGCTTCCTTAATCTTAAGTCTATTTTCAATCATCTTTTCAAAGTTGGGTGGACACTACAATTGAAGCCTATAACTCAGCTCACTGTTGAGATTGTTAATGAAGATTTCCATCTTTTCTTTCTCAGGTATAGGACGGGCATATCTAGCAAATTATCATCTCCATCTTTGTAAAAATGTAATAAATGACCATTTTTTTTGTTTTGTGTTGCAAAGATCCTTCATGGTTATTTCATGTTGAATGTTGTAGGAATATTGGGTGATAAACGTATTTACAAGCTCTTCAAATGATCTAATACCTGGTGGGAGTTTTAAAAACCATTCCTTGCATTGACCACCCAAACTTCTTGAAAACAATCTCATTAGATAGGTCTCTTCATGTGCAAATTCAAGCTCATGGTGAAAAATTCTCTTACATGATCTTGAGGATCAATTTTTCCATTATATTTGTCATATCTTGGAAATTCACAATTTGGTGGAAAAGGTATCATGTTCACCCTTTTGTCAAAGGGATAAGGACATATGTCTTACAAAAAATATATTTTTGTTTTTCCCCTTTGCATGTCTTGGATTTTTGTTGAAGATTTTACATTTGTTGAGTTAAAGCATTCATTGGATTTGTGTTTCGTGAATCAACTTTTTTTTTCTTGGGAGCTTCTTTCAATTGGTTTATATCAAAATTATTGGGTAGTTTCACACCTTGGTTCTCCAACATCATAAAATATTTCTCTCCATCTTTCTCTAGAATTTTCTCCATGAACTTGTGAAATTTAGGGTCTTGTTGAGCTTGTTGAATTTCCTCATCAGTTATCTCATCTGTGTCAGGTTGGTGAAATCTATGAAAAGGGTTTTCTTCTGCTTCTACCATGATGGTTCTAGTTTCTGCTTCTTTTTCTCTTAGTTTTTACTTTTGATCTCTTGTTAAAACGGGCATGCAAATCTTATAGTTTTACTATACTTTGATCCTTTTTTTGGGAGTGCCAATGAGATACCTAAGTCAAATAGGGTGATAAATCCTATTGATGAGACCAGGTTAAAGTCAAATGTACAGTGTTTGTTTCATGATGAAAGATGATAGATCTTGATGATGAAACTTAGCTAACAATCATAGATGAGATTGGATGATTATGAACTTTAAGTTGTTTGATCCAAGTTTAGATAAAGGAATTTCACTTGAAAAATCCAGTTTCTTCAAGTTTAAACTGATGTTATAATGAAGAATGGTTGCTAATCTAGAAAGAATCCCTAAATATGGTTCAAGATATCTAATAGACATTCAATTTATCTCTTTGTTTGAGCATCAGGTGAATGCGCCAGAACAAGGAGTAGATGCGCTGAAAAATGGGGTAAATGCGCTAAAATAGAGTTTTGATGCACTAGACTGTCACTTAAATGCACCAAAACAGAAAGCTGGTGCACTAAAAAATGGGGTATATACGCCAGAATATGGCCTATATGCATTGAAAGATGAGGTGAATTCTCTAAAACAAGTTGCAGATGCGTCGAAAGATGGGATAAATGTGCCAGAGCAGAAAGTTGATGTGCTAAATTTTAAATGGTCAACGTTTTGAAAGATTTATTGGTTTCCTCATCTTTGAGTCAATAAATTGAGTGTTTTAATGGATAGATGATCTTTTGAACAGTGATTTCAAGCACAAAAGCAAGTAGTAATATAATTTGTTTCATCTTATGATCTAAACATCAAGTGTATGTTCTAGGATCTGGTCTGATCCCTTTGATTTCCACTGCTAATAACAAACAGACCAGCCAGACTCTTCTAATGTCAAGGTTCATTAATAACATTGCATCCCACATCTTAGAACTATGTCAACTCACACAACTGTGTCACCCCCTAGAGGGTGCCCGTGTTTTTGCCTTTTTTTGAGTCTTAACCAAAAGTCAATTCCTTCACTTTTGGCCAGAAATGCTTGGTAGTTATATGGCGAGTATCTTGGGGGCAAATTCTTCCCTCCCCTTACACTGTGAATATTATAATGTTCAAAAACTGACTCGGCTTGGCTACTACACTTAATTTTTTTAGTAAGGGCTTTCATTTAGTGTGGCAAATGATAAACTCCCTCAAGAGACCTCCCAACCTTTAGAACAAAGGCTTTGGGGATGGCTATCAATGCACACTACCGTTGAATGTGATTTTCATCATGATTCATGTTTGATTATGGAGGGTTGGAATGCTTGGTTTTAGCTATTCCCTCTTAGTTTGTTCCCATAGGGTGAGTAATTTTTCCCACTACGACAAGCCTTCTACAGGTGCTATTGAAATAAAATGAAAGAGTGAGTCTGGCATTGTCGTCACCCAATGAAGGGGAGAGCATAGGCCTATCACTTTCCAAACACAACATACATGGTGTTCATTAACCTTGTAATTAAACTAGATGCCTAATTTAATCAAAGGAAAATAACTCGAGCCCCTGCAAACATCATTAGTAGTCTCAAATATGTCTTTGATATCATATAAAGGACTTGCAAAACAAAAAGATATAGATCAGTCTCCAGAATTTTAAACTGTAGCAAATAAAGGTGTATGTGCTAAAACAGAGAGCATATGCGCTAAAATATTTAGTATATGCGCCACAAAACACATTCAATGCTCTATTCTGGAAAGCGAAAAAATAAACCAAAATCTTGTATATGCGTCGAAAGAGTAGGTATATGCGCCAGAAGAGTAGATATATGCATTATAACAAAGCTTAGATGTGCAAAACAAGTAGCTAGATGCGCTGAAAAGGGCTTCGGGTGTGTTACATTAAAATTCACGAATGTACCTGTTCACGAAAACTTGCCAGAAAATGTTTAAAATGGGGATCGGGCTCCATGGTGGGCGCCAATGTATATTTGGTGTATAAAATGCATTGTGAATAAGAAAATAAAAATATATACAACACACCAATGAAAAATTATATCAAGGAATTCAAATGATAACAATCAAATTGAAACAAATAAGTCCTCAGTGTTGTCCCATTGTCCTCTATCTCCAAGGATTCTTTAAGTCATTTTTGCTCTCAGATTGTATATGCACAATGGCTTTCCAAATGAAAACCTGAAGAATGAGAGATGCTGGAAATGCAAGAGATATATCCTACACTACATGATTGCTAAACTAGTTGTGGATGAGATGCAAATATTAATGATGTTATGATGTTGCTAATGGAAATGATGTGATGAATCTACTTAATTCTAAAATGATAAAATTATAATGCTAAGATGACAATGCTAAGATGATAATGCTAATGAAAATTCTGCAGAGTGTAATTATGCTCAGCTCTCTATATGCTTTTGTTGTAAATGAGGCTCTACTTATAGATTTTCCAAGGCATGAGCCTAGGTGGCAGAAATCAACAGTCCGGATTCGATTTGGAGAATGGATGGTTAAAGTTGAAGAGGTTAGGGAGAAAAGGGGAGTGTGTTCCCTTTAGAAGAAAAAATTGCCAAGTTTGAAGAGGAATCAAATGGAAATGAAGGCCAAGTGTCCCAAATTGGTTTAAATCTGTTGAGGATAAATGCCAAAGTAAATATTAGAGATATTTAATTTCATGAGACACATGATGAGGTGGAAGGTGAAAATAAGTTAGTATAAATGTGACTAAATTCAAATTTAATGAGAGGAGGTTAATTAAATAAAAACAAATTAATTAAATTTGTTTATTTAATTAAGATATGAAGAAAGTGATTTAAGATAGGAAGAATTAGAGAAAATGAACTATATAAATAATTTTTTCAATTCATTTATAAGTAGAATAATTAAAGATTATTAATTAAATAACTTATATTTAATTAATTCCACCAGACCAAATTTGAGTGTATACAGATACGACATTGGATAAACCATGAAGACAAAGCACATGAAAAGCCTAGAGTTTCCCCTATTTTTACCATTCAAAGCACACCATGATGTGATGGATTGTGGCAACTGGGAGGAGGTGAAGTAGGAAGATCCGATGAAATATAAACAAAGATCCAAAATAACCAAATAAATAATGTATCTCAAGTACCTTTTTCCATAGGGACGAAAGGTGGGTTGATGTGGTCTCATTTGAGGAATGATGTATCATGTGAAAACCAATGGTGGATAGGTAATTATACGATCCTCATGACAATAAATAGTCAAGACATAATAAACTTGGGAGCTAATGGATTTTGTAAATTACTAGCTTGGTAGGGAACATAGTCCTAGCTAGGAAACAAACCCAAGGATGGGACCTAGTGATAAATATGTACAAGGATGAACCTAGACGAGGACACAAGACCAACCTTATGTATAGGACATACAATATTTACAAGATATATAATATATACAATTGATGATGTCAAGAAAAAGCCTACTTGTGGGATATTCGTAGTATAATGATCGTGTAGGATTCGTAAGACACATCCAAAACAAATGGATGAATCTTAGGAATTCGGATAGTAATCCAAATTGTCTAATGCTCAACAACATATAACAAAGGATAGGTGGAAGACTTTATATAAGGATGAATGGAAGAGAGTTAGGTGGATGGAAGGATGACCAAAGCTAGATGAGGATGAGTAGGATAATGAGTAGCCACTTACATATAACACTTGTTGCCAATTTTTAACCACACACATATCCAAGGCACCACCAAGGGTGGTTTTCACATTAGGAAAACCTATTTATCTTTACTATTTTACTTTATTTTTTATTATTTTCAATATATTATTTTTTTGTATTTTTCTACATTTTGAAAAGGGAATAACTCAATTGATTCAAATACACAACCTTTCGAGATGGATGATGTTGATTGGTTCATCCAAAGGTTCATCTTCTAGAGTAGCCAACTGGTATGCTCTTGAACCATACTTTGCAGTTATAACAAAGGACCTAACCAATTAGCCTCAATTTTTCCTTTCTTTTCTCGGTTTTGTTGGTTCCATTGATTCTCTTTGAGCACAAGATCACCAAGTTAAAATTGGAGAGGCTTGATCTTATTGTTGTAACTTATTCTAAGCATGTTATAATATGCTTGGAGATGATTTTAGGTATTGAGGCATTGATCATCAAGAATCTCTAGCTAACTCAAGTGTGCAGCCTGATACTCTTCATCATTGATAATATTTTTCATTGTGCAAGGATGGTAGTTCCTACTTCTATCAGAAATATACCTTTGGAACCATAGACTAAAGAGTATGGAGTCATACTAGTAGGGGTACATATACTTGTATGATAATCCCAAAGGGTAGGATTAAGATGGAAGTTCCAATCATGACTAGTGTCATTGAAAACCTTGTTGAGTATTTTTATTAAGGTGTTATTAGTTGCATCCACTTGGTCGTTACAGTCAACACAAAAGGATATTGCTCATTACAATGCACCAGGGAGATTTTGGGTTCCAACATAGCCAATCCACACTTATCATTGTCTTTGTATTAATCTTTTCAAGAATCAAAATTTGGTTAAGTGAAAGAAAAAATCCTATGTTTCAACATTGTTTCTAATTTTTTCAATCTAGGCGTTTAGGGTTGAAAACATGAGATACTTAAGAAAAAATGAGGAATTAAGAGGGACTTCACACTATACAAGCATGTATAACACCACTGCCAGACCAGTTATTGGGAAAGGAAAATCACAATCAAATAGAAACAATAGATTATACTCAAGTGATTAAAACCCTATGTTTTACAGATGAATACCATGACATTTATGATCCTGAAATATATGGTAGGCTTACCTCAAAACTTAGATTTTCATGTGAGAATAAGGTTGCAAAGAAAATGAAAAATAGTCAAACAGTGCCTATTATAGTATCACTATACCGTGGGTAGTTGGATTTGCGTGCATGATGTTACATGAGGATTTTCCTTGCCCAAAATTTATAATGGTTTGCACCCACAATTATGTTGATAACAAAAGAGTAATTGTTAATAAAGATAACAAAGAATAAATGTTATCCATTACTACAAAAGAATTTGGAAATGTGTTGGGGTTTACAACCGAAGAATTTGGAAACGTCCACATTGACCTAGAAAATCTTGCTAGTGACTATGAAGCAGTCGATGAAGGGGAGAAAATTAATTTTCTAATTAAAATAGTTCAAGATAGCCATAGTAAATTATTAAAAAATAATCATAAGCCTCCTTGTGATTTGAAAAAATTTAAACCATAGGTTCAGGATACTATTTTCATGCTAGCATTTTTCCTCAAACTGAATAGCAATTGGGAAGTTGGTGCAAGCCTCCTTGAAATGGTATTTAATATCTAATATGGTAATCAACCTATCAAATATAACTTTATTGAGCACAATGTAGAATCAATGCTTTAACATTTTTTAATGATTGAAGGAGGTTCCACTAAGACATTTAGGTTCACAGCCTACTTGTGTTATTTTTTTTCTATTAAAATTTAGTGGAATGTTTCTAACCAACAAGTTTTAGAATCAACCCTATATGGATGTTGAGGGGAAAAAATGGCTCTAGTATATGATTGGACCACTAAGATAAGAATGCATGATTCTTGAAGGAACGATGATCATTTTGTAGACTACTTGTTACCATATTTTCACCTACAGGCTCAATCGGGAAGAGTCATCTACGTTTTAAAATGAATAGTACATTCTATTAAAACTTCTATGTTACATTTAGTTACACAAATGAAACAACTTTACAAGATTACAAGAACACAAAATTATTACATTCATACAAGTGAATGAAACATAAAATATTTTACAATATTTTTGGAAATGTAATCTTTATTGAATGTAATTAGATACATGTGTCTCACACAACAATTCGTGAGACTGACTTATTCATTTGATACAAATAGGAACTAAAATATACATGAATGAATAAATGCTGAAAAGAAAATGAACATGTAAAGAAGGTAACCAATCATTGCCTGAATGATTGGTACTGCAAATGAATCTACTCCTGATTGCCTTGCCTTTCTTCCTATAGTTCCTTGGCCCCTAGGTGTCTGGTGTCTAGTTACTTGCATTGGGTAAAGAAATGAGTTAGAACAATAATTTCTAAGCAATGAAAGGTTGCATTTTGAACATGCACATCTACCCATACATACATATGTTAATTCCTATGTGCATCAAATGTAATGTCTATCTTAAGTGTCCATAAAAATCCAAAATAGAAGAACATTATACACACTTAAGGTAGGCATTTTATTTCTAACTTGTTTGCTTCATGTGCAGCTACAAGTATAATAATATCTTTGTTTTTGTCAGATCAAATGAGTGGGGTAAATGTGGCTCCCACAAGGGTTGAGCCCAGCTTGTAATAAAGTGTGCATATAGAAATATCATGATTAAATGCAGATGTGTTATATCATTTCTCATCAACAGCTACAGTAAGAGTGCAATGTGTTTCAAATCATAAGAATAACGGTTACAAGTTCATAGTGCTACAGAATATTGTATGAAGAATCATAAACAGTACAGTGCAATGAATATGAGATGTGAAGAGCATGGAAGTATCTTTTCTTATCGAACAATATCATGATAAAGATCATATCATAAAGGAAAAACTCCTATAGTCTTGGTGGTTGTATGAAGACTTTAGAAGGTCTAACTAATAGTGATATTTTTTAGACTTTGAACCATAGAAACTATCATTGCAATTTGTAGTTTGGATGGCAAAAATACTCTAATGCAGTCATTATATTATGATGATAGTTTTATTGTTGGAGTGTTAGTTTTTCTAGTTATGAGTAACAATGTGGATGTTTCTAGATGGAGATGGTAGACATTCATGAACAGAGGTAGTATCACAACCCTCTAATGGGTGATATATTTAATCTAACAAAGAGAGGTGATCTAGATGAAGGTAGAACACCTATTCAGAGATTGTGGTTTTGAGAGGGAGACGTAACAAGGCCCTAGTTGGAATTTTAAGTCTAAACCCTTGGTACTTGTCAAATGAAACAAACCCAGGGATGCATTGGAAGGATTTAAATAGTCGTGGCTAGGATAACAACAGGAAAAGCTTTTATTTTTGTATGCATTAACAAAGAGAAACAAGGCAGGTATCAAAGAAAGCAAGTTACCCGTCGAGTCCATTTTCTAAGAAACAAGGAAAACCTAGAAAATGAGAATGTTCAACCATGATCAATGCATTCTACAGAAAATTACAAGGAGCCTTCAATATTTTACAGCCACAAAGAATGAAACCTATGGTCACAAATATATAAATAGAAGATCATCAAATCTTTTCATGGAGTGAAATGTCACCAAAAGATGGAGTTGTGGCTATAATAGAGGAATTTTTCTAATAACACATATCGAAATGGGAGGTATATGCAAAATGTATGGAAATGTCAGAGTATATTCAAGGAAAGTTTAGAAGTCGTCAGTTTTGATAACCCATTTCAGAGATGAGCATGGTCGTTTTTTTAGAAATAGAATGAAATACACAGAAAATGCCAAATTTTCTTCATATAGATGGATGGATACACACATGAAATCAAATGAGACCAAACGTAAAGGTCGAGCTTGATAGTACACAAAAAAAAACAAGCATTCTTAGAATTTTCAGAATGAAAGAAGCCTTGAATAGTTCTGTTTTCACTTTTTTTCTGATGGGAGGTGTGATTTTTTGCTTACCCCAGTTCGGCCACAACATAGTCTTTAGAATTTGTGCAGAAGAAACTTTGTGAAACCCTTGGTGTCGGCCGCCTTAGCTTCTTCCTGAAGCTTCAATACAAAATGAGAAAGCCTTTCATTATTTTGTCTTTCATTTAGGGTTGAAACCCTAAGTTTCCTTATTGGTTGATGGGAGATGGGCTTTTTTGCCCTCTTTTTAATTTAAATGAATATAACTAATACCTTGTGGGCTTCTTATACCATTTTATTTTTTCTTATACATAAATATCTATGTTTTCTAGGACTTATTTGTTCCTCCTTTATTTTTTTTGCATTAATTCTAATGTAAAAAAATTTTGATCAAGTAATGCATTATAAATTAGTTTATCAAAATTGTTATTTTAAAGAAATGCAAAAAAATAAGCAGAATAGGAGGTTTTCAATGCATAACAAGAGAAGGTAGGTCTTGAATTATGACTTGGAGATCAAATAGAGACATGTGTCAATATGACTAATTCATGAGGGGAGGAGAGGTATGCTTTGAGTTATGACATGCCAAGCATCTAGGGAGGTTATGAGGTTGTTGCAAGCATTTAGAGAGTATTTTGGAGGTTTTTATTGCTCTTGAGAGCCTTTTGGGGTCAGTTTTATGAGTCACCTTGGTGGACTAAGTCATGCTTGACTTTTTCTCACATTTGCAGCCCTTTTGGAGATGATCTAGAGGCTAGATTTTAGGCTTTATTGTGGCATCTGACCCAAGGCTTTCTGAAGCCTTGTTTTGTGGAACTGCTTAGTGGTGGCTTACTTATTCATTCTTGTAACTCATTTTGGAATTAGTTCTGATTATACAGATTTGGGGAGTTAGATATTTTTCAACAATCCTTTCTCAACTTATGCATGATTTGTAACTCATTTGGGGATATGAAATACATAAATCACCTTGGAAACCAGTGTTAGTCTTATCTTACTTTCATTTTTCTTGTGAGTTTAGTGCATTGTCAAAGTGATTGTTAAATTTTATTGTGAAATTTTTCCATTTCCTTTTAATTTTCTCTCACATATCATGCCTTTTATGCAAAAATGGGATTATTTGGGTTGTGAACTATACTTATTAAGTTTTCATTTGAACTTTTAAAGTTGTGGAATTTATCTTTCCTTCTTGAAAACATATGTAGATCAAGCCCTTTCATGAAATAATTATGCATAACCCTAGAAAAATTTATGTTGTGTAGATGCAATAACTATCATCATTTTTCCCAGTGTATGTTAATCTGTCTATTTCATAATTCTTGTCAGTTTGGTGGATCACCTAGTTTAAACTTTTAGCTTTTTTTCATTTTCTACAAGTTTTCCATTTCATGTTTCTTTCTCCTTTTCCTCAACAATTCAGTAGTTAGGTGATAACCAGCTAGGAATTTGGCCTTCTCCGGAGGTTCTTTTCCAAATCTAGGCGACCCACAGCCTAGAAAAGTTCCCATGTTTCTCCAGAAAGCTCAGTTTTCATAACTTTACATAGGGTACATTTCTAGGAGCTAACAGTTTTTGGCACGCCCGGTGGGACTGGAACTTGTTTTAGTTCAAGTTTTTTGCATTTTGGCTACTATTTGGTGTGTACAACAGTTAAATTCTATCTTTTGAGGTATTTTAAATACATACCTAGAGACTTTGAAACTCTGGTTTAGTGGAAAACTAGTGTTACTGTTACGTCACAATATCGAGAAATTGGTGTTTTTCTCAATGTTATCAGCCTTTGGAGGCAGTTTGAACAACACTTGGCAGCTCCAAGCTCAAATATTTTGGTCTCACAAACATAAGTGTTGGTATGTCTCAATATAATCTGTTAGTTTTTAGATTCCAACTCTTTGACTAAAAAAAAAAGAGATGTCAAATTTTCATGAAAATGCTTACTATTACCCTCCATATCATGAGAATGTTGCTTATCAACATCCTTATGAGCCTTTTCAAGTTGAGAATGCAGCTGGTTGTAGTTCAAATCCCATATTTTTGCAAGAAAACCAACATATCAACTATGAATACCACCCACCCAACCCTGTTGAGCCTTCAAATCAGCCTACAAATGATTTTCCACATAATCAGCACTAGGAGCACCCTTACCATAATGCATTGGATTTGATCCAACAGGTCGACTGTGCATTGTGGGATCTGAGTCAAGGTCTCCATAATGATTAATGATATTAGTAGGGTGTTTGCATGCCTATCTAAGATGTCGGTTGATATCAAGAGGCAGAAAGGGACCATTATTCAGCAACAAGAAACAGTTAAACAAGCCTATTCTTATGATCAATAATTTAGGATGCAGAGGATGCAATACGAAGGTCTTGAACAAGAGATAGCTGCTAAGGAGGAGAAAATGAAGCTTTTGTCGGCTCAGGTGCAAAGCAGTCAAGATTACCTAGAGTATCATTGCAATCTACATGAGGAGGTTCAGAAAAGGCAATTTGAAGGTGGTCTTGAAAAGCAGAGAGTTGCAGCTAAAGAAGAGAAGATCCTTGATCAAACTAACTCAAGCTCACTCACCATGGAAGAGACTAGAACTCCAAATCTATTGCAAATGGTTGTGGAGGAGTATCAGTTAACACAAAGAGAAGCTCTCGAAGATAGTGAGATAGTTGTTCCAGGACAGCAAGAAGACATCAAACCAGCTGATGAGTTGTTGATTAATGATGATCAGCAAGACGATGGAGGCTTAACTTAGGAAGAAGAGCTTGAACCCGAACTTGATACCTTCTTCCAGGATATGAGTTTTGATGTTTTCGAACATGTTATGAATGAAAATGCTAATCTTGAGCTTTATGAAGGGGTATGCACAAATCTTATTGAATAATTTTGTTCAACATTGGATGACAAAGAGGCAGACCAACTAGAAGTAGTTGATAATCATGATGAACTAGAACATCAAGTTCATAAACTTGAACAAATTTTGAAACAACAGGAGGAACATAGTCTTGATATAGAGGAGCGTATTCTCTCAGATCAAGAAATTTCTCAAGAACCTAATATGAAAAGTCTTATCTGGTTGCAAGAGCTTCCCTTCTATTGTTCAGCAGAATTTGAACCTAATTTATTAGATGGAAGTTCATTTTTTGAAGCTTCTTCATTGTTTGAAGTTTTGCTTTTTTTTATTGATGAGGATAATCTTGAATTTAAAAGTATTTCATTGAGTGATTAATATGATATTCACAGCTTAGAATGCAAAAAAAATGCTTTTTAGATGCACCAGTCATAATGCAAAAAAATCAGGTTAATTGTTCATGCCACCAAGGTTCTAGCTAAGGATGAGTGCACTTATGTTGAGGATAGACAGTCTAGCCTACCTTTCTAGGATCCAGAGGAAATCATAAAAATAATGAACAATGATCGAGTTGAATTTTGGAGGACAGAGATAGTGGTTCATGTGGAAAGTGGGGATATACCACCTCCTAGTGAATTTGATCAAAAGCTTAAGGAGAGTCTTGACATTGTTGGATATACTCTTGTACAAATAAAGACCTTACCAACTGTCTCTAGGAGAATTATAAGAACTGATAGTTTTGATGAGTTTTTAGCCACCTTAGTGGAAGAAGACTATCTACTCACCTTAGAGGAAGAATTGGCATGGCAAGCAATTATGCAAAGTGAAGACAGGGATTTCATTACAAGTCATTCAGATTATTTTTTCTCCTGCCTAAACTTAGCTACGAAGTGGGACAACCATGTGCAATTAGAAGAAAGAGAAAAAATTCGGCTCATTTATCCAAGCCAGAACAGTGATAAGCATCATCAAAATTAGGTTGTGAGTAATCTTATTTACATTTTTCATGAAACAATGCAACAATTTATTCAATATTTGCTTGTGTTTCATATCTTTTCAGCAATACATAGTCATGAAAAACATCAGTTGTTGCTAAGAAAGGGGTGTTATTTTTCAAAGACAGTAAATGGCTATGTTTAACTAGTTTATTTTCTGGTTAGATTAGGTTAGGATAGGTTTCGATCCTAGTTTCATTCCCTAAGTGTTGTTCAGCACATTTAAATAGTTTCCATTCTGCAGTTTTTCCTGTTTTCAATAAGTTTCCAAGTAACTTGATCTATTCTGATGAGTTGCAAGTGAGTTACAGCCATGTACAATATTGTTCTAGGTTTTTTTCTAAGTTTTCCTAATGACTCCATGCCCAATGGAAGAGTCTAGGTCACTGGTATTTGATGTTTAGAAGGCAAAAATCCAGTAGATGTCACTAAAAATGTTACCATATTTTCACCTATAGGCTCAATCAGGAAGAGTCATCTATGTTTCAAAATGAATGGTACATTTTATTAAACCTTCTATGTTACATTCAGTTATACAAATGAAACAAATTTACAAGAGTACAAGAACACAAAATTATTACATTCATACAAGTGAATGAAAAATAAAATATTTTACAATCTTTTTGGAAATGTAATCTTTATTGAATGTAATTAGATACATGTGTCTAACACAACAAGTCATGAGACTGACTTATTCATTTGATACAAATAGGAACTAAAATATACATGAATGAATAAATTCTAAAAATAAAATGAACATGTAAAGAAGGTAACTAGTCATTGCCTGAATGACTGGTATTGCAAATGAATCTACTCCTGATTGCCTTGCCTTGCTCCCTATAGTTCCTTGGCCCCTAGGTGCCTCGTGTCTGGTTACCTGTATTAGGTAAGGAAATGATTTAGAACAATAATTTCTAAGCAATGAAAGGTTGCATTCTAAAAATGCACATCTACCCATACATACATATGTTAATTCCTATGTGCATCAAATGTAATGTCTATCTTAAGTGTCCATAAAAATCCAAAATAGAAGAACATTATACACACTTAAGGTAGGCATTTTATTTCTAACTTGTTTTCTTCATGTGCAGCTACAGGTATAATCATATCTTTGTTTTTGTTAGATCAAATGAGTGGGATAAATGTGGCTCCCACAAGGGTTGAGCCCAGCTCATAATAAAGTGTGCATACAAAAATATCATGATTAAATGCAGATGTGTTATATCATTTCTCATCAACAACTACAATAAGAGTGCAATGTGTTTCAAATCATAAGCATAACTATTACAAGCTCATAGTGCTACAGAAGATCACATGAAGAATCATAAACAGTAGATTGCAATGAATATGAGACTTGAAGATCATGGAAGTATCTTTTCTTATCGAACAGTATCATGATAAAGATCATATCATAAAGGAAAGACTCCTACAATCTTGGTGGTTGTATGAAGACTTTAGGAGGTCTGAGTAACAGTGATATTGTTTAGACTTTGAACCATAAAAAATATCTTTGCAATTTTCAGTCTGAGTGGAAAAATACTCTAATGCAGTCATTATGTTATGACGATAGTTTTATTGTTGGAGTGTTAGTTTTTCTAGTTATGAGTAACGGTGTGGATTTTTCTGGATGGAGATGGTAGAAATTCATGAACAGAGGTAGTATCACAACCCTCTAATGGGTGATATATTTAATCTAACAAAGAGAGGTGATCCAGATGAAGGCAGAACCCCTATTCAGAGATTGTGTTTTGAGAGGGAGTCGTAACAAGGCCCTAGTTGGCATTTTAAGTCTAAACCCTTGGTACCTATCAAATGAAACAAACCTATGGATGCATTGGAAGGATTTAAATAGTCACATCTAGGATAACAACAGGAAAAGCTTTTATTTTTTGTATGCATTAACAAAGAGAAACAAGGCAAATATCAAAGAAAGCAAGTTACCCGTGGAGTCCATTTTCTGAGAAAAAAGGAAAACCCAGAAAATGAGAATGTTCAGCCATGATCAATGCATTCTATAGAAAATTACAAGGAGCCTTCGAATTTTTCCAGCCATAGAGAATGAAACCCATGGTCACAAATATATAAATAGAAGATCATCAAATATTTTCATGAAGTGAAATGTCACCAAAAGATGGAGTTGCGGCTATAATAGAGGATTTTTTTCTAAGAACACATATCAAAATGGGAGGTATATGCAAAATGTATGGAAATTTTAGAGTACATTCAAGGAAAGTGCAGAAGTCGTGAGTTTTGATAACCCATTTCAGAGATGAGCATGGTTGTTTTTCAGAAATAGAATGAAATACACAAAAGATGCCAAAGTTTATTCATACAGATGGATGGATACACACATGAAATCAAATAAGACCAAACGTAAAGGTCAAGCTTGATAGTACACAAAAAAAAAAAAAAATCTTAGCATTTTTCATAATGAAAGAAGCCTTGAATAGTTATGTTTTCACTTTTTTTCTGATGGGAGGTGTATATTTTTTGCTTACCCTAGTTCGGCCACAACATAGTCTTCAGAATTTGTGCAGAAGAAACTCTATGGAACCCTTGGTGTCAGTGGCCTTAGCTTCTTCTTGAAGCTTCGATATAAAATGAGAAAGATTTTCATTCTTTTTCCTTTCATTTAGGGTTGAAACCCTAAGCTTCCTTATTGGTTGATGGGAGATGGGCTTTTTTGCCCTCTTTTTAATTTAAATGAATATAACTTATACCTCGTGGGCTTCTTATGCCATTTTATTTTTTCTTGTACATAAATATCTAAGTCTTTTGGGACTTAGTTGTTCCTCCTTTATTTTTTTTGCATTAATTCTAATGTAAAACAATTTTGATCAAGTAATGCATTATAAATTACTTTATCAAAATTGTTATTTTAAAGAAATGCAAAAAATTAATCAGAATAGGAGGTTTTCAATGCATAACAAGAGAAGGTAGGTCTTGAATTATGACTTGGAGAGAAAATAGAGACATGTGTCAATATGACTAAATCACGAGGGGAGGAGAGGTATGCTTTGAGTTATGACATGCCAAGCATCTAGGGAGGTTATGAGGTTGTTGCAAACAATTAGAGAGTATTTTGGAGGTTTGTATTGCTCTTGAGAGCCTTTTGGGGTCAGTTTTATGAGTCACCTTGGTGAACTAAGTCATGTTTAACTTTTTCTCACATTTGAAGCCATTTTGGAGATGATCTATAGGCTATATTTTAGGCTTTATTGTGGCATCCAACCCAAGGCTTTTTAAAGCCTTGTTTTGTGGAACTGCTTAGTGGTGGCTTACTTATTCATTCTTGTAACTCATTTTGGAATTAGTTCTGATTATGCAGATTTGGTGAGTTAGAGATTTTTCAACAATCCTTTCTCAACTTATGCATTCTTTGTAACTCATTTGGGGATATGAAATACATAAATTACCTTGAAAACTGGTGGTAGTCTTATCTTACTTTCATTTTTCTTGTGAGTTTAGTGCATTGTCAAAGTGATTGATAAAGTTAATTGTGAAATTTTTCCATTTCCTTTTAATTTTCTCTCATATAAGATGCTTTTTTCTGCAAAAATGGGATTATGCAGGTTGTGAACTATGCTTATTAAGTTTGCATTTGAAATTTTAAAGTTGTGAAATTTATCTTTCCTTCTTGAAAACATATGCAGATCAAGCCTTTTCATGAGATATTTATGCATAAGCCTACAAAATTTATGTTGTGTAAATGCAATAACTATCATCAGTTTTCCTAGTGTATGTTGATTTGTTTGTTTCATAATTCTTGTCAGTTTGGTGGATCACCCAGTTTAAACTTTTAGCTTTTTTTTCATTTTCTACAAGTTTTCCATTTCATGTCTCTTTCTCCTTTTCCTCAAAAAATTAGTAGTTAGGTGATAACCAGCTAGGAAGTTGGCCTTCTCTGGAGGTTATTTTCCAAATCCAGGTGACCCACAACCTAGAAAAGTTCCCATGTTTCTCCAGAAAGCTTAGTTTTCATAACTTTGCATATGGTGCATTTCTAGGAGCTAACACTACTTATTGGCCCCATGATATCAAGAAATTACAAATACTCTAATACCTAGATTGCCTATGTCCTATAGAAATTACATTCAACTAGTAAAATAAATACAATTTCCTGATTGGTACTTAATGGAAGAATATACTATGCTAATATTTTATGGATCAAGAGTAGAGCCATACAAACTTCCAATACATGTGACAAAAAGGGTTTTTGCATTGGAATATGCATGTCAGATGGAGATTATTGATCAACTATACTTTTTTAGTAATAAAAAAAAGAGCCTATTTCCTTCTTACCTTTTTTCATGTGGAGGGTTCACATTCGAGAGAAAAGAATTTAGTGTGGTACATGAAATTTTGAAAAAAAATCAATTTGATGTTGTCTCTCACTGGTTGTATGATCCATGTGACACCATTAAATCAAGGATTGTGGCTAATAAGAATATTGCAAGTAGAATTCAACATCAAAGTAAACCCTTGCTTGAAAACTTGAAAAACAAGAATTCTTGGGATGAGGTCAAAACAACAATTTAGAAAATTATTGTTGAGAAAGGTATTTATTTTGAATAATTGTCAGCAAAAATTATGGAATTACATCAACAAAGAGAAGAAAATTAGGAGGTAAGATAATTTTTATGAAAAAAGTCATCAACCGTCTACTAAAGTAAAAATACCAGATTCTCTAAAAATGGCTTGTACAAAAAAAAAATTGGACGCAATAAAACATTGTTGCCTTTTGGTCTCTAAGGAAGGATCTAGGTGAACCAAAAACTAGTGTAACATTTCAAGAGATAAAAGAAGATTCTGAGTTTAGAAATTTGTGGAATAAAGATCATCCCTTTGAAGTTGAAGAAACTAATGATGAATATGATGATGATAGGGAAGAACAAAGTGTACAATATGAAAGAAAAGTCAAATTTGGTTTAAGTGAGACCACAAAACAAACATATAATTCACGAGAAGCCATAGCCAAAAAATGGGTTATGAACGTGGTGTTTTGGGGTCCAAAGGACAAGGAATTTGGACACCAATAGAGGTAAGCCATAGAAAACCTAGTGATTTGCAAGGCCTTGGAGTTGATAAAAAAATTCCAAGGGTAGACAAGGATAACTAAAACAATTCATCTCTTTACAACTTCGATTCCTAATCCTCATAGTCAGATACAATCACAACCAAGGCATGCCCATGGTGGAGAATCTAGTTCAACTAACACTGCCAGGTTAGTGGCAATAGTATGAGTAGTAGTCCTAGTAGTGGTCAACATGTGCTACAACAAGAAATTACACACAAGAGGCCAACAATACAAGATACTACACAAACACCCAATGATCAAGGCATTCTGAAGAAGTAAAGGATTATGATAGGCCCAAGTCAATCTACCACTATCACTACCTTGATTTCCACCCCAAAGAAGTTATTTCTAGGCACTCCTCCAGTTAGTGTCACTGCAACAACAATAGCTAATCCTTAGCCTCGAACTCAGTCTCAAATAATTGGGGATGTTCCCATCATTGCAAGTAATCCTTCCCCATTCAAGCATTCCATTATGTTTGTAGCCCCATGTTATGATTACAATGAGGAGTTTAAAAAGAAATAAAAAATGTATAAAAAAAAGAAGCAACTAATAGAGAGTACACCCACTGTAATTTCAGAGCCTGCAACAACCAAGGTATTACCCACATTTGACCCAAATACATAAATCATGGAATACATGTTTGTTGTTCCCACAAAAATAAACCAAAGAATCAAATGGATTGCTCTGAATTTCAGGTGAGCAGTTTCCAATTGGATTTTCTAAATATAATTTTTTTGACAAAATAATGTATCAAAAAAGAAAAATGAATTGGTGTACACATCATTGCTAAAGAAAGAGAAAATAAAAATTTGCAGATTCAAATAGAAAAGTTATAGGCATACCTAGAAAATGAGAAATGAAAGAGGAAAGCAATAGACAAGAGCAATGAATTAGAAAAAAAATCAGCCTCTACATCTACAAGCAAAGAGGATAAACAAGCAAAGGTAGAATTGGATGAATTGAAGAAAATTTTAGATGAGAGAAAAAAGAAATATGATGATGAAGAATCCACTTTAGAAAATTAAAAAAAACTTGGCAAAAGGAAAACATTGGGAACAAAAATTGGAGAAAAGAGAGAGAATATAGTGAAAGATTAGCAACAAAGCTAAGGGAAGCAAAAATTGAAATAAACTCTTGTCAAAATAAGTTATTTACATTTTGTAAAGAAACAATGAGGTATATGAAACAAAAGATCTAGGAGGAAATAATGTAGAGGATTGATCATTTGTGTGAATTGTTTCAACTGATTGATGATTTGATAGTACATAATAGGAAGCTCAAGAAATATGTAATGGACAACAAAGATGTGATTTCAATTGAAAAATTGCAAATCAAAATTTGCAAACAGTCTACAAAGCTAGTGAGAATGAATTGAAATCAAAATGAATTAATGACCAGATTGATGCCTCAATGAAGGTGTCATCTATCATTTAAAAATGTTTGAGAATACATGAAACAAAATAATTTTTGGATCAAGCTGCAAAAAAGATGAAGCTTGATAAAAGGTTGTAAGGAAACTCCAAAAAGGAAACAAACTACACTAATCTCTAAAAGGAAAGTATGGTGCAAATTCGTTTTAAACCCTTACAATTTTAGATTCGCTAATCTACTTAACAAAGATATTGCAGCAATATACCATACATACAGAAAATGAAGAATGACACAATGATTTACCCTGGGGAAAACCTTTCGGTAAAAAACCCCAGCACTCCAAAACCTGCACAATGTATTATCTTCAACACAACGGTTACAACACACTTGCAATGCAAGTTCTTTCAGAGATTTCCAACTCTTGAAGACAAAATGCGGCAACATCAAAACGTTCCAACAATACACTCACATCACACATCCGCAAACCCCAAAAACGCTTTATATCATGCGCTTCCCTTTAGGGCAACTTCCGAAGATAACATATTAGGGTTTTACCATTCTCCCGAAAATTAGGAACTTGGGGCATGCATGCTCAATCCTACTATCGGGAAGAGTGTACAGTACTCAACTTTATCATTGCCACATGTCTTCACCTGTCATTGAATCTTCCAGACATAGCTCTTACGTGTCATAGGAATCCGCCATAACCGCTTCAGCCATGATCTCCTTACACACAATTCAAGATGCCGACACATTAAGTGGAGTGACACATCAACATGCAAACTAGACATGTACACTCACACTTAACTACATTATTTGCAAGAAATACATTTTACAAAACAAATAATAAGAATAGGAATTATCCAAGGTTGAGACACCTTATTCCTAACAAAGGTAAGGAACTTGACAAAGCTTGGTTTTCCAAAGGCTTTTGACACAACTAAGTGATTCATTGGAAATGATGGTTTCAGAAAGAAGATGGAGGATATAAGGAAGATTGGTTTGGACCAATTCCCTTAGAACCCAGATGAGGTGAACTATTTGAATTCCATCAAACCACTGATACTCTTGAATTCAACTTTGATTGAAACACTCAAGTCAAATTCCAATTTCAATCATGAATTGTTAACAAATTTTCAAGTCAGACACTATCAATTACAACAAATGGCACTTCCATCAAATGAATAGTGAAGCATGCTACAAAAACTGATAAAATGATTGATAATATAAATTTCCAACTTAGCTCTGTGCAAAGTTGTCTTTGAGCAATATTTTGCATTGCCTCTATGTATTCCTTCAATTGAAAATCAATAAAAAACTCAAATTCAGTAATGTGTTGAATTATCTATATTATTTATTTGCTCAATTGAAGAAAAAATCTAGTTTGTACTACTAGATACACATTAAACGATTTATAATGTTGTCTATGTTATTGTTGTCAATATGTTATTAAGCATTGAGTTGAATGATGGATCACTGAGTACATGTAAAATTGATTAGAATGACAATTAAAATATTAAATTATTAATAATATGTTAATTTATTCAATCTTATTCATAATTTCATGGATTACAATATAAAATATCATCAACAATATTTTGAAATATAAAATTTAAATACCTAGAAACTGTTAAATCCTTGGACAACAATTAATCTAGATTCTACATTGAAAATTTGGAATAGTGGAAAATAGTACATTAATTTATTCAATTTGATTCATAAATTCATGGAATACAATATAAAATATCATCAACGACAGTTTGGAATATGATTCATTAAATGTAGTATAAATACCTAAAAACTGTTAAATCCCTTCCATTTGCCAAATCACCTCGTGGTCCTCACTCTGATGATGAGATTGAGAGTCGTCTTGACTCTAAGTTTGGTCTTCATTTTTTTCACCCTACATACATTTGGTTAACTGGATCTCAAGTTCAACATTCATTGTGTCACTGTCATTTGTGCCACTACCACTAACGTTTGAAGTGCCCTCTTCTTTCACATATGAACTTTCAGATTGTGAGTGCCCTTTCAAAAGGAAAACTTTGTGTGAACCTCAATCTTATTCCTACACAAACACAACAAACAAACACATAGTTAGTTTCATATGAAAGATAAAACAAGGATTCCCCATGAAATCCATTTACAATGCCCAAAATAGGAAAATGAAGAAACAAAATATGGAAAGATAAGTGAAATCCTAATTAAGCATGCAAACTCTTGATCCCATGGGGGAATTGGTGCCAATTGGTGTGTCGAAATTGGCCCTTTCCCAACTCCTTTGTTGCAATTTTGATGATTTGATGAGTGATCCACCTTGATAAATATTTTGGCATAACCTTGCTATGAAATCATGAAAATGATGAACAATTTCTATGAAATAGGAAAAATTAGCTCTCAATGTGAAGAGGGTAACTTTGCTCAAATTGTGGATGATAGAATGAGAGAAAGAGTCTTTCATTTATAGATTTCCAAATTGGGATCATTCAACATTCAATGGCCAAGTGCCACCTGTCAAGATATGAATGGTTGAAGGTTGTGCACATTTTGGCCAATGTGCATGATAAATGCCATTAGGTGGAATTTGAAATTGAGGAAATGACATGTAAGAGGGAAAAATGAATGAAATAAATGCCACTTGGATTTTGAATTCAAATTTGAAGGAATATTCCTCCTTTAACTCATGTTGAGAGACAATAGGCAATTTAATAAATCAAAGTAATTGATTTATTGTGCAAGTTGCATTCTCTAGAGAATGTGACATGGATTAAGATTAAATTAATCAAAGTTTGATTAATTTAATGAAGAATTTAGGAGATATGAATTGATTTAAATCAAATTGAGAGGAAGGGTTTAATTAAATAAATGTTTTGATTTATTTACCAAAGGGGATAATGTTAGATTAAATCAAATAATGTTTAATTTATTTAATTTAATTAGAAGACTTTTAGGGAATTAATCAAATAAGATGAATTATTTAATTAAAGAGGGATAGGGGATTAATTAAATTAACTTGATTAATTTAATCAACAAGGGAGAAATACCTAATTAAATAAATAATGATTTATTTAATTAAGAGATGAAAAATGATGATAAGTTGCGAGTATGATTCAGGAAGAAACAACGTTAGTAATCGGGATCAAGTGTGTTGGTCAATTTCCCATGTCTACACTTCGAACATTGTACCTAATTGTATATATCTTCAAGCAATTTTCAAAATTCTTGTATAGCTTGTTTCTTATCTTTGATTTCAAAAACCCCAATGCGTTGAAAATTCTCTCATCCTCCACCGACCCCAATATTATTGTTTGACATTAATCAAAAATTTTGAAATATTTTGATAATGAATCATGCAATATTTCACTCTAACCAAAGGTTTCCCAAACCCTTGTTATTGATCGCGCTTGCATGGGATTCTCTATGGATTCAAACTGGTCAATCATACTTGTTGCAAAACGAGAAGCTTACTCTCTAAGCTTAGTTTCATTTATAATTCCTTCTATTTTTTGTCCATTGTATTCTAAACTTTGAAAGGAAAAAATGGATATCCAAAAAAAATTCCAGGAACAGTATGCACACTCAGTATCCTATGTTTCAAATACAAGCACATATTACTATGCCTTATAGCGAAAACAAACATAGATAATTTTCCCATTGCATTAACCCTTCTAGGAAAGATAATGTATTTTGTAGATCTAATTTTGGCAGCAAACCGGCATGTAAATCAACACTTCAAGAATGAAAGAAGAAGAATAGAAGAAAAATAGACAGAAGAGAAGAAACACCAATATACATGGGGAAAACCCTTTTGGGTAAAAACCCCACACTCCAAAGCATCAAACCAATGTATTAATCTGCAACAAAAAGGTTACAATGCACTTTCAAGCTCATAGCCTTAACATGGAGATTACATCTTGCTCTTTTGGATGAAATCTGACAACATAACTCTGCAATAAATCAACTCATCCTAAACACTCCCTAAAGAACCTATTTTATAGAGAAATACAAGCATAAAGGTAGCTTCCTGAGCAAGCTACAACAATAAGTTATGCAAAACTCATCCAAATCCATGTGGCACACATTCCAAGGACATATATTACCTTTGTGACACATGTACATGCATTTCTTACACCCCCAACCAACCTCCATACTTGGATGCCCCAAATTTTCCCAAAATAGGTAATGAAAAATTCACTTGCACACCTTACAATGTCATAGAATCTGTCATATATGACAACCTCTTACAGTTGTAAGAGAATCCATCATAATAGGCTAAATATAAAATATTCTCTTACACACTCTTACAAATTTTCCATATCACAAACTTGGGCGCCTACCTTCTCCATACAAATATTCCATGTAGCACTTGTCACACTTGTCATAGAATCTCTATTTTCAGCTCTTACATGTCATAGATCCTGTCATAGGAATCTATCATACAATGATGACTTACACAATTCTCAAAGTGCCGACACATGGCATACAATCTCTACACAAAATGGGATTCCTATATTCACATGTGGGGACAAAAATATCCATGTCACCTTCTAGTGTGATGACAAATCATTGTGTCAACTTACACAAAATGACAACATTAGATGAGCATGAAAAATACAATATAGTTAAATAAATAATAAATCAATGTTAGGAAAAATGCCAAGGTTGAGACACCTTAATTCCTAACATTCTCCCACTTGTCGAACACCTTGCAAGAGCCAATAGAAAAACAAGATTCTTACTACTAGGATTCAACTGATGAAAAAACATCATCAAAACTAAAACTAGCCATCCATGAAACCACATAAATCTTCAGCATGCTCTCGTGCTCAAACAAGACACCTACAACAACATCCAAGATATCCACCATACCAGGCAACAATTCCTGTCATCTCCCAATCTGCCACCCATGGAAGAAAAGGAACAAGCCATAGTGTATATGCACTAGTCCAAAGAACACAAGCATCAAACTCAAGTGATAACAATAGCTACAGGATATTGCCACAACTCCAATTTGCTGACAAGCTATTCAAAATAATCAACCAACTTCAACTCCATGACCAGAACACAAATTTGAAGCCAAAGATTCCTCCAAGAAATAACAAGATAAAACATCAGCTAGAACAATAATCAAAAAGACTGATCACTCACATCCAACTGATAAACCCACGTGAACGAAAAAGAACCCACTGCAAATATTAATCCATCTAGTCAAAAAATACCTCCAAGGTACACAAAACATCAGTATAACCCATGCCATCAACATATCCAACCCATAAACTGCAATCACAAGCTCCATGTACAACACCTATCAAGTGAGGAACATACATATCCAGGAACTCCCACTGCATGATTAATACCAAAATTGAAATAGATCATAGAATACTAGTTCTACCAATCAAAACTCATCCAAGGTGTAGCACTGTAATATCAATAACAGTCACAATGATCTGCATGCAACACATATGCTACAAAATCTCCCACAACATGTCAACATAACTCTCCCAAGTCCAACCATATCATATGAATATGAACATTCAGGAAGTAGCCATAAAATAAAGACAAAACCTATAAATCATAACATCCTACAACACCTCAAAGTGCTAAGTTGTGCCAATTATGATCTCCTCTACAACCCCAAAATAAAAAAAATCCTTAACACCCAACCATTCAATCCCATAGATCCAATGTACATATGTAGCATATAACCAAATGGATGTAAGCTTCTCAAACTAAAGAAGATCAAACTAATATCCATTTCTCATATCAAGAAATCAACCCAATAAACCATCTCTCAAAATGAATATTTCAGAACTAACCAACTATCCATAGCTCAAGATCCATATCTATGAAAGATAAAACATAACACATTTGAGAAATAATAGGCAATATACCTCAAGTGATAAACCGCCGAGTAGACCAAGAGTGGGGAATGAGAATGCTCCACCAAGATGCACCATGTCACAATGACTCTCTCCAAGAACAATCTCCTCTATGTCCATAATGGACTCACATCCATATCCAGGTGTAGGAAACTCGGTCTTCTTGTTGAAAACCTCTTAAAGAGTAATCAGTCAACAATGTGTCTCTAATCACAAGAGAACTCTAGACTCACCCAAGTCTCCAAATATCCATGAGAACCTCCATGATCAATCCATGCTAACTCCAAATGCAATATAGCACCATCATGAAGTTATCAAGAAAATGACCAATGTACCCAATACCAAGAGAACCAAACAAGATCATAGTCAATGCTCCAACCTGCATGTCTACATAACCTAGAAACATATCATGACATCATAATCTCACATCTCCTCAAATGAAAAAAATATGTCTCATAAGAACATATCATGCTCCAAAGAGCGCCTGTATCATGTCAACAAACTAACATATGATCAAGAGTAAAACAAGACACAATACCTAACATCCTATAAATAAGGATCATTAAACCAACACCTTAACCAAAGACTTCATGAGTCCTCCATGGTAATAAGATTTCAACATCTTCAATCACATGAAGATGACCATCTCTTGTCAATAGAACCCAAAATGCCAAAGAACTCTCACTGTGTACAAAAATAGGATCCAAGAGCTCCTCCATGACACCAAAAACTACTACAAAAGATCATCCATCACCAAGTGGTGAATCCACTATCACTGCTAAAGCTCCCACTAAACCATGATACTGAGCTCTCCAAGCATCAATATAAACCATCTCCTAAATGAAGATCTTACATGGCTCTATCACAAGAAAATACTTCACATGCAATGTTAGCAACATAAAATGATTAGAACCAAAATCTCCAAGGAAAGAAGATAAACCAACATGCTACAAATCCCCATCACTGACTATCCTGGTACTCAATAACATTCATCCTCTTATCTCAATGTGACATACCAATGCACAAATGACCACAGACAATGCCAACTAATTGAATCTACTTCAACACTAAAAGCACCCATGGATATAGACAGTCCACATCTGAGTCATCTCACTGCAAGATAATGGGTAGCTAATCCACAGCGTACATAACTCAAAGATCCAAAATCAATGAAGCATGAAAACTCACCATCACATTAGTAACATGCAAATTTTAGGACTCAAACACCAGATCACTATCAAACCCGATTTGCGATACAAATCCACAACTGAGCACCATAGTCAAGGAACAAGATAAGCATTACTGTAAATCTAAAATTATTTTCATCCAAAAAACTCTATGAGTTTGAATCCAATATCTTCCATAGATCTACAAATCATCAATTTTGTTAACATGAAAAACTTTCAAAACCATCACTGTGCAAATCTGAATCCATCAATGGAAATACTCCAAATCTACACAAAACCCACAACTTTTAGTATGACAAGAAAACTGTAAAACCTCCAGAGGAAATAGGTTGTCCAGAAGCTCATTAAATATACCAACTTCACAACCCATAAATAATCAACATTTCCTCATACCACGCATGAAGCATACATGCAAAACTGCAACTATCTTATATCCAAAAATATCCCAAAGGAAACTTAATTTGAAAAATAGCTTATCAACAGATCTGCAAAACCACAAGTTTTGTTTATCCATGTAAAACTTGTAAAACCAATGTGCCACAAACACACATGCAAATTCATTTCCACCTATCATCCAAAAAACCCACAAGTCTGAAAATCACCAGAATAATGTTAACCGGAACAATGGAACAACATGAATATGCATAACAATAGATTTTGAACAGAAAATCTACAAAACTCTCATATCCAACCATCATGAAACTGAGACATGCAAGTACAACCAACCAAAGGAAGAAGAGGTTCAGGAACTCCAAGCCCACTTTTAGGCCAAATCAACAACCACCAACATGTACAAGCATTTAGAGGAGCTAGGCTATCACATAAGATTTCAAATCATCCAATGACTAACTCCATAGCCTACATGCATTCGAGGTTAATAAATACTGTCAAACAGGAGATCCAGATCAACATCACATCAAATGTAACAACAAGATCAACTCCAATAAACTCTATCTACTTCATCCTTCAAAATGCCTATTGTTTCCTGAAAACAAGATCAACTACAAAACTTCCACTCAGACAAGGATTAATCATTAGTTAATTTCTTCAAAACAGATTCCCTCAAGCTTTCCAAGCTTAAGAAATCGCAATAGAAGAAATTCCCAGAAACTTTGAACACCATGGAACTAATACATGCAATCTCATGCAACCATGGAACAATCTTGCTTTGATACCAAATGAAAAGAAAAAACAGATATCCAAAAAAATTTCTAGGAACAGTATGCACACTCAGTATCCTATGTTTCAAATACAAGCACATACTACTATTCCTTATAGCATAAACAGACATAGATAATTTTCCCATTACATTAACCCTTCTAGGAAAGATAATGTAGTTGTGAATCTAAGAAAATTTTGGCAACATAACGGCATGTAAATCAACACTTCAAGAATGAAAGAAGAAGAATAGAAGAAAGATAGACAGAAGATAAGAAACACCAATATACGTGGGGAAAACCCTTTCGGATAAAAAAAACCCCACACTCCAAAGCATCGAACCAATATATTAATCTACAATAAAAAGGTTACAATGCACTTTTAGGCTCACACCCTTAACATGGAGATTACATCTTGCTCTTTTAGAGGAAATCCAACAACATAACCCTGCATTAAATCAACTCATCCTAAACACTCCCTCAAGCACCTTATTTATAGAGAGATACAAGCATAGAGGTAGCTTCATGAGCAAGCTACAACAAGGAGTTATGCAAAAATCATCCAAATCCATGTGGCACACATTCCAATGACATATATGACCTTTGTGACACATTTACATGCATTTCTTACACCCCCAACCAACCTCCATACTTGGGCGCCCCAAATTTTCCCAAAATAGGTAATGACAAATTCACTTGCACACTTTACAATGTCATAGAATCTATCATATATGACAACCTCTTATAGTTGTAAGAGAATCCGTCATAACAAGCTAAATATAGAAGATGCTCTTACACACTCTTACAACTTTGTCATATCCCAAACTTGGGCGCCTACCTTCTCCATACAAAGATGTCATGTGATACTTGTCACACTTGTCATAGAATCTCTATTTTTAGCTCTTACATGTCATAGATCCCGTCATAGGAATTTGTTATACAATAATGAATTACACAATTCTCGAAGTATCGACACATAGCAGAGAATATCTACACAAAATGGGACGCCTATATTCCCATGTGGGGAAAAAAACATCCATGTCACCTCCCAATGTGATGACAACTCACCTTGCCAACTCACACAAAATGACAACATTAGATGAGCATGAAAAATACAATATAGGTAAATAAATAATAAATCAAAGTTAGGAAAAATGTCAAGCTTGAGACACCTTAATTCCCAACAAAAATTTTGAAAAGTGTTTGACAAAAAGTGTTTGACCAAGGTAATTACTTTTTTATGAAAATACTTTGGGTTGTGATAGTTGCCTAGGACCCAAAATTGAGGATACACAATAGACATGGCTTCAAGTATTTCATCTTGAGGGAATCATTCATAAATCTCTAAGGAAAGAGATTTTGTAATAGATTTTAAAATACCACTTACATATTTAACAAATTTATTAAAAAATTCCTCTATAACAGGTACTTCTCTAGTAGAGCGTCTGACCGTCGTACAATAGTACATTGGTATCTCAAATCCACGTACAAAGACACATAACTGCCTGCTTGCATTAAACTGTAGATAATTTTTAGAATTGTTCAAATCTGTAATTAACTGCTAGCTTGTAAATTTTGGACTTTGAAATGGATAATTTGATAGATATAGATTATCGAGGGCCATGCATGTCATTCTATGTAGTTTAGTATATTCTTGAATAAACATAGTTCTATCTTGGGTTTTTCTCACAAGATTTTTCATTTCATCCAGCATGAGGAGAATACTAGATAAAGTTAAGAGTGTCTCTAGATTTTTTCATAAGATTGTTCATTTCATCTAGCATGGGGAGAATACCAAATAAAGTTAAAGAGTGTCTCTATATCACTTAACCTATGTAAGAATTTGGGAGCTTTGTCTACCATGTGGCAATGTTCGTACATTACTCCAATCAAGGATTGATATTCTACAAGAAACTAGTTGTGTTGGTCCATGCAAGGAGATCCATATGGTATCAACATCCTTAAGAAGCTTGTTTCCTCCTGTTATTCCCTCAGCAAAATTTTGAAATTTCGTAAAACATTTTAAACTTCGATAGAAGTATGAGTAGAACTGGCAGACTAGATTTTCAACTTTTAATACTAGAGGAAAGTTGCTTACAATTTTAAATGTTAAATTAATTTTGTGGGTCATGTAGTGAATGGCAATCATGTATGGTCAGCAAGTAGTTTGTAACTTTATACAAAGACCATTCATGCGACCTTGCATTATTGAAACTCCATTAACTCCTACACACACCAATTTTTTGGCAATTCTAAAGTAATCCATACCTCCAATTTCATTCAAATATTTCTTAACTAGTTCAAATAGATTTTTTGAGGTCGAACTCTCTTTCATTTTGTGAACACAAAATAGATGAGGTTGGTGGACATGTTGGTGTACAAAATACACATGCATCCATACCCAAGAAGTATTATCTACCACAATAACTTCATCTAAAGATAATGCAATGAACTTGACTCTTATTTTCTTTTGTAAATCTTGTTTTTCTACCTCAACAAGACAACTTGCCCAGTCCCATCTAGTGTTTATTGACCAATGTGTGTAGGAAAGTGAGGAACACCTAAAAAAGATAATAAATTATTATATTTTGGGTAGTCTATCATAGGATGCCCTCTGGACAAAATATGAAAAACAACACTCATTTGAACAGTTTTTGCCAGTTATGCTCATGCCATTATCTTTCCAAATTGAGCTTCAATAGAACTTCCACATGCAGTAAACTTCGCCATTCTTCGCATATGCTCATCATATTCCAGGGCATACTTATCATGAAGAATTTATTCCTTTGATTTCCATCTTATTAAGGTTTTTTTTTTCTGTCTATGATTTGTTTTTCATAAACTTTATCAATATGATTTTCTATAGTGTCAAGCTTTAGCTACAACTTATTGTCTCTTTTATATTTCCAACTACAAGTCTTGCACTTGCATATGTTGGAGGTTCATATTTGTTTGCATTCTCCACTGTTTCAATGAATGGGTACTTTGGCACCCAATTAATTTGAAAATTCCTTGCCATATCCCACTCGCACCCCATTTTTCATTTGGCTTTTATTTTCCTCTTCCTTGTAGCAACATCTATGATGCCAACATTTTCTTCCAGGTCAATTAACTCATTCTAACTAACTTGGGTATCCCTTGGAACATCTTTCATGACATTGTCATCCTCATTTGACTCAATTAACTTAATCCCATCTTCCAATGAGATATTGCCAATGCCTTCTTCATTAATATTTGGTGCAAGAGTTGATGATGTAGTTCCATCTTGATCTAATGAATCAGAAACATCTTCAAAGTAAGACTTTATAGTAACTCTACATTTTGGGTGTTTTGATGGCCTCCCTTCACTACCTTGAGGAGTCTTACTCTTGTTGCATTTGTTGCTTGACATCTTGATCTCTCACGAAATAAAAATTGGAAAAAATGTCTTCTTGTTCAAGGACATAAAATATAGATCCCAATCCCTACTCAATATCATCTTTAAGATTGAAGAAAGAATGAAAAGGATAAATTATAACACTATGAAGAAATGATCACTTACCTTTAGGTTTTCATGGACTCGCTATTCGTTGATGCAACAATGTATGTAATTGTAAGTTTGTAACTTGCTTGTGATCAAGGTTCCAAGTCCAACTTCTGAATCAAGAGCTCACAAGTTCAAAACTGAACAAATGCGTAAGAATAAATCAGATTTTCGATTGTATTTATATCAATCCATATTTGGCGAATTCTTCAAGATTCTTAAATGGTATAGTAACAATTTGGCAAATCATGTGTGATTATACAACGATACATTTAAGTCTTGGGTGAATCAAACCTCAATGGAACACATACGTTGTAATTTTCAAGGTGATTATGGCCCTACAATTAGCATGGAGTTATCATAGTATTGGTGAAATGGGTCCTCATACGCAATTATTTTGTAATGTAAATGGCAAAATGTGTCCTCAAACGTACTTATTTTTTAATGTTATTGGCGAAATGGGTCCTCATACGCAATTATTTGTAAATTTTATTGGTGACACGGGTCCTCACACGCAATGAACATTTAATGATGTTGGTGAAACATGTCCTAATACACAAAGTTGTTTTAATAGTATTGACGAATATGTGGGTGATTTAATACATGCTTCCAAAATTCTAGGCAAAAATATTAATTAGTCCATTGGAAACACATAGTTTGTTATGGTGAAACTATTAATTAAATATGCCTCATAAAATAAATCAATGGCAAATTGGAATGCATTGGACCGATACTTCTTAAAATCCGGACGATTTGGCCACCCTATTGGTTGCAATATATTCACCAATTTTGACTTGGCTGATATGAACTATTCACCAATTAGCGAAGATTCGCCTATAAAAAAATATCCCTAAAACCATTACAATGATCTTATACAAAAATAAAATAAAATAAAATACAATGTTATGTCAATGTTATAACATTATTATTTAATGCTTATGTTGAATTTCAAGATAAAATTATTGAAATAGTACTTGTAACGATGAGGCTTGTTTATTTATAATAATTTTCATTTTTATTGAAGATTTCTACGAGGAGACACAACCTCCCTCTACATAAGAATACATCTTATTGTGCATACCCTTTGACTCGCATATTAAACCTATTCTTACCACATTGTTCATCTATTATAATTAGCCTCCTATTATATATTCTATATAGTCATATATATGTATATTCTTATATGTTTTTTATTTTTTATTTTGATAATTGTATTTTACATATATTTGTTTGGTATGTTACATACAACAACTTTTAAACCTTTCTAGTACAAATCTTATATAAAAATTGTATTTGAAAGGAAGTAGGATACAAGAAACATAATATTTTAAGGAGTGTTGTGCAAATTTCAATGTTTGAGCAATTATAAAGAGTAGAAACACATTTAAACATAAACTAAATGATATATACCATAACATAGGTGTATGTGGGAAAAACTCTTTCAAAAGGAAAATTTTACTCCAAAACAATTCAATGTGTTATTCAATAAACCATACCAGTTGAGGCAATAACACTTCCTTTGAGCCAATCTGATCTTATATTCAGAATACCAATTGTGCCTTCAAGCTTTCTCACTTCGACATTTGGAAAGAAAACCATTGGTTTGACTTGAAGTCTTCAAAGTTGGGGATTCAATCACTCTAGTTGCCATCCATCGGTGGACATAATCGAATAAAGGTCAGCTTCTTTGGGTCTTCTTGCTCCTCTGGTGTGTCGTAGGGGATAATAGGGGCCTACAATACACTTCTAGAGAAAGTCTTCACATTAGTTTCACCAACCAAAGATTTGGAGGAGTTCTTACAACACTCTACACACAATCTCCATCTCAAACGCCAAACATATAGGAGATACAATACCCAAAACCATCAAATAGTAATTAGAAACCTATGAGGTAAAACCACCAAAAGTGGCATCCAAATTATCCTCCAATCAAATGTGTCTTATAAGGCATCATAGTATGCATCATAAATACTTGAAAACCATCTTCACTTCATCCCAATGTACTCACTGAGGATTGGCTATAAATTGACCGACTCCTAGTACTTGAGCAATGTTTGTTCTTGTATAGACCATTACATACATCAAACTCTTGATTGCACTAGCATAAGGTAACATTCTCATATAGTCCATCTGAATAGGAAAAATCAGACTCTACTCAATAAATAACTTTGTCCCCATCGTAACAAGAACACACAATGGCTTGGAATTTGTCATGTTAAACCTGTCCAACACTAAGTTCACATACTTACTCTATCCCATTTTTTCTTTCTGTTCACTCTATCTCTGCTAATCTTCATCCTAAAATGTACTTAGATGCCCCTAAGTCCATCTCAAATTGTGCTAAAAGTTGAGAATTCAAATCATAAATCAAACTTTTTCCATTATTGAAAAAATAGCATATAATGCAAGAATGGGAATATGATAATTTTCCATCTTATAATAGATGCAATGATCTGATTTGGATCCTAGAAATCCCAAACTTTACACAAAATAATCAAAATTTTGATACCACATCCTAAGACATTGCTTTAGACCATACAAAGGTTTTTTCAACTTATAGACCAAATAGTTTTTACCTTTCTCAATATAGTGTTATGGCTAAGTCATATAAATATCTTCCTCCAAATCATCATGAAGGAATGTTGTCTTTGTTAGTGTAGGATTTTATTTTCCCTTAGTTCTAAGTTTTTTCTACACATTTATTAATCTTGTTTAGTATAATAAACTGAGTTTTTCATTTAATAACTAGAAGATAAAGTGATGAATTATCTCCACCATTTAAGGGTGGAGTATTTAGTTATTCATCACATTATTTAATGTTGGTGGATATTGGTGGTCAATCGTCATTGGTTGATTTGTCACCTCCATCCTCTCCTTAGTTCTATATAAACTCACTACCTAGCTGTGTTTTTTCATCTTGGAAACTCTTAATGCAATTCTGTCATCTTGACATTTGCATATCTCTCGAGATTCTGGTATGCATTGTTTATTTTTTCAGTTTATGTAACTTTGATTTTCTTTTAAAAAATTTTTTGGGTTATTCAATCTATTTCAGATTTCTAACATGGTATCAAACTTTTTGTTTTGAGAACTCTAAGTTCATAGATTCCTAATTGAGAGTGATATTTTGATGTAAAAATATTGTAAATTCTTGTATGCTCTTCTCTTGTATTTTGAACGATCTTGAGAATTAGAAAGGGAAAGATATAATAACCTCTTCATATTACATGTATTTTGTGAGATCTAGGTGATTGCAACATTTTAGGTTATACAAACAATATTTTTGAATGTTCCAACGCATCCAAGAGGCTTAAGAAAGTCAAGATTGATTTTTGTTTTATCTGAATTGGAGATCATTTGACATAGCTATAAACAAGGGTTTGAAGCTCAAATCTAACGAATAGGTTTTTATAAGAGCATTTTCAACCAAAAAGGACCTTGACATTGTGTTCAGAATGCCGAGTAAATGAGTTTTGACATAAAATTCACCTATATTTTGTCTCAAGAGCCATCAAGGATTTTTTTCGCCCAAGGAGTCGTACGCTCCCCTAGGCGCAATAGTTGTACAATTTTTTTATTAAAAAATCACAATCTTTTTTTTTAAATATAAATATAAATTAAAGCATTGTGTTCTATGGTTTGTAGGATCGCCCATTGCTAAGGGTTGTGGTCTTCAAACCTGACACAACTTTAAAGCCGCTAGATGATTCTAAACTATGACGTTAGTGATCACCTACATTACAACTGTGGTGGTAAATTATAATCGCAACCTATGGGTCTATAAACCACTAGTTATTCAAATTGTAACCACAACTCCAACTTTGACTGCAACTACCAAACAAAACTGCCAACCGCTCATCTACAGCCCAATGGCCATCATTGTCAACGGTGTCACTCATCCATCGCCTAGTGGCCACCGCCACTAGGGGCACCGCCATCCAACCACCAGGGGGCCACGAAGGCCCTTGAATAGGCCAAATTGGGCCTTTTTTTCAAACTTGCATAACTTTTTGCCACAACGTTCCTTTTCCAAAAACGAGATATCATTGAAAAGTTGGAGATGAGCACTTTCCATCCACAAAGGTGTTGAGTAATTTTTTTGCCATTTATTGTCAGATATTTCATGTTGAAATTGTTTGTTGCTAATTTCTTCAACAAGCCATAACTTTCACCCTAGTGCTCCGATTTTTGGAAATAAATAGGCATCAAAAAGGTGGTGAAGAGCACTAAAAAACTATAAGTCTATTTTTTTTCAAATTTTGTTTCAAGTTCATTTTGTATCAGAATTTGTAATTTTGGCTATTTTGAGTCTATTAAGCATTTTATCTTGGAAAAAGGCTTTGTAAATGTACTAAATTATAAAGTACCCTTATAATATTTGGGGGTGATTTTTGATACTAGTGAAAAGGGTGTGGGTGTTTTGGTGTTCTTGTGTTCTTGTGTTCACTTTATTTCCACATTTTTGTTTTGCATCTCTTTGTCATTGCTCAAACAACAATTCCTATTCTAACTGCATACAACTATTTTGAATGGAAGTCTATAATGCAAATTCACTTAAGAAATCTTGATTTGCATAGAATAACAATGGGATTAGAAACTGAACCCACTAAAGGTAAAGAAAAGCCTAAGTGGTTTAATAGATATGATGAAGCATGTGGACATTGTGTTTGTCTATATCTCTTGATTTGTTCTTTCATATTGAACCTTTGAATACTCAAAATGAAATATGAGAAAGGATAGAATCTCTTTTTGGAACTCAAGATCTTATGAGGGGTCATATGTTAGAAAATGAATTAGTCAATTTAAGTTCAAGCAACTTCAACACAATTTAGGATTTCTTCACCAAATTGAAATCACTAAGGCTACAACTACAACAATGTGGAATTGATAAGAAAGATGAACAACTGATTCTATGTATTCTCTCTAAGCTAAATTCTGAATATTTAGTGTTTGTTTTTACCTTTTTATGCTACGATGCATTTGGGTCCAAATTCACCATGCCATCTTTGGATGATTTTCAAGGTTACCCCAAGTTTCCGGGATGGGGACGGTGGGACGAGTCCCCAAGTTTCCGATTTTTGAGGCCAAAATTAGGGACGGCTATATAAAATATAGGGAAAATTTAAAATATTCATATGAAAACATGGATAAAGCATACATAATATACGTTATAGAACCTTAACATATAGCATTTGTGTTCAATATTCTTTGTCAATACTCAATACACATTGAAAATTCAGAATTAACATACATGAATCATAATACAACCTCCAAGTTATACTTTATAAACTTATATCAAATTACATTAGGTTATTTCCAGCTCACAAATTGTTGCACTCAAGGAGTTTTGGGCATCAAATTGCCTTAATATTCAGCCTATTTCCAATTGTGAAGAATTGTTTAAAAAGGTCAAAATTCTAAGTCTTCGTCTCTAAAACCTGTTAGTGAACAGCAAGCAAATAAATTCAAGTTTACACACTTTTGGAATAACTTTTTGTTATTTTTATATTTCTCTAATAGAGCATCAAATATTTATCTTGTGAGTGTTCCAAATATTGTGAAAGATATATGAAAATAATTTAAACGAACAACTCAAAAACCAAAAAAACTGAAAACTATTATATATATATAAATTTTATTTTTAAAACATGTTTTGACGTGGGGGACTGCTGGGGGACGGTTGGGGGACGGCTCAGGTGTCCCCTGGCCATCCCCTGCCGTCCCCAGGACTAGTTAGCTGTCCCCTACCATCCCCGGGACGTTTCCTGAGATTTCTGCAAAAAGAGGGATGGTCCCCTGTCATCCCCCAGTACCTGAGACGTCCCAGGAACGGGTACGGGCATTTTTTGGGGGGGACGCGTCCTCGGGTTTCCCTGATGATTTTGCTACTTCTCTCACACGAGAGTAAGATAAGCTAATCCAAATGGGCACTCTTAAGTCTTCTAAGTCACATGCCTTGGTTGTCAACCATGGCACAAATGAACATCAAGGACAAAATGGTAATAAAGCAAATAAACAAAAGAATAATAAAGAGAAGAAGGATAAGAAATCAGTTGGCTCCAAAAGTAACTAATGAGACCTCATCTTCAAAAGGCGACAAGCCTAAGAAAGAGAAGGTCAAATGTTCCTGTTGTAAACGACCTGGTCATGATGAGCACAAAATGTTTGAAGAAACAAGTTGATCACTTGACACACATTCTTGAAAAGAATAATTTTAATGTTCCTGATTCCATCAAACAGATTTCAGATGAGGGGTCTCACAAGGCTAAAAATAACATCAAGGGGAAAGAAAAGGGCAAGGCCCTTGTAGTAGTTGCTTCTCCACGATACACATGAGTTCTCGATTTGGGTGTTTCATACCACATGGCTTCATCTGAGAACGAGATTGCATCTTTGGAGACTGTACTATGCCTTCCATTTTGATGGGTGATGACACACCTGTTGAGGTGTGTGAGAGAGGTCTGTTGATATGGGGGATGACACATTTCAGGATGTCCTTTGTGTGCCCTCATTGTCAACTAATCTCCTATCAATCTATCAAATCACTCACATAGGTATAGGCAGACGGTTTGAGTTTACTCCTGATTCAATGGTATTTCGTGAGTTGCACAATGATTTTATAGTTGCAATTGGAAGAGCAGATCATCCGTCTCAGCTTTATTTATTCTCTCAGTTTGTCCTTGATCGACCTTCGTCTATTCTACTCACTCATTTAGATGATGTGAGTAATATGTGGCATCGACGATTTGGCCACTTGAACTACCGCTATTTGTAGCAGCTTAGTCAACAAGACATGGTTACAGAATTGCCTATAGTTCACTTTTCTGATGGTGTTTGTCAATGATGCATTCTTGGCCAGCATCTTGAAAAGAAATTTAACAGAGGCAAAGCTTGGAAAGCCTTACATCTTTTGGAAATGTTTGATAGTGATTTGACAAAGGCAAAGCTTGGAAAGCCTCACATATATATAATTGTTGTTGAGCATTTTTCTGTGTTATTTGTGCTTTTCATACGGGTCATTACAGCAATATCAACAAAAATAGTGTTTGTTATTTAAGCATTTTCATAAGGGACATTTCATGCTCTTCCCCTACTTTCTGCCCCCTCTTCTTACCAGGCAGCGATCAATATCCCAAAACCTATTCAAGGGATGACAAAAGATTTTCAATGGCTTTCAGCTATAAAACACTTTCTCCTTTGGTATCTCTTTTCGGTGTGATCTGGAAGGCTAGGAACTCCTACTTTCAGGGATCAAAGCTCCACATCTTGGGTCACTGTCAGCACAATACAATCTCTGCTAAAGGAGATAGCTAATCAAAGCCATAAATCTCCCAAGAAAAGGAAAAAGCCTAAGACAGGTGTTCCACCTCCTTTAAGCCCTGGTTTCAATTTGTTCTTTGATGGTGGCATCTAAGGGTAGCCCAAGATTGGCTGGGGGAGGAGGAATCCTTCTGCTCAACAACAAAACTTACATCAGAAATGCTGCTGGTCTTGGCTTTATTTCGAACAACAGTGCTGAAATCAAGGGTCTGAAATTGGGTTTTTTTTAGCCAAAGATTAAGGTGTTGAATCCTTAGAAGTATTCATGGATCCCAGCTTATTATCAATGCGGTAACCAAAGCTAACTACAAACCAGTCAACATTGCTTACATTGCGAAAAGCATCCAAATCCTTAATCAATTTTCTCGGGTTGAATATCAGCATATCCAAATGAGTCAGAACAAAGAGGCTGGCAGGATAGCAAACATTGGACATTGTTTACAGGCTGATTCTCTTCATATTTGGTGTAGCTCTGAAGATTAATGGGGTTTTGTTCTGTTCATATGGTTTTGTGGAATCTGTGCACTAAAAGCAAGCATCGAACTGCCTTATTTAACCTTTATGAGAGAGATACTTGCAAGACAAACAGTTTTTTCTGATGATCTTTGTCTGTTATGCCTTCACACTCAGTTCTGAACGTCTTCAGACTTTGGGTTCTTAGCTCTTTTGTGTAGTCTGATCTCTGTATTCTTTGTTCATAATAAAACTATTTTTTTTCTAAAGCTTGGTGCTAATAAAACTATTTTTTTTCTAAAGCTTGGTGCTAGATACTAACCTATTTAATATATTATCCAATTTTTTTTACATTATTCAAGTTTTATTACATTATTCAGGTTGTCTACCTAAGTATTTATACAGCATTGTGTATTTCTGAGGTTTTTGTAGATAAACACTAAAATGGCTCAAGCGAAAAAATACATAGGAAAAAAAGAAAAAAAAACTAAAGTCAACTGAAACAATTAAAACCTTACAACTTAACAGAAAACGACTTCTGCCACCACCATCAGCTTTGTTGCTTCACTTCTATCAATTGCATCTGCCACAGCTCCAACTCTTTCAAGCTTGATCAACTGTTCCAGGTTGGCCAAATCTTTCAAACTTGATCAGCTGTTCCAGGTTGGTCAAATCTTTCAAACTTGATCAACTGTTCCAGGTTGGCCAACTCTTTCAAGCTCGATCAACTGCTTTAGGTTGGTATGGTTGTATCTTTTTTTAATCTAAAATTCCAAATAAAATACAGAGAAGATAATGTATAGAATCTTAGATTCATATGGATCTTGTGTTCAGTAGCACAATCTGGTCATGCACACATACACATCTCTGCAAGAAAAATATTTTGAGAAACGATATAGTTATATATTCAGAGGCCACAATAAATATCAATGGATGAGCTTGACCAATAAAATAATAGAGGAGAAGTGTTTGCATAGAGATTAAAATAGCCATTATCAAGAGGAAAAAATGGAGCAAGAGCTAGCAATAAGAAGTTTAAACATTGCCGAGGTCCAATTCTTTTTTCTTTTTGCATAAAGATCATTCATTAAAGATAGCACAAAAGAAAATTTTTTGAGGAAAGAAGAATCAGAACGAAACCATATGCTTCAATACTTAGTCATGATGAGTCATGCAGAGTTCCTGTTGAGTCCAAGTCCAAGTCTAAAATGTGCCTGCTGAGACTGGGCCGAATTGAATCTCAATTCTATGAATTATATTGCAACACAAGTTGTGAAGTACCGAGAATTAGAAATGGGTACTTGAAACATTTAGAACAAAATGTCCAGATAATGGGGATGGCTAGGTTCAGAAACTGGAATGCTCAGCAGATTTCTTAAAAGCAAGCAAATGAAACATTTAAATTTGCAGAAATCTGCATTTGGAACAGCTACCAGTTCTAAAAATTCAAGAGAGTGGTCTCAGAAAATTCAGAAACTACTAAAACCAGAATTGAAAACTTGAGAAAAATAGTAGAATGCTGAGCTCTAGTGTCAAAAACTTCATAATCTCTTGAAAAAAGGCTGGAAACCAGCCACAGGAATAAAAAATTAAACGCTTCAGAATCTTTGAAACAGATTTCCAGCCCATTATATAAGATTATACAAATTAGACTTAAATGCAGTATCAATAGTGAAACGGAAAAAGGGCTCTTAAAATAGGCGGGCTAGACAAATTAAGAAAATAGAAGCAACAAGTTCAATTACATACAAATTCTTCAACTGCTCATATTCGTCACAGAGGCATCAATATCATCATTCCCTTGCCTGATCTTTGCCAATGCCACCTTAGTTTGCTCCAAAATTTGACTCTTCTGCATCTCAAGATCCCTATCAATCTCCATTCTCATCTTCTCCAATTCCAACATCTGCTGCTTCTTATTATTTTCAATTCTCTCATAAATCTCCCCAAAAGTCCTAATAGAGTCCGCCAGCACCCTAAAAGAATCCTCCCTGGCATCACCATCTTTACGCCGCTTCACCCTCCGATTGCCTTCTTCATCATCGTAATCATTATCATCATCTTCGGCATCATCATCCTCAGTGGGACTATCCCTAACCTCATCAAATGTAGTTTGATTTAAATAAAACCGAGGATTCAAAAACACAAATTCTCCAGCATCAATTCCACACGGTAGGCCCCCCTGCCAAGAAGAACTGAGAATGGCATCCATATGCCTGAAATACACCCACTTGCTAATAAACCCCCCTGAAGGAGCAGCAGCAGCATTCTGCTTCTGCTTCTCCTTCTTATACTTCTTCTTCAATGTCTCCAACCTATTCCATGAAAAAATAATTATACAAATAAGAAATGGAATCTTTCAATAAGTATAGAACACCAGTCAATCCTTCCAGATCAAAATATACAACATACGTATATCTTAAGCTATTTTTACCAAAACCATTCAAGGATTGATTGCTAATACACTTAATACCTTTATGTACATTTCAAATGAAAAATTGGCAATTCTCTCAAACAAAATTGTTAAAGAGCATATCTAAATTGGAAAGAATGTGAAAATTTAATCAATTACGGTTTAAAAAAACAGATTACCAATCCAATCTCTTTTATAACTTTGCTTTCATTAAAACTATCCAAGATCCAGTTACTTAACGTACATGTAGTAGCCCATACAAATTTGTAACCTAGCAAAATATTAATTTTGAGAAATTACATGAAGATTGATTGATTGAGCAAAAATAAAATCTCATGAGAAAATAGCTTGACCTGTTTCTGCACTGGATATCTGTCTTATGAGTCTTTGAACCAGCAGAAACCCTCTGTGAAATGTCAACCCACTCCTTCAATTTCAGGCTCTTTTTACCCTGTTGTAAAAATTTCGCCCCCCACGTATCAATCAATATCAAAGTAGCGGTTTCAGACCAGTCATCCCGGAAACCCTTTGGGTGGTATTCGGGTTTGGGAAAAAGAATTGGCGATGCGTTTCGAACAGCGAACCTGTCAAAAACCGATTTCCCATTAAATTCTTTGGGCTGCTGAGCTTTTGGAAAGCAATTTTCCGATTCGTCATCATCTCCTTCTTCCCCGTAATCGTTATCATCTTGATCTTCGTCGTCATCATCATCTGTGAAAACAGCGGCAGTATCATGGGGTGTCCTGAGAGGAAGCTTAGGTCGATGGTACGGATTATTGGCGGTATTGTAAGAAGAATGGTGGTATTGCACTGCGGACGGATAGCGGGCATCATCGTCTGTATCTTCCATCTCTATTTTATTTAGTGTTGTTTGCAAACTTCAAATTAGTTAGGCTGTTCCCTGCAGGTTTTCAACAACAGAAAAAATCAGTTTTAAAAATGTTTTATATTGGAAAAGTGTCTCATCAAATGGTGAAGTACATTTTTATTTATATAATATGTTTATTCAATAATATTATCATTTTAAATGAAACGTAATAGTATTAGGAGATGGTTCAAATGGAAGGCGGTAGATTTTTCATGTAGATGGATCTTATTTCTTTCTCCCATGTTAAAATGTGGAGTAGTAATTATGACATGGTATGTCGTTGTAGACACTTAAAATAATCCATACCATCTTCTTTTTAAGGTTTTGTTTGCAATCGTTCTCTTTATCTATCCTCTTTCTAATGATGGATTGCTAAGTATAATCTAAAACGTTAATACAAAAAAGATACACGTTTGTCCCAAAAGTACTCTTACAATTACAACATGGATTGTGGAAAAATAATGTCGACACACCTAACCCCACTCTATCCTAGCCAATTAAATATCTAATTAATCATCCATCTTTTTACATTTAATTCCTCGCCTTTAGTTGAATAAATTAATATTTAATTAATTAAGTTTAACCTTATACCCCAAATCCTCCAACTAAATCAATTAGTTAATACTCAATTAATTGATTTAGGTTAATTAACCTTCATTGACATTTTTCCTAATATTTAATTTCACCTCACTCTTATCCTTGTCAATTTAAACCTAGCCATCCATTAGACACTGCATCTTGCCTCTTGTTTTTCCCCATGAAAAATCTATAAATTAGAGGCTTAATATCCTTAAGTTGTCCTTTTCTTCAATCCTAATCTCAACATCATGTTGTTGGTCTAATAAGCAACCACATTCCACCATTCTTCACAAATCAAAAGGAGCAAATCAAGTGGAGCATTGGGTGCACTTCATTTAGCTCAACCCAAGAAGTAAGGTGAATTGAGGTAAAATATTTAGTTTGCATGCTTCATCTTTCTTATTTTCTCATTTCATTCTCTTATCTTCAATTGACATTTGGTTAGTTTCTTAAAATCATTATGTGGGTTGGTGTCTTAGTTTGTGTAGTATGAAATCTTAAAGTTTAGGTGGAAATTTTTTGGTTTCTTTGACAAGATTTTTGTTGTGATGGCTTCCTCAGCCAATGGTAGCAAAGGCAAGCATTAGAGTGTGAAGGATAAGAGGAGGGTTCGTATAGAGGGCAATATCAGGAAGGAGAGAAAGTGTGGCAAAGATATGATTAACGATCTTTTAGGACACCCAGAGAAAGAGACCTCAAATTCTAATTTACAAAACTTAGGTGTTGTGCATTTGGGATTTAGCAAAAAGTGTGGATGGTATTCTCTATGTTGACATTAGGGAGTGGTGGAACCTTCAAAAGTTTCATGTTCCACTAGTCTAAAATGCATTTTCTTTGGTGTCCTCTTGGTCTATTATGAATAGGATTTAGGGTTTTATGTTGAGGAGTTGGTTTACTTACCATATTTTCTCCTTGTCTAAACCCTTATCTTTTTTATCTAATCCTTTGTTGACCTGCTATAGTCTGTCCCTAGTCGAATTAAAACATGTCTTTGAGCTCACTGAGTTGACCGACCCCTTGGGTTAGGGTTCCTCATTTACCCGTCGCCTAATATTTCTCTGGTTACGTTGGTTTGGGGACTTAATGTTTTATAAAGTTGAAAATATGAAATATTTGGCATTTACATCCTTTGCATAAAATGTTCTTAAATCTTTTATGGCCTTGTCTTACGTTGCTCCTAGTCGGTCCCCTCTTTAAAATAATATATGAGCACGTGTTGAATACCCTCACTTATGTTCTCGCTTACCACTTAGTGCATCGCTCATCGCAGATTGTTTTGTGAATGCTCGACTTGAATTGGCGATAAGCGGTGAGCTTTTTCTTTTTGTATTGCTCATCGCGAATAGGTGTTGGACCTTGAGTTCCCTATTTGTGATACGCAGTGTGAAGGATTTCCTTTATATCGTTGGTTGCTTTCCTATCGTTGATCGCTCGAGTGCCTTATGTTCTAAATCAGCGATGCACGATGACCTTATAAGCTCTTTGTATTTATTTTCATCACTCATCGCAAATAGCTGCTCGCTCATCCTCTTCACATTAGCGATGAGCAATGAGGTCTTTCGTTCCAATGTCTCATCGCTAGTTTGATATATAACTAAGGTGATGCTTCCAATGCCTTTGATCTTGAAATATGTACACATGGCCAAATCTTGTTCCATCGCCACTTCTTTCCCATCACTAATGTGACCTGGCTGTTGAAACATAAATTAGCGATGAGCGTTGGGCAATGAATATAATCAAAGAAGGACCTAGATCAAACGGATGAGATCTTGTTGTGCATGTTGTTTACATCGTTAATAGGACATAGGGCACATGAAGGAAAAGGAACATTTGCGATGAGTGATGGACTGTTAAGTTTGTTGCCTATCGCGCTACCTTCAACCATCACAGATACAAGTGAAAGTCTAAAGAACATATCAGCGATGAGCGATGGAATATTCGATGGAATTTTCCCCTCATCGCCAGGTCCTAAGAAATCACAGATTCACCCAAAGAAGCATAGATTAACGTAGTGATGCGCGATGGTTTCCAAGCAAAAGGTGACTAAGGTAAATAAAGGGCGATGTGGCAGCATCTAAAGGGCATCGCTAAAAGTAAGAGTAGAAAGCACAAGATAAAAGGAGAGCCACTGATATGGTTTTAAAATAAAATGATCAATGGCTAGAATTTAAACTCAAATGGCTAAGTGTCAATTCACTCGACGAGATTTCTATCAGACATTAATGGTGCATACGCTCCATCCTCTAGCCATAAAGAAGGTTGTTGGATCATTTGTCTTCACAATTGCAACCATTCAAGAGCAAAGAAAGTGATCAAGTTTGAGAGAATGACGAGAAGAGCTCCAACGAATAGTTGTAGAAGGCATTGACAACAAATTTCCATCCAGGTAAGAAAATAATCAAACTCTTTTATGTCAATTGTGTGAATTATTTTGAGAGCTTTTGGCTCTTATGGTTTGCTAGGGTTGTATATCGTGCAAGTTCAATTGGGTTGGTGTGAATTGTATGAAGTCTAGGAGGCTTTTTATTCTGTAATTTATTTCTTAAGAGTTTAAACCAATAGGTCATTTCCATTAATTGAAAATTTGAAACCCTAGCTTTGTCATATCATCAAAATGAGTGAACACAGTGAGTTTAGTGCCAAACCAGAAAGAAAACCTAAACAAAAGAGGGTTAAGAAGCCTAAACCCCAAGATGACACACCCAAACCTAAGCCAGAGGTACCTGAGGCATCTGCCAAGTCAAAAGGAGAGAATAGAACTCATGCAAGATTTATGGAAGGTGAGACCCGAGTATCATTGAAGGAGGGTCGCAAATTGGCGCCAAACGGCCTACAGGACATGCTATTGTAACAGTAGGTTGATTGATCTTGCTGGTGGAATTGGAGAAACTACTCAACCGCAAAGTGGATGGGAGTTGTTTTTATATGCTTTTAATAGAAGATATGCCAAACAACCAGCCAAAAACTTATGGGATTTTAACCTTGGGAGGCTTGTAGTGCCGAATGTGTTTGTGGAGGTAGATGTGATGTTGGAACTAGAAAAACATTATGATCCAAAGGATAGGAAAATCATAAGTGAGAATGGAACTTTAATCCTTGAGGTGACCAAGGATAAAATTGTGGAGGTGTTCAAATTGAACTCCAACTATACAGTCAGCATCAATCATGTACATTTATACAATGAATATGAGTAGAATATATATGGGTACAGGAAGAATGTGCTTGCCAGGCACAAAAAAGATGATAAGGGAGGATTTGGTCCTAAGGAGTTGGAGTCGTTTGAATGTGAGGAATTTTTCAATTATTTCAAGAACACCTATTACTGCTTGAATCGGGTTTTGGCTCACAGTTTTGATGCAAGAATAGCAATTGATCTATTGGTAATGGTAATTGACATACAAAATTTGAATTCCAACAAGGGATTCGATTATGTTGCATACATTGCAGAACAAATGCATAGGGGATTGATTAGTTTGAAGGAAGAAAATGTTTCGTTATCTTTCCCACATTACTCCTTGTTAATGCACATGCTTCTATATGTTGGACAAGAAAAATGGAAGAAGAAATTGAAGTTAAGGAAAATTGATGATGAAGGAAATCCTTTGCCCTTCCAAATGTGGACACACATCTGGGACCAAAATTGTCCCCATTCAAATTATTTATTGGTTTGCAATGTCATAAGATATGGTATTTTGGAGAGTTTGGGTGTGGCACCCATTTACAAATTATCAAGAGTTATCAGGGATATTATGCACCCTGGGGATGTAGAAGGAACACAAGAAGATCACAACTGGGTTGATTGGTTTCTACATTCAAAATACACTCTAATCAAGGCCTATGGAGCTAAGGTGGCACCCCATTATTTTCCATTGTATGTGTCAGATCAATTGGCATTCATGGAGTTAATGTGGCAGCTTGATTTTATGGATAAGGAGAAGTTTAGAACTCCTAGGAAGGGCTCGATGATAGTGCCACAATGTGCTTTTTCTTATTTCAAAGCTACTGCCAAGGAAGCCTATGAGAAATTTGGGATAATACTGAATAACCTCGGGATGCCAGTTGATGAGGTTAGGAATTTTGATCTTGGAGGCTTTGTGAATGATAGGAAGAGACATAAAGGTTTATCTAGATTTTCTCATCAATTTTTATATATAGATGATGTGCTAAGAAATTTGACAAGTGATGGAGCAGTGGCATTAAGAAAGAAAGAATGGACTGCTATTTGTGATATTGAAGAGGATATCATGAAAAGAAATGCATTTTATGTGAGTCCATATGATGAAATTGAAAACCCTTTGGAGAAGGCTATAAAAAATTTGATGATTATCAAAGTGGTGAGTTTAAGGTAAAGTTCAAAGAAGCTATTGAAAGAGAACAAGGCCTCTTAGAGCAACAACCTCAAGCCATGGATGGCCTAGAGCAGCCTTCAAAGATTCAAGGAGGGGATACTGAGATAATTGGAGAATAACAGTTTGTAGAGCATGTACCAAATGATGAGGAGGTGGATATGAGATTCCCCTCACCTAAATTAAATGACGTTCTTGACACAAAGGTCCCCTAGGATAGAATAGTGAAATGGAAATATGATGAGAAGGCCAATGATGATCCAAGGATCAAGGCTTGTGATGAATTTCTTACATATGATGCCTTTGTGCAAACCAAAGAATTTAAAGAATTCATCATTCAACAAAGAAGCAAGGACATAAAAGAAAGAATTGAACAAGTCAGAGTTGGTGTGGACCCTTCCCAATAGGAAGAGGTAGAGAAGGCAGAAGAAGAAAAGATCATGGTTGAGATTGCAACCATTACTCCTATTGAAGCTAGGAAGATTGTTGCAAAGAGTGGAATGATGTTGCTTCCAAGGTGTACAATTACATCAACTATTGCACTAGATGCAATAAGAAAAGATCCACAAGCCTTCATCTCTGAAGAACAATTTGACAACCGAGTATTTGGATCAAGTTTTAGCCCAAAATTGTATGCTCTTGCAATCTGGTCTATGGCACCTAACAAGGGAAAACCTGAGGTTGTTGGATCTATTGAAGAAGTCCTTGGTTCAATGGTGGTGGATAGGTCCACAGATATAACCCATGTTCAAGCTGCTAAATTAAATGTGCATGTTGCAATGCTTAGTGCTGATATTGCATAGATTTCTCAGAAAAAGTATGATGCATTTTTGAAGGATCACACTTTTCTCTTGGATGATTGAAATAAGTTGAGATCCACAACACAGGAAGCTCATTCAATAAGGGCATTGCCCTCACCCTCCACATCTTCCTCAGAATTATTAGCTCGAGATAAGGAAACTCTATCACTAAGAATTCAAAATTTGAAGAAGGAGTTGTAAATAGAAAAAGATAATGTCAAGAGAGCCAAGGAGGAGACGATCAAGGTGGCAGACAATATCTTTTATGATGTGTTAAAACATAGAGTTACAAAATTGGTGCATAAGGTTGATATTGTGTGGGGTGTATATAAGAGCATTCATGAAGCAAACCAACAGTATGTGAAGGTTCAATATGCCTTCCAAAATGAATGGAGCAAATGGAGTACTAGGGTAGCTACACTCAAGGAGATGATGCCTCATATGCAGGAAGACCCTGAGGCTCCCACAAATTTTCCTAATTTATTAAAGGTTATTGATTTGTTGAATGAAATCATAGCATTTCATGGCAAGTTAGGCATGCAACTACAAAATAAGTTGAAAATGTTTAGTGATATGGAAAAGAGTGGCATGCCAAGGATTCTGGATGACAATGGCTTGAAGGATTTTGCTACCTGGAAGGATGAGCTGGGGGGTCTGCTCCCACATTTTAAGGGAGCTATTAGCCTTACATATTAACCTATGTTAAATGCAACTATTGATGATATGATAGGGATAAAGGTCATAATGGATACATTTATCAAGGAAGCCCGAATATTAATTGATGCAAGGTATAAGCAGTACAATACAAAAGTGCAAAAGTTGTTGGATATGCAGTGGCTGACTAAGGAAGAGTTTAACATATGGCTTGAAAATTTTATAGATTAAGCCTATGTTGAAGTATTGCAGAATGTTATCTCCTCCCAGTAATGAAGATTGATGACAAATGTGCTAACATGGACGGGTTTGTTTCTCTCTTTTCAATTGCTTTCTTGTTTTAAGGTTTTGTTGACTAGACGTCTACGTGGAAGACAATTTTGGCTCATGGAGAAGATGGTTTGGTGATGATGCAACAATGAAATATGCCTTTTGGAAGGCAAGCAAGTCTTCTTTAGTGAATAGAAATGAATTTTGTCTTATATGTTTTCCCCCTCATTAAAGGTGCAAATATAACTGCTTGGGGAAGTTTGAAATTCAAATGCAAATGAATGTCAAATGACAAATGTGACTATAGGTTTAATTTGACTTGAATCTTGTTGCTCCCATGTTTCTATAAATGGGAATTCAAGGCCAATTGCATGGGTCTTTGGTTGGAAAAGGTTTTGAACTCATGTAATGAGATTTTGTAATTCAAGCATAAAGGAATAGAGTAGTATGGAGTCTTAGGTTTTGATTTTGAGTATGTAATTAGTGTAATGGTTTTATAATAGTGACAACATTTGAAGGAGGAATTACAATTTTGGAACAATTTCTCTCCTTATATTTTGTTGCACAAGTTATTAATAAAATGGTCAAGGATCTTTTATTAGTCTTCAATCACTTTGGTTGAGTGTGTGGTGTTGTCTTTTCTTTAATTCAAAGAATTAATTAAATGCTTTGATGAGATCATAGGTTTGTGTGATTCAGTATGATGATTTGGTAAGAAGTTATTGTTCTTGATCTACGTTATTTGATTGTAATGCAATAAACACAATAGTCTATGAATGTTGAGTTCAATCATTGTTGTATTACAAGTTTATCCCAGATTTAAGTTCATCACCCAATGGATAAAGCATTGATCTATTCATTTCGTTATCTTTGATGTAATTGAGTCGGTCCTGCCTGTCAAAGAACATAATCTTAAGGAAAACATTCATACACCTTTAATTGTTGTAAATTTTCATGAGAATCACGCATTCCTTGCTTTAGATGGTAATTTGTTAGACAATCGGCCAAATTCTTGAAGAATTAAGTCTAATTTGCATTCTATAGGAATGTATCTATAATTTACAATGTGTGTGGTAGTTTGGCACAAGAATATAATTTAACAACATTGAAAGGATCGCCCTCCTAAGTCTTATAGATCTTGAAGTGTAGAGGTAAATCCTAGCAAGCTTCTACCTATTTGTTGGCCAATCCTTGTTGATGTTATAGCAGTGGGAGATATCTTTCTCTCAAATTTAAAAATGATGGATAAATAATACCAAGGCAAGTCGGACTTGCTATATATAATAATTTTATGAAGAGTCACCTTGTTTCTTAAAAGAGGCCAACCCAAATGAAGATTCACCTAGTTTTGTATAAATACAAGGTGATGATCATTCATTTGATCATCAAGTTCATTCATCATAATTCTCATTCCTAGAAGAAGATCATCATCTTGTAGCAGCAAATCATCACTTTGTAGCAGTAGACCGATTTCAAGGAGAAACATATTCATTTGTATCTTTGCATCTAGGACAGGTGTTATTATTCATTGTATCAAATTCAACACTGTGTTGGGCCTGAGTTGTAAGCAGATTTATGCTCTTATTCCTTCAATATATAAGATATATATTCATTGGGTTTTTCTCCTTCAAGTAGGAGGGTTTTCCCAAGGTATCTTGCTATGTTCATTGTCTTATGTGTTGCATTTTCTAATCATTTTCATTTCTGATCCTAAATCTAATATGGTATCAGAGCGGGTCTAAGAAAAGATATGATCAGATTTTTTTTAAGTAGTCGAGTCAACTTTTCATCTAAGGCAGATCTTGGAGTATCGCAGATCTTGAAGTATCGCAGATCTTGAAGTATCGCAGATCTAAGGTTCAAATTATTTATGACCTAAGGGTAGATCTTTGAAGGTGAATTTGTGCGGAAAAAGAAGATGGTGAGCGATGTCAAGGTAGAAGATAGGCTTGATGTAGCTTCAAACTTCAACTCTTGGAAACCCAGGGTACTCATTGCATTAGAGGAGAATGATCTTGATTTCATGGAAAGTGATATGCCTGAGCCTTTTGATGATACTGAGAAAATCCAGTGGAAGAAAAATGGCACTAAGGCTAGAAAGATCATGATAGACTCTGTGATGAATCACCTAGTACCGATCATCTCCAAGTTGAAGATAGCTAAAGAAATGTTTGATACTCTAAAAGGATTGTATAAGATCAACAACACCAACAAAGCCCTTGCTTTGAGACAACTTCACCATGTAAAAATGGCTAAATATGATTCAGTCATCTCATTCTTTATGAAGATTGATGATTTGAGAGATCAGTTGAGTGCTATTGGCGATATAATTGCAGACAAAGATCTTATTATGTTGGCACTAAATGGTCTTCCTCAATCTTGGGAACCCTTATTCAAAGCATCAGTGGGAGATCCAAGTTGCCCAAGTTTGACCGTCTTCGAGTTGATTGTATTCAAGAAGAGTCTAGGTTGGTAGCAAGAGGAATTGGGTGAAACTATCATGATCTAGAAAATCAAGTTCTTGCTACACATACTTCTAGAGAAAGAGGAATAGAGACAGAGAATTGGATTCTACCTCAGAACCGAAGAAGAAGGATCTCTCTCACATTCAATGTTTCAGGTGTGACAAGTATGGTCACTTTGCTCAAGATTGTAGATTAAGGTCTACACAACATGTTTCTACTATGAAAATTGACATAGGGACATCTCACAAGGAGCCTAGCTCTAAAGTTGATTTAGAAGGTTTCTTATTCTAAAGTTGATCAATTTCTTTGAAGAGGAGGAAATGACATTCAGAGGGAGTCAAATTCAGAGAATTCAAGGCATGAGTTGAGAGCTTGTCCAGGAAAAGGATTAAGGTTTTGAGATAGGTCAATGGAGGGGAGTTCACTTCCAAAGGATTTCTTTGAAATCTTTGAGGCAGGGATCAAGAGGGAGTTATGTGACTCACTAAGAAGAAGTGAAGGTTGCAGTGTTGCAAGGCCAAGTGCAAAATCCTTGGAAGACCTCTTCAACAGCTGAGAATAAAATTGCACAAGACAGTTAATCTGGATTTGACATTGGTAGCTCCGCAAACCTATTTAGAATAGGGTGATCTGGGATGAGGTCGAGGAGGACAGTCTTGGACTTGAGCAATTCAATAGTGTCGAAAGTGTGCATTGGAAACCGCTCCTCTAAGGCAAGCATTGCAAACAATCTTGGATGAGGAGGTCAGGAGGTTGATGCAAGTACTTGGAGCTCCAGAGGGAGTCACATCATCATGAAGATTTGTTGTAATGTATATTTCTTTGAAACGGAGAAATATGAGGTGAAAGCCCTTGTAGTGTATATTTCTCTAAGACAAAGAAATATAAGGTGAAAGCCCTTGTAGTGTATATTTCTCTGAGACAGAGAAATATGAGTTGAAAGCCCTTGTAGTTTATATTTCTCTGAGACGGAGAAATATGAGGTGAAAGCCCTTGTAGTGTATATTTCTCTGAGACGAAGAAATATGAGGTGCGAGCCCTTGTTCATCTCTATGACTAAGATGAGACGTCATGTTGAGAGACTCCATGATGACATCACGTTGAGAGACTTCGTGATGAATCCTTGTACTTGTGTTTCTTTCCACACATGGGAGTAGCTATGGTGGACGTCATGTTGAGAGACTCCATGATGACATCACATTGGGAGACTTTGTAATGAATCTTTGAGTTTTCCACATATGGGTGTAGCCATTGTGGGTGTCATGTTGAGAGACTCCATGAAGTGGATATCTGGAAAGATACCTCCCTAGCTAAGAGGAAGTGTTGATGTTATAGCAGCGAGAGATATCTTTCTCTCAAATTTAAAAATGATGGATAAATAATACCAAGGCAAGTCAGACTTGCTATATATAATAATTTTATGAAGAGTCGCCTTGTTTCTTAAAAGAGGCCAACCCAAATGAAGAGTCACCTAGTTTTGTATAAATACAAGGTGATGATCATTTATTTGCTCATCAATTTCATTCATCATAATTTGCATTCCTAGAAGAAGATCATCATCTTGTAGCAGCAGATCATCACTTTGTAGCAGCAGACCGATTTCAAGGAGAAACATATCCATTTGTATCTTTGCATCTAGGAGAGGTGCTATTATTCATTGTATCAAATTTGGCATTGTGTTGGGCCTGAGTTGTAAGCATAATTTTGCTCTTATTCCTTTAATATATAAGAGATATATTTGTTGGGTTTTTCTCCCTCAAGTAGGAGGGTTTTCCCAGGGTATCTTGTTGTGTTCATTGTCTTATGTGTTGCATTTTCTGATTGCTTTCATTTCTGATCCTAAAACTAACAATCCTCACCATTACTGACCATTTAATTATGGAAAATTCATAGGTATTCTTTGAGATTAAGTTTGGTTCTTAAAAAATAACCAACAAGGAGGTCATGTCAAATTTGTCACTTTTATTGGGAAAGGAATATATTTGATGCAACTCATTCCCTAAGTTTCACCTCTATGTTGGACCTATGGTTACAAGAAATTATCTACTCCATGATAAGATAGTGGGTTCATCATTCAAGTGAAGGCATTCTTCAACTATCATCTACAATATTTTCATGACTTAATGGATAGTGTTTGTATGAATTACATGGTGGTTGTTGAATTGGTGAAGGATCTTAACGTAAATATGTATTCTAATGCTTATGTAAAATTTTTGAGTTGCTTCTATGAAGTTGATTTTGATGAAAAACCTAGGGAAGTTCCCTTGAAGAAGGGCGATAATTGTTATAAACATATGTGTATATCGAGTGGCGAGGGGGAGCCTGTTTAATTTACCCCACCTCCCTAATTCTATAACTTTGACATAGGATTGGGCATAATAATTTTCCTCCCTATTATCTTAAATTTATATGTGATTTGGACATTATGATTCATCGTGGATTGATTCTTTTTGGTTTGGTTAATGAACTCAATGATTATTAATATCTAATTTATGGACAATTTGCACAAATTATATTATATTTTTTTAATCTTTTCTTCCAAATCATCACAAATGGATAGTAGAGGTATAGTTTGGTGGGTGTTGAGGAGCAACCAAATGGTGAGTTATTTTTGTCAAAGGTTTTGGATTTTTTTGACAATTTTATCTCTTTCATAGATGACTATTCTAGGACATTTGTGTATTTCCTCATAAGTAAATCTGAAGTTTTCAATCAACTTAAGGAATTCAAATCCTTGGTTGAAAATTAGATTAGTAGATCAAACAAGTGCTTGAGGATGGAAAACGGTGTTGAGTTTTTCTTCACAAAATTCGACAGATTCTGTAAGGACCATGGGATTGAGAGACACAAGACAACTCCATACACCTCGTAGAAAAATGGAGTTATAGAGAGGATGAACAAAACGTTGATGGAGAGGGCTAGGAGTATGTTGAGTGGTGTTGGCCTTGAACACAAATTTTGGGCTGAAGTTGTTGCTATTGCATGTTACCTGATTAACAGGTCTCCTACTTCGGTTCTTATCGAAAATACACTCGTTGAGGCGTGGTCTAGAAAGAATCCCTCGATGAGACATCTTAGAGTCTTTGGTTGTGAGGCATATGCTCATGTGCTTGATGTGAAGAGATCTAAGTTGGAGAACAAGGAAGTGAAGTGTATCTTCATCAGATATGGTGTCGGTGTGAAAGGGTACAAGCTTTGGGATCTAGTTGCAAAGAAGGTGCTCTACAATAGAAGTAATATTTTGTAATTTGAAACCTTCCACAGTTGATCTGTATCTAGAGAAGGAAGAGAAGAAGAAGGAGGTAGTTCAAATTCCACCTACTCTTAAGAGAGATGAGCTACATACTCCTGGTGGACCTGATGATGAGGAGAGCTCTAGCAGCTCTGACAGCTCTAAAGAAGAGCAAGAACCTCAACCTCAGTCGTTGAGGAGGTCTACACAAAAAAGGTGGCAACTGAAAAGATTTGGGTATTCTATGTTGGATTCCAGTTGCATATTTACTTTGATTGCTAACACTAATGAGTCCAGGATGGTTAGAGAGGCTATGGGTATGCATGATGTAGATTCTTGGATGGAAGCCATGAATGAAGAGATGGTTGCATTGAAAAATAATGCTACATGGTGTTACACCCCATTGTGTTATTACTTATTTATTATTACTTTGATGAGTTAAAATGATTTAATACATGATTATGTTTTGTATATTTTGATTGAAAATGCAATGAGTGGATATGTATTGTGATGTGATTACTTTAATGCTTTAATAATGCAAATGATATATGATGCATATGGATGTTATGTTATCAACTAACTTCTATTGTGATGCATTAAGTTGGATGTAAGAAAAGAATCGAGCCTCCAGAATAGAGGGGGAGTATCACCCAAGAGAGGAATTTGGTTTGGTGAACCCCTAATGTACCTACTTGAGCTATCACACACTCACAACTTAGTTTGGTCTAGTTGAGTCAAGTTAGTCAAGAATTGGTAAGTAAACCTTTGGTCATAGTTTGGGGAATGATTTGAAATTATTTCTAGTATTAGTCTTTGATTTCTTGATTGTTTCTTATGTTTGAATTATGTGACTAGATATTTGTATTAAGTTTTTCTTTGTATATTTATATATTTCTATATTAATTGATGAGTATATACATAGAATGTATATGTATATGTGTATATGTGTATATGATTGCAATAACTCATACATGTGAGTATATATGTGTGTGTGTGTATACGTAGGTAGAAATACTTACACATACTCATATACAGATATGTCATATGCATGAGAATATCGATTGGACTTATATGACATACATATATATATACATTTTGTATATATATACATTTTGTATATATATCGATCAATGAATATGTAAATATATGTGTTTATTATGAATATTAAGATAATGATATGTGTATATAATTTATATGTATTAATATATATGTATATGGGTATATTAATGTATACATATTAATATACATATATATAATTACTAATGTATATATGATTGGCAATTACTGGTTTATGTTAATATATATGAAATGTTATAAAGTAAACTTCAACACATATATAATGCGAACCATATAAATAACGAATGGCTTGAATAAATCCAACAACGTATAAACCATGGTTTGCACAAAAACTCACATTCACGTGAGGGTTTCAATTGCAAATAAAGGGCATAAATGTGGATAGTTATTATTGCAAGAAATGCGCTAAAAGTATGAAGCGCTTGGGAAACATTTTAAAAAGCATTTGATAAACATTATACTATGCCATGTTAAGTGGAAGAATAAGTCAAGGTTGAGAGTTGAAAAAGCCACGCTCAACCATAAATAAACATAAGACTCTGTCAAGCCACGAGCTTGCTGAGGCTAATGAAGAGGTTGACTTTCTATGGCAAGCAACCCGTGGCCACAATGCAAATAAGAAACCTATAGGACATCATTTATGCATTAGAATAAGTAAAACATTTATTGTTGCTAGTTTATTGAGGCGACTCGGCTGAGTAGAAGAAGTTGAAGTTGTTGGAACTGTTTATGTGATTGCATTTTAGTTATTTGAGCAGCCACTTTTCCCTTAGATTAGCTTAGTCAACTCTTTTAGAGAAGAAGTTGGTTTTTGTTGTTAGTGGTGGCAGGTGGAAGAGAAAAGTGGCAGATTTGAGAACTTCATTGTAGCCATGAGCTTCTCAACGCTTTGTATAAATAGAGGATAGTATTTTGGGTTTTGGCTTTCATTCTTTTCATTGTTGCAATCTATTTTGTTGTAGAATTTATGTGAGCATAAGTCGAGTTCTTGAGTATTGAGGAGAAGTGTGTGAGAGAGATAGAGGTTTTTCTTGTGTAGTTAGAGTGTTTGGATTTAGAGATAGATTGGTGAGCAAGCTAAAAGGAGAAGAGCAACATACGAAGTTTTGACACCAAGCTTAGGAGACAAATTTTGTATTGGGAGCTATTTCCCAGGCATGCTAGTTTTACTTCTCTATTATTTTATATTTTATTCTATATTTGCTTATGATTGCAAGTGTATGAGGAAAGATGATGATACGTTATGTTGAGCTTTCTTGTATGAATTTTGATGGATTCTTATTTTGGTGATTTTATATGATCTTTGATGATTTCTTAATTTGGTGAACTCTTATTGGTTGACTCATGTATATTGTCCACTATATTGGAATTACGTATTTGTGTTTGCTAAGCAAGATAACCCTAGAGTATTAGTATAATACCTAGGTTATTATAGACTATATGTTTGCTTACATGGATTATGTAGAATGGGAAACAATAATATTGCATTGAAGTGCTATATGATATTGTTAGCTTATAATGTCGGGTAAACCTTTGTGGTTAATGAGGTTAGTCCTTGAGGATTAAGTTAAACCGAGGTTAGGAGTAACCTAGTGGGCCAATTAGGTCACTTGATTTATGTTATCCTTTTGGGAAGTAATCATGATATGGAATAGACTCGGTATGGTCATTATATTTACCAAATCGATCAATAGGGTGGGTGAACATACGACGTCCACTTCATAGAGGTGAGACACCACTCCTTAAAAGTGAGTTTGGATGTAATGATCAAATCTTTGGCCAAAGTAGTGTAAGTTGCCACTGATTACACTATCGGTTCACTATGGCCCAGGGTTGCATATCTAGGTTGGGAAAGTCATGCATGTAGGCAGTTATCCACTATATGATAGCTCTAGTTATGTAGGAAACTACACTAAGCTCAGATAGGCTAATATCATTTATGAGGGAGACCAAACCAAACTCTTCGTTGAAGGGTAGGGCCATCTTACCAGTATAGTAGATGTGCAAGGGACTGTAGTAAGTCTATGGTTAGCGAAAAAGCAATTGGGTGATGCTCTCCCTCATGCAATAGGTAGCCAAAATTTGAGGATGTATGCCAGCAAGGACATCTGGACCATTTGTACTTTATTCCATTGAGCTATTGAAAGTTATGTATGTAATCATGATCTTATCTTATGAAAATGTATATGAATATGAAATCATTACTTGGAAATATGTAATGTGCTTTACGGAAATGCAATGAAAATTTGAAATGGGATTATTTCGAATATGCATCATTTATTATTTAAATGCAATAGGAGTTTGGAATGGGTTTATTTCAAATGTGCATATTTATTATTTAAAGTTGAAATTATGGAAAAAATTCATTGCTATGTATTGGAGAATTCACATATGGGTTAAACTTACATTAAAACATTAGGTAAAACATCAAGCATGTTACACATGGGATCTAGTACCTTTTCCTAAAGAACGGAAGCTTGATGGATGCAAATGGGTGTTCAAGAAGAAAATGGGTCCTGATGGCAGTGTTGAGAAGCATAAGGCAAGGTTGGTCACAAAGAGATATTCCCAAGTGGAAGGAATAGATTATGGGGATATTTTTTCTCCTATAGCTAAGCTAGCATCCATTCAGTTCTTATTATCACTTGCAAGCTTCTTATGACTTAGAAGTTGAGCAAATGGATGTGAAGACAACTTTCCTTCGTGGTGATTTGGAGGAGGAAATTTATATGACACAACCAGAGCATTTCATTGTGAAAGGAAAAGAGAATTTGGTTTGCAAGTTGAGAAAATATTTGTATGGTCTAAAGCAGTCTCCCAGGATGTGGTACCATAAGTTTGACACCTATGTGTTGTACTTGGGATTTATGAGATCCAAATTTGACCATTTTCTATTACAAGGTTCAAAATGGTTGCATTCTCATTATTGCCGTGTATGTGGATGATATGTTGTTATTGGGAATGACAAAAGCATGATTTCATATTTGAAGTCTTAGTTGTCAACATAGTTTGAGACGAAAGATCTTGGTGCAATGAGGTATATTCTGGGAATTGAGATCAAAAGAGATAGAGCTAACAACAAGATTTGGTTAAGCTAGAGCAAGTATGTGAACTCTACATTGGAGAGATTCAACATGACTACTTGCAAACATATGGTTGTTCAGGGGACAAAGCTTTATGTGGAGTATTATCCAAAATCTCCTACCGAGATGGAGGACATGACCAAAGTTCCTTATGTGAGTGTTGTTGGCAACTTCATGTATGTTGTGGTTTGTACAAGACCAAACATTGCCCAAGCAGTGAGAGTCCTTAACCAGTTTATGGCTAATCTTGGATGGGTGCATTGGGATGTGATTAAGAGAGTGTTCAGATACTTGTAGGGTACTTCTAAGTATTCCCTGTGTTTTCATGGTTATTCTACTAGACCTCGACATTCATGGATATGTGGATTCAAATTGGGCAGGTGACATTGACAGCAGAAGATCCACTAGTGGATATGTTTTCATGATGTTTGGTGGTGCTATAAGTTGGATGAGTAAGCGGCAAGTTGTAGTCACTTTGTCCACTAATGAAACAGAGTATATGGCAGCTACTCATGCTTGTAAATAAGCCATTTGGCTTAAGGGACTGTGTTCGTACATTGGTTTTGATGCATGAAAGATTACTATCAGTTGTGACAGCCAGAGTGCTATGTGTTTAGCAAAAAATACTACTTTCCATGCTAGAAAAAAGCACATTGATGTGCAGTTTCATTTTGTTCGTGATATGGTAGAAGATGGAAAAGTTAACTTGGAAAAGGTGGACACTTTGGTGAATGTTGTGGATGCACTAATGAATCCAATGAGCACAGAGAAGTTCAAATGATGTGTCAGTTCAACGGGCCTTGCAACCTGAGCAGTAATACAGAGCCTCTTGAAAGGTGTTCGACAAGTGGGAGAATGCTGGGATTAAAGTGTCTCAACCTTAGAGAGTCCCATGATTTAATTATTTTCCCTTGAGTTGCTGAATTTATTTATTAAATACAATATAATTGTTTTTGAATTGCAAACCCAGCGAGGAGTTGGCATCCTATGTGCAAGGTGTGAAAAGGAAAAATTGTGACACATGTCACATGGGCGCTTGCAATTATTTAGACCTCTAAAATGGGCACCATGATATGTGGAAATTTGTTTTGGAAGCATGCATTGACGAGGTCTACTTGTGTGAGTGTTTCTCTTTGGAAAAGTGGAGGCAAGGAAAGGTGACACTTATCACCTAGGCACTCATTTGAACATTGGGAATTGTAAAATCCTCAAGGAGGAGCACCCTTATGCCATGTGGCATGTTGTTGATTTTTTGACTAAAGCTTGAAGAGGAAACTTGCTTAACAGAGACTAAGTTGTCACTCGGAGTGACTAGGAGTTGTGAGTGAATTGTATTTTGGCAGAAAAGTTGATTTTCTCTATAGGACACCTAGCATGTGAGGTTGCTTGATTTTTGGAATTGTAAGTCTTGCATGTTGTTGCATGTTGGTGCATGTTTGACAGGTCGTCAATCGAGTCACTTGGGACTCGTGCATGTTGTTAGTTTCAGCTTGCATGCATGCAAAGACTGGGAAATTAACACATGGCAATGTTCATGAAATATTCCGAGCCAATTTTTTTTCGTTTTTCAAATTACAAATTAGAAACAAATGCACCCGTTAAGGTTAGCAGCTAAACCCAAAATGTGCTGAAGCAACTCTAACCAGAATGTACACCAGGATCCCGATGTGGGCAAGGTGTGAGCATTGGTCAGAGGATCTAAATCAAATTGCTTATGCAGGAACTCTAACCAAGAATGGCGCTGATGATGGCGAGCATATGGTCAGAGGATCTTCTACACTAAGTGCTGAAAGGGAACTCGACACCAAGTATGTGCTACCCAATCCAGTATGGAGTGAGGGGCGACCATATGGCGAAGTGTTATAGAGTACAATGCTTGAAAGAAATATTGTAAAGCTGAAAGTACTCAACACCCAGAATGTGCTTGCTAACCCAGAGTGGGAAAGTAGCTACCATAGGGTGGAGATGTATCTATTACAAAACAACTTCATAATGAAAGAGAGCATTACAAATCAGATTTGAAAATGACTGCCAGTACTACTGTCATTTTACAAAATGAGGATCATTCGCCTGCCAATAGCTTAGGAATTCGAAAGATTAACAATACATCATAAAGAACTCTCCTTAGCTTGGATAGAGTGCCAAAACAATACAACTCTTCAATGATCAAGATTCTAATTCTGGTTTATCACAAATCTGCACTTTAAATTGAAAAACCAGCAACCTATGAATTTACTCATATGCTCATAACTCTCTCATTTCTCACCCAAATGATCTCAAATCTGATGCAATAGACCCTCAAAATGATGGCGCCTAACTTAGTAATAAGAAATGGCATCTAAAAATGGTTATTAATTACTGACACGAATCCTAATGCACTCCAGAAAGTACGGCTTTCAATGAATGATGGATTTGCATTATAAAATCATAAGCTTCGTATTAAAATCTGCAAATATTCATGAAAGGGCGCCCTTACCAATAAGATGCAATGACACAATACCCAGAATGAGATTATTTTTGTTTTCTGATTTACGAGTGAAACTACAGATTCAGCCTTGTTATCAGCAACTCCAGAAAATGACATAAAATGCAATAAACTGAACTTCTAATGGCAAAACAACACTACAATGCAAACCTCACTACAACTCACTCAAAATAAGCAATCCTCTCCACTAGGTGCTATCTCTCAAGCACGAAGTCGAGCCAAGGCTAGGAGGCATTCATTCCTCGAAGCAATCCAGCAACCATTTTGGCAGCATAACAATAGCATAGACAAAAGATGATCAAATGAGAACCCAAGGCTGTCTTTTATAAGCTTCTGTGGACCTTCCTTGAAACCCTAACTTCTTTTCCAAAGTCAAAACCCTAATCCCAAGAAATGGCGTCCTTTTCCAAGCATCTTTAATTTTGACTTCATTAAATTTCTCACTTAAATAAATGCGTCCTCCTTAAGGCTTAGTTTTGACTTGATAAATTCAATATAATTTTAATATAACCTCAATGATGGCGCCACCCTTCAAGTCCACCTTTTAAAATAACATTAAGTTATTTGACTAGGCCAAGGTGATAAAATAACATTTAAATTATAATGTTATTTTTAAGTGAAATGAGCTCAACTCTCCAAAACTGCATTCTGAAGCCCGAAACTGAATACGCCACTTGAGACAACTGAAGGGGAAAGTCAACTACCTGAGACCAACCTGTATACTGCCAAAAATAGAATTTACTAAAAATAGTAAATTCCAGAAAATGCTCTGAATGCCGAAATGATCATACCACTGCGAAGCTCTCTGAAAACCCAGAAAGAATCCGCCATCAAATCCACCAACTCCGAGCAAAGACATCCCCAGAAATAGGAAATCCTAATTTTACCTTCCAACTAGCCTTCGGGTTTCCTGAAAAAGGCCAACGGTCACTGGAAATATCAGGTTTGAGAAGGGATCATTACAGTTCAACACCCATGTATGAGAAGTATATATTAATGGCTTAGTGCATTTATTGAGAAAAAATATGATTGTAATATTTGTATGTCGTTATATTGTTGGATTCACTCTAGAATTTGAATCATAGTGAATCAACACCTGCAAGAGTGTAGACTCTGAATATTGTATGTAATAGCCTTGTTACTATAATACAATTGATATGTGCTTTGGTGTGGGTTTTTTCCAAAAGGGTTTTCCCACGTAAAATTTGTGTTGTGTTATATTGCTTAAATTTGAAATTAATTAATTGCATGTGCATTCGTAAGAGAAACTGTAATAATTAGAGGATTTGAAATAAGGTTTTGCGACCCCTCTCCAGATTGATCTACATTAGGGAAGTGTTTCCACACTCAACTTTCCTTTCAATTTTGAGTTGCATAAGTATATATTGCTAGCTAAATTGATTAAAGAAGTTGAGGATTGTTTGTAGTATCATACTACATATATTTATGTTGACAAAAGTAATCTGGAAGGCTTATCCAGAATGTTTCAATTTAGTTTCTCAAGGATAAGAGATTTCTTTGGCAATACATTTATGTTCAATATTTCTTCCTAAAGGTGTGTTTGGCTAAGTTGTGGTTTAAATGGAGAGTATGTCTACACATGTTCTATCATATTCCAAAGTTTTTGGAATGGACATTCAGATGGAAAGTTTGAAATGACAGAAGGTTTTTTGTGACGGTCTGTCAACCAGTTGGTGTTGTGGAATTGTGCAACATTCAAAGTTAGAATGTGGAGCTAAAATAGGTCCAGGTTAAAGTTCCTATGGAAGCACACGACATCATGATCTTTTTGCGGCAATAAATTTGATTTAGGACCAACCTGTTACATGCTTCGTGTAATTTGAGTTTAGGTCCACCATATGTTGTCTTGGTTAATTATGGATCCCTCGACGACGTGGAGTAATGTTAATGTAATGTCATGTATACAATCATCATACATTTGTGCATATGTATAATGTGAAGTGTGAGAATAATTGAAGAGAAGGTAGTGAGTGAATATACAAGGATGTGAATCTATGCGAGCACGTGTTATTTAATGTGAAGCATCTCAATTAGTGTGTGCCATCGTCAGAAGATCTTGAGGAGTGTAGTAGAGTGTCTGAATCAAGTTTAGACTTTGTGTAACCTGTGTAATCAACATTGAAGATCTACAATTTGTATCTTTGTAATCCAATAAGATTGGTGTTCTACTCATTGAGTTGGTGTTCAGATCATTGTATTGAGGATCGGTGTCTCCTACAAGTTGGTGCTTACAATTACAATCGGGGATTGGTGTCCTCGGTAAGTTGGTGCCTACTTCATATTGTAAATTTTCTTATTATATTTCTACTTTGTGAGGTTGGATTTGGACAGTAGATCCAAGCAACTATTCTCATCGTGGTTTTTCCCATCTTAGGTTTCCACGTATATCTGGTGTTCTCATGTGCAGATGTGTGTGCTTATGTAGTTGCTTGATTATCATTTTTTGTTTTGATTCAAGTTTCTATATAGGTGAAGATTTTTAAATAGATTTGATCTATTGATTCACCACCCGCCCCCCTCTCAGTAGATTGTGTCTTTCATATCCAACTCTATATCAGCATCAACCCAAACTTCTTTGTCTAGGTAAATATCCTGATTATCCAACTCTGCATCAGCATCAACCCAAACTTCTTTGTCTGGGTAAATCCTAATTATCCAACTCTACATCAACATCAACCAAAACTCCTCACGTCTGGGCAAATTTCTTGATTTTACCTGTGAATCGAGACACACTCCATTATTCACAAGAAAGTCACCAACCAATGCTCAACCATCCATAGCTAGTTTGTGGATTCAACTATCCACAAACCAACAATAACTCACTAGGTTTGTGGATTCAACTATCCACAAACCAACAACAATTCATCAAGTTTGTGAATTTAACTATCCACAAACCAACAAATCACTGCACAACCCCTCTTGTTCTTGAAGGGACTAGAGATGAAACAAATGCTTCTCATGCAATAAATCACCCCTAAGCGAGAAGCTAGCTTGAGATGATGATGATCCTCCTACCTTTGATGCCTCCAGCCTCCAATTCCACCTGTTTAATTCTTAGAGAAGATATACTTCTTCAATGTCATTATGAGGAGATTCTTGATCACACATTACAATATTACATCTTTCTCCCTCAATTTTAGTAGCAATTAAAGCATTATTTATTTTTAACTTGCCATAAATAAGATCTCAAGCACGTTGAATGTAATTCACTAGAATGTGTTCTTTTTTATTACAATAGAAACACTTTAAATTATTCTTTCATGTTGAAGCATTAGTCTTCCTTTTGACAAACAAAGCAATTTCTTCATGAGTGAGTTTTAATGAGTCTTTTATTCATCAATTAAGTAAAATATCACATCTTCTAAGCTCGAGCTTGGATTCAATTTGTTTAAAGTAAACAGAATATTGTCAAAACTTGAGTACATACTATTTAATAAAATAGTTTTGGTATTAGCATCATCAACTGTACATTTTATTCCAGCAAGTTGATTAAGAAGAAAACAAAATGTACTAATATGTTGAACAATATTATCACACTCTTTCATTTTCAAACCAAAAAGTTTTTGTTTCATTTTGATTTTAGCACTTGAAGCCTATGAACCAAATAAAGAATTAAAGTTTTCCCATATTTGTTTTGAGGTTTTTGTCAAATCAATATGATGCATAAGATAATCCAAGACAAATCGCTATTGTAGCTTTACGATATTTTGCTATCCATTCTAGTGCTTCATGTGCATCTTGCGGTTTTTTAATAGTTCTATTAACAATATCCCAAAGATCATTTTCTATTAAAAACTAGTTACACTTTGCCTTGCCATGTATGAAATTCATGACCCTCAAATTTCGAAATAATATTTGATTTCTCCAGCCCCCACGGGTAGCAGAGTTGGCTTGGGCAATGGGTTTGCTCCCCATTGGTCTTGGGTTCAACTCTACTCCCGGGTTTAAGATGTGGGACTTCCTGCAAAAACCTTAAGCCACTTCAAATAGGAAGCAAGACAAACGTTTTTATTTAAATCTTCACACACATTCATTCTAGAAATGAGATTAAAAAAGCTTCAATATAAAACCAAAATAAACTGCCCACCTCCAGCTTTCTTTGCTAAAAAAAATTCTCGCAGGGATTCCTTCACTAGGATGCACTTTGTTCTGAATAATCTCTGCTCCAGAGGCAATATTTTTCTTAACCTCAATATGCCCAAACGGCTACTCTTTCATGCGATGGTTTCTACTTCTCATGTGCAGCACCAAATGCTTTTGTTCTCTGCGCTATCATCTGCAACTTGAAAACCTCTCGCCAATAGTATGTCTCAAATAAATAGGCTATAAAAGCTTCATTCCTCTTTTGTTCTGGGCCTGCTTAATGCACCAAAAATTCACAGACCTTCCATTTTTGTCCAGCAAAATTTATTCTCCTTCCAGATTGAACAGGCAATAGTCTTATCTATGTCATCTTGTTTCTTCTCACAGGTACAGAAATTAATAGTGCTCTGATACCAATGTGAGAATGGTGAGCAGATTGCAATTAAAGATCACATCGTTGTTGTACAAGAATAAATACAAAATGAAAATAATATTTTGATTTTTTCAAATTACATTTGCATTATATTGCATTGACTTATAAAGCCATGAAAATAATATTTTGATTTTTTCAGATCACATTTGCATTATATTACATTGACTTATAAAACCATTGATTTTCCTGTGCAAACTAACTTCCCAAAAATTAATTATTAATTTATTTATTACTAAAAATTAACCTAATAACTAATTTATTAAATGTAAACCTTAATTTCCTAACAGAACCTTCCATCTAATAAAAATGGTCTCCATCTTTAAATACAATTATCCATCTAGTTTGAAATTTTAGAGATATGAAACTTAAACTTAGACTTGTTTTCTTTCTCTCTATTAGATGAAAGCTGATTTGAACCCAGCTTCTGTGTTGACAAACACGAGGCATTCAACAAAGATCATACTTATAGCTTTATAGCAAGTAAAATATTCGCCTGATTGACTACCAAAACCCCCTTTGTTTTACCAGTGGAATCACAGGCTTCTGTAATTTCTCCCTCCAATAAAAAACCCAATGCTATTCTACATTATGAGCTCACAGAACCCTGACATTTCAAGGCATATAAAGCACAATACACTCTAAACTTCCAATTACAGATTTGTCATTTCTCCCTCCAGTCAAAATCCCAATGCTATTCTTACCTAATAATTCACTCCAATTAAAACAATATGATATCCAACATTTTATCAGCAAGTCCTTTCTGTTTCCATAATCCAACTTATCCTCCATAAGTCTTAGATGGAATTAAAATAAACATTTCATATTCATACGCATATGTCATCAGCATATTTTTGGAATACAAATCATCTTAGCATCGTCCACACAAGAGAGAAGCTCTAACTCTGAATTGAAACCCATATTATTACACAGCATTAAATCAATGTATTTGCTCACAGACATTCGAAGTGCACAATAATAAAGTTTGAAACCATTCTCAAACACTTTCAACAGTAACAATCTACAATAAACTGGCAATCAACCACCACTTGCAAACCCAATAAAGAATGTATTCCAAAAAGCAAACATCATAAATATGCAGTCTACTTTCTATATACAACATAGCCAGATTATGAGCTCGCAGATCCTTGACATTTCAAGGCATATAAAGCACAATACACTCTAAACTTTCAATTACAGGCTTGTCATTTCTCCCTCCAGTCAAAAACCTAATGGTATTTTACCTAATAATTCACTCCAAATTAAGACAACATGGATGCTAGTGTATCCAACATTTAATCTGCAAGTTATTTCTGTTTTCCTAACTCAACTTATCCTCCATAAGCATTAGGTGAAATTAAAATTAACGTCTCATATTCATATGTCATCAACATATTTTCAGCATACAAATCATCTTAGCACAATCCACACAAAAGAGAAGTTCGAACTTTGAATTGAGACCCATTAAATCAATTATGTATTTGCTCACAAACATTTGCACAATAATAAAGCTTGAAAGTCTTCTCAAACATTATCAACAGTTAACAATCTGCTATCAACTGCCACTTGATAACCCTCAAAGAATGGATTCCATAAAGCAAACATCATAAATATGTAGTTGGGGCTGCTTTCTATATACAAGTTACAACATGTCAGGATAATGAGCTCAAAAGTCCTTGACATTTCAAGGCATATAAAGCACAATACACTCTAAACTTGTAATCACAGGCTTCTCTCATTTCTCCCTCCAATTAAAACCCCAATGATATTCTAACTAATAATTCACTCCAAATTAAGACAACATGCTAGTCTATCCAATATTTTATCTGCAAGTCATTTCTGTTTTCCTAACTCAACTTATCCTCCGTAAGTCATTTCTGTTTTCATAACTCACAAAAATCTCACATTCACAAGGACATTTTTGGAATACAAATCATCTTAGCATCCACACAAAAGAGAAGCTCTACCTCTGAATTGAAACCCATTATTATTATACAGCATCAAATCAAATATATATTAGCTCACAAACATTCAAAGTGCACGATAACAAAGTTTGAAAACCTTCTCAAACATTTTCAACAGTTAACAATCTGCAATCAGCCGCCGCTTGCAAACCCATAAAGAATGTATTCCAGAAAGCAAACATCATAAATATGTCATAGGGGCTGCTTTCTATATACAACATAGCCGGATTATGAGCTCAAAGGTCCTTGACATTTCAAGGCATATAAAGCACAATACACTCTAAACTTGTAAACTACACAAAAAGCCACTCGAGGATGCTGCAAATGGATTAAATATCAAGATAAGATCAATACTTGTCACCTCCGCCAGTCAGCCTGGACATGAATTGCCTTTTCTGCAGTCATAATGAGACATTATTAGTCTCAAAAGTACTTGCCATCTCAAAAACTAGTGAATTACAAGTTAATCCCGAAAGGACTAAAAATAAGAAACGGGATATAATCTCAAAAATTTCAATTACAAGAAGGTTGACTTCGTACCAGTGCCAAGAGATCGGTCACTCCTACTCCTTGCTTGAACTTGTGGCAGTACCCTGTGAGTTCTTGGAGACACGGAAGGCTGCTTCAAATTGGGAGCTGATGGAAGAGAGTGTCTTCTTATCATACCAGTGCTCTTCTCCTGAACATCTGGACTCATCCTCGGAGAAGCTTGAGCACGAAGCTTTGCCTTAGCTGACTCGGTGGCAGCCATATAGCTAGGAACTGATGGACTTCCTTGCAAATTGTTATCTGAATGATCGCCTTTCACAGATCCAAATGAGCTACGTCTTCTACCTGCCTTTTGCTCTGTCACAGGAAGTTCAGGTTCTGTCTTGGTAGTCGAATCAATATTATCATGCTTTGTAGGTAGAAGATCTCCATTTGAAACAGAAGATGCCTTCTTTTCTAGTGATAATTCATCATCTTGGTAAATGTTTTCAGGTGGACTTGGTTGCTGAGCTGGAGATACTTCCTGAATAGAGGAAATTGTCTCAAGCTCTTTACATAATGGATCAAATGAGAAATGATCTGGAGCTACATGCTTAACTGGTTCGTCATGCATTACTGTATCCATTGAGCTAAGTGTTGTAGTCTGCATGCTAGTTTGATCTGATGTAGCATCCAATGTTGCCTTTGGCACCTTTCTAAAGCTGCGCTTAGGTATCTCAGCTTCTACCTCCAGATGATCTGATACAGCATCTGCTGTTGTGTTTGATACCTTTCTCAAGCTGCGCTTGACCTTTTCAGCCTCAATCTCAGGTGTGTCTGTTGTAGAATCAACCATTGAATTTGACACCTTTCTTAAGTTACGTTTAACCTTTTCCATTTCTACCTCTGGATGATCTGACGCAGAATCCACAATTGAATGTGATACCCTTCTCGTGTTGCGTTTAACCCTATCAGTTTCAACCTCAGTCTGGTCTGAAACTGAATCCACTGTTGAATTGAACCCTTTTCTAAAGATCCGTTTAGGCTTCTCAGCCTCGGCTTCATGTTGATCGGAAACAGAGTCTGTTGCTAATTTTGACACCTTTCTTAGACCACGCTTTGGCTTCTCAGATTCACCATCAGGATGATTTGAAAAATGATCTGACAGTAAAGTTGAAGCCTTCCTTGAGTTGCGCTTTGGCCTTTCAGCCTCAGTTGACATCGTATTCTCGATTGTCTTTTGCTTCTTTGATGTATTATTTGTCTCCTCGGAATATCTCAAAGGATAAGCAGACATCCAAAGTGCCATCCAGACCCATCCCGTATTGGAATTGTCAGAACCACAATCAATCCGTAGAGAATTTGTCTTGGGTGCATTCTCCAAAAGCTTTGTCAGACAATTATTGAAATCAGTATCAATATATGCAGCAATTCAAGAACAGTTTGGAAGAAATGTCATCACTCAGACTAGTTATGCAAAAATTATGATTACCTGACGAGCAAATGCATTTGCCAACAGTTTTTCAGATTGGGAAGCTCCATTGGCCACAAAACCTGTGGACCTTTTTCTCTCCTGAAATAGTACAAATGAATTATGGTAAATGTATCAGCAGTCAACATTTTAGCAAACATACTATTAATATAGAATCTGACGTGCAACTTCCACGAGATAATTTCATTCAATCTCTTACCAATTCATTTCCTCTTGGACGATTATGTCTGTGCCTATGTTCAAGCTTCCCTTGTATAGCCAATCCTTGTTCTGACATTCTAACTTGGCGACCACGAACTAGAGCTTGCAATCTAATAATTGCTTGCAAACAGCGTAAGGCTCCCACAGCCTGTCGCCTAACCAAATGTCCCCGAACAAGAGCTTGTAGCCTTATGAGGCCTCGTAGGGCTCGAAATGCTTTCCTGGCCTACATAACCAAAAACTAGGCTTGATCATTTTAAAAAGTTTTAGATCACAGCCACCAACATAAAAATGCAGCATGTTGATTCAGGCAATTGCCAGAAAAAATAAACTGCTAATACACATAGACAATAGATATTATTAAAAACAACACAATAGACGTGGAAAAAAACCTAGTACCAGATAGCCCCGAAAAACAGATTGTGCTTTGATGGCTGCTGATTCTTCCCTTAGTCTTTCCACATTATCACTGGTAGCAATGACTTCCTGCATACAAGACTCTGATTGTTCTTCATCTGCCAGCATAGCAAATGCTTTATCAACTGATGGTGAGGCAGATAACTTTTCTGTGCCAGCAATTCCTGCCTGCTTAGTGTGTTCTCGAACAGGACCATTTTGTTCATTGTCTCTGCTTACAGATGATGGTTCCAGTGATGCAATAGCACTGGACACATGGTCTTGATGTGATTCTTTCTCCAGAATTCTCACATCTTGATCCTTTGATGACTTCTTCTAAATAATAAAATAGCACAATATTAGCTACAGTTTAGTGAATGGAACACAAGATGCAACCAGCAAACATTTATGCTTTCACATCTGAAAAGCTAGCTAAGAACAGAGAGTGACACAACATCAACAAACAAACGATTACACTTTCACAGTCTAGCTAAGAAAAAAAAGTGCCTAGATTACTAATTATCCATATGAGAAAGATATCAAGAAAATGGACTACCCTTCCTCTCAGATATCAAATAACATTTCTTGAATTGAGATTCCAGAAATGAAAAACAGTATGGACTAAAAGCATTCCAAATTTCCCATATTGAAACCTGCTATTGATTGAAAAGTTATTCTTCTGAGGTTGGATGCAGACTTAATTTCCGACAAAAACTCTAAATGGAATAACTAGAAAGGAAATCGTGTTATTGATTCCTTCTACTTTGTAGAGAGGATATCTATGCATTCAGATTCTGCAACTATGCTCCCATGCATGATACGTCTAATTTTCATTGTGGGAAGTTAAATTTGTACAAATCCATCTAATTTCAAAGTCAAGGGAAGACTTCACAGCTAAATATGGGTTTAAGACATTTTCTCATTACACCAAGAGGTGTAACTACAATGACATCAGGGGGATTGTAAGGGAGGAGTGTATAACAAAATGTCAAAAACCATTAAACATAGCCATTTACTGTCAATCCTTTATTACATCCAATTGCAAGTGGTGATAGTGTGGGCTATTATGCGAATAATCTAATTATAAGTAACATAAGTTTGACAGCCATTTACATGTCAAACCTTTATTATGCCCAATTGCGGGTGGTGACGCATAAAAGCTCACACTATCACCACGTGCAATTGGATGTATAGTTGGGTATAAAAAGCCTATAGAAACCTAAGAAACTAGCACAGATATCTTAAATAGTTCTACCTAAAAGACACCAAAGATGTCATATCTAACCTAGGTCACAAATTCAACACAAGCACCTCCTGGATATCAATATTTTTTTACATCTTTTAAATAGATGTAATTAAGATATATGCTAGTTCAGTATTACTTCTTAGTTGAATTTGGATAAACCTTTAATTAGTTAATTTGTTTTGCTGGTTCTTTGTAGATTGTCATTGTGGAAAATTGCATTATCTGTGAGCTTGATAGCCTATATCCATGAACTATGCAGAGGTCTTAGAGCCTGTGAACTCCTCTATCACACTTGTAACTTTTAGTGGAGATTGGTGTATGGCATAAAAGATTGATATGCATCCGTATGAATCCATGGAATCTTCATCTATGGCTCCTTCTGCTTTACTAGATTTGCTTTATCAGTTCAGTTGTGTGAAGACCTTACCCTTGCAAATTATTGTTTGAATACCCCAATATCAGAAAACCTTCTCTAGCTAAAAGGAAATTTCAACAAGCAAACAGAATTTTATCCTGCTAAAGTGGCACGCAAACAAGATCCACAACTACCTACTTGCATTATATTTTCTTTTGCTCACAAATGCACTCTTGTTTGATTTCTTTAACCTTCATTCTTGGATCTTTCTTGGTGACTCGCCACATTTTCTCTATTAGGTGGAACAAGGATGTGATGCAGGCCATATCAGAAGATCATTTGATCTTCCACTGCATATAGAAGTACCAAGAATAATGATGTCTCTAATACTTGGAGATGTTGAACAGAATTAGTTTGGTCATTGACAAGGTGATTTATCCCCCCTGAACTAATGTGCATTAAAAGGTCAGTCAAAACCTCTATTCTGATTTCAGTTTTGGTCTTCGGATTTTAATCTCTTTCAACTTTTTTGCAGGAATATCTGGAGAAAATGGTGCCATCTTCAGAAAAGTATACTCTGGTTCAATATATTTGCATTTCTCAATATATCTTCAGAAACATCCCTATAATCATACTTGGATATTTAAGAAAATGTAAACCACTGGTGTCCCCCCCTATAATCCATCGAGGAACAAATCTATTTGCCTCAAATCAAACTTTGGAAGTGCTTAACTAGGACAATGTTGGGATTCTACCTGGAGCTGATTTTAGGAATTATTCTGCTTCTAAGCCATGTTTCAAATAAGTAATTTTTAAAGATTATTGTCAAATGTTCTTCATTACAAGCCAGAATTTATTATACATTTTGGAATTTCAAAGTTGAAAAAGCCACTGGTTTCAATTTAACCTGCAATAGAGCACAATCTTACCATGATGGTTTTCATCAGTTTGGCTGAACCATGTTCTTTATATGACTTAGCAGTTACCAGTTTGTTAGACATCAAGCCTAACACTAGAGTGCAGTTCCCCAGTAAGGATATCCTATAAAGATTAATCCAGAGTCCCTCTATGAAGCCATCTTTAGATATAAATTACTAGCATCCAGAGAGCATTATTTTCAGTAGCGACCAAAGAATCAATATTCCAAATATCAGAACCCATCATGTCTGCAAGAAGCTACTAATGGCGGTTAAGAAGAAAAAAGACTCACAGCAAATCGAGTATCTGATTTACTGGAAAAGTATAGTCAACATTAGAGCCAGGCTAGAGATGGAACATACAAAGGCAATAATGTCTGTAGATTATTCAACCTCAAACTTTTAAAATTAAGTTATGCAGACTAGTGCACCTGACCCACCAATGCAAGCAGAAATTTTCAACACCCTCATGAAATTCAAGTCATATGAAACAGTCAGTAAATGCTAACAAGATTTCAATATTATGTATTAGGTGGTGTTTTTGTAGTGTATCAAATTACGTAATAATGTGTTGGCATTTCTGCGTAGTTTCAAGTCAATCTTCATCAACTCATATTATGTTATTACGTTCAAATCTAGGTGATCTGTGCTCAACCAGATAATGAAATCCAACTTTTACAGCTAAGTTTAGATTCAAAGCATATGCATATACAGTCATTGCACTAATGCAGCAATGCTGCTATAAGTACAATAGTGTTTGATTCTTAATTTCTCAACCCTAAGCTTGTAGAAATTATGAAATAAGAAATTGTACTATGCTACTTAATTAGAAATTAAATGACAGTCAAGAGAGGAAAAAACTTAGAGAAGAATTAAGAACACCATATTTATCCTAGAAACCCTCTGAAGAGAGAAAAAACAAACTGTGGCAATAGCAATTGCCTACTACCTATATTATGCAGCAAATTGTCATATTCAATGAGTGCACAAATGATTGGATACAATTTGTTCCTTTCAATAAGACCTTGGCTATGGAAGCAATCTGGCCCTTGATCCATTAGCTGCATATTTGCCTTTGCTTCTATGCTCCTTTCCTTTGCCTCTCATCTCTTCAAAATACTACATACGATTGTTCTGCTTGATTCTAAAAGAAGATACAACATTAAATTGTTCCCTCTTCCATCAATCTGAGAAAAAACAACATAAAATTTTCCTCCCATTGCATTTTTACAAACCAAAGCAACCTCCAATTTATAGATTTCTATGCACTGCAAGGTTCTTGTAGGCCCAAGAAGAAATTCCATCTACACAAGAAGCTGAAACAGCGACCGTTTAGTTCAGATTCCAAATTCTGGCACGTGTATTATCGGTTTGTACAGTCCACAACACTTCTGCAATCACTCCACAGTCTGTCCTTTTCCTGCTCTGCAATCTTTCCAACACCTACACCTGCACGTAGTTTTCCTGGATCCAATTTATTGTTCACAAAAATCCACATCTTTGCATGTTTATTATATTTTTTATGATCCAGTCAGATCACACCTCCCTTATTAAAGAAGCTTTGGTCTTAAGTTCGGGATATGGTATAATTTCCCCTCATTTGTGAGATTTTTGTGTTTCAATTCTAATAGCTACAATGTCTCTTGTGATGCTCAAAGCATGCTACAATGGACCTATGGGTTAGAAATAACTACAGAAATTCCTCCCTGCTTGCTAAACAAAAGTAGTACAATTTTGTTAATGCTACAACGAACTACATTGCCATGGAAGAAAACATGCTACAACTTGGCCATGATGTTATACATGCTCCCAAATAATTCTCTTGCTTACTTGAGGTGGAATCAGCATTTTGAACATTACCAGATTCACAGATCCAAGTGACAACTCACACTTCTTTCCTTTTTGTAAATCCAGCGGTACCCTTTATGCAGCGTCACAAATCCCAAGGGTTCACAATCTACTCTGATACCAAATCAATCCATAATTTCTCAACCCTAAGCTTGTAAAAATCATGAAACAAGAAATTGTATTATGCTACTTAAATAGAAATAAATGACAGTCAAGAAAGGAAGAGAAGAATTAAGAACAACATATTTATCCTGGAAACACTCCTAAGAGAGAAAAAACAGTTTGTGGCAGTGGTATTTGCCTACTACTTATATTATGGAGTAAATTCAAAATTGGCAAATACAATGTGTGAAAAGGTATGGATACAATCTGCCCCTTGTTCCATGCAACAAGACCTTGGCTATGGATACAATCTGTCCCTTGCTCCATTGTTTGCCTATGCTTCCATGCTCCTTTCCTTTTGCCTCTCACCTCTTGGAAATATAACACAATTGTTCTTCTTGATTCTGAAAGAATAAGACATGCACTTTGTTTCCTCCTCCATCAAAGCAGGCAGATACAACATAAAATTGTCCTCCCATGCCCATTTTACAAACCAATACAACCTCCTATTTATATATTGCTATGCATGGCAGAGTTCTCCCAGGCCCAAGAAGAAATTCCATCAACACAAAAAGCTGAAAAGGTGACTGCTTAGTTTGGATTCCAAGTTCTGGCATGTTTACTATCAGTGGACATGGCCACAAATGTGGTACCGCATTCATAGTACAGTCTCCTTTTTCCTGCTCTGTAACCTATCCAACACCTGCACCTGCATTTAGTTTTCCTAGATCCAATTTACTGTACACAAAAATCCAGGTCTTTGCATGTTTATTACAATTTTTATAATCCATTTGGATCAGTATTTAGATAGTTTAGACAATCTCCTTGTAAGATCCTCACAGAACAGTGCAGCTAGAAGACTTCATTGCTCTACTCAGGTTCAACTAATTAGGTTGATACTTAGAAAGTACCCTCCTTCAAGTGCTTAAAAGTGTAGTAAAATGATGCAGAAAACTGGCTTCAACCAGGAATCAAATAGTAGCCAAGATAGCAACCGTAACCAGGCAATTCTTTAATTTCTTTATATTCAACTGATCTGTATCCTCTCTGTGATCAGAAAAGGCTTACTTGAGAAGAATTGCATCATTCTTCTTTTCAGATTCAAGGGGAAAGCACAATTATGGAAGGCTCCATTCAAATCCTAGACAATATTGGCCAGGTAACTTTGTTCCAATTTTGAAAAGCTATGGCTGGCCCACAAAACCCACGAAAGCGTTACAAACATAAAAACCAATCTGTGGTTGGAAAAATACCATTCAGTCAATATCTAATTCTGAAGGTTGTAAATCCAAAGTGAGAATTTCTTAACTAAAAATAATCCATGAGCTGAAACAAATACCCTAGAGTTATCAAAACCTCAAAATCTAGCATATTTTCTTCTGAAATAAACAAGTTCTGGCCAGCTCCCAGAAGCTAAAAATTCACAGAATTAGAAAGCTGATCTGTGGTTCAATTCAGTGTTCTGCGTAAATATAAAGTGCATATCGGTTCCTAAAAAATACTATATCAAAAGCAATCCATGAACCAACTCATTAGAACATACGGACCAGTGGTCTGGGTGTTACAGATCAATCCAGCACCTGTTTTTTATGTTTGACCAGTTTTTGCAGTCAAAATCCCACAAGGTTTTGGAAAAATCAAAAAGGGGAAACAGAACACAGGTTGGTCAACAACCCACATTCTTTTCCCATCTTTTTCCAAAGAAACTCTGTAATTTGCTTAAAACTACCTATTTTTTTCATTTTTGGATCATTTTTTCATTCTTGGATTTGCAAAGTTTTTCCCATTTTAAATCCCTGTAATTGAATTCCATTTACACTTTCAGTTTTCCATGTAAATGTCATGTTAATGGAATGCTGCTATACTTTATTAAGTCTTTATACATACCCATATGGCATATTGTTGAAAGCAGATAACCTTCTCTGAAAATTAATAAGCTCCAGCCAACTCCTGAAAGCCTCAAAGGATTTTACAATCTTAAAAATCTGAAAAAAATTCACGTGAGGTTGTGTTGTTCCTAAAAACTACAACACTAAAGTGAAAACAATCCTCAGGCTGATTGGCAATTGGATCTAGACCACGTTTCCAAATCCTTTAAAGCATATCTGGAAGCAGGCAAATTTCTTCCAAGTCAAAAGCTCTGGTGAGTCCCAAATGTGAATAAAGCCTTGTAGACAAACAATAAAGGATCGCCTGTTTAAATCAAGTTATTCTGTGTACAATCCAGAAGTGGTTTTTCATTCCTAAAACTTGTAAAACTAGAGTGAGAATTGACCACCAATTATAATCAAGCCACTGCTTCCAAAAGCATTAAGTTCACACATAACGAAAATTTTGTTTAAAGAATAGCTGGTTTATCATTTTGTGTAAAAGAAAAAACTTAAAAAGTGAGCATCTATTCCTGAATGTTACAAGAGAGGGCCGAAAACAATTCTTAAACAGCAAATCCATCATTTGATACAAATCACTGTTTCCAAAATCTTAAAGTCTATCCATAAGAAACAATTTAAGAATAATATTTTGCTCTATACTATATAGTTAACAGACCATTCTGTGTGATACTGAAAAATGGATGGCCGCTTCAAAAATGTGCAAAACTAAAACAAAAAAATTGTTAAAAATGATGTGCGATTTGATCTAACCCACTGCTTCCAAAAACGTAAAGCATACCATACAGAACATTATCGGAAACAGGAAACTTTTGTCCAAAATCTAAAAGCTCTGATTTGCACTCAAATAACCAAACATCTGTCACCGGAATATAAAACCTGAACTATAAAATGAGCCAGACCATTAAGGGTGAAAGTTAATAGTGGAAATACATTCCTAAAATCCGTACATCTAAGCTGATCGCCAATTTAATCCAGAGCACTGTTTCTAAGGCCTTAAAAATCTGTCAATAAGGAAAACTCAAAAAATTAATATTTTAGTTTGAACCAGGCTATTCCATGTAAAATTTGAAAGTATTATCCAGCCCAAATAGTCACAAAAACTAAACTGAAAACAATCCGTTAGTTAATCCATATTTGATCCAAACTTCTTTTCTTAATCTGGCAGAAAGATAGGCCAATTTTTGAAAAATAGGAAAGTCGGTATCAATTCCTAATAGTTACAAAACTAAAGTGAAGGCAGTCAATTAGCTGATCAATGTCGATGTTTCCACGATATTAAATCCCACCTCATCCACCATGCATAAGGGGCATTTTAAAGTCAAAAGTAAAGTCCTATAAGCCACATTATTCTGTGTAAGGTTTAAAAATGAAAATCAAGCAGAGAGCAGTCGATGAGCTGTTCTCTATTTTTTGGGGTACTACTGGCTCCAAAATCACCCATAAGGAACATATTATATAATAAATAAATTGGATTACCGTTTTACCCAAGCATTCCTCTATATAATTTTAAACTGGGTACCCATTCTTATAAATTGCTAAACCAAAATAATCTGAAAACAGCCCATTTAGTCTGATCCACAATTTGATCTAAACTACCGTCTCCAAACCCTTAACTTCTAGCCACGAGCAACATTTCAAATGAAAAAAAAATGCTTCAAATTGGGGTGATTCTTTGTAAACTTTAGGAGTGCGAATCCATCCATTCTTAGAATTTACAAAATTAAGCTGAAAGAGCACACGAGCTGATCTGCAATTCGACCCAAACCACTGTTTACAAAATCTTGAATGTTCCCCATAACAGAGCATTGCAGAACCTTAAAAGTGGTTAGCCATTCCTGTAACTCTTAACACCAAATTAGAAAAAATCCATGATCGATCCAACCTATTGCCTCGAAACCCTCATAGTCTGTCTACACATAAACTCAACATTTGAAGAAAAAAAAATTTAAAAATTAGGTAACCAGATCTGTAGGTATCCACTGACCCCGTTTTCTCTAGTGCTGTCCTTCCTCGAGAGCCTCTCTGAAGAACGAGATCTGGTCGACTTCTTCCCAAACAGCAGAGTTTTGAGCCATTTCCCTGGAGACTTCCCCATATCTTCCACGGACGATCGACCCAGTTCGGAATCCCTGCAACTAAACACAGTAGCATATTTTCAATACATAAATAGTACTATAGTACTAGAAAATAGCTAAATGGGCACAGATGTTAATGACATAAGAAAACAAAAAATTTACATTTTCATGTTCAGACAAAACAGAAGCACCTAAAACAAAATACAAAAACGAGGAACAGGGATTTTTAAAAATAAGAACGTTCGCAGCGTACCACTGATTGTTATTCTCTGTTATGTTTTGTTGGGTATCTTGTTTTCTCACGGGCAATGCGGCTCAGCAATACCACATAGCTCGCGCCATCCACCGCTGCTCTGAACATTCATAAATACACAAAAGATATATTCACCCCACCATTACTCATTTAATCTTCTAATTCACTCGTACCCACTAGACAAAAAACACAGAAAACCACAACATTGATCCAAATATGATTTCCATTCCATTGCAGTACATGGAAACGTTTTGTTTCAGAAGCTGGTTCTAATCTGCTCTGACACTCGGGCTTTTTTAAGATTTTTTATTTTTTTACGCTGATCAGAGATATTAAGATGCTACAACAATATCTAAAACAATCACAAATTTGGCATTGGATTAAGGGTGTCCGAAAGGACCTTTTGGTCCGATGCAGATAAAAGTGGAGGGGATCTACATAAACTGATCCCCAAATAGAGGCACGATAGGACAGCCTCCAAATCTGGCGGAGTATTGAAATGAATCAAATTGCATTGAATTCGGATTTCACGTCCATTGCCACCTGCTTGCCCAGGGGATGAGTGTGGGGTACCTTTTTAACTGCCTCATAAAAAGGTTTTTTTATTCGCTTAACAGTGATTTTGGCATTGTACGTGGACCTCTTTTAAACGGGTGGCAGTGGGAATTTTGCATTAAATCCACTACCGTGCTCTGAATTCAAAAAGATTGCCAACTAACCGACCAAGGAAAACAATTTGTAACCGTTATACCACCGAGGCAGTTTAATGTATTTTAATCTCTAAGTTTGGCTTTTAGTGTCTTCCTACAAATATGGGAAGACTGTATTCAACGATGACTTCTATCTTAGAGTTACAGTAGTTTTAAGTCCGGCAGTATAAGTAGTTAGGTGAGGGGTAAGGGATAATTTACCTATTTAATATTCCATGTGAGATGTCACATTTATCCAAGAAGATTCAATACTTGAGTTTGTATTTTCATAATTATAAATTTATCCAAGAAGATTCAATACTTGAGTTTGTATTTTCATAATTATAAAAATATTTTATAATTTATTAGTTGATGATAGGTTATAGATAGTGTGAGATTTGAGTCCGAACAAGTTTCAGGCTGTAAATCACATACAACTAGAATTTGTAGCACATGGCATCCATACGCAACCATACGTACTCTCTAACATATTAACATTCATATAGTTTTCTATCGATGTAAATGCTAGTTCATATTTAATTAGTGACTTGACATTTGTCATTAATATACAAAAATATGTATATTTTTTATCATTTTTTATTATGGTAGAGAACTGGGTTCCCACACACTCTATTTTAGTGCATGTCAAGTTCCTAAATAGTACATCAAATTTCTATCAAAAATTTAGCATATCTCTATATATAAATTAAGAGTTTATAGTTATAGTTTGGGGTTATGAGTATCAACCATGTAGCCTAATCAATTATGTCTTTGCTAAGTTGTCCAAAAAATACTCTACATAAAAGTTAGATTGAAATATGTGCACCAAGGTGTGTATTACAAATCGACTTATGTGTCACCATATGATTGATTGGTTGTTTCTTTGATGTGATTTGCAAAAGGTATAGTTACACATGTATATGTGCATGCATGGATTGGTTCCTTATTAATTTTTTACTAGTATATTATCTCTCAACTAGTGATGTTTTAATATACCCAAATAGGAATCTAATTGCATGGCATCATTGCAACTAGTTGTGCATGCTCATATATTGGATCTTTTCCCCTAAAAGTACAAGTAATAGTGGTCAAAATTTAATTCTCAATGAGATACAATTTAGTCTAGTTCATTGTACAAAAAAAATTTATGAAACTTTGTGTTATTAATATAAAATATTATGTGTTTGTCATCACATGAATAGTCTAAGTTTGTACGATCTATGCAACTCAAATGTACAACTTATAATCTTAAACCAAATACGAATTTATTTTATAAGGAACATCATATGTTCTCAACCTAGTATGATATGTAAGAACCATGATTTCTAATAAATGTCATTCTCTTTCAAGAAATGTGCAATCAATTTTCTTTTTAGAGACCCCAATCATTAGATACTAAAATATCTACAAGATAGAGAGATGTAAAGCTTGTCATTTGGTACATAAATAGCATCTAATATAAATTTCAACAATAAAATTTAAATATTAATATAGATTTTATATGTAAGCACATCCATAGAATTTTAAATGGTCTCCCTATAAATATATGACATATAGTCAGTTTAAATAGGCCATTAAAGACAAAGGCTAAAGTTGTATGAGTCTCACTATATTCAACATTATTTTATGGAACCACTAAAGAACTATTTTCCTTTAGGCTCGTAGAGAACCAAAAGACATTTGTATTGTGTCCCGTGGTGTTTTGAAATTGTTTGGTATGAACTAAATGTTGGAGTGGAAACATCCATGGAAGTAACTTTTATTTTGTACATTATCAACTACAAATTAGTTGTATCATCTTTCAATCTTGGCACTTATTTTCCTCATTTCCTTTTATTTTTCTACTCTCTTAAGTTCTTTGTCACTTTCTAAGCTCAAGATATTTGTCATGATATTCACAGACACTATCATTGAGTCCACGTATGAGATTAATCCTTGTCTAAGATGTATCCCTTCTTATAGAGATCTAGTCACACTATAATTTGTAAACAACACTAATGAATATATCAATTAAGTAAAATTTATCTATGTGTTAAACAATTTGGAATTGTTAAATTTCCAACCAAGTGACTAGCCTTGTAAAAGTCAAAGACTACTTGTTTTGTTATCTAATAAGAGAAATTGTTTATTGCTTATTGTCGTAAATGGTTGTAGATATATGTCTTGATTATTCCATACAAGTCACATCTCTCAAAATTCATAAAGTGTCTAAAGCATTTTATCCACAATTTCTATTTTTAATAATAGATAACGCATTCCATTTATTTATTTTTAAGCTAAAACATAAAAGTCTTTTATTACCACGAAAGAACAAAAGTGGAAATGATATCCTTTGTTAAACAAACATATTACTAAGACACTTCTAGATTATTGTTAGGAATCATAAAACAAGTTAGATTAGCTTGTAGAGATACCTTTTGACTTTTATTATGTTTACCTCCCCACATTGTTTCTTTTGGTTTTTTATAAAAATAAAAAATATAACCAAAATCAATGCATAGTCATAAAAAAATATCATAACAAGAATATCCATTTAGTGCTCAACAGCCAAACAAAACTTTTATCCAATAAGAGAAATTGTTAATTGCTTATTGTCTTAAATGGTTGTAGATATGTCCTGATTTTTTCATACAACTCACATCTCCCAAAATTCATAAAACATCAAACCATTTTGTCCACATTTTTCATTTTTAATAATAGATAACTCATTCCATTTCTTTGTTTTTAAGGTAAAACACAAAATCCTTTTATTACCATGGAAGAAAAAAGTGGAAACAATATCATTTGTTTGTCCAAACAACAAACATATTACAAAGACACTTCTAGAATATTATTAGGTATCATAAAATAAATTATAATTTCTTGTGAAGAGCCCCTTTGACTTTAATTATATTTACCTTCTCGCTTTTAAAAATAAAAAATAAAAAAACTAACCAAAATTCAAAAAACAAATCATGCATAATCATAAAAATTTATCATAACAAGAATGTCTATTTAGTGCTCAACAATCAAACAAAAACAACTATTTTTAATGGCCTTATTCAAATTAATGACTCTAATTATGAACGATTTATAGTATTATAGCTCTTGGACAATATAAAGAATTGACTGTATAAGCATTGTGGTAGTATTCAATCATATTGTATCATTGCATGCTCTTAGATGATTTTGGTAAACCAAAGATCTCATCAATGAGGAAACTAATATTATTTTGAACTCTCATGGATAAATATTTACACAAGTAACATAAGAATTTTCTATAATGAAACCATCTATGAGGGGTGAATATAATAATTTATTGCTAAAAAAAAGGAAAATAGCATATACCGTTGAAAACAAAAGGATGTGTTACATGAGAGAGTAGCTATATCTAGTGTCTTATTTGGAAGTGATTTGTAAATAATTAAAGAGTGGAAGAGAAAGATAGAAAGAGAATAAAGAAGTAAGTTCTAATTAAGGGAATGAGTTGTAGAAAGTTAATTTAAGAGGTAAAATTCATGTAATTGTTAAAGACTATAGATTTTACATTCTTATTAACAAAAGAAAAAAGTTCTACATCATTAAATTCTTATGAGACTCCATTATATTCTAGTTTATTATGGATACTATTCAACATACTCATTTCTTATCCCTCAAAATTTCAACCAAATAATTGATAGTTACATGATATTGTTTATTTTTGGGTCTTGACTTGGGTTTCAAAACAAATTTTAAAAGGATCAAAGCATTAGGGCATTAGGTAATAGTGTCCCCACATAATGGATGCTACCATAAGAAGTTGATCCCTTGTGTAGGCTCAGTACCAAGAGCTAATGTAGGCATAATTTAGCATCATCATTTTATAAAGTATAGATTAGGGTTAACATCCATCTACCCAAAACCACTTTCTCTAGAAGATCTTGTTACCATCTATAGATAAATTTTGAACCAACAATAAATAAATCTCAACAAATAAAGAATATAATGTAGCCTACATAAATATCATGCCAAATAGTACTCATAATCTAGGTTCCAAGCGACTAGGCTAATCTTAATTTATTTCCTTTCTATATCAACCTTTTATATGCATAGTGTTGCAACCAAGCACTAACTTGAATGTTTCATAGAAGTCGCCAACTTTGTAGCACATTTTACAAACTCCATGCCACGAATAACAATATTCTTTACTTTTTTTCACTTTGATTTTAAATATAAGCATCCATTAAATCATATCCCTAAGACAATCGTGAAATCCTTGTAATCATTATTGACTGATCACCTACCCTAACTCTCAGATCTTCTAAATGTGTAGAGGTATCCTTCAATTTATAATCTAAAGGTTGTGAGTGAACTTTATGCATTGTCACTAACTTTGGCTTAGGACTCTTATCTACAATAAATGGCATCCATAATTATTGTAATGTCTATTATTTATGTATTTTCAATTTAGGTTCACTCTTCCCCTCCAACACAAGCCTCTCCAATTCGTCATTCTTCTTTGTTACCTCCTACTTTTTTTTTCTTGCTTCTCTATTGGCTCTTACCTCTCTAATTTATCTTATAAATTCTTTGTTTTGATGCACTTATTGTGGCCTATATTTGAGGACCATCAACCCATGAGCTCTGTTGTAAGATTCTATGTAAACCATCAATTCAATGCTTAAAAATACTATACAAAATTATTTGGGTGCTCATAATTAGTTAAAAATAATAATTGGGTGCTCAAAATTATTGTAGAAACCTATTTGGGTGTTGAATCTTACAACAAAAATTTATTTGGTTGTTGAAAAATATTGTAAGTATAATAGAATAGAATATTATTTTCTTTTATTTTAATGTTCAAACTAAGTAGAGTGAAATATATTGTCAAAATAGTGTATTTGAAAGATGGCCTAATCAAAATATGTATAATTAATTCGGTTTAAGGAGTGATACAATGATTAGGGTGAGAGGATCAAAAATAAATATTTGCATGTTACCCTACCTCTGTGACATGTGCCTACCTAGATACATTGAGAAACAACCATTCCCTCAAACTTGTGCCCTTTTTCTTCACCCCTACTCTATTTCAAATACTTTTGTTACATGGGTTGTTCTCTACCTCTTTATCACTACCCCTAATGACTATCTTAGTTATAGTAACCACAAACCTCATTGTCTTTTTTTCTCTAGAATACTTGCTAGAAATTGATCATATTAATTGTAATGGTCATTTTTCTTAGTTGAAAGATCTCAACATGCCAATACCCAAAAAAAAATCATGCATCAAATGTTGGATGCATCCTCTACTCAATGAAAGGAAAAATTAGGGAAAATGGGGCAAAGACTAGGTTATTTTTTCTAACATTAGGTAAAACAATAGTTATGGTTAGAGCTTTAATTTAACAACAATACATTTTTAAAATAAATTGTTGAGGTAAAGAATGTTTAGTGTATGTAGTTAAATTAATTAACTTTTTAGTCAAGTATGTAACTTACATTGTTAGGTGTTAGAGATGTTGTAAAATAGGATTAAATAAATTACTTGAGTATTCAAATAGATAAGATCAGGGGGAAAATATTTAGTTGCTAGTACCAATAAGTTTGAAGACTATGTGTCATAATTTTCACCTATTTTTTAGAGGTCTAAAAATCCATTTTTATGACTCTTACATTTATATACATGTTTAATACATCATATTTGATTATGTGGGATTAAAACGTTAGGTAAGTAGAAGAGTTACCAAGTGATTTGCTTTAAAATTTTGGATCCAATTCAAAAAAAGTGATGTATGATTTTGATAGGTGTGAAGCTAAGGTGCTCAAATACTAGGTCTACTCCCCTACAAATGCTTAAATCCTTTTTTAATAAATTTTTTTTAAGAATAAGAAAAGGCATAAAATATACACAAGAATATATTATTAAGTTGTAATGAAGTAGTGACCACCCAAGTGAATAAATATTTTCAATATGGTTATAATTAATTATAATATTTTATATTAAATAACTATATACTAGACCCAAGATTTATATTAAGTATTTTTTTTGGAGTTTTCGAGTGTTCCGTGGCATCAGGTCTACTGTTGCATCATTATGATTCCGATATGGTTTCGTGTAGACAGAAGTATCTTTCCTTGCTTGCCAGATTGCGGTTCCAGTGTTACTCTACAGTGTTCTTCCAGTGCTTCTTTGCAGCATGTCATATCATTGTAGGGGGGTTTTGTCCCACTGGGTTTTCCTCCTCTACCTCTTTCTTGCATTTGTAAATGGGTACTTGATCAGGCCTAGTTGCCGGGACCCATCTTTTCTTGCATGCATCTTATTCTAGTGTTTTAGCTTCTTCCTAAGTTCATCTTAAGGGGGGGTGTTAGAGTAATAATTTATTACTAATTAATTACATCATCTGTTAATTAATTAAGTCACTTATTCCTCTAGTTGCTTAAGCTAAACTTAGGCACATTAATAATTGATTAATTATTAAGTGTGCACACTAGGGTTTCATTTAGGGTTTCCCTTTTAGGGTTTCTTGATCTCCTTCATAAGGATTGATCTCTTTGTAATAACTGAGATTCTGATAATGAATTTTACACTTTGAGGTTTACAGATCTTGTTTTGTTCTGAATGTCTTTTGCATGTAACAGGTTATTGCATGCAGGTGATCTTGGATTCTAACACTCCCTACCATTAGTCTTATGACAATTGTAAGAGGTTGATTTTAGGGGAGTGGATTTGGACTAGCATCTTGGTTGAGCTAATAATTGTGGTTTGTAAGAGTAATTAGTGCCTCATTGGGGAGTTCTTGGAAGTTTCTTATAACATATAATGTCATTATGGTTAAATAAAACTTATAAGAGGAGTTGCATTCTATTTTAACCATGAATAATTAGGTGTGTTTTGGGTAAGGGTTTTGGTACATGTTTTGAGGAAAACATTAGTGGTTTTTAAGGCTCTATTAGGTCTCAAAATAGTAGGTTGTAAACTTTAAGAGGATGCCAAGCTCTTTGGTTTAAAAATTTTTTGCTAATGAACAAGGTCAATTGGTATGGTTGAGAACCCCCTGCACTTTAGGCTCTGCTATAACCAGGCGGGCGTACCTAAATGATGGAGCAAATTTAAAATTTATATGTAAAATATCTAACTTGGGAAATCTATTCACAATGGCATGTAGAAGTGAAATATATGCAAGGCTAACAACTAATTTCCTACTATAAATGTTTTGAGAGTTGAATGTAAGAACAAGGTTTATATAATGTATTGCTTGAAATGAGACTAACTTGCCTAATCCTATTGGGTGAATGGAGTTGAGATGTGTAAGATATGTGGATCCTCTTTCTTAGCTTAAATCTAACTGTTTGACACTTTCGGGTGTTTATACCTTGTATAAACATGTAAGTTTGTCAGTTATTTGGGCTCTTCTTAAAAATACTAGTGATATATCCCTAAGTTATTGTGAAGTTTGAAAGGATTTTAATTTTGATGTGAAGGAAACTGGTTAAGGCAATCAGTTTAGAAGGACTTTAAACCTGGGAAGGAACCTATTAAAGATGATCTCTCAAAAGGAATTTAATTCTCTTCTCATAGAAACCAATCAAGGAAATCACACAAGTGCAACAAATGTGTCTTGATAAGTTAAATATATTTTGATATACTTAATTTGAATAATAGAGAAATACCACTTCGGAGATAGCCAAATAACATGTATGAATTAAAATTGACACAACAATTGAACGCTAGAAATTGGACCACCAATTTAAATTTTCTCCTCTATTATATTACTTCAAAAGATTATTCGATACATATCAGAAGTATTGTATATGTTTATAGAGAATGATATTACTATCGATAATATATCCTACTTCTATAATGATGATCCTCCTCTTATCTTTTCAAAATCTAGCATTGGTTTCCCTTATATACGGGAAGCTACGAGCTATAGACCATTACATCAAAAGTGGCATTGTTTCTTATGCTTTACTAAAATCTTAACAACCATATTTTATTTAATAAACAAGAAATTGTCAATGAAATCTGCAACAATTTGTGATGCACCATAGTCTGTTAGTCTTCATCAGGTACCTATGATCACCAAATATTTTCTCAAGGTTCGTACTCTATAATAATGCACTAGATGTTTCAAGACTTTGATGGCTTTTGCTTCTCACGTTGTTTGAGCAATAAATATGTTGACTTTGGACAAGTACTCAATATATTCTATTTTAGCATGGGTATCAGCATTGCAGATGATGTCTTTCATAGAAAATTCTAGAGAAGATTTGTTCCAACTGTATATGTGTCTTTTCTACCACCTTCACTTCATCGTTCACTTCATCAAGGACCACTGGTAAATACTAGGTGAGTTCATCCTTCCATACACTTTGTTCTTTTAACTCCCCTTCATCATCGAAGAAGTTAGGTAGATGCATTTTCAAATATTGGTTGAAATCACTAATTTCTTGTGTCAGCACGGTGTAATATTTATCATGCATATCTATTAATTCTTTATATTCTTTAAACACCCATTGGCCAACATTTTTGTTGGCTTTTACTTCTTCTTTTGTCTCCTTCATTCTAAGGTGTAATCTATTGTGTTCCTGATAAGATGCAAATGTTCTATTTTGGATCGACCAGACCTTATCAACCTTCTTGAGCACCTTTTCAAATATCTTATTTATTAACTCTAAAGTCATTTCAAACTTAGTGATTTTCAGCTTCTTTCCTAATTCATCATGTTTTTGTTGAGTTATTTTATTCTTTCACTTCGAGTATATGGTTTCAGACATGGCTTCTAGCACCTTACTTTCACAATCCACCAATGGAGAATAAAGGCCTGAGGAAGAAGGTAGTTTATCTTTGTAGTTAGCCACCTCTTGTTTTAATCTTTCATTCTAAAAAATAAGCCTCTTATTATCTCTTATCAGTTTTTCAACTTGTGCTTTGTTGAATTTAGCAACATTGATATTTAATTCATCTGTTTTGATAGGCTTTGTATCTCCGACTCTTTGTACTAAAATATGGTTAAAGACTTGATTAGGATCATTAATAAGTGTGGGCCTCTTCCTTGGTGGATATCGAGCCCAAATTTGTAAGGTAGCATTGTCTGGATTGTATCTTGAATCAGTATAAATCTTATCACTTACCTCATCGGTTAATTACAAAGTCTTATTATCCCTTCTCCTGAAACTATCAAAAACTATAGATGAACTGATATCCGACCCTAGGAGAAGCATAACCCTAGCCTCCTACAAAAGTTCTCACCCTCTTTCAAGAGTGATAGTCTCCATTTCTTTGTCAAATTCATTTTGTAATTCTCTCAGGGCATCAGCCTCTTGTTCTAGAGTATTTTCTTTCACTTTCTCTCTTATCATTTTTCCCTTACACTCATAAATGAATGATTTGAATTCTAGGGTTTGAACACAATCATTATCTAAAGTAAATTATTGACTGGCATGATGTCTCAAATCATCAAAAATTTTGTCTGAAGCTTCAAACAAGACAACACTCCTCTTTGGCAGTAATTCATAGTGTGGGATGATAGGTGAATTTACTTGTGCAAATTCAACCTTGTCCATAGTACGATATTTTTCCAAAAGATCTCTAATTCTAAGTGGCATATTCATATATAAATCCAATTGGAAAACCATAGAAATATAATCCCTGGTAATGGGGAGAAAATGTGACCCATCCTGTAAATGAATTAGCCAATACCTTGATTAGTTTTGTATTGACAAACACATTTGGCATCACAAGTTTTCCTAGATTCATCTTCCATGGATTGGACACGGGCTTATGCCTATATTTATTCCTATAGTGGTATATGAACAAATCATATTCTCGTTGTGGAGTCCATACATCACCTAGGTTTCTTTGTTTATCTTCTATTTTCTCGGCTGAAGGATTTAGTTGTGTTTTTTGTCTGGACCTTGATCCAGAGTCGGGACATTGTTCAATTAAGTCTTGATTCAATGGCCTCATTTCTATTTTCTACCTTTTTACTTTAGGTTTTTTTGATGTTCCTTCCATGCTTTTAAAACCCTAGCTCTTTTGTAATTCAAGTAATTTCGATAAAATCTTCAGTTTTGAGTCTTGGATACTTACTTGAACCAAAGTCACCTTCTCTAAGCTTCCCCACTATCGAGCAATCCTACATTCTCCAATTTTAGCTCCAACTCGTGTATGCTTTGAGATCTTACAAGAAAAATATGATCGAGACTTCGCACATATCATTCGACTTTGGTTCATAAATGGCATTCCAGCCAACTTGATAATCAATGGTGGCATTAATGTTAGTTGTCTCTTCAAAACCTTCATTGTCCATGTCATCTAGGTGAGGAGTACTTTTTCGTTGTATTGAAGGGATTATGATTCCATTTTCACTCGATATCTCATTTTTCCCTTCGATATCTTCATGCCTTTTCTCCTCTTTTTAGAGTTTCTAAGGGACGTGCAATTACTTCCCTTCAATATCTTAAGGTCCCTTCAAAAACCATTCCCTCAGTGTTTATTCATCGCTTTCTTTATATTATGAGATCTTCCCATTTTTGTTATCGGAGTGATCGAAGGGACTCTTATTTTTGTCCCCCTGATATAAGCTTTTCTCTTTGATATCTCTTCTCTAGTTGTTTTCGTAGTGTCAAAGGGACTTATACACCACTCATCCCGATAATCCAATGTCTCTTTGAAATTGTCATTTTGCCAACCATGTTTTGGATTTGATTGTTATTCATTAATTATTGTAGCATAATAATCGGTTATGTCTAAGAGATGTTTTCTGTTTCCTGAATGCCAAAATATTTTGACACAATTGAAATATTATGTTCTTTTGATGTCTTGCATTTCGGTCTATCGGAGAGACATGATAACATCTCCCTTTGAAAATTTCAAGTTCTTTGATATATCTTTTTGGGTTGTCGAGGGGACACTAGAATATGTCTCCTCAATATACGGTTCTCTCTTTGATATTTTATGTTAACCTACTATGTCGTCCCATCGAAGGGAGTAAGATACAACTTTCTTCGAAATGATATTGTCTCGTTGATATGTGTTTGTTCTCTATGCGAGCCTAAAGGTAAAGGTGTATTGCGGTGGAAATTATGGGGAGATAGAGAGAGCGATTGTTTGGATAGTATTTTTGATAAAAATGGGTTTGAAAGAGATTATTATTATGACAAATGGAAGTTTATTATACAAATGTGATGGTTTGAGGGAAAATGTCCATGGTGAGAATTTAAATGGTTATGCTAAGGTGATGAGGACTAATGGAAAATTGAGGTTGATTTTCAGTCCTAAGAGGCTCTTTGGTCTATATATTGATGAATTAGAATGGAGATCACATGACATATTTTTCTACATTGTTATGTTGCTAAAATTTATCCATGTTTGAGAGTGTTTTTCTCCTATAAAGCTCTAAGCTTTAGAGTGTATTGTAAATATTATTTTGCTAAAATTTAAAGGCTATATTTTTTCTAGAAAGGGTTCTCCCATGTTATATCTATGTATATCTCTTTTTTAGTTGTCTTATTCTCTCTTTTATTCTCATTCATTTCTAAGTGTTATTTTATATGCTAAAACTTAGCTAAAATGTGTATAGATCATATAAACTTTCTCCTCATAGGAAATTAAATATGAAGTTTTTTTATATTTCCTTTATGTGCATATATTGCATGGTTTCTTATTTTGTCTTCAATTTTATAAAAATTGTTGAACTAGAACTATAGGCTTGACCAAGGAGAAGATTCTCACTTAGCAGGGTTCAATTTTTTTTGTGAATATTCCTAGTCATTTATTGTAGGTATAGATATCAAGGAAAATAAAAACCAAAGGTTTAGAAATAGTAAAATTGAATCCACTCACAAAGATAAAATGTGTGGGTGCAAAGATCATTTATACATGTACAAATATGACCAAACACGCCATATAATAGGTGTCCTAGTTCATTAGTGACCATAGGTTGTAGAGTAATGACATGATGATAAATCATCTCATACCATCGATTACAATTAAAATAGAACCTGATCTAAAACTAAGTACCTTGTTTTGTTTATTTAAATTATATGCACATTAATTATCACATTTATTTATTATCACAATCCCAACTCTATTATTTCTATGGTGGTTGTTATTCATTGTGGATTAATTAATTTACCCTAGGAATAATGTAGGTGTGATGTATTCCCTTACAAGAGTCTACTAGTAGGTGGCTTTCTTGTAAATTTAATTGACATGCAAATAATTTACTAGCTCCTAGATCAAATAATGTTAAATGTATCAACCCCAAAAAATTGTGCTCTTCTCAAACCAAGATTTACTCATACACTTGAATATAATTGAAGAGGAATATAAGGTAACCCTAGAGTTAAACATGACTCCTATTTTTATGCTAAACAAAGATAAATAAATAGTTATAAAATAAATAATATGTTAAATTAATAAAAATAGTTGATCCAAGTATAAGGAAAGTAATTGCATATTTAAAAATAACAAGGATAGGGATAGCTTAGCTCCTTCGTTGGGATTGTTACATTGTGTTGTTAATTTATCTATTTTCATGCTCATGTTATTGGATTATTTGTATGAACTTCATATATATATATGAACAAATGTGACTTTGAGCTCTAAAAATTAGCTATATAGAATTATTATCATGATTCTCTCTTTCAAAAAGTGTAATCATATCTAGAATCTATCTTTATATCTCCACCTTTCACCTACTTTGAATTTTACTCCTCTACTTTAGTACCTATGTTAGGTGAAGGTAATGTTTAGGAACATCTTTGGGAGGTTTTTTTGCTAAGATTAAAGTATTTCACTTTATTCATAGTCAAGGCCCTTTGTAATTATTATTCATGATGACCAATGACAAGAAAAGTGGATGCTAAATGAATGAAACTAAATGTGATAGTGTTCCTAGTATGAAAATGCTAGATTTAATTACTCTTGGAGTATTGTTGGAAGATAATATGCCCTTAGATTCAATGGTATTTTATGATCCTTGTTAAAATTCCTTAGGATCCTATCTTTAAACAGGTAATCCTAAGTAGTCAATTTGAAATTTTTTACACTCAATCTAACTAGTAATAGTCACTTTTTGAAATGGGTTGACTTAAGGAATGTGAAATTAAGAATTGATTAATTTGGACATAATCACACGAGTGATCATGTCAAAGGTACAAAAGGGGTATTAATAAAAATTAGATCTTTATAATTAGGGACAAATTAGCTAAAGGATAGGGTTACATCTAGGTTTTATTAACTTGCAAAATAAAACTCTCAAATTAGGCACTAGGGCAACATACTTATCAACAAGACTATAGTGAGTACAAGAAAAAATAAAGAAGTGTTTTGATTAAGGGTAAAAAATGGGTTTTGATGGGGCCCGAAACCCAGTACAAAGGAAAGCAAGTTGCACTTATGATATACCATAAACCATCAATAGCACAACAACAACCTCTTACAAGATAAACGTGACTACATGAAACAAATAACGAACAAGAAAGGGCCAGAAACCCTTACACAACCTGATTTTAACTGGGACCAGAAACCCTTTTATCCAGACCTAGAAGCCCATGAAAGTACAAATAACCCGCCTGCATGTGCCAAACATCAAAACACCAGCCGCTCATGGAATTGACTCTAGAGCCGAAGGAAATATCCACCTTAATGGTATCAAACACCATCAAACCCATAATCAAAAACACCAACTCCTCCAAAAAACTCACCACAAGGGTGAAGTAAGAGAGCACCACGATCCACAAGAACCCAAAACAAAAATCAACAACCCTACAACATAAAAACATCTGGTATTACGAAACTAAACCATCCTCCACCTCTAAAGGAGGGAGCTCCCCTCTATTGGAAAGGAAAACTCACTGAGCTAATCCACCATAGCCTATAAAATCAAACCCCCTCACCCTCCACCTCCATAGGAACCGCAACTAAGGGATCCATAGACCATCTCCTTTCAAATCCACCTCAAGAGGAAAATAACCCACCTCCATAGGGTCCAAGGAGATAGCCAGCACAACAACTAAACAAGTGAGTGAGGGATCCTTTAGTAACCTCAGTACCAAGACCAACACCAAGAACACAACCCTCAACAGGGCCACCAAAAAAGAAGAGTAGAGCCGAGCTTGTAGCACCACCAAACATGAGAAGCCAAATCATACTCCACCTCAAAAGGAATATGCTCCCCTCTATAGGAGTTGAAGCCATGAAAAACCTTACCACCACTGCAGCCCCATTGTGACCTCCACCTCCATATGAAGTACTAAAACAACAAAAGCCAACAGCCTAATAAATGCCTCCACAAAACCACAAACCCCCTCTCAACATCTAAAAGAGAGGACTCCACCAGAGTAGAAGAGGTATTCACCTCAATAGGCCACCCACATAAGGGATACAAAAGAGAGCCCAAAAACAAAAGGCCCAAAAAGGAACCACAACAAAAAATAGACAGAGAATCCCCCACAAAACAATCCACAACCAAAAGCTTGGGGAGAGCAAAGCACTAAGCCAAAAACATAAGAGAAACACAACTCATCCAAAAGCGCCACAAAATAAGAGGTTGCAAAGCCTCTCAACAAGCTAGAGAGAAAAAGGAGGAATCCCCCTCCCACAGGAAGAAACCCAACAGGGACCACACCAAGATAGGGGAACCCCCAACACAAAACCAAAGAACAACCAAAGCAACATCAAAGAGGACCACATCCCCAACAACCTCCCAAGTAGATAAACCATGAAGCACACCCTTCTCAAAGCACACCAAGCTCAAGGAAGAAGGAAAAGAGCGTTGCAAAGGAAGACCATCATAAAGAGAAGGAGAAACCCCACCACTGTCCCAAGTCAAAACCAACCAAAACAAAAACATACGACACAGGAGCCGACTCACATAAACAACAAGGGCTCCAAAACAGAAGCAAGGATTTGACCTCAGCATGCCAAGACCCAAGGATTAGGAGCCAAGCAAAACAAGACCCCAAGAGAGGAGTTATAGAAGCCCCAACATCATAGCCAAAAAGGGAAACACCGGTTTTAAACCTACCCCAAGCACACCAAGGGCAAGAGCCACCAACAACTACCAACACCCAAGCATCACAAGATAAGACAAGAAAAGCCCCGGGTAAAGCCACACCAACTAGAAAAATGTGATCACTCAAACCCGTGTAGGAAAGAAACTGGGCCTGATCTGCAACAGGTGTGCCAACACTAAGCCCCACATCAACATCATCATCCTCGGATTTGTCTCTATCTCCCTCATGCGAATTCAAAATGCCATTGTCGCTCCTCTTCCCACCCACACAAAAAATAAAGAAGTGTTAAATATGCACCTCACCACAAAAAAATAATAAATTAAATAATTAAAGCATTTCACTAATTTCTTAATATTAATCAAATTTAACAGTTAGTACATAAAAGTATATTATGTTTCTAGATAAAATATAAGAATTTCATTTCTCTTAAGTGCTCAGTTCATAATCAATATCTTCAATGATAATATCCACCATGTTTTCATTAGGAGGTTAGCTTTTTAGTCCATGTGTATTAATAAAACGTATAACTGCTACAATTTGGAATGATGGAAAGTCTCTAGTCAATAAATTTGCTAATACAACTCACTCTATTTTATCTACATAAGCATGCTTATTGATACAACTCATTTCACTTGTATAATGTAATCTATGTCTTTATTAATTTTCTTTGCACTCTAATCAATGTCTTCAATAATTCAACTTCATTTTCTTTAACATATCTTTGACTTTACACATGTATCATGTATTGTGATAAACATATCTTCAAGTTTTATGTTATAATTTATTCCTAGCACACCTCTCTTTTTCTCTAATTAAATAGTTTATATATTATAACTCTTACTTAATGCATCATACTCCATCTTCTAAAAGGATTCAATGACTTATCCTATATTACATAAAAATTAATCTCTTCATAATATTTTACATCATAATCTTCTACCTCTATTTGCACTACATTTTAATTATAGACTTTATACTGTCACTTAAAGCTAGTAAGGTTATACTTGAGGGACCTCAAATTCGTTCCCCACTTGGATTGAATAAAATATATTAGGTTTCCAAACTTTACAACTTCAATTACATCATACACGCATTCACAGTAGTAAACTTGAATAGCTTTACAAATATATTACATTATATCATGGCTTTGCACAAAAATTTAGGTCTCCTTATCTAATTTTTGGGCTAGCATGGATCAACCAGCTTATTTATCTAGTTTTCTCAATATGGCCTAACATCTTGGCCTACTTGCATCTTCTAGTAGATTTGGTTGGAATAAAATTGTTAAAAAATTTAGGTCACTAGAGTCGCATCTCTCAAATCTCATAAAAGGTTGTAGATTCTATAAAAGACCATTATTTCCAAGTGTTGTATGGATAAGTGTTAGATTCACTCAAGGATTCAAGCTCCTAGGATCACCTACAAAATAAAAAATAACCTTCTACAAGAGATAAAATCAAGAGCATAAATTTACAATAATGGATGCAAAGTGAGACTAGATCAAATGTGATCAAATATATAATGCAATGGAATTATTTATAAATGAGATCCCCTTGGTTATATAGCCAAGTTGATACATAGGATTAGACAAGATCATGACAAGTGTCTTAATTCTAGGTCATGAAACAACTAATATTAAATGACCCAGGACACAATAATTAAATGACATAAGATAAGATAAGATTTGAATGACAACTAAGACTTCTAGAAAGATTCCTAGGACCTAAGTAAACTTAACATTTGAATAGGACCTAATAGTGGACTAGTTAGGTAAAACACCTTATTCACACCATCACCTCCCCTTAAGTGCAACTTAGGGAGGAATAACCAAGTGCAAATTATGCAAAGATGGGTCCCTGTTAGTAGGCTATATTAGGTACCCATATACAAATGCAATCTCTCACAAACAGGGAAAAGGAGAAAACCAAGTGGGAAAAAAATTCTCCCCAAAAGAGATGAAAACAAAATACTCTTAATGAAGAATGAGAAGGACAAAACCCAATACAAGGAAAAATACCCCCCCATAAGAGAGAATAAGAGAGACCATGCAACCTCCCCTCAATATATAGAGTCTCCTCCAATGATGGTAGATGCTCAACATTGAATTTTGAAGATGATCCAATCTCTTCGAACAAAATTCCTCCCCTTAGGAAGAAATAAAACCAAGATGGTATGCAATATGTCTTCCCATTCCTAAAAGGAAGATGCAGGAAGAAGGATGGTGTGTGATGTCCGTGAAGTATGCTCAAGTGTCTCCATATTAATGCCAAAATTTGGCACACTCTAAACAGGCATTCTAGGCCACATCAATGAATAAGAAAATCTGAAATCTAGTAGAGATGATTGTAGAACACAATCCAAAGATTGATATATCCTTTGAAGATAAATAATCCTCCTTCAAATGATGGTCAAAAGTATCCACACTCATGTCAAACTATAAAGAAAGATCATGTAGAGAATAAACGAGAGGGCCAAAGTGTTACCTCACAATAATTGAAGAAGTGTCATCTCCATCAAAGAGGAGATGTATGCAATCAATTGTGTCCCTCAAATTTGAAATGTGGGACTCAACACATAAACCTAAAATTCTATCAAGTACATATCCCATGTAGCCATATTTGGAAGATGTTGTATATCTTGTTACATTGAATCACAAGAGGCCAAAATTGTGACAACACAAGCATCATAAAATACAATATAAGATGGAAGAGATGAAATGCAAGGCTCAAGAATGAGATACAATGTGAGAAAACCCAAGTTCAAGTAGCCAAAATTCTCCTCAAAATTATGATCCACACTAAAAGTGTTATCAATAGTTGAAGGATCAAAACCATCATCAGAAGAAAAATCTAAAAAAGGTGTACAACCAAGATGCATGATCAACCATCCCAAAAGAAATAATCTCTCTAATCTCCAAGTCTCTAATGATAACTAAATCAAGAGTGAATTTCATAGTCTTCCCTGCTCCACCATGGGTAATTTGATAGATGGAAAGAATATTTTTTGATAAATGAGGTACACAAAAAATATCATTGAAAGTGCCCTCCCTAATATCAATAGAACCCTTCCCAGTTATATTCATGTATGAATTATTGCCCATCAAAATAGGTGACATAGTACAAGGCTCAAAAGAAGAGAAATTTGACAGTGAAGATGCCATATGGTGAGACACTCCTAAATCTAGAAGCCATCTCCTTGATCCAAGACTTGTAGAATCACAAAGAGCTTGTCCTTTATTTTTACATGATGTAGTAACAAAAACAACATGGCCTTTTTCCTTATAGATTGTTTTGAAGAAGTTGACTAAGACATTCTGAAAGGTAGATCAATGTGATTATTTTTAAGATGTTTCAATTCATCAATATCCTTCTTATAACAATAATTTTCATGTCCAATCTTCTTGCAATAGGAACAAGCAGGCTTATCCTTCTTAGATGATTTCTCTTTGGAAGAGGATTTTTTTGTGCTTGATTTGAATGTGGATTATTCTTTGATTTATTATGTTTCTTATCAGATTGTTCTAACTCTTTCAAATGACTAATCAACAATACTTGAGATTAGGGTGACTTTTTGAGACCCATAGAAAGAATATTTTGTTGCCCATCTATTAACATCTTTGAAAAAATTATAAATAAAGGTATAGTATATGTAGACCCCATAGTTAACCTATGAGTATGAAAACTAGAAATATAAGTTGCATAATCAAGACCAAGTTTGTTCAACGCATTATAGATCAATTGAATATCCTTTTTCTTAATTCCACATTCTTTACATTGCTATCTTAGATCATTAACCTTAGTGTTGTAATCTTGGATATTTTCAAAATTGTTAGGATCAATGATCATCAATTCATTATCAATTTGATAGCCTTTTACTTCATCTATAGTCCCATATAATATTCTCAATTTATTTTGAGATTCATGAATATTCTTGCATGATTCAATTTGAAACAATATATCTTGAGAAATTAGGCTACGGAGCCATCCAAGAGCTTTTGTATGTTCAATCATTCATTTTATCTTTTTTCATCTTTAGGTTCAAGTACCTTATTCTCAACGTATAGAGAGTGACCTTGATTCAATAGGGCACTCCATGCATGTTGATGCCTAGTTGGATAGTTGTATGATGTGAGAAAAGGAACCTTAGAATGATCCATGAAAAAGAAGAGCACTAGCAAAAAAATTAAAATAATGCACCAAGAGACCCCCCAAAATCACTCAATCAAGAATCCCCCCAAGATTATGATTTTTCACTTTATATATGGTGTGATTATAATGCTAGAATTTATTTACATATTTTACAATGCCAAGATGGATCAAACATGAAAAAATACAATGATATCTCTTAATGAGATTCTCAAACTTAAATTACACTTTCCCAATATGATCTAGACTAAAAATGAAGCCTTCCTAAAAGGGAAAATCTTCTCCAAGTGTTAGTATTTCCAAGTGATAAAGTAGAATGCAAATTATACATAAATATGAATAAAATATACCTACGATTGAGTCTAGAAAAATTGCATGGATAGAACTATAGAGCTCCTCAATACCTTTCCAACGCCATGAAAATCATGAAAATTGGATAAACTGACAAAAATTTATGAGCTTGGAGGTCGAAAAAGGAAAATCTAACTCCAATCAATAATAAAATTCACTTGCAGAAAAATCTAAAAATGGCTTGCACCATTGTGAACTTCTCAAAACTAGCTTTTTATCAGTATCATATTCGCAAAATTTTACACTTTGGCTAAAAGCTATGGTGTTTTTAAAAAAATTACCCTATTATGGCTTGAGGGAAAAAAATTAGGTCCTAGGCGATGAGCCCCTAGGTACTCATAAAATTGGTTACCAGGGAAAAATCCTTAAGTTTTAAAAAAATTACCATTATCGATGGTGATGGATGGGAAAATATTTTGTGGTGGAAGCTTTGTGCATCACTAAGGTGGTGATCAGGGGTTTAGCCTAGCCCCCGAGCTAGCCACACAATCGAGAGCCCTAAAAACTATTAAACTGGTGGAAGTTTTAAAAAATAATTAATAAATTTTGAAAATCATACTGACAGATGTGACCCAACTGACATAGCCAACAAAAAAGTATGTTGGTGTAAGGGTGATAGAGAGGAAGGTACAAAATATTCTATGAACATGCCTTTGTAGATTATGTCAACGTTGATTGTATAATCAATGATACCTACAAATGGTATGGCCACATACAAAATAATATGAATTTGTATGATGTATGGACTATATGGATGATTTTTTGCAAAATCTACCATACCCTCCAAAAATGGACCAAAAAAATAATCCAAATATCAAGTATTTTAAATAAAAATAAGGATTTTTGGGCCTTTTGGACTCAATGGTGAGGTATGTTTTGCCCCAAAGTGCACCCAACAAAACCTCAAGCCCAAATCACCCTTAGATCTGGGAAGGGGATTTGTAGATCTGAATCTTTGATACTATGTTAGAGTCACTCAAGGACTCAAACTCCCAGGATCACCTATAAAACAAAAAAAATAACCTTCTACAAGAGAGAAAAGAAAGAGCATATATTTATAATAATGGATGCAAAATAAGATTAGATCAAATATGATGAATATGCATCATAGTGCAATGTAATGGAACAATTTACAAATGAGAACCCCTTGGTTATATAGCCAAGGTGATACATAGGATTATAAAAGATCACGATAAGTGTCTTAATCATATTTCATGAGACAACAAATATTAAAAGACCTAGGACACAAGAATTAAATTCCATAAGATAAGATCTAAATGAAAACTAAGATTTCTCAAAAGGTTCCTAGAACCTAAGTAAAATTAACATGTGAATAGAACCTACTAGTGGACTAGTTAGGTAAAACACCTTATTAACACCAACAATAAGGACTTGTCTCCCTTTTATCTTTGGCTTGCAAAAATCTATTAAATGGTCTCCCCTTAAAAAAAAAATAAAAACAAATACTGATGGTTATTCTCATCACAATACAAGTGTTTTTAGGCTTGGAAGGGTCATCCATGCTAATGATGAGTATATTTTATTTTTCTTCTCTACTACTATGAGGATAAATACCAATCCTCGTTTTGGCACTTACCCCAATAATCCATTTTTTCTAAGTATGGTGCCCCATTTTATGTTTTGGTCTACCCATACCCATCACTAATAACTAATCAAATAATTATTTCAATGGGCTCCCTTGGTCAAATTTATTCCTTGTGTTATGTGTTGCCTCCCTTAAATCATTTCCATGTGCCTAAATATCTCAAAGTGTAACAAATTCTAAGAGTTATGGATATTTGTATCTATTTTTGGCCTTTTTTGAGTTTTTGATCTTTCCTCTATCAACATGCTTTCCCTTCATTCCTCAAAACTCAATCTCCCATTTTCCTCTAAGTTCTTTATCCAATTTAGGTTCTTAGACTTATTGTTGCCTAGTTACCTTATCATGAAGTTCCCTAAAAATGATGTTTCGCAGCAACTAAGTTATAATACCATTGCTCATACATATAACTTTAGAAACAATCCACAACCAAGTACACTCTTCCTCTTTTCTCCTTCACCTTTAGGCCCTAGTTTTTGAGTTTCCTCCTACCCTCATTCTTAAATATTATGCGACATCTTACATTCCCAAATATCAATACTTGATGGTTTTTCTATTAGTTTCCTCATTTCTTTACTTATGACATTGTATCTCTTTGAGCCCCAATTTCATTTTCTCCTCATTTGGTATTAGGATTTCCTTTTCCTCAAACCCTTGAAACCCCACTCTACCTTACTTATCAAATTTATAGATTTTCCCTCACTAGAATTCTTTTTATCATTTCATACTTCCCTAATTTTCCTTTAAGTATTATGTTCCTTTCAATTTTTTGAGCTTCATTCTAGTTGGTTCCCTATCATACAATCCCCCAAAAATGTTGCCACATAATCTAGGATTTCAGGCTTTGGTTTTCTCATTCAAAAGTATTAGAACCTTGATTCCTTTCACTTTCCTTCTGTTTTCCCCTTTTTCTTACCATTTTAAACTCAATCCTTTGTGAATACCTCTAAATTAGTACACCATAAGTGATATGCTCGAACTTTTAACCCTAATTTCCACATCTTCCCCCATTTCCTAGTTATAAATATATTGTGAGACCTTGGTGAATTCCTTATCACCTTACCTTGAAGAAATGAATTATGGTGCATCACCAATCCCCAATGGGTTTCCTTCTCCTCATTCTTATTTCCTCGCCTTTGGTATCGAGCATTCATTTTATTCAATCTTCAACTACTTGCACCCCATTTTTATTTTTGGGACTTCTCTCTCTCCATTTCCCCAAAATCCATGGAAAACATTACAAATCCAAAACTCAACCCTTGCTACCTTATTCATACATTCCTCTCAAACCTTCAATATCTACTTTCCATCCTTAATTTTCTTCCCTTTGTAGTGAGTATGTGATTTTAGGAATCCTCACACCTCTTTTCTCTTTCCCCTCATGGAACCCTATAACTTCTTCTACCACCTTCCCTCTTCCATAGTGGTACCAATTGTAATAATTTCTTGACTCCCACTCCTCATGTATCTTTGATAGGGTAGGGTTGGATGGAACAATCACTATTCCATGCTCTGGATCTTACTTGGAAGACCCTTGTGGTGTCACACTCCACCACCTTAACCTATAGGACCTATTGCTTGTATAGATTCCCCCGGTTCACCTTGCCAACCCAGCTATCATGAAAGATCCACCTACCAAGTCAACCTTGGCACGACGCTTCAACTCTTCCCTTAGCCCTTAATCCACCCTAAAGGCTAACCTATTCTCAACACTCAATTTGATCTTTGTAGGGGTGTGGAGATGCTTCCAACAGGTTCACACCTTCACAACATGGTTCTAGAGAATCCACCTTACTTCCTTTGGCCATCGCTTTCACCAAACCCTCATTTAGGGTTAAAAAGGCTACTAGCCCAAGGGCCCCAATTAGGTCTCCAACTCCGAGAAAATAGGCTTGTTATTCTAAGTTCTCCAAAGAACACCCAATCTTTCCTTGAGGTTCTTGGTGTCTATGCCCACCTCTCAATGATTTTTGGGATCTTAAGCTTCCACTATCCGTACAGTATCCCAAACTGGAAATGAGCAAAGACTTAGGTTATTGTAGGTCTTTTTTGGCTTCCTTGCAGATTGTTTAAGAATTCCTCTCACCAAACGAGTTGATGGAGCTTCTTCCTTCTTGCTATGCCTTGGCAAGGCATACACCTGCCCTCTCCACACAGTGATTTTCCAGGAGATGGACACCCCTGCAAGTCAAGTGCTTTGCACTTCTTGTCTTTCCTAGCCGGGCACTGTCAGGCTTGCCTAGGAGAAGACTTCCACAGTGATTTCCTGACTCCTAACCACTCCTAACCCTATCCTATTTACAGACATGGAACCTAGTCACAATTCCCAAAGGCCCATACACTATGTATAGTGGGAATGTGAACTAAACCTCCATTCTTCACAGACTGTCTGTCAAAACAACAACTAAAAGTAACAAACTAACTACAAAGCAACGCTTGGAAATTGAACACACTAACTAAATACTGCCACACAAAGCTTCAAACACAGCTACACTACATTCTACATCAACTCACAGTGCCATGATCACTCCTTCAACACACAAATTCACAACAAAACTCATAAAATTACCCAATCTATTCCCTGTCTTCACTTGTATTCATCATTTTTTAATAATGCAAAAGCTTCCAACCTTACTTTCAGGTCGAGGCACACCATATATAGGTTTTATAATTCAATTAAGCTCGATCCTAACCACTCCATGGCCGCTTGTGGCTTCAAATAGGCCTTATTTACAAAATTTCAGAGAAACTAACACCTAGAAAGGTCTACAAAGGTCTTAAACCATCCTTGTAACCAAACCTCAATCTATCAAATGGTCAACATGACCTTTACTAACACAATACATGTTGACAAATGCCTCTAAGGCACAAACTCAAAGAAATAGAAAGAGATTGCTACATTTGGCCTAAATAAATTGCCAATTCATAACCTTCTAGTCAACTTTCCTAGATGAATTTTGGGGTGCTCCTGCACGATTCTCCCCCTCTGCATAGACATTAAGGAATGTGGGGAGAGATCAGAGATGGGTCAATACCTTGCTTCTTGAACTGAGCTTCATCTACCCATCATGTTTTTTCTTCCATTTGATAAGATGCTCCATGTACACCCTATGCCTTGTAGACTTCTTTACTCTTGACTCCAAGATCCTCTCTGCTTGTAGCTTGTGTTGAGTAGGTAAGGCTATGTTTCTTACATCCTTGAAGATCTCCCTATTGTTTTGATCTATGTTATTGACTATTCCCTTATATCTGATCGGATCAGCTACATTGAACACTGGTGAAATCCCTAAATTTGCAGGTAACTCCACCTTGTATGCATTCTTCCCATATTTGGCTAACACCTTGTATGGTCCCACTCTTTTCATCTACAATTTGGTTGATGTACCCTTCTGAAATCTTGATTTTTTGAGGTGGACCATGACATAGTCTCCTACTGCAAATTGCAACACTTTTCTAGACATATCTACCTTATCTTTCAACTTTTGAGTGACCTTGGTGACTGTCTTTTTCACCTGCTCCTGAATCTCCTTCATAGTCTCAGTGAAATCCTCTACATGTCCACTCCTATGTTCCATAGCTCCTAGATCCCTGAGCTCACATACATCTCTTAGGTGCATTCCATACACTATTTCAAAAGGACTCTTCCCTGTGGTCTGGTTCACACTTTCATTATATGCATACTCAGCCTGTGATATAACCATGTCCCATGTCTGTCCATAATATTTGGTTAGGCATCTTAGAAGGTTACCTAACACCCTATTAACCACCTCTATTTGTCCATCAGTCTGAGGATGGTAAGCTGATCCAAAAGACAGGTTGGTACCTAATCTGCTCCATAGAGTCTTCCAAAAGTGACTCATGAACTTCACATCCCTATCTAAAACAATGCTCAAAGGCAATCCATGGATCCTTACAATTTCTTTGAAGAAAAGGTGAGCAATATAGCTAGCATCATGAGTGGTTTTGCAAGGGATAAAGTGACTCATCTTATTGAATCTATCTACCACCACATAGACACTATCAAACCCTGTCTTAGTCTTAGGGATTCCTACCACAAAGTCCATGCTAACACACTCCCATGATCTGTTAGGAATGGGTGGGGTTGATATAAACCTGCATTACTAGCTCCTCCCTTGGCTTTCATACACACTACACACTGCTCTGCATACCTCCTGACATCCCTTGATAACTTAGGCCAATAGTAGAACCTTTGCACTAGTTCCATTGTTTTGTTGATGCCAAAATGTCCACTAAGACTACCATTGTGCTTCTCTTGGATGAGGTTCTCTCTCATTGATCCTTTTGGAACACACATCTGATTCCCCTTGAATAACAATCCACTTTGCAAAGTATACTCTGAGTATTGACTATGAAAATGATTCTCAAAGTCAAAACATACCTTGATGCCTCTGAAAAGTCTTCATCTTCCTCATAGAGATCCTTGAAACTCTCTATTCCAATGCTCTTGATCTGTATCTCTTGTACTCTCAACAATCTCGTACTTAGTGCATCTGCTACCTTTCTTATCTGTCCCTTCTTGTGCTTGATGGTGAAAGTAAAATCTTGGATGTGCTCCATCCATTTCAAATGTCTATTGCTCAACTTCTCTTGAGTGTTGATATAACTAAGTGCTTGATTGTCAGTAAAGACCAAAAACTCTTTGGGTAGAAGGTAATGCCTCCACTTCCTAAGTGACTGAACTAAAGCATAATGTTCTAGGTCATAGGTAGAATACTTCTTCTTAGCTTCATTAAACTTTTCACTGAAGAAAGCTATAGGCCTGCCTTCTTGACTTAGCACTCCTCCTACTGCAACTCCACTAGCATCACATTCCACTGTAAACAACTTGTCAAAGCTAGGTAATAAAAGTATAGGTTGAGTTTTCGCTTCTTCTATCAGTTTCTCAAAACCTTTCTCAGCTTCTTGAGTCCACTTAATTTTAGTATTTAAACCACCTTTGATTGTATCTAGGATTGGTGCACATATGCCACTAAAGTTCCTTATGAATTTTCTATAAAATTGAGCCAATCCATGGAAACTTATTACCTTTGTCCCTGTGGTTGGTGTAGGCCAATTTAGGATAGCTTCCACCTTCCTTGGATCCATCTTCAAAGATCCTTGGGATACTACAAACCCCAAATACACAAGCTCTTGTTTAAAGAACTCACACTTCTCTAGGTTGATGGCCAACTTCTATTCTTGCAATCTTCTAAGAACCAACTCCACAAGCTTTAGGTGTTCTTCTGCTGTCTTGCTAAAGATGAGTATATCATCAAGATATACCACCACAAATATCCCTATAAAGTCTTTGAGCACTTCATTCATGAGCCTCATGAATGTGCTAGGGGCATTAGAGAGGACAAATGGCATAACTCTCCACTCATACAACCCATTAGTTGTCTTAAATGTTGTCTTCCACTCATCTCCATCCTTGATTCTGATATGATGGGATCCAATTTTGAGATCCAACTTGGTAAAGTACTAAGATCCTCCAAGACAATCCATCAAGTCCTCAATCCTAGGAATAGGGAACCTATACCTAATTGTGATCCTATTTATAGCTCTAGAATTAGTGCATAATCTCCACTTGCCTCCTTTTTTTGTTGCTAAGACCACTGGTACTGCACATGGGTTGATGCTCTTCCTAATTAACCCTTGATCCAATAACTCTTGCACTTGTCTAGCTACCTCTAGATTCCGATTTGGTGTAAGCTTATAAGATGCTTTATTTGGAAATGAAGCTCCTGGTATGAAGTCAATTTGATGACTAATGGCTCTCTTTGGAGGTAAAGTTGCAGGTGTTCCATCACTCACAATGTCCTTGAATTGTTCTAACAATTTTTGAATTGCTTCCGGTATGAATGTTTTCTTAGCCTTGTCTTCTTCTTTAGGTTGCAACATGACCACATATCCTTCACCCCCTTGATGTAGGTTGTTAAGGAACTCTTTACCACTGCTTAACAGGACACTAGGTGCCTTTGATTGTCCTTCCTCCTCATCTGACAGTGACTGTAACTTAAATGTCTTCCCATCCTTTTTGAAAGAAATGGTGTTCTCTTTCCCATCATACATGGCACTTATGTCATACTGCCATGGTCTGACCAATAGAAGATAACATGCATCCATGGGTAACACATCACATAACAACTTATCCTTGTACCCTCCAATGGAGAACTCCACCGTTGTTTGCTCATTGACAAGAACACTCTGCCCTTTGTTCAACCATGTTACTTTGTAGGGGTTAGTGTGGGGTACCTTCTCCAATTTCAACTTCCTTACTGCCTCTTCTGAGATTATGTTATCAGTAGATCTTGAGTCCACTATAACCTTACACACCTTTCCAAGGATTTTGCACCTTACCCTGAATAAGGCTCTTCTTTGCTTTGGCCCTTGCTTGACCGGTTGTCTGATCAAAACTCTCCTAAACATTAGATTCTCCCACATTTTTGATTCAATGTGACTGACCTCTAGTGATTTGGTACTCATGGTGGCCTCTTGAGCATATGCCACTCTCTTCTCAATATTTGATGAAGATGCTTTCTCTGGGCACCTATAAGTTGGATGTCCTACTTGACCACAATGATAACACTTCATATTAGCAAAGTATGAATTGCTCCTGCCTGCTCCTCTTCCTCTATTTGATCCCCCTTGAGATCCTCTACCTCTTCCATAACCTCCTCTAGAAGGTGTTTCACTTCCATGCTCTGTGAGTTTAGACTCTCCTTGGTTTCTTTGCTCAGTTCCTCTACCTTGGTAGCCACCTCTATGTCCTCTTGGATCTCTTTGATCTCTACCTTTGCCTCTACTCTTAGAAGCCTGGTCTTGTTTCCTCTTGCTTCTTTCCTCAATCTTCATAGCTAATTGGTAACATTGGTGTACTATCTTAGGACTTAGAAGAGTCATCTTCTCTTGAATGTTCCACTTCAAGCCGTTAAGATACCTAGCCACCTTGAGACTTTCATCTTCTGAAACATTAGACCTCATACAAAGTTTTTGAAACTCCTCAGTGTAAGTGTTCACGTCTTGGTCTCTTTGCCTCAAGCTTTGTCTCTTCTTATGTAGCTGAATCTCATAATCATCTGGTATGTATGCTTCTCTCACTTTTGCAACCATACCCTTCCAAGTTGAAATAGGCTTCTTGCCTTCCTTTTCCCTCTCTGTCTGAATGAATTTCCACCATGTCAAGGCAGATCCTCTCAATCTTGATTTGGCCACCTTCACTTTTTGTGCTTCAATGACTCCATCACACTCAAAATGGTTTTCCATGCCTTCTATCCACTCCATGACTAGATCATCTTCCAATTTGCCACTGAACAGTGGTATGCCTTCAAGTGCTTTCCCACTCAAAGCTTTCAATGCCTTCAAGAAAGGATCCTCTTGCAGAAAAGGGTCAGGTTTAGGGGCCTTGTCTTCCTTTGCAACCTCTTCACTCTTTGGTACCCTGCCCTCCAATCTATCACTGACCTCATCGGCCTTGATTTGCACATTGCTCAATGCTTGCTCAAGTTGAGCTAGTCGTTCTCTCAATATCCTATTGTCTTCCTCCTGATCTTCGAACTTGTTTGCCAACTCAATTTTTGTCACCATGGTTGTGGAACCACTGGATTCAAGGTCTGACATACAAGATTCTATCCCAAATCTTTAACTTGCTCTGATACCAATCTGATAGGGTAGGGTTGGATGGAACAATCACTATTCCATGCTCTGGATCTTAGTTAGAAGACCCTTGTGGTGTCACACTCCACAACCTTAGCCTATAGGACCTATTGTTTGTCTAGGTTCCCTTGGTTCACCTTGCCAACCCAACTATCATGACAAATCCACCTACCAAGTCAACCTTGGAACAATGCTTCAACTCTTCCCTTAGCCCTTAATCCACCCTAAAGGCTAACCTATTCTCAACACTCAATTTGATCTTTGCAGGGTGTGGAGATGCTTCCAATAGGTTCACACCATCACAATATGGTTCTAGAGAATCCACCTTACTTCCTTTGGCCATCGCTTTCACCAAACCCTCATTTAGGGTTAAAAAGGCTACTAGCCCAAGAGCCCCAATTAGGTCTCCAACTCTGAGAAAACAAGCTTGTTCTTCTAAGTTCTCCAAAGAACACCTAATCTTTCCTTGAGGTTCTTGGTGTCTATGCCCACCTCTCAATGATTTTTGGGATCTTAAGCCTCCACTATCCGTAGAGTATCCCAAACTAGAAATGAGCAAAGACCTAGGTTATTGTAGGTCTTTTTTGGCTTCCCTGCAGATTGTTTAAGAATTCCTCTCACCAAACAAGTTAATGGAGCTTCTTCCTTCTTGCTATGCCTTGGAAAGGCATACACCTACCCTCTCCACACTGTGATTTTCTAGGAGATGGACACCCTTGCAAGTCAAGTGCTCTGTACTTCTCTTTCCTAGTTGGGCACTGTCAGGCTCGCCTAAGAGAAGGCTTCCACAGTGATTTCCTGACTCCTAACCACTCCTAACCCTATCCTATTTATAGAAATGGAGCCTAGTCAGAATTCCCAAAGGCCCATACACTATGTATAGTGGGAATGTGAACTAAACCTCCATTCTTCACAGACTATCTGTCAGAACAACAACTAAAAGTAACAAACTATCTACAAAGCAATGCTTGGAAATTGAACACACTAACTAAATACTACCACAAAAAGCTTCAAACACAGCTACACTACATTCTACATCAACTCATAGTGCCATGATCACTCCTTCAACACACAAATTCACAACAAAACTCAGAAAATTACCCAATCTATTCCCTGTCTTCACTTGTATTCATCAACTTTTAATAATGCAAAAGCTTCCAACCTTACTTTTAGGTTGAGGCACACCATATATAGGTTTTCTAATTCAGTTAAGCTCGATCCTAACTACTCCATGGCCACTTGTGGCTTCCAATAGGCCTTATTTGCAAAATTTCAGAGAAACTAACACCTAGAAAGGTCTACAAAGGTCTTAAACCATCCTTGTAGCCAAACCTCAATCTATCAAATGGTCAACATGACCTTTACTAACACAATACATGTTGAAAAATGCCTCTAAGGCACAAAATCAAAGAAATAGAAAGATATTGCTACATTTGGTCTAAACAAATTGCCAATTCATAACCTTCTAGTCAACTTTCCTAGATGAACTTCGGGGTGCCCTTGCACCAATCTTCTTTGTTATTTTTAGGATTTATAATTCCCACAACTCCCAAATATAAAATTATCATGTGGCATCCCAAAGAATTGAATCTTAAGTTCCCCATCCCTTCTTGCATCCATCAAGCATCCAAATCCTCAAACCCTTGACATCAGGCCTCTAGAAAATTTTTATTCTCAAGAACTATATCAATGCACATCTGAGTGAAATCTCATTTCTTGAATGGGAAACCCTACCTACCCCCTAAAAAAATCTAAAATTCCATTAATATCCTCAAATGAAGGTTATAAGATAGAGGATGGCTCTCCAATATCTATGTGTATTTATGGCCCCCTTAATGACACGACTTGTGTATAAATCTAGGCATGTATCTGAGAACACAACAAGGTGATGATGATGCAATAAAACATATGTCACCTAAACAATGAGTTGACTATAGAATTCCCACCCAACTTGCATAATAAAATTATAATTCTATATATATATATGATTGAAATATGTTATCAAGGTTGCACTCTAAACCATTTTTTGGCCCTATTGTTGAAAGGGTATTCTAGGGTATCAAATAAAGTCTACTAGTAGCATTGTAAGGGAAAGATCACATTTGTATTGGCTCTAGAAATGTGAAGTCGAAACATGTTGGGAAAATATGTCTCAACCTTGTAATTACATAAGGTATTGTTGATATGTTAGCGATGAGGGGGGCGTGAGGGGTCCGGGGGGATCATCCCCTAACGGGTGGTTTGTGGGCCATGCGCCCCAACATGGGCTCGGGGGCAGTGCCCTTGAAATGAAAATTTAATTTATACTTTATTATTGTAAATCTAGACTATTCATCATTATGTCTTAGATCTGATGGTCGATATTTTATTAGCTTGACTTGCCCTAGAAGGAAAACCTATTTTTATGAGGGAATTGTATTACGATTATGTATTGTGATGTATTCGAAGAGTCTGATAGTGGTCATGTTGCCTCTAGATCTTTGGTTGGTGATACTCCTGTGAGAAGCTTTCTTTGCAAGTAGTTGTAATCTTTTTTATTTCTAAATAATATATTGGGAAGTTTTTGGAGTGTGGGGTTTTTCTCCTGAAAGGGTTTTCCCATCGCAATTTACTATGTTTTGATATGCATGATATTTATGTTTATTTTTGTTTAAGTTTATGTAACTATTAAAGATATATAAAGTTTTACATTATTCTCCTCTCAAGATTAGTGTAGGAAGTTGTTCCGCTACCTTAGCTTCCTTACATGATAGGTATTTGTATGAAAACATGTCACCATAAGAGGTTGTAATATCTCAAGAAAATATGTGAACCTAGTTGATGGTTCACTCTTACCACATTTGTTAGCTAAATGTGATGATAATTTGATTAATCTTGTAGAGTTATAATGTTTTATGATCCTTTTTTGTAATGGTATCTCTTTGTTGCATTTGGGGTATTATCGATCTATTGTTGATTACCAAGTATGTATGATATGCAATGTTTCTCTATTTTTATGATTCTCTTTCAACCCATATGGAAATGTTTATTTCTTACACATTATGACTCTAGCTCCCATTGTAGTATGCACTAGTCAGTTAGCTTACAATTTAATAATTCATTTTAATAAATATTTTCGTTCTTTTTTGTTGTGGTTTTTTTTAACCTACATTGCCAAACTATTGTTATTAATTTTTTCATATCTTAAGGGATTCATAGTTGAATGAGTTTTTAAGAAGTTTGTGCATGAAGGATTCATGCTTACCCTTGCAAAACTTTGCTTTTATGAATATACAACTTCAATTATCTTATGTTAGATAAATATTTAGAGCATCATGATGATGAGATTATAAGATGTAAGTGTGTATGTCATTTAAGGAGATTCATATTTGGTGATTAGAACTTGTTATATTTTGGGTGCACTTAAATATTTGCTTGTATTTGTTGTTAATGAGGGCTAGTAGGCTTGTCCCTTACTATCATTAGGGCATGGTATTCAAATCCTTCTCTCAATTTTTTTCCTATATTAATCCCTCAAGGGAATACCTGCTTTATTTTGCATAGATTGAAGAAGATGAGAATTTACCCTAACTGTATGAATTTGGTCCAAAACTACTCCCTCCTTGTTGATGTATCACTCTTTTTGTCCGATATAATTTTTTCCCCTTGTCTCACTTCGGGTTGTGGTACTAGAGGAGAGGGCCTATTGTTTTGAGTAGTAAAAAATCAAATTGAAGGTCATGCTATTATTTTGGCTCTTGAAAAAGCTACTAATTTAGGCTTAGATTATTCATGAAATAGAGCCCTTAATAATGGGTTATCTTATAAATAGAGAAATGGCTCAAGATTCCTCCTAGTGGATAACAACTTTAGCTAAGTAAATTCTTTGTCTCACTCCTTACTTTCAAGCTATAACCATTTTTTACATCCGCTTATAATAGAACTTAGTTGTAGATTGTCTTCCTAAGTAGGCTACTAAGGAAAAAAATACAATTGGAATGTTTGTGAGTGAGGGTCTCTACCTCACAAAATCTTATCAATTTCTCCATATTTTTCACAGTGATCAATCATGATGATCCCCTTCCTTCTATATCGCATCTCTAATCTAATAATTGTCACTCTCCTTGGAATTATTCAATAAATTATTTATGTTGGTTTCATAGGATTCTCTAGCTTCTTTGGTAAGGTCAATATCTTATTTTTAATAGCTTTGTTGATCAATATCCCTTGCTCCTAAAGGTTCATGGGTTTTGTGGGGTTGTCTTGAAGACGGGCTTGTAAAAACCCATCCAAATGTTGTTGGCTATTTCTTTACTTATGGCTCTAGTTATTGGACATCATTATCTTCTAATATGTAAGGAGTTTATTTTAGCATAATATTCACTTTTGGCCCCAAAAACAAAAAAATAATGAAAATCATAAATATCTATAAATAATTGTGAGGTTAAATTTTATTGGATTTCTGTTGAACACTTTGAAATGAGTATAGATAACATAAATGCATCTATATAAAAAATCTAAAGAGATATTAATATAACTTGTATAATTATAAATGAATTATCAATTTATATAATTTTAATATAATATAATTCTTGCATAATTATAAATGAATCATTAAATTATATTATAAATCATTATAATTAAATTAATATTGCTATTTATAACTCTTATTGGAGGGTTAATAGGAAAATAGATTAGAAGAATAAATAACAAATGGAGTCTGTCTATGGAGTGCAATCTAAAACTAAATTTTGAGTGGGCAACAAGAGGGAATTTAGGGTTGGTAGGTGGGTGGTATTGAGGGATGAGAATGAAAATTTTCAAAGGTGACTTTTTTAGGGAACAAAATGAATAGTCCAAGGTGAAAATTTTAACTTCATTAGAAGGAATTCATATGGCTAAAGGAATCGATCATATGTGCTTAAAATTAGAAGGAGGATTGAATGAGATTCTAAATGGTTTTTTTAGGGAAATTTAATGAATGGATATTTACTCAAGTTCTACTTGAAGTGTGGATGTTAAAGAATGAATTTCTATGAGTTTATCATTTAAGCATTGCTCTAGAGAAAGCAAAAAATTTATGGATAAACTAGCAAATGAAGGGATAGTGCAACTCTAGAAAAAGTAAGTGTGAATCCCACAAATTATTAGATTGATGGAATACTACTATAAATAATCATACATTACCCCTCGTTGTTGGATGTTTATTTACTAGAATAATCCTTCTATTTTAAAGGAATAAGGAGTGCTCATTATTAAAGGAGTTGGTGGAGTGCTTCACGTTAAGTGTAACATGGTAGACCCTTTTAGCATGAATGAAATTGACGAAGATAGGAGATTAAAAAAATATAGCCATTTGATGAATTTTAAAAGGATTTTAGCATTGTTATCAAATAGTTAAAGAAATAAGTGAGATCATTTTATAATATGGAAAGGAGGAGGTGTCATAGTGGGATGGGAACAACAAGTAGGGAATTTATTCATTAAATATTGTGTAGCAATTTTTATGTATTAGATTTAAAGACACTAAAATTCATCAAAAATAATTTAGGAGCGGAGGCTTTGAGAATCATAAGTTATATGAGTTCAAATGCATTGACAATACCTGTGTTTGCAAAGGGATTGTAAGCAAGGGTATAAGATGAAGAAATGATCAATTCAATATTATATACCTAAAAAAAGGTAAATAAGAAGTTATATAATGATGTGGATGTAAACAAGTTAAAATAATGAAGGAATAAAGTGGATGCAGTGAAGGATAAGGAAGAGGAATCCTTAGCGAGATTGGCTACATTAGAGAATCATATCTATAACATGGAAGTTTTCTATGTGATATGAAAACTATGGTGGAGAACTTAAGGGTGATTTTGAGAAAAATAAAAAATAAATCGATGAATTGTAGCATGTATTTATGAGCAATGTGTAATTCAAGTTTAATAAAAGAAGTATTTAGAACTTGGAGTAATTTTGGCTAATAAATAAAAGCGTTGGTAATATGTATTTAGATTCATAGTATAGAATGTATCTTTTTGGTGGGAATATAAGTTTCGTAGTCATATAATATCGCAAGGGTAAAAAGACATCCTCAATGCATTTCCCCATTTAGGTTTTTATCTAGTTTCAAGTAATGTCAATATATTTACAACCACAAACGACATATTTTTTGTATAGTTGGACCCAACAAAAAAATGAAATGTGTGAAAGAAATAAAAACATGCATAAAACATGTTTGATATTATGTCTTGGTCAAATGAACCTACAAAACATGTTATTATTTTTATCTCATAAATGGTCTTCAAGCACATGACCCTACAATAATAGGTTAGCAAAAGACATGAAAAGACCAAAGAGACCCTTACAAATAATGCTTGTGTTAGCAATAAAATTTTAAAACATGAGAAAATGATAAAGTGTCTGTGCTATTAGACAGAGCGTATACACCACTATAAATGCACATGTCATTACATAGAGTAAATATGCTAAAATATTAAAATGTAGATTCCATAATGTGGATACCCCATAAGCGATGCAAAAATACTAAAATGATTTCAATACACTAAAAAAATTTAGATACACAACTCAAATTATAAAAATGCTACTTAGATCAAAAAATTCTAAAAGGGGTTTTGAGGTCCTAAAGGTGCTTATTCCACAAGATTACAAACTGGTGGATGGGGCACATGCACCGCTTATATGGCACTTGCACCACTGGGTTTTGTAGATTCGATACTCTACAAAGCACTTACACCACTCTTTAGAGAATTCCACCATCGAGTAGGGGTTTAAGTTTAAATGTCTCCTAAGTATAAATGTGCCATTTAGATAATTTCAAATGCATAGAGTGAATGCATTTTTTGACAACATAGATATGCTAAAATAGAAAATACATCAAATGGATACAAAATCTAAAAAATCCTTTAAAAAACATAAAACAAAGACAAAAATGAGATTTGGATGTGGTCCCACCAGGCGTGTCAAAAAGCGAACACTAAAATATGGGGAAAACAAATAGGAAATAAACATGAAATAAAAATCCTACCATATATGAAGCATGAACCTCCAATAAAAAAAAAAAAAATATAAACAATTAAAAAAAGTAATGAAATTCTTACCATACAAGATTTTATGACCTAATTGTTGTGCTCCAAGTGATTAGTTGATGGTTGAAGTTGAATATAGCTGCTCAATTCTACTGCATAACCTTATTGCATCCAATCTTATTCGTGAAAATGTCTTGGGGATTGTTTGATTTATATATTTGGTGAGGATAAATGGAGAGTTCAAATTTATCTAGGATTGATAGATATGATTGCTTGAGAGGATTTTTGAATTTGAATTTGAGAGGGAGGATATATCAAATGTTAGTGGTTGGTGAATAAAGGGATATGATTAGTTTGATTTGTCAAATGTTTGGGATTAAAATTTAGCTTAATTTTAGATTAAGGGTAGTTAGAGATGGGTAATTGGGATTAGTTTGGTTGATTTGGTGGCTAGGATTTAAGATTAGCTCCATTTTGGATTGATGACTTATATTTTTTAATTTTTTAATTATGGATGTGATTGTCATATTAGTAGGAGATTAGATAATAATTTGGGGCTTTAGGATAATTAATCAAATAATTAGTATTTAGTCAATTGAGGGAGATGTATGTAGGATGTTAGTTTGATTAAAAAATATAAATTTTTAAATTAATGTGATGATAAGGGAAATGTTAGAAGTTAAATATTGATTAATTAAATAAATATAATTTATCTAATTAATTAGTGTTGATATGTTGAGAATGTGGTTAGTATATGTCAAAAGTGATGTTAGATGCATCATTAGGACATGGTTAATTTTACTTGTCTATATTTTTCCCCACTTTGAGATGGTGTTGCGAATAGAAGAAGCAATGTCATTTCAAAAAGAATAAGTATGAATGTGGTTATGACATGCAGTTAGTATGTGTCAAAAGTGGTGTTGGATGCATCATTAGGACATGGTCAATTTTAGGTGTCTACATTTTTCCCCACTTTGAGATGGTGTTACGACTAGAAGTGATGTTATTTCATCAAAGATATGTATGGACATTTAAAGAGATAGAACTCATGGTAGGATTCCCTAGTAATTTGGAGGAATGGGGTTAGAAATGGGTTAGTGATTCCCACTTGAGAGAGAAGGTGGGAATGACAAGAATTGGGTGGTCTCTTGTAAAAGGAATTGAAGGATGGATTGGTGTTGGAAGATATTAAAGGTAAGGGAGATGGTTAGATGGATGAAGACATGATGATAGGAAATAATGAGAAGGATAGGAGGAAAATAAGAATGATATAAAGGATTACAATATGGTGGATATTATGATGAATTGATGAGATAGAAATTAGATACAAATATATGTTGAAATATGGTGAACAATTGAGATTTGTTGTTGCACTTGAAGTTATGCATCAAGGTATAAGGACCAACATGAAAATGTGTCAAGTGTATGAGGGATTGATATCTAGGTAGGAATATGATTTGATGCACCATTATATGGAAGACCATGATGATGCTACTCATTAGTTTCCTCAAGGTGGAACAACTTCCTACACTAATCTTGAGAGGAGGATAATGCAAAACTTTACAGATCTTCACAAAAGTTACTAAAACTTAAATAGAAATAAACATAAATATCATACATACCACAACATATTGATTTACATGGGGAAAACCCTTTTAGGATAAAAACCCCATACTCCAAAATTCACCCAATATATTATTTAGAAATCACAAAGATTACAATATACTTGCAGAGAAAACTTCTCATAGGAGTATCACCAACGAGAGATCCTGAGGCAACACAACCGCTATCAAACTCTCAAAACACATCACAATACACAATTGTAATACAACACCCTCATAAAATAGGGTTTCCTTCTAAGGAAAGTCAAGCTAACAAAATATCGATTGTTAGATCTGAGACCTAATGATGAATAGTCTAGATTTACAATAATAAAATATACATAAAATTTTCCCAATACCTTATGTAATTGAAAGGTTGAGACACATTTTCACAACAAATATCCCACTTTTCAAACACCTTGCAAGAGCAACAAAAGGGTGTGTAAACATCGTCTCTTAATTTCTAGGGGTCGAAATGCCCATAGTCTCTGAACACTAAATGAACTTCTCTATGCTCATAGGCTTAGTTAAAGAATCAATAACATTCATCAAAGTCTCTACCTTAAACAACTTCACCCTTCCATCTTCAACCATATCTCTAAATAAATGATATTGTACATCAATGTGCTTGGTCCTGGCATGAAATTTCAGGTTCTTAGCTAGACATATCACACTCTGACTGTCACAATAAATTGTCACTGGACCTTGTTTTATTCTAATATTCGAACACAGTATCTTAAGCCAAATGGATTCTTTACAAGAATGAGTAGCTGCAATATAATTAGCTCCAGCAGTTGACAAAGCAACCACAACTGTCACTTACTCATCCAACTAATTGCACCACCAAATAAACTAAACACATAAGTACTGGTGGATTGTCTACTATCAACATCACCTATCTTGTATGAATCCACATAACCATGAATATCAAGGGAATATCATCTTTAGTTATAGTACTATGATAACACAACAAATATTTTGAGGTACCGTGCAAATATATGAAGACTCTTTTAACTACATCCCAATGAACTCTACCAGTATTAGACATATATCTAAAAATAACTCCCACTACTTGGGTAATGCTTGGTCTTATACAATAGCATACATCAAACTTCCAATTGCCCTTTGGTAAGAAACTCTATTCATGTCTTCCATCTCTAATGGGGATGTTGGACAATCTGAAATAGATAACTTTGTTCCAGCTAAAATAGGAACACATAATGGTCTACAATCCTGCATATCAAACCTCTATAAACTTAAAATAACATACTTACTTTGGCCAAGCCATAGATTTTTGTTCACTCTATCTCTTTTTATTTCCATCCCAATAATGTGTCTAGCTACACCAAGGTCTTTCATTTCAAATTTAACAACAAGTTGAGATTTCAGTTCTGAAATCACACCTTTCCCTTTATCAATAAATAACATATCATCAACAAATAATGCAATAAACAAGAAATGATCACCATCAGATTTATAATAAACATAATGATATGTTTTAGAATTATCAAATCCCAAAATCAACACATATGTATCAAATTTTTGGTACCACATCCTAGAACTCAGTTTTAGGCCTTACAAATATCTCTTCAATTTTCAAACCAATTTACTTTTACCTTTCACCAAGTAGTGTTATGGTTGTGTCATATAAATATCCTCCTCCAAGTCACCATGAAGGAAAGTAGTTTTCACATCCATTTTCTCAACCTCTAAATCATAAGCAACAACAATAGAAAGAAAAAATATAATGGATGCCATTTTTGCAATAGGAGAAAATATCTCACCATAATCAACACCCTCAACTTGAGAGTAATCTTTTGCAACCAACCTTGATTTGTACTTCTCAATACCTCCATCTGAACCAATATTTTTCTTGAACACTCATTTTCAACCAACAAGTTTTCTTCCTTCAAGCAATGGTACAAGATACCATGTATCATTCTTTTCCAAATCTTCCATTTCTTCATCCTTATCAATCCTTCAGGGTTTTACATCATTCATACATAATGCCTCTTCTACCAATCTGGGTTCATCCATGTTAGTATTTATTGAAAAATGCATTTCCAATCATTAAGTGAATACATTTCAGGTGGTTGTCTATGCCTTGTAGACCTACAAACAAGCTGAGTTGGAGGTTCGTCCTCATCTTCTAAAGATTCATAGCTATATGAGCTCTCCTAAACTTCTTGTCTATCTATGGGCCTTGATTCAACTTTCTCAGGTGTAGAAGGAAGATGAATAACATATTCCTATTTACTTTGCTCTGGCTGCAATGTAATAGAAGAAGGCTTAGCTTCTCTAAAAATAACACTTCTATTATATATGACCTTCTATACAATAGGACCCCAAAGATTATATCCTTGCACACCATAACTGTATCCGATGAAGATACATTTCACAACCTTGTTCTCCAACTTTGTTTTCTTCTCCTTTAGCACATGTGCATATGCCTCACAAACAAAAACTCTAATATGTCTTAATGAAGGCTTGTGGCCCAACCATGCCTCTATAGGCATCTTATCAACAAGAGCTGATGTAGGAGACCTGTTAATCAGGAAATAAGAAGTGGCAACAACTTCAACCCAAAAAATTTGTTCTAGACCAACACCACTCAACATACTCCAAGCCTTCTCCATTATTGTCCCATTTATTCTTTCTGCAACTCCATTCTATTGTGGAGAATATAGAGTTGTCTTTTGTCTATGAATACCATAATCTTTAAAGAATCTGTCAAAATCATTAGAGAAAAATTCACCACCATTATCAATCCTCAAAAATTTATTTTCTTTCAAGTCTTCAACTCAACCATTGCTTTAAATTCTTTAAATTGATAGAAAACTTTAGATTTACTCTTTAGAAAATACACTCATTTCCTACTATAATCATTAATAAATAAAATATAATATGTGGATTTACTAATTGAAGGAACATTTATAGGACCAAAAACATCAAAATGAATAAGATCCAATATATCACAAGATTTATGAGAACTCAAGTAAAATTAAACGTGGTTTTGTTTTCCATGAATGCAATGCTCACAAAAATCAAATTCAAGATTACAATCAGACAACCCTTTAATTATGCTTTTATATTTCGAGGGCCTTAGACCATTTTCTCTAATGTGCCCAAGTCTCTGGTGCCATAACATAGTTTTCTCTATAGGAAAATCTGATTTAGAAGAAAGAGCACCCTTGGGTACCCAAAAGCCATGACCATCTACTGAAGATGAAACCCTCACCTCTTCCACATAATTGCTTTTCACAGGAGTACTATTGCACTCAATAGTGCATGCATCAAGCTTATACAATGTGCCATATTTGACACCTCTAGAAATCACCATAGCACCTCAAACCATCTTGCATCTTGCATCAAAAAATAATAACTGCACACTTGCATCTGTTAGTTTGCTCATAGATAACAAGTTTTGTGCTAATCAACACACCATTAATCCTTTTTATTCTACCATCAAGAAACCTGATTCTAACTTTACCACAGCCAACAATATTCAAATAAGAATCATCACCCAAGAACACCTTACCTCCATCAAATTCTTCATATTTAGAAAACCAATCTCTATTAAAGGTCATATGGAAATATGCACCTGAGTCAATTAACCATGCATCATTACCTACATGAGTTACCAAATCTATAATGAATGCATCACCATCTTCCTTCTCAAACTCAGAATAAGAATCAAATTTCTTCTTTTTCTTCTTCTTTTATTCTTTGTAATCCTTACGAATATATCCAAGCTTATCACAGTTCCAACAAATAACTTTGGACTTTCTAAGAGATTTGGATCTCTCCATGGACTTGTATTTATCATGCTTCTCATTCTTCTTGCCTTTTTCCTTAGGTCTTCCACAAAAAGTTAGGGCTTCCTTGGCACTGATGGATACCTTCCTCCTCATCTCTTCAAAAATAAAACAGCCCACCACATCTTCAATCTTCATTATAACCGAATTACTCCCAATAGCCATAACGAGAGAATCCCATGAATCAGGCAAAGAACAAAGCAAGGTATGAAATTTCTCCTCCTCATCTATTTTGACACCAATTGATGCTAATTGAGCCACCAATATATTGAATGCTTCTAGGTGGTATGTAATTCATCCATTCTCAATGAATATAATTTCTTCCTTAATAAAATCTTGTTCACTAAAGATTTGGCTTGATACATCTCACCAAGCTTCTTCCATAGTTTTTATGCATAGGTCTCTTCATGGACATTGATTAAAATAGTTTTCCAAACACAATCTGATTAGACCCTTGGCTTTAGGGTCCATAACATCATATTGAGCAGCCAAAATAGCATTTTTAGGCCTTGAAACATTCTCATCAACAACATCCCACAGATCCCGATCTATCAACAGATCCTCCATCTTCAGCTTCCACATTTCAAAATTATTTCCAAATAAATTATCCACCTCTATTCTCCCTAATGAACTTGTCATCTAAAAATTCTTGTAACAAGATCACAAAGTGTCTTCTGCACAAGCTCCCACTCGAATGTAGATTAGTTCAAAAAACCCAACAAACCACAATTGAAACCAAAGGTGATCAGGCTTTGATACCACTTGTAAGGAAGCTAAGGTAGTAGAAAAACTTCCTACACTAATCCTGAGAGGAAAATAAAGAAAAAATTTACAAATCTTTACAACAGTTATAGAAACTTAAACATAAATATCATGGATACCACAACATAGTGATTTACATGGGGAAAACCATTTCGGGAGAAAAACCCCACACTCTGAAATCCGCCCAATATATTATTCAAAAATCACAAAAAATATAATATACTTGCAAAGCAAGCTTCTCATAAGAGTATCACCGACCAAAGATCCAGAGGAAACACAATCGCTATTAGACTCTTAGAATACATCACAATACACAACTATAATATAAAGCCCTCATAAAATAGGGTTACCTTATAGGATAAGTCAAGCTAACAAAATATCAAGCATCAAATCTGAGACCTAATGATGAATGGTCTAGATTTGGAATAATAAAATATACATAAAATATTCCCGGCATCTTATGTAATTGTAAGGTTGAGACACATTTTCCTAGTATCTTATGTAATTGCAAGGTTGAGAAACATTTTTCCAACAAAAAATACTAACCACAAAAGAAACACACATAAGAGAGCATGCACAAATGATAAAAAGAAAAGACAAATAACTATTTAAACTAATCAAGATGAAAGCCAATAATTTATTGATTTGATGATGATAGCATTATTTATGTAAAAATGATATACCTTAAGAATTTTGCAAGTATTGGAATTGAATATCCCAATTGTGATGATTGATTGATTTAAACAAGGATTGGATTTCAACAAGATTAAAGATGTAAATTATGGATGCTTTTTAATATGTGTTAGTTTGCTTGGATAGATTTGGTAAGATTTACTTATGTTGTTTCCCATGTGTTTGTATAATAAGGAGATTTGGATTTTGGAGTGGTTATGTAGATTTGATTTGAATTGATTGTATGGGTTAGGTTTGAGTACTAGGTAGGGTATACATTATTGAGGATTTGAGTACCTAGAGTTTAAGATTGTGGAGCTTTCTTTAGGATTAGATTTATCATTCAATATACTTAGGATTAGTTAGTGTTTGACTTGTTAACGAGAAAACTCGTTATAGCACCAAGGGTGAGGGTATTAGATGGATGAAAGGATGGGATTATGGATGTTGATAATGAATGGCTTGGATGGTATTAGAGATGGAAATAGGGGGGATGTAGAATGTGGTTTCTAAGGACTATATTGTATAGGAATGATACACCCCTCTTGATTATGCCACTCATTTATGATGCTATGTGATAGGCCAAAACTGAGGGTAGATAATGAGATATATTTAACATTTAATAACTAAATTTATTTTGTTCTAAGTGTCGATTTGGGGATGTAAACTTGTGAAAGGTGTTGTGGTTATATGCACAAGTTTTTTAGGTAGTGAGGTGAGTGTGGGTGAAATGTAGCTAAAAACATTCATTGAAACTACTATATAGTAACTATGCTATAAAAAATGTTGCAACAGTCTGCTATAGGAATTGGAGACAAAATAATAATTTTAAACAACTAAGAATTATCATAATGACAAATTATAAACCATTACAAACCATTACATTTAAATACTATATGAAATTGATTCAATAATATATAATTTATGAATGGAATAAAATTAAAACTAAAAAAAAAAGGTAAAAAAATTAGAGAACAAAGTCACCACAGGGTGATTAAAACACAACTACATAATGCAAATTAGAAACACCATATATTCATTTCAATGAAACACATTACAATTTTTTTTTATTACATTGCTATGCTACTTTCTATCCTCCACACTATCTTCTAGCCTGCATAGTCTCATGCCACTCCTCTCTTGTTACATTTTTTCCTTCTTCTATATTCCACATAGCTCTTATACTTTCTACATAATTCTTGCACTCTTTTCACTCTCTTTCTCACACTATTTTCTACTCTATATAATGAATAGGGTGTGCAAAAAGTTTCTAAGTTATTTCCTATTCTCATGCCCTTCCTCTCATTTCATGGTTGAAAACCTATGAATTACATTTGGTTTCTTTATTTGCTGATAACAAATCAACCCAAAATAGAGGAGTTTGTTGCAACAATAAATAAAATGGAGTATTTTTTTGGTATGAGGCCATTCTTCTCCATATAATAATAAAATGAACATTAATCAATTATAAAAAAAATAACCTAAGTATTTTAGAGCAAATGATTCTATAATATTTATAGTTAGAATTAATTTGCTAGAGTGCACTAACGGGTGATAGGAAATCTACATTCTCCTCCTCCAAGAGCATGCTTCAAGATTTATTTTCTTAACACAATGGAATCAAATATTAGTAAATATAATCTAATATTTTTTATTCTATTTTATTTTTTATTTGTAAGTGCTTTTTTTACTAGAGCTATGAACCAGAGAGGCCACAAATAAGGCACTGTGGATCAGCGAAGGCATAGTTCCTATGATCATAATAGCCTAGTGAAGACTTGAACCTTGGTGGCCACCACAACAATGCCACCACTTAACCATCGCACTATAGGTGAACCCCGTAAATATAATATTATTTATTATTCATGTATTTTATCTAAAGACTAAATTAAATATTACATATTTATTTAATCATATGTAGCATAAAAGTGGAAAAATGATATGTATGATATGAAAATGGAATATGAGAACGGGTGTGAAGGCATATGAAAAAGGCTAAAATATGGCATAAAATGGAATGCAAATGAATCTCATTACTATGCTTGGAAACATTAAAGGATTACCCAAAATTATGCTTCAAGATATTGTCCACGACCTTATCAATGTTGAAAATGGAAATTTTGAAAGGTATGATGGGATGGGAATTTAGATGTGATAGATGGGATAATGCAATGGCATGATATGGATGACTAGCTAGTGGTTGTGAAGGATGAAATGGGATGTGTGGATGGAAGAAGCTTTCCCACAAATGTAGGGTACAAATAAGAAGTAGATTTACACATGATTCTTACAAGAAAGTTTCCATCATGGTCATTTCCCAAGGTGCCATAGGAACAGTTCTCACCAGTGGACACTTTTTTCTCTTTGCTATAATAATTTGTTAATTTTTAATATTTCATTTTTTTTTATTTGTGCATTTTGGACTCAACCATTTTCTTTCATGGTAGCTTAATAATACCCTATTATACATAGCTAATTTAGGTGTATCATGCTACTAGATTTGCATTATGGATGTTGGTGTTGTAAGATTTTGTGATTGCTAGGTTGGATTCTCTTGAGAATTTGTAAAGGGACATGAAGTGAGAGGTGGGTAGGATGAAGATTATATTATTTATACAAAATTTTAGATAAAAGGGACGCAACAATGGAGGTATGTGGGATGATATATTTGCATGGTTAAAAGGGGTGTATGGAAGGATGAGATGATGGAGGGATGTATAAATGTCATGGGATTAAGGGAAATTAAGACCAATGAGTTCACATGGTATGTTGTATTATGAGATTGGTTCTTTTGCTATATGTGATGGTGGATTTTGGAGTATTGGATTTCGAGGCTTGTATTCTTCAAGATCATTGATTTTTATGTTCTTAGATAGTGGGATTTTGGATTATCCATATTTATAGATTTTGGGAGCCAAATCAAGATTGTGTTCTATCTTGTTAGATTTTTCTAAGATATTTGGATTACTAGGATTTGGCATTAATAGATTTTATATCTTTAGAGATTGTGGACCATAGATTATTGGATTTAGATTTATGGATTTTTCATTAAAACATCCCTATAGTTTGAAGATTATATTGTGGGATTCACACAAACTTTGGATTTTGGGAGTTTTGAATACTAGGATTTTAGATCTTCAAATTTGAAATATCAAGTTTAGGTGTATGGGATTTTTGGATCTAGGTAGATTTTTGGGCCTTTGGTTTTTAAATGCTCGAAATTTTAAATTTTGGGGCATGTGGATATTATGCATTTGGAGGGGTTTATTAAGATAGGCTAATGCATCCAAGTCAATTTCAAAGCTCACTTTATGATCATCGAGGAGATGCGATCTTATATTCTCTTCAAAGTCATGATAGCTTCATCATTGAAGAATAGGTCAAATGGTGTGTGATTTCATTGGTCAAGGATGATGGACTTAAGAGGTGGATGGTTAATATTGGTGATGGTTTCAATGAATGAATTGGTGTTGGGGGTGATGATATCAATGAAAGGATTGGTGTTGGGGGTGACAAGGTTGATGAAAGGATTGGTGACAACAAATTTATTTGAGGAATGATTGAGGGGCATATTTTGATGTTGGGATAAGTTGTCTTAGTGCTCATGGGATTAAAATCTAAATTCTACTTATCACAATAATGGTTTTTAATTCTATGAAATACTTTGTTTGCACAAGCTTGGATTAGTTCAAGGATTCCTTGTTCATGAAGGCCTAATCCTTTACCTTGATAGTTCATGATTCTGAATATTTTATTTGCAATGAGATATTTGTTACTTTGGAAGCAAGAAATGAATCTACCATTAGATAGTTTGGAGCTATTAAGATTTTTAATTTTCTCATTTATGAGAAAACCAAACAAAGGCAATTAGGCTTCATGGGTAGGATATTGATTCGTGGATGGGGTCTATGGGGGATTAATTAGAATTTTAATTCTTGGTTAGTATCAATGGGATAAAAATGGGTTCATTTACCTTGACTTGGTGGTGGATAAGTTTTATCATGTGTTGGAAAAGGATCTTGATGTTCATCTTACAATATGGGTGCATTTCCCTTAGATTAGATATATCCTTGATCAATTAACTCTTGAATATAATTTCTCAATTTTAAGAATTGATAAGTGGGATTCATTTATATTTTATGAATCTTGGATTTATGAAGCTCATGGATCACTAGAAAGAGGAGGATTATCATTGCTTAACATCTCGCTTGATTTTGGGAATGACAATGGTAGGGGGATTTTGGATGGCCCCAAAATGCTTGTGTTTGTTATGAGTGTAACACAACTCCTAAAATTATTGTATTTAATTAATATTCCTTGCTAATATCCCTTAGAAAATATCCTTCATTTATATGTTGGGTTTATTGGATTAATTAGTTGGATTGTTGATTTATTTAATCAAATTTATCAAAATTTTTCTTAATCTTTGAAGTTTTGTGTGATGGAGGGTTTGTGTAAGGTGATAGGTCATTGATTTCTCATTTGAGGTGTAAATTTAGGCAAGCACATATTTATTCTATCATTAGGGAATATCTCATGATAGAATATTTCTTCTTGGTGAGGATTAATACATGGATCATCTGGATTAGGAGCTATGTTGGTGGATGAGTTAGGATTTATGGAGATTGGTGGATCAGGATTATGATTAATATGGATAAATAGTGGATATAATGGATAATGGATTGTATGGATTGATGAATTGTTGAAGGGATTGAGATTAAAAGTTATTGATGGGAGGTATGAAAATTTAGGATTTTTATAGGTAGATGATGAGTCTAGTGGATAATGAGCTATATCGACTAATGTATGGTTGGAGGGACTAGTATTAAAAGGGGGTGAGGGATGATTTGATCAATTAGTATTAACATTAACATGAATTATAGATGGGGGGTATAATGTATGATGGGCTATATTTATTGATGGATATGTAGATGGTGGACTTGATGGATTTGATGGATGAGGATTATTCACATATAGTTTTTTATTTATAAGGTCTACCTTAATTAGGTGTTCAAGGTTATATCCAAGAGGAAGCCTGGATATTGTTTTTATAAGGCATCAAACTATGAAATATTTTTCTTTTCATAATATATAAAGTAATGGGGGAGTTTCCCTTGCTAAAGGGATGAACAATAGGTATTTGACTTGGGTTTGTGGGATAACTCGTGCTAGGATATCCTCGGTCTAAGAATTTTCAATGGTTTATGAATAAGTCATTAAGGATTATATAGATATTGCTTGAGATAGTGTTATCAAAGGGTTCATTAGTATATTTTCCTTGATACATAAGACTATCATCATCATATTCACCTTGATTGATAATGCCATTATCATCATGCTCAAAAGGATTATTTGATTGGTTAAAAAATGGGACCATGATTTCTTTCTTTGATTGATTTAGATTTTGTAATGGTTTGACTCAATTTGTTTCATGGGTTTAGCAAAAGAAATATTATAATGAGACACAAGAACACCCTAGCTATTCAAGTGAGAGTGACTTTGTAGTCCCATAAGTATACTTTGACCTATTCATAAATGTTATGACCTATTAATATCAAGAGATTGAAAAAAATAAAAATTATTTGTCCATGGACTACTGCCCCATTTTAGAAGTACAATATGACTAACTCCCTAGGACTAACCACCTATCAGTGCACTAAAATGACCAAACATCCAAAAGGTTCACTATGTTAGGCTTACATAAGGTTTGATAGGGTGATTACTTGGTATAGTTAAAGGTGTATGTGTAAAGGCTTGGTATGAGAGGATAACTTGCTCTCCTTCACTTGGAAGCTATAGATTTTATTGCAAGCTTAGACCAAAATGAAAAATGTACCCCTAAGGGAGAGTCTTTCAATTATCTCCCTAATCTATATTTTACACTAAAATGTGTGGGCTCAAGTTGCCACTTAGTGATAATTCAAGCCATATCCACTAAAAAGAAACTAACATAGAAGAACTAATAGTTCTTTTTTATCCAAGATTACATAGATTGACCTTTTGAGGGGGAATAAAAAGTAAATGATGCAGATAAGGGAGGATTTTATCAAAACAAACACAATCCAAACTAATTTGAACAATCTTTCAACCTTGCAAACCCTAACTTGCCCTTTATCTCACAATTCCCTCAAAGTGTCTTGTAACATTCCAAATAGAGAAAATTGAGCATATCTTTAGAAGACATTTTAAAACCACAAAAGGATTTATATTATAGATACCCTTTATGGCATTATTTTACATATCTAACTTGTGCATACACTTGTTTCAGAACTTCACCTCCTAAAATTGACTGCTACATTGAAATGAGGCTCAATTAGCCTTGTTTCTCAAAGCAACTCCATGAAACTCTTTTCCCAATTCATAAAAAATTACTCCAATGTCCTTAATAGGTCACAAATTTCCTAGATGAACAAATTTTGACAAATTAAGTGCCTACAAACTCATCAAATCACAAAACCCTTGCTTAGACCTATTTTGGCTTGTCACATAGGGGTTTATTGAATCTACCAAATCCAATCCATTACTATGAAAATCATCAATACAAAAACATCTCAATAAGTCTACGAATGCTTATTTTATCCACTAGAATGATCCCCTAATAGTCTTTCAACAAAACCCTACCTTCATACATCAAATTTGCTCAAAACAAGTACTTTCCCAACCTAGGGCATCATCTTATTTTCTCAAAACTCACATCCTTGCTCTTGCTAACCACATAAACACAAAACCTATGCCTAATTTTTCCATTCCACCAAGTTATAGCATGTTTCACCCGATGGAATGGCTTATGAGTCCATTTTATGCACTCAAACCCTTAAACAAGGGCTTCCCTGATCGTTCTCAGAAAAATGCTTACAAAATCTTTCAAACTTGGTGAAAAAAATCCAAATCAAATCCAAAGTGTATTTAATTTATGTCTCTTACCAATCTCAATGTTCCTTGATCAAAATTCCTCAGTACGAAACCGTACAAAGGTCTATAGTAGCAGTTTTACCTGAAATTACAAGAAAAGTATTGATATATCATTGCTTCAACTTTACAAAACAACACTCCAACCATGCCTCAAGGTTTTAAAGGAATTTGTAAACATAAAAACCCATGAATCAATGGCTCCAACTTCCCTTTGAAACCAAATGATTGTCGGGCTTCCATTTTTTTGTATTTTTGCATTTTGCAATTTTGCAATTTTGCAAGAATTAACAACTTCACCTAGAACCGACTCAAAAAGACTCATTACATGGAAAATGGTCTATTATGACCTTATTACATGACATAAGACTCAAAAAACCCCAAAAAACAAACACAAGACCATATTTACATAAGGTGACATGGTGCCCCTGCACTAGTAACAAAATATTTTTTCTCTATTCTCAAGACCACCTTATAGTGTGAGGGGAGAACATGCACATCCTAAGTCACACAAAGATGGAAAAAAAGGTCATTGACCATTAAAAATGAAATGCGTGAAATAAATTAAAACACATAAAATATGTTTGAGATTATATCTTGGTCAAATGAACCTACAACACATGTTAGTGGTTTAATTTTATTAATGGTATTCAAGCACGACTAGAAGCACATGTGCTATTATACAAAGCATTTAAACCACTAGAAATGTGCATATGTTGTTACACTAATAGGATAAAATAAAATATTAAAATTTAGACTCTAGAATTTGGATATGCCACAAGAGATGAAAAACTACAAAAAGGATTTCCAATACACTAAATAGATTTGTATATTTTTTACTCAAATTATAAAATTACTACTTAGATTATAAAATGCTATTTAACATGATGTAAAAATTATGAAAGGGGTTTTTAGGTCCTAAAGGAACTTGTGCCATAGGATGGAAATTCAATGAATGGAGTGTATGCACCACTCTTGCGGTTCTTGTACCACTAGGTGTTGTATATGTGCCACTCTACAAAATGCTTGAGTCATTTTGCAAAGCGTGTGTGCCACTTAATAATAGTTTAGGTCTTAAGGTATTCTAAGTGTAGATGTGCCACAAATGAATTTGGATACATTATTTGAAAAATTAGATGCATAGTTAGATGACACAAATATTCCAAAATAGAAAATATTTTAAATAGATACAATTTAATCTATTAAAAAATCCTCAAAATCCATTAGACAAGGATACAAATTTGATCAAGGCATGGTCTTTCAAAGTATGCCAAATTTTGAACACTAAAATATAGGGGAAATAAATAATAAATAAGCATGAAATAAGAATCCTACCCTAAGTCAATCATACACCTTTGATATAGCAAAATGAATATAAACAATGATAAAAAGCAATAAAATTCTTACTACATAATCTTTTGATGATGTGCTCCAAGTGATTGGTTGATGGTTGAAACTGATGCAATTGCCCAGTTCTACAATATAACCTTGTTTCATCCAATATTATTCTTGAAAAAGGCTTGGGGATTTTTTGATTTATGGATTTGACGAGGATAAATGGAGGGCTGAGATTAATTTAGGATGGATGGATAGGGTTGTTTGAGATGATTTTGAGAGGGAGGTGAGATTAAATGCTAGTGGTTACTGAATGGAGGGCTAGAATTAGTTTGATTAGATGAATGGTTGGTATTAAGAGTTAGTTTAAATTTGGACTAAAGGTAGTTGGAGATGGGTGGCTAGATAGTTTGGCCGTTTTGATAGCTAGAAGTTAGGATTGGCCTTGTTTTGGATTGATGACGTATTTATTTTACTTTTGGATTATGAATGGGACATGAACATTTCCTATTAGTGGAAGATTAGATTAATATTTAGGTTTTTAGGCTAGCTAATAAAATAATTAGAATATTTAATCAATTAAGGGAGATGGATGTAGGATGCTAGCTTAATTAAAACAATATGTTTTATTTAATTAATGTGATGATGGGGAAAATATTAAATAAATAAATATAATTTATTTAATTAATTAGTGTTGATATGATGAGAATGTGGTTATGATGATATTAGTATGGTGTTGAAAGTGGAAAAGTGGTGTTGTTAGATGTGTCATTAGAACATGGTCATTTTAGGTTTCTATAGATCCAACATTACTACATCATACTACATCTTATATCACTTATATGATGCCTATATTGATATATCCTATATTCACACTATCACATCTTAGTATTACATCACCACGGTGATCCCATATTATTATGTTGTATGTCTACTACCTTACATGATCATAGTGTTATATATTTCTTCATAGAGTATACATGACTTGCTATTACATTAATATATCTTACTTAAATTTTTTATTATTGATCCTTACATATTCCTATACTAGAGGGGATCATACCATTCCCCCTATATATTGATATAACATTATCATGTATCTTATGTGTGATCCTATTTATTGATCTTATCTTGTCATGTTGATCTTGCTCATCATTTTGATCCCATACATTTCACTTAAATAATCAAATTTATCATCACATTTTATTATATGAATCTTATATTTTATGTGCACCATATTTTTCCCCTTATTATATTGAGGTCTATTTTCACACTTTCTTACCTAGATATGTATCACATGATCAAACTTGCTATATTTGAGGACTTGTCCCACTATTTGGCCTTTTCTCCATTTATCATATCAATCATATATTGATATTATTGATCTTGTGAAACTTCATGTTATTGATCCTACTTATCCTATTTTTCCTACCCTATGTGTCCTTGTGCTCATATATGTGGAATTTAACCATTTATTATACTTTCATGGGTGTTCTTAGCAATGATGGGACACATCACTAATATCTTGATCATACTTATTTATTGATCCCCCTCTATGTATGCTTGTTCTCATGGATGCCACATAGGGACATTTATTGTACTTTCACAAATGTTTTCATCCATTAAGGGAAACATTACCATTACTATACACATGGTAGGGGTATTGATCAAATATTTGATTGTATCTCCAATCCATTGTTATAGTTCTCATGATATACTCTTTTAGCTATGATTTTTGTGTTTTTATGCTTGGATGATTATATGTATTTACATCCTTATAATTTTTTATTGATTTATATCATGGTATGAATATTATTAACTCATAATTTAGTCTTTAATAAATTTATTTCCATATGCTCATGTTTATTCTTGATATATACAATAAGATTATTTTTCGATCAGTTGCCTCCTGCAGGGCAATCAATTGAAAGGCATAGATACATGATAAGAAAAATTCTAATTTTTGTATTATATCTATCTTACAATTAAAAATATAATAATTCAATCTTATATTTGTATCTTAAAAAAAATCATGGGAGAATACATGTGAAAGAAAAGAATATGGAAGGAGAATCTTTGTCCCTTATAGATTGTAGGTTATTTATTTGTTGTATTTAATTTATGCATGCCTAAGAATGAGTAAACTCATAGATCCATGATTGATTCTTAGATATCCACAAGCACCTAGTAGTGGGGGGGAAATATAATGGTGACAAAGGAATCCTCTAGGTATTTATCCATTTAATTATGTACCTATTTTGAATAAGTATTTTAATGCATTTAAGATGCCAAATCAAGGGTTCTAATAAAAGATGACCTAATATAGTAGCTTAATAGCCATTTAGTACATACATACACAAAACAAAAGTAATAATGTAAACCTAGAGTAAATTTATAAATGTTACCTATAATATTATACAAATTGCTTACAAAATTACATAAAACTATTGGTAACTACAAAAGTTCCTATAACTAATATGTTCACTCACTATGAGGCTTCTCAACACAACCTTCTTCCCATTACCCTCATCACACTCAAGAAATTTTCATTTTTCTTCTTAACTTTGTTATATAAAGTTTCATTCCTCCCCCTTTTCAATAAAGGCTATTCTTTCTTCTACCCTCTATATTTAATTAAGATTCATCCCAAGTTGCTCCTAAAAGAAGAGAAATAACTATCATCCAAACAAGAAATAATTCTTCAAATCCTATCACCAATAACAAATAAAATAGCCATAACAATAGCCATATCCTAGAGTTGTAACGACCTACTCAAGAAAGAACAAATCAATCCAAATAAAGTTGAGTATAATTGTATTACCTAAAGATAGTCAAACACTATTTTGTCATAATGGAATACATTAATGAATCAAGGCGATGGCTAGCTATGTAGTACAAATAAAATAACTTGTATAAAGTAAGAAAATGTCCCAAATATTGTCATTTCTAGAATATAAATAATACATAGCCAAAGTTGTAACTACCCTTTAAAAATGAATGAGCAATCAAGGAACATTTCCAAACTATCAAAAGATACCCAAATTTAGCCTAATAAATAAGAAAATATTCCATACAAGCCATGAAAAGGATTGTGAGAAATCCCAAACTACCTTAAAATAAATCTAATTAAAAACATGACCCTTGAATCAACCATCAAGTGTAAATACCTACAATATATCACTAAAAATAGTTACACATTGACTATATATCCTAAATCAATAATAGTGTCATGAACAAGTCAACCTAATGATTTTAAGGATAAAAATTATCCCTATTTATAAATACAATTGATTATCCAAAGGAAAATAAATTTGTGGACGCTTGCATGAGATCACAACAAAATATTCATGTGATTATATTGCATATTAATGATAATCACGTTGTCCAAAAAAAACCAACATATAACTCATCATTAAAATCTATAGCTGGTCCTATCACAACCTATCACCATGATTAAATGCTACTGAAAAATAGATATAATTATTCTATAGCATAATACACAACTCCCATTGTATTTTTTAAGTAGTCCATTTACATAAGAAACTATCTTGTAGCAAATTGATTTAGTCTTTTTGTACAAGTACAATTCTAAATCTATTTAAAACCATCAAAATTCCTATAAAAACATTCCAAGAAAGTAGGTTGAAAATAAATTCGCCAAACAACAACCCAAAACTAAAGAAAACTAAAACATAAATAATTATTATTTTAGGTAACATATAACTACTCATGGAACCAAATGATCTTAAATAAAATAGTTGGGTAAGAAAATTTGTGAGGATGGTGCTCATAAAGTGGAGCTAAGTGGTAGAACAACCCTTCCAAAAAGCATGTAATATGTAACATACTCCATTATTATAATACTTATACATGAAATATTTCTTCTCTCACCTCTTCCAACACTTAGCTATGAATTTTTTTATCATCTTCTACTAAATATGGTCATTAAATTTTATTCCTCTTGTGGAATTTTTTTCACCATATCCCAATCTCCTCATTTTTCTTTCTCCACCTCCTTCTTCTTGTTGTAGGTTCTAACCCACCACTAATTTTCCACATACACCTAATACTTCTCCTCTCCTCTTCTTTTGTGAGATTTAAGCCACCACTATTCATCCTCCACCAACAATATCTCCTCCATTCTCGACTCACTATTTCACCTACACATAAATCAATACAATTAATAACATATAAATTTTTTATTTTTTTTTGCTAGATAAATTGTTGTTGAGGGGCAACACCCAGTATAAAGATCAAATATAAGAAATAACGCTTCAGAACCATGAATGGGGAGCAACAAAAGGAGATAGAGGAATAAGAAAAAAGGATTCTCAGAGAAGGAGTTGTCACATAGCCAAAATAGAAGAGAACACTGAAAATCGAAAACTGAAAGTTGAGCACCACCAATCAAATCACTAGCCTAACTAGCACCCCAAAGGGAACCAATCAAGAGATTTTCTTGTTCTTTCCCTTCCTCATACTCCGAGTGAGGATGACATCCATTGTCCACTGTGTTTCATCTTCCACAACATCTTTGCCTCCGATGCGAAGCTTCTCAGCCTCATATTTGTGCCCTTTTTTTCTTTTTAGAGAAATTGGGTTTTGATATGGCGCTAGCAGATTGGGCAAGGGAGCAAACATTAGCAAGAACAACCAAGTCATCAAGATCTAGGAAGTCTGAGTATTCCTCATCCAAGCCATCCAAAAAGGGATAGGAACCATCTGAATCCGAGCCAGTGTTGTCACCCTCAGGAGGATGGATTGGGTCCCCACATGAAAGGGAGGCAAGAGCCTTGCAAGGGGCACCGATTGGCAAAGAGGAGTGTTGCACCAAAACATCAGAGGCCACAAGAGGAGGTTTTGGATCCTCTTGGGAAGCCATGAACCTCTCGTTATTGCATCTAATGAACTTCACATCAAGAGTGCCTGACTTTTTAACCCATCTTTTGAGACTGAAATTCTGAGTAGTTGCGGACATGGGAGAAGAGCAACCAACTATTTTATGCCCTAGCCTGTTGCAATGGAAGCATCTGAAAGGTAGACCTTCGTAGTTGAGGAATTAGGTCCAGGTGCCCTGGGTTGAATGGATCAAAACCGAGTGATGTACAAGTTTAGAGATATCTATGATGGCATAAACCCTGGTGAATTTTCTATGGGGGGCTCCCTGATCAAGTTTCACAAAGGTTCCAAACTAATCAACCATGTCTTTAATTAACTCATGCACCTGCATAATCGATGGAAGACTATACAATCTGTTCCAAATGGGAACCATAGTGATCTTGGTAGAAGCAGGATAAAAAAAATGGGGACCAATCCAAGAAAACGAGGCCGGATTGCCCAAAAAACCACGGGCCCTTCTGCATGACAAATGAGTGATCCTCCAAATAACATATAAATTTAAAAAACATCTCCTCATCCTCATTCTTCTACACTCAACACTTATTATTTCTCACACTCCTCTACATCCTACATGTCCCCAATCACATCAATGTTCTACTACACCATATCTATCAATATCCTTGAGCCCTCCAAAGGATATTCTTCCATTGCACTCTCATCACAACTTGCTACTATATGATAGATTTAAAAATAATAATTCCTACAAATGCACTCTACCAAAAAATGACATTGAAAGATGTACACTCTCAAACCTCCATCTACCCACCTTACACTCAATGGAGGAAATTCCTAGATCTTATACCTATAATTATCTTATTGGAATAAAACCAACATAATCTTTCTCATGCAAGACACACACTCTTTGACACTATTTTATTTCTCACAGCTCTTTGCAATTACAAGATCTCCTCATACCTACAAAATTATTTAGAGTCTCCCCAAACACAACCCAATGAGCATACCTTTCTCTAATGCTACTTGATGAAATTTATATCCATGGGTCTAATGAAAGAAAATCTAATGTAGCAACCCAATACCCATTAACACATTCATACATAAAATTAAAGAAAATGGAAAGCTATAGTAAATTTATTAACTACCTATAGCGTAATACACCTTACAAAATTACATAAAACTACTGTGAACTACAAAAGATCATATAACAAGTATCTTTTCTCACTATGAGGCTTCTCAACACAACTTTCCTCTCATTCCCCTCTTCATACTCAAGAGTTAATTATTCTTCATAACTTTATTAAAAATAGCTTTATTCCTCTCCCTCTTTCAATAAAGGTCACTTTTCTATTTATATTCCGTAGTAAATCGAGATTCATAAGGTCACTCCTCCAAAAAAAGATAAATATTTATTTCCCAGCCAAGAAATAATGCTTTAGATATTATTGCTAGCAATAAAAGAAAATAGCCACAACCTAGAGTTATAACTACTTGTTCAAGGAAGAATGAATTAACCCAAGAAAAATCAATTACAACCACACTACCTAAAGAATATTTAAATAATTTTTAATGCGGAAATAACAAATATTAATGGCCCAAGGTGATGACTAGTCTTGTGGTAGAAAAATACAACTTACAACAAGTAAGAAAAGTGCTCAAATCCCATTGTAAACTATAATAGAAATATCAAATAACTATGTTATAATCAACCTTTGAATATGATGAATAATTAAGGAACATTACCAAGGTATCAAAGACTATTGAAATATAGCCCAAAAAATAAGAAATTGTTCCATGCAAGCCATGAATAGGATTGCGAGAAATCATAAACTACTTTGAATGAAAGAATTAAAAGTTGAACTCTCAAACCAATGGTTAGGTGTCAATACTTGAGCATTAACATATCATTAAAAGTCTTTGCATATTGATTGCAATAATAGTCACATGAATGAATCACCCGAATGCATCAAAGGAAAAAATCACCCCTTTTAAAATGACAATTAGTTATTAAAAGGGAGATAAATCACCAAAGTATTGCATTAGATCATTACCAAAACATTTATAAGTGATTATATTACATTAAAAAAAGATAATTATATTATCTAATCAGTCCAACATATAACTCATTAATTTATATTGTAGGTCCTTTCATAGCCTATCATAAAGGTAAAATACTACAAAACAACATATGTAGTTGTCCTATAGAATAAACACGATCATGCCATATTTATGTAGTCTATTCACACAAGAAACTGGCCTATAAAAATTTGATTGAGTTCTATAAAAAAACATGTAGATGTCATGTAATACAACTATGAGTCTATTATCCATTTGAAAATGATAGAATTTCTATATCAATCTTTTGAGAAAGAAAATTGACAAGAAATCTACTAGAAAACAACCCAAATATAAAGAAAGCTATAAACATAACCAACTATTATTTATTGTGACATAAGATTAGAGGTGGACCTAGATGGTCTTTCATCAATTTATATAGCTACAAATGGTATATTTTATATATAGTTGGGTCATATACCTAGCCTTGCTTGCACCTATACCCATGCTTATGTATATGTATTCTTAGACCATTTGGATTATCTATCTAATTTTGATCTTTATTACAATTCTTATCCAATACAATCCTATCAAACACATATCCAACCTAATTGTATGATCAAGGTCATGTTTGTGGTTGTAAGTTCATCCTCACAAGTACAATCTTGATCTTTTTAATTTTAAAATTGTAATCAAACATTTAGCCAACTAACTAAACTTACACTTTGATCCTATGTGAAATTTTTATAAATATTCACACTTTTTTGTTATGCATATATATAAAAATATATTTATTACATTCATTCCCATCATCAAAGATCATCCATCTATAATTTAATAATTGAACGATCATTTTCATTCACACTCAGATCAAGCAAGGAACCTAGCATATCCTACACTCATCTTAGAAAATGTGAATTACTTGGCTATCATTCTAGAATTTATGTGCATATTTAGACCTTATTATTTGTTAAGGTATTTTTTAAATAACACTGACTAGATAGGAAAAACCTAAGATCATTATCTAGCAATTTACTTTTGAGTTCACTAGGTAAGATTTGGAGATCATCAAAATTTGAGTTTGTAGATACAAAGAAAGTTTGTAACTACAAACTAGATCCATAACCATGAAGTAAATTTATCATAGAGCCAAAAGGAATATTATAATTATAATCCACATACATTAATATTTATAAAAAAAATAGATTTCAAAGTATACTAATATTTTTGGCTTTAACAAATGATAACTATAGTTGGTATTAGTTTTCCACAGTCCATGGAGATAATGCAAAAAGTTTTGGATTAAATCGTGTATGAGTTTCAATCTATTCTTCTAGTTGAATTCAAATGATTATTGTTCAATCACAAACTTAAGCAATCTCTCTCTTCGTTACTATTTATAACACAATTATACTTTTTATTTGATATTGTTTAATCCATTATATTTTGTCTATCTAAAAAACCCACATATATTTGACTTCCTTAGGTTAACTCATGTTTAATTATGCTTACTTAACTAATTAACCTAAGGAACCCTTTATGTTTTCTTTTCAACCATGTATATTTGGAAATCCTATGTTAGAATGTAATACCATTGTTATAAAGGAAGTTGGCCTGGATAGAACCTATAACTATACTATTTAAAAAAATCCTATTTATACAGAACATATAAATATTACATTTAAATTATATTTTTTATATTTTAATTATTGAATTCAAATAGAATATAATATTTTTTTATATAATAAACTTAGTAGGTCCAAGAAAGAGAAAAGGGACTAATCCACCTAGATGTTGGAAAAAAAATGACCAAGTCCATATTCATATATAGTTAATACCATTTACATAAATTCTCAACCAACAAGTTGCTTATCATATATAAAACTTCATAGCACACACTCAAAAGGTAGCTAAAGGATCATAATGTTGGTATGAATGAGGTTATTTCCTAACTAGTTATTGTGAGGACCTATTCACATTATTATAATTTTACTTAGGAGTTATGTTTCATGGATGTTATTTCTAGAAGTTAGTTATAATGGGGTCATGTCTCATTATTTACTTTTAGTTATCTAGGCATTTAATAATTCTCTCTCACATTTAATATTTGCATTAATAATTTAATGTGTGTCCTAGGTTGTTATGACTTAGTTGTCTCATGTGATAGGATTAAGACACTTGTCATAATCTTGTCTAATCCTATTCCTCACCTTGCCTATATAAGCAAGGCTTCATATGTACATTTTATCAATCAATTCAAAAGCTCAGTTGAGTGTTGTGTAAGTCCAATATATCATTTCAATCTTGAGTATTGCATATTGGCCACATCTTGCATCCATTGTTGCACTTTCATGGTCTTGCTTTTCCCTCTTGTAGAAGGTTATTGTTGGCTTTTGCGAATGATCTTGGAGGCTTGAGTCCTTGAGTGACTCAAACATGTTTTATGAACTATATCTCAACTCTCACATGGTATCAGAGCTTTAGAGTTGCAAAACCCCTTCTTGGATCTGAGGGTGATTTGAGCTTGAGCTTTTGCAAGGTGCATATTGGATTAAAAATGTCATATATATTTTGCCTCATGTATTTTTGAGAAAAATGATTTCTGGGTTTTACTCAAATTCACAAAATACCATCTGGGTATTTGCTAGATTTTGTAGATAATGAGAAAATTTTACATAAATGGTTGTCAAAATAGCCCATCACAATCATTTTCTTGTAGGTGAAGTTTACTTTTCATTTTTTTACCAAATTGCATGTTCTGGTTTTTGGATTCAAAAACACTTTCTAGGTTTTGTTGGTAGCATCAAAATATTATTTGGGAATTTAATATTTTTGGCATACATATAGCAAAATTTTCAAAAATCAAATCAAAAGGGTTGTGTTTGCTGACTGTCAATTGGAAAAATTTACCCTTTTTTAAAAACTTCATTACTTTTCACCATGATGTTTGTTTTTGGCAAACAAGATATCAACGAAAAGCTAGTTCTTTTTCAGATTTTGTCCTTTACATAGATCTAAGGTCATTTTTATTCATGGAGGAATATTTGAACATTCATCAGTGCATGCACTATTTCCTTTTTTGCATGCATTAGGTTTACATTTTCTCTGTACCTCATTTTTGTTCAGTGGTCATTTTTCAATCGATTGTTGCTTCATAGATTTGAGGATTGTGCAATATAGTGGGTGTTCCAGTGTTCCTTGGCATCAGGTTTACTGTTGCTTTATCATGATTCTTACTTGAGTCCTTGAGTGACTCTAATATGGCTTCTAGCAAAGAGAATTATCTTTCCATTTCTTTTCGAATTAAGGCTTCCAGTGTTACTTCGTAGTGTGCTTCTAGTTCTTCTTTGCAATAGGTTATCTCATTATGGAGGGGCTATATGGTCTCTCTTATCATTTGTGATGGATTCATTGAGGGGGCACTAAATGGTCTCTTCTTTGTCTCTCATGCATCATTAAGAGCATTTTGTATTTCATCTCTCTTTTGGGGAGGAGTTTTGTCCCACTAGGTTTTCTCCTTTTCTTCGATTATGAGAGATTTCATTGCATTTGCATTTGTACATGGGTACCTAACATGGCCTCATACCCAAGACCCATCTTTGTGTCATTTTCATAATAATCTACTCCCTAAGTTACATTTATGGGGGGGTATTGGTGTGAATGGGGTTATTTCCTAACTAGATATTAGTGAGGACCTATTCACATTATTTTAAGTTTACTTAGGAGTTAAGTTTTCTAGTTGCCATTTCTAGAAGTTAGTTATAATGGGGCCATGTCTCATTATTTACTTTTAGTTATCTATGCATTTAATAATTTTCTCATGCATTAAATATTTGCATTGAGAATTTAATGTGTGTCCTAGGTTGTTATGACTTAGTTGTCTCATGTGATAGGATTAAGGCACTTATCATGATCTTGTCTAATCCTATTCCCCACCTTTCCTATATAATCAAGGCTTCATATGTACATTTTATCAATCAATCCAAAAGCTCAGTTGAGTGTTGTGTAAGTCCAGTATATCATTGCAATCTTGAGTATTACATATTGGCCACATCTTGCATCCATTGTTGCAATTTCATGGTCTTGCTTTTCCCTCTTGTAGAAGGTTATTGTTGGATTTTGCAATGATCTTGGAGGCTTGATTCCTTGAGTGACTCAAACATGTTCTATGAGCTATATCTTAGCTCCTATACATAACATACAAAACACAACCTATCCCACAAAAAAATATATGAAAGAATTAATAATAGGCTATTACTATACTATGAAACTAATAAACTAGAGTTTAAAACAAATTTTGTAATGGGGATAGGGTAATTATGCAGGCCCCAAGTCACCCATGAAAGAAACAATACATTTAACACAAGGCATAGATTATTTACATCCTGTAAACCCTTACTATCACAATAGCCAAAAAATGATGAAATAACTTCCATAGGAAGTGTCACCTTCAAAGCCTTAGCCTATTCCTCCACCACATGCTACAAACACAATTATAGTTTCTTGGAAGAATGTAATTGATCAAGGACATAGTTGAAATAACCCTCATTATGGTGAACCACACCTTCAATGTCATCACGAATTAGGTATGATCTTGGCATATTCAAAGGAAAGAGGGCGTGGGATAATGTTTGAGTCACATAAAAATATTCCACCTCCCCTAGTATGTGTAGGGTTAAGAAAGAGATTTTTTGTGGCAAAGTGAATCCCCACTCTTAGAGGCCATCCATACCTTTGATGAGTTCTCAAATTCTAATCACCCAGTGCCAAAGATCTAAACATTTAATCTTATTTTCAATGAATTTCATGAAGTTTGTTATCATATCTTCATCGAGGACCCCACGTTTCCTCTGCTTTGGGATCTTCTCAACAAAAGTTTCCTTGCCCTTATTCCTCCCACCCATCTTACCACCCACTACATTTGAAACCTTTGGAGAAGCAACTTGTCAAGGAAACAAATGAAGTGGGAAACAATGATGCACTTATAAGAAGCATTGTAAAACATGTTTTCACCACCTTAATTCATAAACAACAAAAGGTTGGAACATAAATTCTTCAATCCCAACACATGCAAACATCATCATTACAAACAAGAGACACATTGTGTTTGATTCATGCTATTGATTATTTTGTATATTTGATAGACATAAATATTATGAAATAGTAGTGATTTTTTTAGTAGGATAATAGAGTTGTTAGAATATGTCGAGTTGCGAACTTAAATAAATCTAAATTAAATTGATGGAAATATGATTTTTGGATTAACAAGGTACTTGACCACATTGCATTTGGTTTATATCGGTGATTTGATAATTGAAATTGTAATTAGAGTGAAATTTAGTGACTATTCAGTTGTATAAATATTGTATTATCGTAGTAATTATGAGTCATTAATCATAGATGACTTAAATTCTTGCTGGTCATTTTTTGCACAAAACTAATAAAATTATATTAGATAATAGTCCACTATTTCAAGAAGCGTAAATCATTTTTTAGAAACATATAATTAAGTATATCTACTACATAATTATATTAAGTGTAAGTCATTTTTCCAAAAAATAATAAGTTAAAAGTCAATAATGCAATTATTTATTGAAGGCATACTTAATTTTTATACTATTTTTTCGCCACTCACAATATAAAAAGACTATTATGATGGCTATACTAGTATTCAATGTCATTCAAGCATCAAACAAACATTAATAGCGTTAAAATTTAAGCCTTGAATTAACATTTGAATAAGATTTAGAATTTTGAGCCTTGAATTAATATTTGAATAATACTTAAATTATTGATATAATTAAAAAAATTTCACAAGAATTTAATGGAACATCAAGAAAGACAACAACAAGAAACTAGAACCAACAAAAAAGCTAGCCTCAAAACCTGAAAGGCCCCCCCCACAAAAAAACAACCAAATTACAATAGAAGGACGCTAAAACCAACAATCAAGGAGGTTTGAATCAAAACATAAATCAATAGGAAAATAGATAAATGACATTTTCAAAATTAGAAAATTAATTATAGATTATATGATTATTGCTCAATTTTTTTAATTCTATATAATGATTGAGCCCAAGAAACAAACAACCAAACTACATAGAAGGACCCCAAATAAGAAGGTTTGACTAAATAAGTAAAAGAAATTGCATTCAATGAATGCATTAATATTCTTACATTCAAGAGGAACTAATAACTGACACCATACTTTTCCATCATTAATATTCTTACATTCAAGAGGAACTAATAACTGGCACCATATTTTTCCATCCCATTATGAAAATTATAATATAAAAAAATTTATTCAAATATTTAAATTCTATATATAAATATTATGTTTGATTATTAAATATTAATTTAATATGTAAATAATTGTTAAAAAGATTTGTGAATGTTGACACTATTGCATTCTATTCTTTATTACCATTATAATTACACCTCTCCATATTTATTTTTACTTTATATAAATTATTATTATTTTTCTATTATATCGAGTGATAACAATAAAATAAAATAAAATAAAAGATATTATTTTAAAAAAATAAAATTATAAAACAATTCATATATAAAAAGTAACAATTTTAAAGTAAAATAAAATAATTCTAATTTGATGTTTTAAAAAAATAAAAATTATCAAAATATATTTAAGATATCTATATTATTTATAATTAAATATATAATATTATATATAAATTTTATGGCATCCCACAAATTCATCGCAATTCACAACAAAAAATTCACCGTCAACAATTTACCACAAGAAAATTCATCGTTATGACAAATTCACCTCAAGGAAAATTCACCACCAGCAATTCACTGCCACTAAAATTAATGGCAAATTTTAAAAGTGATGAATTTTTCGTGGCTGTGAATTGCTGGTGGTGAATATTCCTTGAGGTGAATTTGTCATGGTCATGAATTTTCCCGCGATGAATTGCAGGCAGTGAATTCTCTGGTATCATGGGGACAAGGGGAGGCTAGACTCTGATCACTTGTTTACAATAGGATGATTTAGCCAATCGAATAGGACACTTTAACCAATTGAACTAGGCCTCTCGTCCTTATTTAAATTATATTTTTATATTAAATATAAATCAACAATAAAATAATTTCTTTAAAATAATATATGAATTTGTGTTAATTATGATAAGATGCTTTTTTTTAAACTTTTTGACTATTCTCTATTATCAAATTTTTTCTTTTGATAAATTTTCCTTCCAATAATTTATATAAATTATAATTTCCTATTTTCTTTCATATGAAATAATAATTTAAAAAAAAAAAAACATATATAAAGATGATATGGCATCGTCAAGTCCCTTGGAATGTACCCTCCAAGCTGAAGAGTTGGAATGGTGATAACCTCCCCCCACCAACCTTTTCGTTCCTTGCAAGGGAACTTTGAACTCTCATCATCATTTTTAATTATCTTTTTGTGCAACAACTCAATTGTTTTACTTTTTACGAAATGAAAAAGCTATTATTCCTCTCTCTATATTTCAGAGCTATGGCCCTACCTTTAATCAAGGTAACCTAAGTTTTTAATACCATTTATTAAACTAATTAGTTTATAAGATTTTTTTTATTGGATTAAGAAAAAGATTAGTTTATAAGATTAAGAGTATTATGTTAATATATATTTTAAATATCTATTGTTCAATTAATTTTATAAAAATATTATTTTGTCTAATTTGTTTTTTCAAATAAAATAATTAAATTGTCCATTTTCAAATTACTTTCATATATAATATAAATATCATTAAAATTTACATTTTATAATAAAAAATAAACAATATTATTTTGTCTAATTTGATCTTTTCAAATAAAATACTTAAATTGTCTAATCTCAAATTATCTTCGTACTTAATATAAATAGAAATAAAAATTACACACTCTATTTCTATGATAAAGAATCACCACCTAAGAAATGAACTAGACAACTTAGTGATTCATATGTTCCATCCTCTTGATGGCAAATAATGTGAACCATTTTTATTTAATAGTATGGCATGGACGGTGTACATTTATTCCCAGCTATATGGAATGAATCTAACCTGTTCCTTTGAGATTTAATTAATTAATTAATTTTTCCAAAAGTCACTTCACCCAACATCTTTTATTTATAAAGGTAAAATTTCATCTTATTGTATTACGGGTGACTTATAAGTTTCTAATAAAGTACATGTTTGATTATGATTACGAAATGAATGGGCATTATAGTTTTATTATTATTATTATTATTATTATTATTATAAATTAAAGATTTTAGAATATTAATATAATAAACTATTTATATGGTTAAATGTAAGTGACATTTTAACATTGAAGTTTATGGTGTAGCAATATCTCCACGTGTTCGTTTTTGGTGAACTAAGTTGATATCTACATAATGGGGAGGAGGTATGGACATAAAAATGACTTCAATCATCGAAGACATAAATTAATAATTAATTTATGTATAGTTATTTTTATTTTACGATTATAATAATAAATAAAAGTTATGGTTTATGATTAATATATAAATATAATAGTTAAATATTTAATTATATTTTATTTTATTTTTAAATTTTTATTATATCTTTTAATTATTGGTTATTGATTTGATATGTAAATGATTGTCAAATTTATACTAGTTATTTTTAATGAATACATTCATTTTTTTACAATAATTAATTAATATATTACATGAAATAATTATAACTACTATATCAATTGAATCTATGTAAAAGACATGCAAGATCATTCTCAATGTCTTAATATCTAAAAAAAATGTGATGTATAAGTAGAATTGACAAGGATATCTCTCAACGTCTACTACATATATTTGTCTAAGATGTGTATGCTAGTTTAACTATACTATCATTTCACTCGTTATAAAAGATTATTCTTTTATTTTTAAATTTATGTTTAGATAAATAAAGACAAAATTTTATTTTATTTCATTTGTATTTTATTTGTTTATATTTATTATTAAATATTAATACTTTGACATGTAAATGTGTTTCAAATTTGAAGAAAAAGATAAGAGTTTGTGTTAACATATTCAAGTCATTATACTCCACCATCATTGTAGAACACCTCTCAATATAATTAAACAAATATTACTATTTATAAACAATAAATAAATATAAACAACTACTATCAAGAAATGATGGAGAGGAATGGTAACTTCCAAATAAATTATTGAAAAAAAGACTTCAAATAATAAGTAACTTTAGATTGCTTCAAATAATTTTTAAATTGAAAGTAGACAATGGAGGCCCTTCTTTCTTGAAAAGGTAGAAGGAAGCTCCCAACTCAAGGCTAGTCAATTTAACATCTATTTTGTGGGCTTGGTGTTGGTTAAAGATGCACTCTCTAACTTTACTAAATCATTACAATGGATTGATCATTTCTTTCTAACATTCTTAAGCCTTTTATGTGGGTTGAGTCCCACTTCTAAATGTTTGTATCTATTTGATGGGTGGGGATTTCAATAGAATCTTTTAATTTGATTAGCTACAAAATAAATAACATATAAATATTGTAGTTAAATTATATTTTTTACATTAAGTTTTATTTATGTTAAGAGGTGCAATCTATAGCGAGAGCAAGATGTGTGACATAATGATATGAGTATGTTCTCAAGAATTCTTCATAATGGATAAATAAAAATATCATTATTAATTAATGAATAATTAATTTTAAAAAAATTAGTAAATGATTTGCTTTTATTTAACTTTTTAAAATTCTTTAAAGCATAATTCTTCAAGTGAAGAATAAAATAAATAATATCTATAATAAAATAATGTAATGGTGAAATATGCATGCCCATACCTATCATTTCCTATTTAGTTTTGTGCCTAAGTGAGTTTTAGTGTATCACTTGTATACTCAAATAAATTTTCATGCTCCTATTCCTTGATGAGTGTTTCTGCACTACACAACTAAGATAAAACACTTGTTTTATTTCTCTTGAAAGGTAAATTTCTTTTGGAAAACTACAAAAAATAACCCCAAGGTTCAACATTGTCAGGTCTTGACTTACAAAATAGCTCAGTAGTTGATGTGATATGCTGGTAATCACAAAGGGCATTTATGGTTTAACAAGCTTGGAAGCTATAAGAATCAAGTAAGGGCTTTATAAAATCTGAAGATAAATGCAAATCCTAACTATATTTTGAGATTTGAAAACCCTATATTTCATCAAATATAACAACTTGAGTGATGCCTTTTCCTTAGTACTAACCCAAATTCAAAGAAAATGTAAAAGATTAAAGGGTTTTGAAGAGATCTAATCTAAAACCTAAGGAAAATCACAAAATGGCAAATGCTTCAAATGGAAAAATCTCCAATTAAACCTATCTCTATTTAATCAAGGAAAACCTACAACTCCACAAAAATGCATAAATAAATTATTATTAATCATGAGATTTTTAATATCAGATGATTATTTAAATTGAAATTGAAATTTAAATGCAAATGAAATGATTTGAAATTCATTATTGTGAAATTTGGGGTTTGTCATTGCTGATGAGAAATTGAGTGCAAGTGAACGCAAGAATAGGTGAACGAGAATGAAGGTGAGAATATTGATCAGGTAGAGTCATTTTAGCCATTAGACGTTAATGAGGATGATGGAATCTCACACACCAATTAATTAATTAAAACGTAATTTGCATGATTAAATGGTTATTATGGCTATGCTTTGTTTCAACGTAATTGCGAAAAAGAATATATTTGTTTTAAATGGCAATTTGATTATTTTTGTGAGGAAATTAATTTTTATTCAAGAATTACTTCTTTGAGTAAATATTTTATTATTAGTTGAAAATAATAATGCTTTTATTCTAAATTATTGGAATAAACTTTTAATTGTGAAAATGTATAAAATGTAAAAATTGTGTTATTGATTTAATTGTTATTTTCTCATTTAATAAATGAAAGAGGAAAGATTTGTTTAAATAGAAATAGATAAATATCAAAATTAGTTATTTAAAACAAAGAGAGAACAATCAAAACATGAATAGTGGATCTGAGTTTATGGATAACTTCACCATTTTCGCATGAATTTAGAGAGGAAGAGAAAAATCCGTTTTTGGAGAGGGAGATAAAAATCAAAATAGAAAGAGAATCAAAAAAAGATTACTTTATTCCCCATGCGCGACCAGGAGAGAGAATAGTTTTGTTTTATTTATTAGCATTTTGTTGATCTCATACGCAAGGAAGAGAGGGGAGTTAGGCAGTGAAGAAAGCATTTATTTTGAATTGATTTTTTTTCCCTGATCACCACCATGCATGAATAGAAGGAAGGAAGGCACGACCTAAAGGAGAATAGGAGAACAGAGTTTGCCTCCCATCCATCCCATGTAAGCAGCAGGTGAAGAGGCATGACGACTAGAAAGGAGAGGACAATGTGTGGACATAAAGAGGAGAAGAGGGAATTATAAATTAGAACAAAATTCTTCTCTAGGGAAAGGCGTGTGTGGGAGGAGAGGACTCGGCCAGAGAGAAGAGAGAAATTTTGAACATAAAGAAAATTAAGAGAAGAGAGAAAGAAGAACAACAAGAACAACTACAGGAGAAAAATTAACAGAGGAAACAAATAATCATTTCCAGATTCAAGAAACACACAGGTAGATTCAAATAAAAACTGGTTATTTCTCAAATTCACAATCTCATCTAATATCTGAGTTTAATTCTTTTATTTTTATTCTTGTATTTTAACTATTGAAAACATATCACTGTTTTTATCAAATTTAGGATAAAGTTAAAACGCCAAACTGTGTTTTTATCAGAAAACTATTGAACAACTTGAACAGAAAACTATAAAAAGAGAGTAGATTTATTTATTTTTAAGAAATTCTGATTTAGTAAAGATTCACACAGAAAAACATATATTTCATTTAGATTTAGAAAAGCTTCAAAAAAATCTAAACTACGCTAAACTGTGTCAATCTAGAATTGGAAATTGCAAGAAAAGAAACAGAAAAGATAGTGATTTTGATTTAAATAAAATTGTTGAATGTTTTTCCAGAATGACAAGATTAAATAATTTTGTGTAAAGATTTATGCTTGAAAAGTAAGAATGAAATTTGATAATTCTCTAGAAATGAAACTAAAATTGCTACGAAACATAAGTAAATATGAAGTGTTTACGTTTTTAAAAATATAACATTTTAGAGAAATATGAAAAATAGAAAAGAAAAGGAAATAGAATTAAAAATATAAATTACTTTGAAATGAAATGAAATAGAAAAGGATTATTTCGAAGTGAAGATAAATTTTATGAATAAATGAACCAAAAGAATGTGTGCTCATTTATTCGTTCTTGTTTTATATGTACTTAGATTACATACTTGAGATACACCTTCTTTTATTTTATTTTAATTTATTTGATTTAAATATGAACTTAATGTTATCTATGATTTAAAACTATGAAATTACTGCATTAGAACCATATTTGCTTGAAAATAAAATTGCAGTTAAGATGTTTGTGAAAGATACTTTTTAATTTTTGAATGGAACCATGCATGCTTGATAAATAAATGTGCATGGCATGTGTTTGGAAAGTTACCTTCCGGGACGGGTGCCGAATATGGGTTTTTAGAGAGCGTAGTTTTGCTTTTCCAAAACTACTATTATTTGTCGTGCATGACATTTTACTTGGCCAAGTAACTTAAGGACCATTGAAATAGATGGAATGAGTTTAACTCTCTACCATATCCTAGTATCGAACTTGCTTGTTTCTTAAATGAATTAGAAAAATGAAAATGCTTGTGGGTTTACTAGTTATATTGGGCATGCACCAGATTCCATCTTGCTTGTCGACATCTTTTTGCTAAGCAATTCGTGCAGGGTCAAGTATTTTTTGAATGACTAAGGAATTATGGGGAAGCGTAAGCTTCGAGGTTAGGCAGAAAAAGCGCCTGAACCTTGTTCTTGTCTTCATGTTTGAAGATAAGCTATTGGATTGAAGATCAAAGGAATATTTCTTCATATATCTATTCTATTTATTTCTTGTATGATTATTGTAGAGCTTAAGGTGACAAAATGCCTAAGTCTCGAATTGTAGACTTTTGTTACAAATGTTTTTGTATTGTAAAATATCGTGTAAGATGACACATTTATGAATTTAATTGGAAGTATTATTGAATCTTACTGTAGACTTTAAGTCGATATGTTTGGAATTTTTTGGATTTTATGAATGTTAATGAATGGAGTTTCGACTTTCTTGGAATATAAATGAATTTATTATAAGGAATTGTCGATGTTTGGAATTAAAGAGTTTCTCTCTTTATAATAACACGGTGATACTTTTAATGCCTACCACCAACCCGATCAATATCAACCATCCATAAGAAGTCGTCTCTCATTGGTAATTAATGTTGATAAGGAAATCAAAATATCTCCCTTTTTTTTAAAAAGCATCTTTAGAATTTTTGCCTCATCAAATAGAGACATTAGAGAGACATCTCAATATAAAAATCATTTTAACCAAATGTGCCATGCATAGCCTCCTCCAAAAAAATGGGCATCACCTAACTGTGGGAGGAAATCATCCATGGGCAAGAAATGTAGGATGTGACAAATGCCTTTTTTCCTTTATAGTTTGCACTATTATCAATGCAATTTAATAAAGGCAAGAAAATACAAACCATCCTTTGTTAATAAAATTCACTTCCATAAAATTTTGATTGAATAATGAAGCAGTGGCCATTACAACATTTTACAATGCCAATGTAAATTTTTTTTTGAAATTTTTACCTAGGAGGGAGGAGATCATTAAAACAAACAGAACATAATCATGAAAAAGATGAGACACAATCCTACCTCAAAAATTCTTTGAAACCAATCTAATCATCAATAGTCTTGTTTGCCAAAGAGTTTGCAAGAGTGTTAGCTTCTCTATAACAATGCATTATCTGATAGCAATGAAATGTTTTAAGCAGGATTTGAATGTGTGACAAAAGATAATTCAAGACTATTTCAAAGCTAATTCAACTTCATATTTCTTTAATATTTTATCCCATCCAGCTTGAACTCCTGGAATTTATGTATCATGCTAACATACATAGCAACGTTATCCAAATTATCTTCAATGACATTACCATCTTCAACGTGGGTGAAAATTTCCTTCCACTATTGCTTTAGTAAATGTAGCTTTGGGGTCAGTGTAGGATCATGGGGATCCAAACTAGGCCTCTAAGTGGTGATGAAAATTCAGAAAATCAGAGTTAGGAAAATTCACATAAAAATTTGAATAGGTTATTAACATAATTTAAAAAATATGTAAGAACAAAATTTGTAGCAAATTGAATGTAGTTTCTAGGCTACTAGTCCTTTTTTGGAAAAAGGTAAATTTGTTTTGCGAAAATTTGAAATTTCAATGCAATGGTACTAATTTTTAAGAAAAAATATAAGAATCAGGTGTATGTCTGACCACCCTAAGTACAAGAAAAAATATATTTTTTTTTCTAAATCTTTCAATATAAGTAGAGGACACATGCTCGGATGTGCCAGAATTTTTTTTGTAATTTTTTTCCATGTAAATAATTAGTTATGATTTTTTTATTAGAACTTTTCAAAATTATTAAAACATCTGTGTCTCATGACCATAACTTGGTCAAAAATTTATGAATTTTTTTTAATCCTATAGTATGTGAAGAATATAATGTGACGCATCTTGTAGGTTCAAAAAATGTTAAGTAGTTTGAAAGTTATAGAAGTTTTTCAATCAGCCTATCAATCAAGACTTTAGTCGTAATGTATGTAGAAAATCAATAATAATTATTTATTAAATTCAAAATAAAGCATAACTTATATTGGTGGAAAGCTGAATTTTTTTTCTATAAACCCTTTTTGTTTCAGGAAATTTGGATAAAAAGAAATCGTTATCCACAAGGGCGAACTTCAAAAAACTAAAGAAATTTTGTAAACACATTTTTTTGGTTGACTTTCCAAGTTAGGTAATCCCAAGCCAAAAACCAAGGCAAACTTGAGGGAAATCCCAAGGCTGCAAATTTTATCAAACAAAATGGATATCCATTTTGGAAAGCGAAAACCCATTTAAAAAAACAAAACAAAATGGATATCCATTTTGAAAAACAACACGGATATCCATTTGAAACAGATATCCATTTTGAAAACCAAAACGAATATCTGTTTTGAAGACCTAAAAAACCCTCTTTAGTAAAATGGGCATAAATTTTGCATTTTTTAATCAAAATTTTGACTTTTTATAGGTGTTGGAAAGATGATTGAGAGCTCTACGCATTGGACTAGGTGGTGTTTCTATATTGTATACAAAAAAATAATTATAATCATTTTAACTTCATAGTTCATTTTTGAAACATCAAATGATCACTATTTTCACATGTAAAGTCTCATTTTCATGATTTTTTAGTAACACTCATCTCAAAATAATTGAAACATTATAAAAAGTAATGGATAATGAAATATTTATATTTTTAGTAGTAAGAAGATGAAAAAATCTTGATAAATCATCATATCTATCTGTTCCTTTCTCTACCTCTCTATAAATCACTATGTCTCCCCTTAAGCTCTGGACCTATCCCTCCCTCCTTTCTTCTCTCTTTGTCCCTCTTTAGAACTATATTTCTCACTCTCTCTCTCTCTCTCCTTGAGCTCTAGACCTATATTTCTACCTCTATCTCCATCCTTTTCTCTCTGGTCCCTCCCATACCCTCTCCCTCTCTCTCCATCTCTCTCTCTATCTCCCTCTCACTCTCCATCTCCCCTCTCCCTCTCTCTCTCTCTCCCTCCCTTTCAAGTCTCTTCCTCTTATTTCTCTCTCCCTCTTAGGTCTCTCCCACTCCCTCTCTCTCTCAATCTCACTCACACTCTCCCTCTCAGGTCTCTTTCCCTCTCAAGTCTCTCTCCCTCTCCCTCTCTCTCTCTATCTCTATTCCCTACCACTCCCTCTCTCTCTCTCTCTCTCTCTCTCTCTCTCTCTCTCTCTCTCTCTCTCTCCATCCCTCTAAAGTCTCTCTCTCTCTCTCTCTCTCTTTCACACACACACATACTCCATCTCCATCTCGAGTCTCTCTCTCTCACACAACACACTCCATCTCCATCTTGGGTCTCTCTCTCCTCTCCTCTCTCTCTCTCTCCTCTCTCTCTCTCCCTCTCTCCATAAGTCTCTTTCTCTCCCTCTCAATTTTATATCTCTCTCTCTCTCCCTCCCTATATCTCTCTCTCTCTCCTCTCCATCCCCTCTCACTTTCCATCTCCCTCTCTCTCCCCCTCCTTTGAACTCTCTCTCTCTCTCTCACACACACACCTCCATCTCCATCTTGGATCTCTCTCTCTCTCTCTCTCTCTCTCTCTCTCTCCTCTCACACACACACACACACACACACACACACACACACACCTCCATCTCCAGGTCTCTCTCTCTCTAAGTCTCTATCTCTCTTAGGTCTCTCTCTCTCTCTCTCTCTCTCTCTCTCTCTCTCTCTCTCTCTCTCTCGGGATAACTTTAGTGGCGAATCTTTTCCAATTGGCGAATTCTAGGAATCGGGCAAATCGAATTTGGCGAATTCTAGGTATCCAACAAGGTGTTCAAATCGCCTGAATTTCACGAACTATCGGTCCAATGCATGTCCATTCGCCAGTGGTTTTTTTTTACGAGGCATGTTTAAGCAATAAATTCACCATAACATACTATGCATTTCTAATGGACCAATCAATATTTTCGCCTGGAATCCTGGGGAGCATGTCATAAAACACCAACATATTCTCCAATATTATTAAAACAACATTATATGAGGACCCATTTGGCCAATTAAAATTTACAAATAGTTGCTTGTGAAGACCCATTCGCCAATTAAAATTTATAAATAGTTGTTTATGAGGACCTATTTCGCCTTGAAAATTACAAGGTATCATTGTATAAGCACACGGAATTTGCCAAATTTTTAACATACCATTTAAAAATCCCGCGGAATTCGCCAAATATGAATTGATATAAATACAATTGAAAATGTTATTTGTTCTTACACATTTTGTTCAGTTCTGAGGTTCTACTTCTTGATTCAGAAGTAAGCGAAATCCAAAAATGTAGACTCAAAGGTGAGTGATCATTTCTTCATACTGTTATTAGTTATTAGTTATAATAATAAGATTTCTTTATCTGTTTTCCATTCTTGCTTCAGTCTTAAACATGATTTTGAGTAGAGAATGGGATCTATATTCTTTGTTGGTCTGTCCTTCTTAAACAAGAAGACATTTTTTTCCAGCTTTTATTCGAAGTGACATATCAATATGTCGAGCAGAAACTGCAAGGTTAAGACTCCTGAGGGTAATGAAGAGACTTGGAGGCCATCAAAATGCCCAAAATGTGGAGGTACCATACAGTCTTACTTTGGAATTGGCAAAGCTTCTAATCCATCAGATCAAGGTGGAGCTACACCATCGACTCTTCCACCAAATATTATTGAAGATGGCAACGACAATACCTCACCACCACAGGAAGGTCAAGGTGAGATTGTTATTGTGTTAAATCAAAATGTATCAAATGAGGATGGCAATACTGCAGAAGATGTTCCAAGGGATACCCTGGATAGCCAGAATGAGATAATTGACTTGGATGAGGATGATGTTGGTAGCAAGAAAAGAAAAGGCAAATCAAAATTGGGGTGCAAGTGGGAAATGACAAGGAATTTTTAAATTGGTTGGTTGTCGAAGTACCCATTCCTTGAAGCAGTGGGGGTATCAAACGAAAATGATATTGAAAGGGCAACAAAGGTCAAATGTAAGTTTTTTAGTTGGAAATGTGGAAGAGACAAGATGATGCAGCTAAAGCTTGACACTATAGAAAAGCATATCGAAAAAGTTTACAAAAAACAAATCATAGATGGAAAGGAACAATCAATCGTACGATGGAAATCAAAGGAAGAATGTCTTCATGTTAAGTATGATGTAGATTATGGAGAGTATAACCATAGAATGTCGAAGATTAAAAAATTTGAAGGTATACTTGAGGCTTATTTTAGAAAAGCCATGGCAGCAGCAAATCTGTCAAAAACTGTTCAGATGAGTGTTGTTTTTCATATTTTGTTCAGGGGGCGTCCTATGACAGACTACCCAGAATATTTTGATTTATTATCTTATTTGAGTGTTCCCCACTTTCCATTCTCACATTGGTTAGTAAACACTGGATGGGAATGGGTGAACTATCTTGTTGCAGTGGAAAAGCAAGATTTAAAGGAGAAATTAAAAGAGTCAAATTTCATTGCATTATCTTTAGATGAAGTTACTGCAGTAGACAATAATTCTTGGGTTTGTATGCATTTGTATACTGTAGAACATGTTCACCAAGCTCATCTTCTTTGTGTTCATAAAATGAAGGATAGTTCAACATCGCAAAATCTATTTGAACTAGTCAAGAAATCTTTAATGAAATTGCAGGTATGGATGAGTTGACAATTGCCAAAAATTTGGTGTGTGTAGGAGCTGATGGAGCTGCAGTGATGCAAGGTCAAAGGAGCGGTCTTTGCACAAAGTTAAAAACTAATTGTGCACCATACATTCTTGGCATTCACTGCATGGCCCACATAATGAATTTAGCATTCAAAATTGTAAGCAAGTTTCTTACAGTATCAAAAGTTGAAAATCTAGTTCACGAGATCCACGCATACTTCTGCCGAAGTCCCTAACGTTTCCTTGAATTTCAACATTTTGCTAAGGGAATAACACCTAGAAACAAGCTTCTCAAGGATGTCGATACCAGATGGATCTCCCTGCATGGACCAACGTAATGAGTTCTTTCAGAATATCAATCCTTGATTGGAGTGATGTACGAGCATCGCAACATAGTAGACAAAGCTCCTGACCTCTTACATAGGTTAAGCGATATAGAGACACTCTTGACTTTAGCTAGTCTTCTCCCCATGCTGGATGAGATGAACAATCTTGTGAAGAAATCCCAAGACAAAACTATGTATATTTATGAATATGCCAATCTATGTAAACTTACATGCTTGGCCCTCAATCATCTATATCTAGATCTAACACAAGAAGGCGCAAATTATTTGATGTGGTGGAAAATTATTGATTTGAATAATCCTGATAATTATTTATAGTATAATGCAAGTGGGCACTTATGTATTTGTGTACGTGGATATGAGATACCAATGTACCATTGTAAGACAGCCAGGCACTCTAGAAAAGAAGTACTTATTAACGAGGAAGATTTAAACGATATTGTTAAATCTGTTAGTGATAATTTGAAGGAAATTGCAAAATCTCTTTCCTCAGAGATTCGTGAAAGATTCCCTCGACATGAAATACGTGAAGCCATGGGTATTGTGTATCCTCAATTTTGGGTAAACCGAGATAACCCAAAATATTTTCATGATCAAGTAAAAATCTTGATCGAACAATTTTCAGAAAAAGGTAACATACAATGAACAAATAATAGAAGGAATTTTAGATGAAAATAAGCTTAGAAAGCAATGTCGGATTTTTGCAACAGCTATGAGGGAGCAGTATAAATCCATGGGCAAGGAGAAGGCCTTTGAATCGGGATCAATAAAAAAGGTTTGGACAAGCTTAGGTCAAAGTGAAATATTGTGTGGTTCGATGTCAGAATATTTCAAACTTGCTGATTTATGTCAAACAATGATATTGGGGTCAGTGGAGGATGAGAGATTTTTCAGTACATTGGGGTTTTTGAAATCAAAGTTAAGAAACAAACTGGACAAGAATTTGAAAATTGCTTGAGGATGAAAGGAACTGTGTATAATGTCAAAAATTTCCCTTTTGAAAGGGCACTCGCAATCTGGAGGTCCACATGTGAAAGAAGAGGGACCGGGTTGTGCAACACAGGCTCTCCAATTCCAATAGCCACCGGTACTGGTGGTAGTGGCAGTGGCAGTGGCAGTGGGACTGGGCCTGGGACAGATGACAATGATATTGAAATTGACACAAATCAAACAATGTATGTTGAATTTGAGACACAAGCCGAAGAAAGTGCAGAGCAGTCTCAGAATCAAGATGACTCTTTTACTTTATCTGAAGATGAGCATCGGTTTGAGGACCCTAACTCCGTTTGGGAAATGGAAGATAATTAGCAGGTTTTAGGTATTTTTACTGCACTTCATGAATCAGTTTCCATTGTTCCAAAGTCCAAACTGTAGTTGATGTCTGATGATATTTTATATTGTATTCAATGAACATTGAAATTGTGAATCATTGCACTTCATGATATCTTATTTTATATTGCACTCAAGCACTGCATGTCAGCATGAATCATATTCCAAACTGTAGTTGATGATTTTTTATATTGTATTCAAATAAATTGTGAATCATTGCACTTCAAGTTCGGAATATTTTATTTTATATTGCAATCCAAGTCTCCATGATATTTTATATTATATTGCACTTCATGAATCATAATACATATGCCAAAGTCAAACTGTAGTAACGTAGTTGATGATATTTTATAAATTATATAAGATTCAATACCATCGGGCATCGGCCTAACAATGCTTCATCGGCAGAACCCCCATCACAATCCCACCGATGGCCTGATAAAAATAGCTCACAACCTAGTATCGGTGTAACAATAATACTCTATCGGGCTGACTCCTAAGGTGCTCTCCCGATATACCGATAGAGTCAAGTTGTCAACAAAAGTAACCATGAATTATAATTTATGACCATGGGCATGAATTATCTTATTTTATCAATAATCACAAAAATATACCACACTTTGATTTTATGAACAATGCAAATTGTAGAAATTTGTGTGACAAGATCCATATTATAGCCTACATTCACATTGCATCCATAAAAACTAGTATACATATATTAATTAATAATATATATATAAAGAATGCTGAAAGTTATCAATACTTAACATTGTTTATTATAATATTAATTAATAAAATATATGAAAAACTAATAATATATATAAAAAGCTATTTCTACTATTTATATATATATATTAATTAATAATATATATAAAAAACCATTTAAGCATACATATCTTAGTTTGTAATTTTAATCCAAAAGTATTTAAATTAACGATTATCTATTGGGAATTTTTTAATTTAAAAAAATTTGAAAAATAGAAGAAAAAAAAAAACATTTTATGTGCTACTGCTTGTTATTTTTAAGCAACACATACCTCCACTTGCCTATCATTTTCAATGAATCTTCAAAAAGTTTACGAATATTCCTTTGTTGTTTTCACTATATAACGCTTTTAGCGTAATTAAACAAAATTTGAAATTCCGTAGTGACGTAGTCCTTCCCCCATTCCTAACAAAATTCAATACCATCGGCCTAACAATGCTTCATCGGAGGAAGCCCATCACAATCCCGCCGATGGCCTGATAAAAATAGCTCACAACCTAGTATCGGTGTAACAATACTCTATCAGGCTGATTCCTGAGGTGCTCTCCCGATATACCGATAGAGTCAAGTTGTCAACAAAAGTAACCATGAATTATAACCATGGCCCATGGCCATGGGCATGAATTATTGAGTGCATAAAGTATATCAGTGGAACTATGGTGCATCAGGGAAACATTATCTGGTGTCCCACTGATAGAATGAAGGATAGGTGTCCATTGGTGGAGAGGGTGGCTATCGGTGAAAGACTGATGTGACATCCCATGGCATCATGTTGTGGTGCATTTATGAGCTAGAATTGAAGTGAATTATATCACAAGTTGATCGCATAGTTGTTACAAAATCCTGGAAGATTTCGCTTAGGGCAGAAGCAGAAAGGCAAAAACTTGGAGTTCTGATGCAGAAAAGACCGGTGGACTGTGGAGTGTGGAGGCTACTTGGCGAGACTCACGTAAGTACTTCACTTTCAGACCCAACTGAGAAGCTATTTTACTCAAAAGATTAAGATTTAAATAATGGAAGAGAGTACAGACAAACCTAAAGCTAAAAAATAGAAAACCGAAAAGCCTAAGAGACTCCTAAATGAAGACCTAATAGATCAATGTCCTGGGTCGGGGCCGAGACCCAAGAGGAGTGCTCAAATGAATCCTTCCATGGATCGATTATGGGACAAACATAAGGGCTTAGGGGATAAGAGATGGAAATTACCTTTGCATAGGCCCAAGGATGAAGGAGGCTAACTCAGGAGGTTCTCTAGCAGTGAAAACCCTCCTTTCCATGAAGATTTGTTCGAAGAGTATTTCCGATACACCTATTATTCAGCTGGTCATGTTTTGGGAGTAGAGGTTCCGCCTCTCATGTTGATTGCCCCAATGGTCTTAGCTGTAGACATACAGAGCAAGGATGCCAGGCCATTTGATTATGCTAGCTACTTAGCCAACGCCCTACATCGAGGGGTCGAAAAGATTAAAAATAATAGTGATAATATTAATTTTGAACACTATTCTTTGCTTATGCATTTGCTATTGTACGAGGGACAAGTCAGAGGGGTCTGGAGTGAAGAATTAAGGATAAAAGATGCAGATGAAAATGGAGATTTTAAACCTATACAAATGTGGACTTCATTGTGGGACAACCGATTTGGTAGGTCTCATTACCTTTATTTTGAAGAATTTTTTGTAAAACCATTGATGAAGTTGTTGGGGTATCCATGCATCTATAACCTATCCCCAAAAGTACAAAGATTTCTAAGACCAAAGGAAAATGACCGGAGAAATAAAGTGAATCATAACTGGGGAGACTACTATGCTTTCCTTGATTGTACAGTGATAAGGGTTTATGGGTTCGAAGGGGCTCCACACTTGATGCCATGAGTAGTTCCTGACCGAATTGCTTTTTTAGAAATTGTGAGGCAATTGGCAAAATCTGATTCCAAACACCTCAAAGGACATAGCAAACAATCAATTATGCCCAACACCTTATGTTTTGGAGACATTATAGTGGTTGCCAATGAAGGATATGGAGAAATTGATGGTAAATTAGCACAGTACAACCTACCTCTAGGTGATGTAAGGAAACAATTTGATGTAGAAGGGTTTATTCACAAGGCGAGATTATCGCTGGGGCTATCAGGTTATGAACATTTGTTCTCAATCGAAGATGTCATAAGAAACCATGATGAGGGCCGCCTATAACAAGATTATGCTTGCAGAGGAATGGAAGAGGAAAAATGTCCCATCTTATTCAAAGGCATTTGGTGAGATACAAGATCCTTTAACAAGAATTGAGCAACTCATCGCTCATGTCAATGAACTGGTAAAGGATGTTCCCCCAGTTTTTTTTGATGCACCTCATGCAACCTATTCAGGAGTACAAGTTGAAGACATAGAGCCCTTGGATTACATACCTTCACAACCTACTCCTGAGGTATGTTTTTCTGTAGATACTGATATAAGTGAAGAAGAGCAGAGTGATGAAGAGGGTGAGCAAGTCAAACAAATCAGTGCTCCTGTGATTGCACAGTGCGATCCCCCTCAAGAGCAGAATATTGTAAGATTTGAGGCATCAAATGAACTATCTGATGATGTGAGGGTCATGGCTGGACAACAGTTTATTTTTTATTGTGATTTTGTTATATCTTCTGAATTTAAATCATTTGTTTATGAATATAAAGGTAGAAAAATGAGACAACAAATACAGGATATCACCCTTGAACATGAGGCAACCGCTCTGGAGGAATTGAAAAGGGAGGTAGAAAAGGAAATGGAGTCCATCACTCCTGAAAGAGGTAGGGAATTGGTTCAAGAATCTGGAGTGTTGCTCCTGCCAGGGTGAGATATTAGCTCTTCAATTGTATTTGATAGCTTCAGAAAAAGAGGGGATACGACAATGAACTTAACAAAAGAAGCAAGTGAAAAAATGTATTCAGGATTTGGGTACAACCCAAATGAATCCACCTTGCTTATTTGGTCACTGTATCCCCATGATAAAAGACCTTCTATAATTAGTAATCCAAACCAAGTGTTTGGTCATCTTTTTGTTCAACGAGTAGTGGATACCAACCCTATGGAGACAACAGAATTGAACATAAATGTGGCAAAATTTACCAAAGCACAGATCAATAAACTGATTAAGGAAAATGACAAACTGAAGAAGGAGCTAGCAAATCAGTGAGAAAAAACATCTTCTTCCTCCACATCAGATTTGTACTCCCCATGGCTTGAAAAAGATAAGAGAGTGCTTGATGCATTGGCTGATGCAACCTACTGGAAGAATTGCCAACTGAAATCCTAGGGGAAATGCAAAGAATTGGAGAAAGAAGTGAAAACCATCAAATATAACACTGTATTTGAAATGATAAAAGAAAGGTTCAATAAAATGATGAAATGTGCTATTGAATATTGGGAAGTATTCAATCAAACACGCATTGCATTGGTGGAGAATGAACGATTGCAGCCTAGAATGATGGAGAACAAAAAGGAGCTCATAGATAAGAAAGCCATGAAAGGACAAGTATTGCTGACATATAACAATTTGGTAGAATCACATAACGGATATCATTACAAGCTTAGGGAAGATTTCGACTACTTTGATTCAGTCCCACTCCCAACACTTCATTTTGGCATTAGAAACCCGCGAGAATATGATGATTGGAAGGAAGAGCTTGATGGGCTTCCGACTACTATGTTGCAATAAATAAATGATGAGGATATGGTTTTACAAAACAGTCATAAGCAGCTCAAAAAAATAATGTCTTTGGAATATGATATGAAAGAGGTGATCTCTAATGTGGACACCTATGTTGAATAGGAGTACATCCATCACCTCTCTGCAATCAATATGTTTATTAGCCAAACTATAGATTTTTCAGAATCAGATCCAACGGGACAACCATTAGATTCAGAGGAAGAACGCCGACCGATAGCATGATGAGCGCCCTATCATGGAGTAGGAGCCTTGAACAGATCTTAGGTGGTTAGTGGTCACGGGCTTCTGCTTGGAGATTAACGGATCGGTGCATTCACCTGCGGCATTGTTTTATTTATAATTTGAGTTATGTTTAGTTGTCAAAACGTCATGAATTTGTGCAAGGGGTTTGTAGCTTGTTGCCTCTCATATATAAGAGAGATCAAGACCCCAATAGGAGATCAATGGATCATCACATCATTTTTAATTAGACTTTAGAGTAGAAAATAGTAAGAAGATAGATAATAGATTGCACCAATTCGCCCATCCATCTCATATCATAAACTATTTTTATATTGCATATCATTTGAACTTTGAAGATCAATACAATGGAGAAGGTTACACATATTTACTGATTTTCTTTCGAATGTTCAACTGTTGTGGATTCATATGCTTATAAGTTATTAACTTATTTGGCTGTCTCCAAAGTGGTTGTTTTTGTTATTCAAATTGTTTATGTTATTCAATTTGTCAGTACATTGAATTTGAATTCTTCAGGAATAGGGGTTGTGACCATGGGGTTTTAGATTTATTTATGGACATGATCATTGATCAAGTAGTAATGTGGGCCACAAAATGGATCTTGTCACACAAATCCCTGCAATTTGTACTAATCATAAAATCAAATGTAGTGTATTTTTGTAGTATGTGGGATGTGGGTGAGGTGTAAGTTGGTGGATATTGATCAGGATTTTTAGTCAAAACATAACAGAAGCTAACAGTTCAACATCCATAACTTATAAGCTTTAGCTCTACCAAGAAGTAAATATAATGAGCTAACAGTTCAACATCCATAACTTGGAATGGAAGCTCTACTAAGAAGTAAATATAATGAGCTAACAATTCGTCACTAGTTCAAATGATAAAATAAATAATACAGAATCCAGATAATTGAACATCATCACATTACTGAAGTCTGAATTTGAGCTTTTTAATTGAATTTTACATGAAGGAGTACATATTGGCATTGGCAATGCAAAATCTTGCCAATGCCCAAAGACAAGTCTGCACAGAGCTGAGTTGGAACTTTGAAACTCATATTATCAAAGATTGAAAATAATAAATCAAGTCACTGTATCAACTTTTCTAGCAACTTCCACTCTTCAGGTGGTGGAATTGCCATTTTCTCTAACTGATGTTGTTTGACTTGAAGTTTTGTTAACATTTATTGATTGTAATTGGAAATGGAACCTATCTTGAGTTCTTCAGTCAATTTTGAATTCAAGGTTATCAGTGTTCTGATGGAATCCAAATAGTTTGCATCTTGGTTTTGAGGAAACTGGTCCAAATCAATCTTCCTTGCACCTTCCATCTTCTTTATGAAAGCATCATTTCCAATGAATCGCTCATTTGTGTCAAAAGGCTCTTGAAAACCAAGCTCTGTGAAGTTCCTTACCTTTTCATCCACCACCTTCATCTTGTCTGCAACCAAATGCAAATATTCCTTTGTTCCAGACATTCTCAAACACTTTTCAATGATAGATGACAACTTCATTGAGGTTTCAATTCGATTAGTAATCCCTTTTGATTTCCTATCATTGTCACTTGCTTTGTAGATTGTTTGTAGAACTTCATTTGCAGATTTCTCTAATTCCAGCTCCTTTTTGTTGTCCACTAAATATTTGCTGACCTTCTTATAATGTTGTCTGGTAGCATCAATCAATTGAAACATGTCACACAAATGATCAAACCTCTGCATTATTTCATCCTAGATATTTTGTTTCATGTGCCTCACTATATCTCTACAAAATGCAGATAACTTATTTTGAGAAGACTTAATTTCTTTTTTTGCTTCCGTCAGCTTTGTCTCCAATCTTTCATTTGTTTTTCTCTGTTTCTCCAATTTTTGTTCCCACTGTCCATTTCCATTTGCAATGTTTAGTCTTAATTTTTCTGAAGTGGATTTTTCCTCATCATATTTCTTGTTGCTCTCATCTAGCCTTTGCTTCAGGTCATTCACTTCTCTCTCATTTGATTTATCCTCATTGCTTTCTGATGTAGAGGCAGATTTTATTATTCTTTTTTCTAATTCATTGCTCTTGTTATCTGTTGCTTTCCTCTTTGCTTTCTCACTTGCTAGGTCTTCCTGTAACTTTTCTATTTGGGTTTGTAACCTTTTCTTCTCTCTATATTGCTTTAGCAATGATGTGTACACCAATTAATTGTTCTTCTTTGATACATTAATTTTGTCAGTATTTTTCAGGCCAGAAAAATCCAATTGAAAATTGGTTACCTGGTATTCAGATCGATCCATCTGATTTGTTGGTTTGTTTTGAACTGTGGGTACAACAATTGTGTACTCCATGATTTCTTTATTTGTGTCAAATATGGGTAATACCATGGTTGTTGCAGTCTCTGAAGTTATAGCAGGCGCACTCTCCATCAGTTGCTTCTTTTATTTTTTATTCAAGTCTAATTTCTTTTTAAAATTTTTAATGAAATCATAACCTGGGGAGGCAGGAACAATGGAATGCTTGAATGGCGAAGGAATAGGAGTACTTGCAGTTGCTAATGATGTTGCACCCACATTAACTTGATCCTCTTAGTATTGTGTGTAATTTTTCGTTGCTGCACATTTTGACCACTACTAGTACTACTACCCATACCATCGCCACCAATGGCACTCCCAGTTGCACTAATTTGTCCAGCAAGGGCATGTCCTAGTTGTGATTGTATCTGACCATGAGGATGAGGACTAGAAGGTCTAACAAATTGATTTTTTCTTGTATCCCCTTGGTCTACTTTTTCACCTCCAAGCCCAAGGCCAGATTTATCAACTATTTTCCTATGCTCAACACTTTGTATTGTCCAAGGGCCTCCGCCTTGTCCTTTGGACCCCAAAGGACCACCTTCATAACCAATTTTTTCAAGTATGGTTGCTCCAAAAGTATATGTTGAAGCATATTCTGCTTTTGCGGCCTCACTTAAATCAGGTTTGTAATGGCATGGCTTTGTTCTTCTTCTTCCATATCAATATCATAATCAGATTCATCACATCCATCAGGATTCCCATGCTCTATATTCCACAATTTGCTAAATTCTTCATCTTCTTCGTTATTATCATACTCTTCAAGAGCTCTTGGATCACCTAGGTCCTTCCTCATAGACCAAAAGGCAGTAATTTTTTATCGTGACCATTTTTTTATCTATAAGTTATGTCTCTAGAGAACCTGGAATTTTTACTCTACTAGATGGTTTATCACTTTTTACATAAAAAAATTTGTATGGCCTGATTGTCTTTTGGTGCAATGCCATAATTTCTGCTAACAATTGTTCAAAAGAAATACCATTCTCAACAACACTTTTCTCCATTTCTGTTTTGACCTCATCCCAAGAATCCTTTTTTCTCAATTTTTCAAGCAAGGGTTTACTTTGATGTCGAATTCTATTTGCAGCATTCCTATTGGCCACAATCATTGATTTAATGATGTCACATGGATCATACTACCAGTGACAAATAGGATCAAAGTCAAAAAAATTCAAAAGATTATGTGCCACACTAAATGCTTTTCTCTCGAATGTGGACCCTCCACATGAAAAAGGTAAAGAAGGAAATAAGGTCTTCTTTTGCTGACTGAGAAAGTGTAGTTCATCAGCACTCTGCACCTGCCTTACATATTCCAATGCAAAAACCCTTTTTGTCACATGTATTGGAAGTTTGTATGGTTGTACTCCCGATCCATAAAATCTTAGCACAGTATATTCTTCCATTAAGTACCAATCAGCCAATTGTATTTCTTTTCCTAGTTGCATGCAGTTTCGACATGACATAGGCAATCTAGGAATTGGATTATTTGTAATTACTTGATGCAATGGAGCCAAAAAGTAGTCTACAAAATTACTGTAGTTCCTTCGAGAATCATGCATCCTTATCTCATTGGTCCATTCATATACTAGAGCCATTTTTTTTTCCTCTGCATTTCTATAGGACTGAATCTGAAGCTTGTTGGTCTGAAACATTCCTCTAAATTTGAATAGAAAAAGATAGCAAAAGTAGGTTGTGAACCTAAATGTCTTCATGGAACTTGCTTTAATCATTAAAAATTATTTATGCATGGATTCTACAATGTGTTGTGTATAATTATATTTGGCATGTTCTTTAGTATAACGGATATTATATACCATTTCAAGGAGGCTTGCACCCAATTCCAAATTGCTATCCAGACCCCTGAACCCATGGTTTAAAAAAATCCAAATTATAAGGAGGCTTATGATCACCTTTCAATTTGTTTCTATCCTTAAATATTTGATTTAAGAAATCATTTTTCATCCTTTCTTGCACTGCTTCATAATCACTAGCAAGCTTTTCTAGGTCAATGTGGTGGTTTCCAAATTCTTCAGTTGTAAACCCCAACACTTTTCCAAGTTCTTCTGTATTAATGGATAACAATTCTTCTTGATTATCTTTATTAACAATTGCTCTTTTCTTATCATCATAATTTTCAGCACAGACCATGATAAATTCTGGGCAAGGGAAAACTTCATGTAACATCATGCGCCCTAATCCAATTACCCACGGTGCACTGATACTATCAACTTCTGTTTGCTTTGTAGTCTTATTCTGAGATGAAAATCTAAGTTTTGACGTACTCCTACCATAGATTTCAGGATCATAAATATCATGGTACCCATCGGTGAAACCTGGGGTTTTAAGCAATTCTGCATAATGCATTTTTTTATCGGATATTGTTGTAGTGGTACTGGTGGTAGACATGCTTGTACAAATGTGAAGTTGTGTAATTTGAATTCCCTAATAAGTAATACCTATTAGTCCTCCTTAATTTTAATGAATTCTTGAGTCTCTAAAGTCTAAAACCAAACTTCAAACTTTGACAAAATAAGATTTTAAGAAATGTCAAACGATGAAAGTTGAAATGTAGCCACAGGAATTCTTTCACTTACCCAGATTATGAGTCCCGACGCTTGAAAACTGGAATGGCGTTGTTGGAAGTGGAACTGTGGAATCCAAAATAGGGTGGTGCACTGCAATGAGCAATCTGAAGATTGAAGACTTTAAAAATCATTGTACAATTTCAAAGTGCAAAGTGCTTTAAATGTTTTTTTCTCGTAATTGGAATGTAAAAGTGAATGGCACGTCTTTGGAGTTAGGTCTACAAGACTACAAGTTGCAAATTCTTCACCGTTGATCTTTTTAAATCTAATGGTTATAGGGTGATTTTGAAGGTTTAAGTTGGGAAGCCCATCGCTCTGTGCATGTCATTATGGAATGCAACTACAACCATACATCAAATATTCATCCAACGGTTGAAACTTGAGTAGTTAATGATATTAACTTTTAAAATAAACATTAATCACTTGACAGTTGACACTTAGCAGTACAAAGTGCTTTAAATGCTTTGTTTCCCGAAATTGGAACATTAAAGTGAATGACACGTCTTAGGTCTACAAGTTGCAAATTCTTCACCGTTGATCTTTTTAAATCTAACGGTTATAGGGTGATTCTGGAGGTTTAAGTTGGGAAGCCCATAGCTCTGTGCATGTCATTACGGAATTTGATGATCTATTAAATATTTGATCGTTTTTTCAATTTTAGACCGTATATTATAGCTATAAAATTTATTAGACTGTATAGTTTGACTTGCTATATATTTATTAAACCGTAAAAAAATATTATATAGTATTTTAATTTATGATATATATCATTTTATAATTTTTATTATAAAAAGAAAATAGAATATAACTTTTTTGAATATTTTTAATATGAATTTAGAAACTTTTGACTTTTTTATAATAGCTATCATTTTTTATATTAATATATATGATTTATAATATTATTATAAAAATATATATTAATTTAGAATCTTTTCAAAATAAAACATAATTATTTTTAATTTTTAGAATATATTTAACAAGATTTATTTTTAATACGATTTTAGAAACTTTTGTTAATTGTTAATTATAACAGTAGATTTTTATATTTATCACTAATAATTATCATTGTTTTCTAATTTTTCAAGATAATCCATTTATAAAAGATTTTATATAAAAATTCGTAAATTAAACACTTTTTTGATAGGCATTTAAATGACCAAACCATCATAAAATTTTCATATTGATTGTTTGCTATTGCCATAATCTTAACCGTTGATCTTTCTGAATCTAACGGATATAATCATATAGGGTAATTCCGGAGGTTTAAGTTGGGAAGCCCATCACTCTGTTCATTTCATTATAGAATGTAACTACAACCATACATCAAATGTTCATCCAACGGTTGAACTTGAAACTTTAGTAATTTACTAATTTATGATATTAACTTAAAAAAATTAACATGACACATGTGTTTTAAATTCAATACCATAGGCATCGGCCTAACAATGTTTTATCGGTGGAACCCCCATCACAGCCTCGCCAATGGCCCGAAGGCGAAGACTCATAACTCATAATATTAACTTTAAAGTTTAAAAATAAACACTAATCACTTGACAGTTGACACTTAGCAGTACAAACTACAAAGTGCTTTAAATGCTTTGTTTCTCGAAATTGGAACATTAAAGTGAATGACACGTCTTAGGTCTAGACTCTACACGTTGTAAATTCTTAATCTTAACCGTTGATCTTTCTAAATCTAAAGACTATAGGGTGATTCTGGAGGTTTAAGTTGGGAAGCCCATCACTCTGTTCATTTCATTACAGAATGTAACTACAACCATACATCAAATGTTCATCCAACGGTTGAACTTGAAACTTGAGTAATTTACTAATTTATGATATAAACTTAGAAAAATTAACATGACACATCTGTTTTAATTCAATACCATAGGCATCGGCCTAACAATGTTTTATCAGTGGAACCCCCATCATAGCCCCGTCGATGGCCCGAAGTTGAAGACTCATAACTCATAAGGTGCGCTCCCAGTCCCCGATATAATGATAGAATCAACAAAAGTAAGCAGATTGTTGTAACACATAAACATCGATGGAACGAATGATTGCATTCCCCTGATGGCCTAATATAACCATGAATTCTCAAGTGCATATTGCATAGAGTATATTACTTAATTTCTCAAAAGAAAAAAAATCGATTTGAATATATTAAGTTATTAATAGACAGTGACATTGAAGTTTCGAACTCAGAAAACAACTCTTTACTCTTAAACGTAAATGAATAACGAAGATTCAAGGAATCAAGATTCAAGAATAGCACAACACAACCATTTATTTTATTGCAACTGAATTTCAATGTCATATTATTACATATCTTTTTACAGACGAGTAACACTGTAGCTCCTATTTTGTATAAATAACATATGTCAGTGTGTCACTTTAGTACTTTACATAAACAAAATTTAATAATTTATTCCAAGTTGTTGCTCGTTACAATGGATTACAAATTGATTCCAATTTCCAAGCTTTGTTGCTGAAAACCTAATACACATCTATCTCTAAAAATAAATGTGGCTCTGAAAATAAATTCATGATTCCAAGCTTCTGCTGGTGGATTTGCCAACCATGCTGGGCAAAGGGGGTTCCAATCGCTCATGGGGAAATGAGAGCCGTGAAGATACAAAATGTACTTATCCCCTTCGAGAACCAGTCATACAGAAGATGAAAAACAAATGTCTCTTTGAAAATAAATGCATGGGGCTTGCTTGGTCAACCATGCTGGGGAAATGGGAGCTGTTAGAATACAAAAGGAGAAACAAATCTACTCCCATCTTTTACCTACAACCTCTATGCATTCGGATAGCACTTATCTCCATCAGAGCTCCTCATCCTGGTTCAAAACCCATATGAAAATTCAGGTTAACCAAATCAACTTCTTTCCAATTCCACCCATTCTGAACTTGAAGGAAATTTGTCTTTTATTGATTACTCTGTAACTACATAATTGTAGGTAGGAGAAGTTACAATATCCCCAATATTGCATCATCTTCTTTGTGAATCCTTATTAACCCTAGAAAATAAAAACCGTTATGGCACTATCTACTAATCACTGAATCACTATCCCTATTTATGGGCCACCAGTGTTGTTACCAGCCTGTATAATTAAAATTTCTAATTTGATTGACGTCTTGCTACGTGCCAACTTGAACTCTACCTCAAGCTGACAAGCTGTCAAAATCACTCATTCAAATGATATGAAATCATTACAAATCTTGTTTCAGTAAAGCTATGAGTTGTCCAAGAAACTGCTTCGGATGTTCATATCACATATGGCATTAATTGCCACCACTGCCACTGCCAAGTGCCAACCACACTTTCTTCAAAAAGATTAAGAATTTAAATGAAATGAAATGTACAACATCAAGATTCGAGGCATTGAAAAGAGTGAATGAGCGATGAATTAATCTGAACATAAAGTCTCAAAGATGAAAAAATAAGCATTCTGAATTTGACCTAACACTAACAGATAAACATTGAACAATTATCATGAAGAAACACAATTCATTCATAATTAAAAGGAAGGATTGATAAATACAAAGATTTAGAAATATATTATTTTATCTCTCTAATGCCAAAAATGTGGTTTCACAGACCTGTCACCCCACACCCTATACAATCAAAATTCAAAAAGTGCTCAAAAGCTAAAACTACGCCCCCTTATCATTATGTGTCACAAATTCACAATTCACTAAAGGATTCGTGTATGTTGTTAAACTGTTGGAGGTTCCGGGACTATATATAGTTCCAACTACATTTTCATAACAAAATTATGAAATTCAACACGTTCTTCTTCTTCTTCTAAAATAAAAATTACCCTATTGTACTCGGCATAGCTGGTTTTCTCTTTCCACACCACTGAACGTAGCTGGGAAATGATGTCGAGTTGCTCTTCTTCAAGCCAATTCAAATTTGGTTGTATGAAGGCCACAATTTCATCTTCCCATACCCTAATATTGGCTGGAAGTACCATTTTGAGGAAACTCTGAGTATGGAGTTCAAAATGCTGACACCTTTCCTCGTATGCAGGCTCACTTAACTTTACCAGCAAGAAGTGACAATCTGCTACTAAATTCGTTTCTCCAAACTCCTTAATACCTTATTTAAGATCTATCCTTTCAGAGGATTTAAAAGATTACGTTAAATCTATCCAATTGGTGTTTGAGAAGACATCCCTTAATGGCATCGTACAATTCATTAAATGAGTTATCAGTTCGAAAGTTGTGCATCCCGCCGAGGTCACCCAATCGCTGAGAAACAGAACTTTATAACCATTTGTACGGTAATAAAATTTCAACCATTGATTTCTAGAAATCTAATGGTTCTAGTGATATTCTGGAGGTTTCAAATCGCAAGTCTAGTGCTTTAGAGATTTACTTCCAGAATGCAACTACAGTCGTCCATCAAACGGCCAATATGATTTTTATTTCGCCACTGAATTTTTTTATTATTTTGAGATTCATTTTAATTCGCCAATGAAAATATACTTTTTGCTTTGAAAAAAGGTTTTAATCGCCAATGGAAAAAAAATTCTAGTTTGAAAAACGGGTTTATTCGCTAATGAAAAATATTTTATTCGAATTAAAAAAATTGCAATTCACCACGATTTTCCATAGACTTCAAGGGATTATAAAAGATTCTCCAATGGGGATTTTTTTTTTCTCGAAAAAAGAAAAAAATCGCCAATAAAATTAATATTTTTCATCGAGAAGTATACAGGATTCGCCAGGATTTTACACCTGCCCCGAGGGGGGGGTTTCTTAAAGTTATCCTTGCACAAAAGGCATGAATGCAAAAACATCATCATAAGACAGATTTAGATACCGTAGTTGGAGACACACCCTCTACGGCAAGTGAATATGAAGGGACACCATTAAGCACAAGCGAATATGGAGGGACACCGTCTAGCACAAGTGAATATGGATGAACACCATCTACTGCAAGTGAATATGGAGGGACACCATCTACCTCAAGTGAATATTTTTGGACACCATCCAACACATCTCAAGTTGAGAGTACATCATCACTTAGGTTTGACGAAGAAGGTATGCCATCATCCCCATGTGAACCTCAAGGTATGTC